>CM077004.1:6985000-8185000 GCA_039090855.1 Macrothele yani
TTTTAAATCACCGTTATTTGAAAATGTTCAACTCAAACGTATTTACGTGTTTCTGAGAAAGAGAGTAATTAAGATTTATTTTCTAGATAACTGAAACTTTTTTATACTTCCATTTCATTTCACACATAAGCTTTTGTTTTTGTTTCAAAGTTTAGCGACCACCAAGAGCAACTCTAAATTAAAAAAAGTCGCCTGTCCCATAGTTTAGGCCACAGGCTCCAGGGTGGAACGGGGGGAGGAAAGCTGGTACCGTAAAACAAGAATATCACATATGCGTCACCTCGGCCCGAACCCGTGCCCACTCGGACTAAAGGTCGGAAACATCGCTTAAACCACTAAGCGACGTAGTCAGCCAGCAACGTTTCAATAAAAAAAAATGTAATAATCTTTTGAATCCCCTGCGGCAGGCAGTAATCATCGGTTCTTAAATGTAATGAGACTAGAGTTCAATATCATTGAACAAACAAAATGCAGTTTTAAACAAAGCTTCTAGAAATTATACGCTATTAAAATCCCATAACATGCTGCGGCCTTTTTTTGCTTTTGTAGTGCACTTATTTTGATTACTAATACGTTTAAGTGGCTTCGAGAAAATTTCCTCTCTGTGAGAGAGAGATAGAGAGAGAGAGAGAGAGAGAGCGATGCTTGGATGATTTCGATGTGAGGTAGAGGGGCTGCAACAGCAATGGTGCTATGTGGAATGCTGAGGTGGCTCTCGTAGGTGGCTCGAACTGAATCCCTCGGGCAGACAGGAACTGATCGATTTTCGCTTTGGAGGTAACTGAGTAGGAACTGGCAACGCGAGGAATACCGTTGAGATTCATTCAGAAAGATAGGGTGTTGTTCCTTCGAGGTTAGGCATGGGTCACCGACACGCCTGCTCTCTGAGGTCACTGAAGCGGCACCTGAAAATAGTTCACAAGGAGGGAATCAGACAAGGGAAGATAATAGGCTAGAAATCCTCTCTGACATCACGTGGGACTCAAAGGCTCTTACAAATACAGTATTTGCCGCAAAGTAATTTCGCGGATGTCTCAAGGTTGAAAAGTTCTAATATGTTACCGAACTAGCATTCCCTTTACACATATTTATACCTGCATCAAATACCATGTTTAACATTTGGTTTCTAACCCATGTTAAGTGTTTAACAAATGTGACTGCAAGAAAGGTGACACCGAATTCGCGCGTGAAATGAGCAGGTCTTTCGAATCTTTTTCGACACAAAAGGAATTTTCTGCAGCAAATCGTTAATATTAGGGGGATTCAAAATTCATTGCCGTTTCCTGACTGTTGATAAAAACGTGTATAAATGCATAAACGACAGTTGATGAAAACGTGTATAAATGCATAAACGACAGTTGATGAAAACGTGTATAAATGCATAAACGACAGTTGATGAAAACGTGTATAAATGCATAATCTTCGTAATAGAGTCCATCGTGCTCGATTGTCCAACGCCTTCGTGATGCCATGTCTTGAATCTACCCTTCGAAAAAATTCCTTTGGTTTCGAGGCAAAAAAGTCTTGGATCCCAAATTCAACATAGTGGATGTTTTGAATGTGTTTCGCTCATGGAAAATGTGCCATGGACCGGAATAAGTGATAGTCCGAAGGCACAAGATTCTGACTATAATCAGGATGGGATATTAGCTCGAAACCTTCCAGTTCCTGTATTTTTTCTATAGCTGACCGGGCACGATGTGTAGGAGCGTTATCCTATTGGATGATAACTTGTTTACAGTTCAGCAGAGCAAAGTTCTTTCGGTTTATAGGTGCATACATCTCCTCCAACTGGATACAGTAAAGCTGCACATTAATGCCTGGACAATCTGGAACCAAATTTCAATCAATGGAGCCCTCGAAATACCATAGCATAATATAACTTGGTTTCTTATGCTATGGTATTTCGAGGGCTCCATGGCATAACTTGGTTTTCAAATCATTCCGTTTTGAGCGCGTCTTTTGTAAAAAAAGATCGTGCTTATGTTACCGGATTGTCCGTCCGCCCGTCCGTCTGTACCCACGATATCACTGCAACTATTAGTCCGATTTGAAAAACTATTTTTGCATTGGGAAGCCTGAAATATGCGAATGATGATCCTTAATTTTATTTTTTTTACGATGTAAAATTTCGCCGCTAGAGGGCGCAAATGCAGATGCTGTTGAATTCAAAAATACATTTTATTCCACATATTTGCTTCTAAACATCCGATTGAAAAAAAAACCCTTTTATCTTTCGATTCCATTTATGTCGAAGAGTATTTTAGATATAGTTACTTTTTCAAATTACTCATAGATTTTCGGTTAGGGGGCGTAAAAGTAAATTACACTTTCCCCAATAACTCTTCTTCCACAACAACGATTTGAAAATTTTTTTATTCAGCGGATACCACTCCTGATGGAACATCCTTTGCATATAATTTTAAATTTTTGGAAAATAATACTTTGGCCACCAGGGGGCGTAAGAGTTAATTTTTGCTTCTGATGTATTTGCCCTAAATTCTGAGCTTCTAATATATCGATTGAAAAAATTCTTACGTGGACTGATGTCACTCACATCGATAAACTTTTCGGAATATTTTTTCTTAAAATATTCCAGTTTCTCCGCCAGGGGCGTAGATGTGTATCTTATTTTTGTCAATATCTCTACTTCTAGGAGTCCGATTTGAAAAGTTCCTTCTTTGTTGGATAGTGTTTTCAGTGTGACATGTTTTTTATAGAATTTCAAAATTTTTAAATAATTCATAGACTTTCCGCTAAGGGGCGTAGAGGTAAATGGCTTTTCCCCTACATCTCTGCTTCTGAATCCACGATTTGAAAAATTCTTTCTGCACCGGATACAGCTCCTGATGGAAAATCGTTTGCACATAATTTCTAATTTTTGTAAAAAAATCGTTGGCCACAAGGGGGCGTAAATCTTAATTTCCGCTTCTGTTGTATTTGCAGCAAAATATGAGCTTCTAAATTCTCGATTGAAAAAAAACGTCTTTTCTAGACCGATGCTACTCATGTCAACAAACCTTTTAGGAACATTTTCTTCTTGAAATAATGCATGGTTTCTACGCCAGGAGGCGTAGATGTATATCTTATTTTTGTCAATATCTCTACTTTTAGGAGTCCGATTTGAAAAATTCCTTCTTTGTTGGACAGTGTCTCCGATGCGAAATGTTTTTCCTATAAATTCAAAATTTGCAAGTAAATCATATACTTTCCGCTAAGGGGCACAAAGGTAAATTGCGTTTTCTGCTTCTAAAACTCCGATTTGAAAAATTCTTCCTGTATCGCATACAAGACTGATGGAAAATATTTTTCACATAATTTCTAATGTTTGCTAAACAATGGTTTGGCCACCAGGGGCAGGGAGCATAAGGGTTAATTTCTGCTTCTGATGCATTTGTAGCAAAATCTGGGCTCCTGAAAACTCGAATAATTTTTTTTTCTTGGACCGATACCGCTCATATTAAAAACTTTTCGAGAATTCTTTCTTCCTTAAATAATGCATGGTTTTCCCACCAGGGGACGTAAAGTGACATCTTATTTTTGTCGATATCCGTGTTTCTAAGAGTCTGATTTGAAAAAAAATTTCGGTGTTGGAGAGCGTTTCCGGTGCGAAATGTTTCTCATATGAATTCATGCTTTTCTTAACGCAGAAGCCTGCAACCAGAGGGCGTAAGCTCACGATTCAGTTTGCAGCAATATCTGTGGGATTAAAAACGCGCTTGAAAAACTTTCTTCCGTCAGATACTATTGTTTTCCATACCGGTTCCATTTACTTTCAATAGTTTTGATAAATTTAATTTGTGTCAGAACGGATTCAGAAGACGTGCTTATTACACCCGAAAATTCGGTGTCATCTTTCATGTTTGGGACTAGTTCTGGTGGCCTTTTGGGATCTAACCACTGTTTTTTCCTGTTAGGATTCCAGAAAAATATCCACTTTCATCACATGCTACAATTCGCCTAAAGAAACGGTCTTCCTGGAGATTTTTAGGCAACTGGCGACACACATGCACACGTCGCTGACACAGAGCAGCAATCAGTTCATGGGGTGCTTATCGACAGCTTATGTGCGTCTTGCCGAGTTTGTGCAGTTCGCGAACAATCGTAGGCTGAGGTACTCCCAGCTTATTTGACAGTTGTCTAGTGCTCGTGCATTGGATTTGACTCCACGGCTTAGCGTTCAGCTTCAGAATTCACCGTCCAAGGTCTTTCAGCACGTGCTTTGTCTTCAAGACTGCAGTCCCTATTTTTAAACCGCTGAAACCAAAATCTTGCCGTTCTTTCAGACACCGCTCCTTCTCCTTCCACAACACAAACTTCCCTTGCTGTAGCTGCACCGGTGCACATTTCTTTAAAGATAATTCGGAACAGCACTCGGATCGTAAATTTCTCGTCCATAGCTTCTGACAGCAGGAAATGTCGTCTGCAGAACTTCTGCTACTGTTGCCCGGTATAACTCGACTATGCCGCCCCGGTGGCGCAGTGGTCTAAGCGATGGCCTCTGATCATTCGTCCGAACGGGGTCAGGGTTCGAATCCCGGTGAGGCATGGATGTTGTGTTTGTCTTACGGCACTGGCTCTCTCACTTCCCTGGAACCAGTGACCCTAAATTAGATGACCGGACTGCGTGCCACAGATCCCTCTGTAATTGTCGTGCAGCTCTGTTTTGGCCATCATGTGTATCATTCATCTGTATCATTATGCTCATAAAATTTCAGTTCAATCCGATGCTTCCTTCTTGGTGCGTAAATTTCATTGTCCGTGAGTACATGACTTGAAACAAATCTGAAATCTTAGTATTTGGAATAAAGAGTTAATTTCTCAACAAAGAAGGGATTAGTTTTTGCTGATATTTTTCTGTCCGATTCGATTGAGTTTCTGTAAGATATATACGTACCCTGTATTATCAAAAAGTATTCGGACTCTACGAAATTTTTGCATAAATGGAAGAAACTGGTCCCTCGAAGGTGCGCTCTGAATGGGAGGTACGTATATAAAGCTAAAATGTGCTGTCGCGTTATCAGTAGGAGCTTATAACTTGATTGCTTAACGGGAAACCGCATACTCCTTATACTCGCAAAATTCTGTGCTTTCCATTTTGGGAACTCAGTTCCCGCTTCTAAACCTTTTTTCTTTCTTCGTCCCTCCAAAAGGTGCAGTGCGCTGTTGGTGTGTGGACTTCGAACCTATTTAGGGATTCAAAAAGTAGGAACTGTACACCAAATTATACTCCAAATAGTATAACTATACTAAAAATCCGAAAATTCTTGGCGTTGAATAAAGATAAAATGTTCCAAGCTTTCGCACATCAAGTTAGCTGTCTATAAAGCCATCTGGTTAATGTGCGAAAGCTTGGAAAATTTTATCTTTATTCTACGCCAAGAATTTTCGGATTTTTAGTACAGTTATACTATTTGGACTATTTAGGGATTCTTCGATTCGATTCGCGTTATCAGTAACTTTGAAGCGGATACGCGGTGTGGACGTGGACTTTCCGAGTTCCAGTGTGGGCTGGTCATAGAATGTCATTTGAGTAACATTTCCATACGGAGCATTATCTGCTCTATAATCACCTTCAATTAATTTAGCTAAACTAAACATAACAAAATCGACTGTAAGTGATGTCGTGAAGAGATGGAAGCAGGGCTGTGCAACTACATCAAGAAAACGTACAGGAAGCCACACAAACTGATGGAACGTGACACAAGAGACATGGTTCGAAATGTTAAGAAATCCCGTTCTTCCTCTGCTATTTCCATCGCTTCTGAAGTAGGAAATGCTATTAATGGCTCGGTTAGTACCATAACTATCCGTACAGAGTTGCACAGTGCATGTTATTATGGTAGAAGAACGATACACAAGTCACGCAACACTACCGTGAATGCAAAGCGCCATTTGGAGTGATGTATCTCACGTCGTTCCTGGCCTGTGGGCAACTGGAAAGCTGTTCTTTCGAGTGATGACTCACGCTTTTTACTCTCCCAATCCGTTTGGATTTGGCCTGTATTCTTCCAACAGCTAAGTTCGGCGGAGGTTCCATCAGGGTATGGAGTGGTTTATGTGGATGGGTTTGGACCCGTTGTTTATTATACCACAAAGTATGAACTCTGAAGTGTACCTCGACGTTCTGGATAACTTTGTCTTACGAACAATGTGGCAGTGTTACAAAAACGACCGTTGTCAATTCCAACTCAGTCTAGCTCCCTGCGACACTGCACGGCGTGCGCAGGACTGAGTTTTGAAAACGAGGTGGAATAGTTAAAATGGCCTTCTCAGAATCCTGATCTTAATTCCACAGAACACCTCTGGGATGAAATGCAGTGACGGATACGAAGTGGACCATAACGACCGTCTTCGCTCTCTGCTCTGGCAGCAGCTTTGCAAAACGAATGGCGAGCCATTCCTGTCGAGACTTACAGGAAATTAGTTCATAGTATGCCTTGACTTGTTGCCGCTGTCATAAAAGCAAGAGGTGGACCGACTAACCACTAATTGGGGTAATAAATCCATTTGTCTCAAAACATTGTGGGGTCCGAATACTTTTGGTAATATAGTATATACACTATATCGACAAAAGTCACCGGAAACCTAGAAGAGAAACACAACATCTCATTTATTGGCATACATTAGTACGGTGTCGGTCCACATTTGGCCTTAATGCATGTACTGATCCATCGAGAGAAGCCTTCGACAAGGTTTTGGAACACAGCGATAGGTATGCGCTTATATTCAGTACATAATACTATCGCTAACTGTTTCTCAGTAGTAGGCCTTGGTTCTAAACTTCTTATGGGACGCTCTAATTCATCCCATATGTGCTCAATGGGATTAAGATCAGGGCTCTGTGCTGGCCAGTCCATATACGATACGGAATTATCCTCAAACCACGCCGTTACTGTCCTTGCTTTATGGCTCGGTGCATTATCCTGCTGGTACCAACAATGCTCGGCTCCATAGTATTATTGCCCCAGAGTTAGTAGGGCATAACTGTCCAGAATATCGAGGTAGACGTGCTGGTTAACAGGTTTGTCCACGATAACTAATGGGCAGAGACCATACCACGAAAACCACCCATACACGAGTGCTGCATTGCCAACTCCAAACTTGACCGTAGAAACAATACACTGTGGTAAATAACGTTCCTCTGGCTGCCACGATACTCACACAGGACCATCAGACTGACCGATCGTGTATCTGGATTCATCAGTCCATAGGACCCGTTTCCATTGATCTACGGTCCACGATAAATGTTCTTTACACCATGCTAAACGAAGAGTAGCATTCCGAGTAGACATGGATGGCTTATGAGCAGCCGCACGACCACGGTAATCCATGGAATGAAGTTCTCTGCGAATGGTACGTGTACATACCGGTGTTCCAGCATTTTTACTGAGCTGTACACTGAGGTCTCGTGCAGTACTCCGTCGATTAGTTGTAACGACCCTCCTGAGGCTTCCACGTCCACTATCACTGATTTTATTTGGTCTGCCGGTAGGTTTTGCAGCTTCAGGCACACCATGTGTCTTCCACTTATTCAGTACATCCAAAACAGTTGACTTGCATATGTTTAAACGCCTCTCGGTTTCTCTTATGGACCGACCACTGATATAGCACCCAACAATCTTTCCTTTCTCAAAGTCAGTTATCTCCCCCCGCGACATTTTCACTCAACCTCACAGTGCGTTACGATCGCGGTCAGCTGCAGGCTCGTTTTTATACCGTTTGCAGCTGTACCGCGCATCTTAACAACGCAGTGGATCAGTTCATTTGCTTTTAAATGGGTGTCCGGTGACTTTTATCAATACAGTGTATTTCCTTAACAAGAAGCATTTCGAAAGATTACCTTTAGGGACAAAGCAAGTAGTAGACATCAACGAGTCTTGGAATGCCCAAAGCCTTGGTTTAAACAACACTCGAGTGTTTTCTAACTGCAGCGAGAGCTTTTTTTTAATGTAAGCAACGCAAAGACAGATGGAATTAAATGTAGGATCAAAGTTGGTTAGAATTGCTTTCAATTTAACAGCAGTACTTTGGTTAATTTCTACCAAATTAGGTTAGAATGCTACTGTTTGAAACTACTGCAATTGCTTTTTGATTTGCAAATATTCTTCACAAATAAATTCTTGGTTTCGTGCTAGAGTTTTATTCAATTTTGTCTTTCATTACGAAACTAGGTGTTCTTGTATGCCTCGTTTGATTATTCACGAAGTAGGAGAGAAATTAAAAGTAGTTTTTGAGATTCGTACAAAAGTAAATGTTTTATAACAAATACAAACACACACAGTCGTGAACTTGCAAAAAAAATCGCGCATCGGAAAAAGAGGAAATGTATGAATAATTAATCAACGTCATGTTATATATATATGCAACAGCAGCAGAAGGACTTTACCTAATTCATTTTTCAGAAGGAATGATACCGTGTTTACAGACAAAAGAAACGAATAACAACATGAGAATATCATGCTTGAGGCACAAATGGATGTCAGAATTCTTGCAAGAGAAAGAAATATGCGATGATCTGGAGATGAGAAGAAAAAATAGCAGCAGCATTCCAGGGAAAAGACAGCAGAAATGCCACATTCGGCTTTGGGAAACCTTTTCTGAAAATTTGACCTTTGCGATGTACGTTGTCACGGTCGCTATTGATAGTAACTGATGAAGTTGCATTTCCATCTGCTATACAGTGAGATCTTAGGACCACTTGTTTTTTATTCCCATTTTGTCGACAAGATTCTAGTTTCTTGATGAAAAAACTTTTACGTCACAGACACTTTTTACATTTATTTTCTAGTTCAATAGAAAACTCGCTTTTATTCTTTTGTCTGTTTTGTGTGTCTGGCTTCAATTCTCTTGGTACCCCGACTGCAGACTTTGTTCGTTTGTCTTCAGAAGTGCTCATAAAGAACTCTACCAGTCTGCAATTCTATCTAACATTAGAATCGCCTGGTTAATTTACCCCCATGAAACGAGTTTTGATCTTATTACTTTCTCCTGAATACGATTCACCTCGGACATCGGAACTGTCTGGACGATTTTCTTGATATTATCCCTGTGCTTCCTGCCTTTCACTTCGTGCGACAAGAAATCGCCGACGCATTTTATTTTTCGCATTCCTAAATGTAACACGGCTTTTGTAGGCAAACTTTCATTTTCCTAAGGCATACGTGAAAATTACAGCCATTTTTTACAGACATCAACTTTATTACTTTTAAAATGTATTCTTTGTGTTTAGCAATTAATTTCATTTTTGCTAAACGCGGATTTCTATGAAAAAAAATTACTTTGCACTTAACAATTGATTTCGTTTTTGCAAAACGCGCATGTTCATGCAAAAAAAAAAAAAAAAAAAAAAAAAAAAAAAAGAGAGACAGAGAGAAACTCCATATTTTTTATGATTTCTTATGTTGTTTTTCGGATTTCATCATATCCTAGATAGAGAGTTTTGAAATATTTCCTAATGAACTACGTAGAACCAAAAAACTGAATAGTCATTAAACATATTTATGGTGTTTGAATCATAAAAAAAATATCCACTGAGATACATTTCGATGTCATATAAACCACATCACCGGCACAAGAACCAATCAAAACGTTTAGCTCCTGCATATTCTAAGAAGTCACTATTACATATTAACTGGAAGTCTGTTTATACAAGCCTATGGTTCCAGATGTTGTAATGAAGACTTACCAAGATTCATACCATTGCTATGGAAAGTGCGAATTCCAAATTTGTCAATTGACCAACGCCAATATAGAACACTAACTTTTGGATAATTCAATCAAAAATATTTTTCTACAATATACTCAAAAAAAAAAAATGTGATCAGAAGCTCTGCTATATGTATAATGTGTACACATCCACATTTGATGATGTTCCTAAATCAACATGTTACGCTTGATTCCTTATTATGATGTTGTCATGCGGGTACTGACAAGATGTATGTACGCATAATTTATTTATTTACTTAACACAAATTTTGAAAATGACAATCCAATTTTTGGCGTAAATGTGACAAGGATGGTAAGTCAGATAATATCCGAAAACTTGAAAATTTTCATCGTCCTGGAGCGGGATTCTATCTGGGAGACGCGTTTTCGAGTTCCGCTCCAGGACGAGGAAAACTTTCAAGTTTTCGGATATTATCTGACTTACCATCCTTGTCACATTTACGCCAAAAATTGGATTGTCATCTTCAAAATTTGCATTATATGGCGTAATCCCGTATTTCTTCCATGATTTATCTGCTTCTCCGGGCAATCACGGGATAGGATTCTTAACCTCCAGATTCGCTAAACATGAATGCCGGTTGCTTCGACTAGCGAATCCTGTGATGGTTATATTCAAAATGATCGGAAACTTGAAACTTGGTCGTTCTGGGTGGTGTAGTGGTTAGCATACCCGGGCGCTATCTGGGAGACGCGGATTCGAGTTCCGCTGCAGGACGATGAAAATTTTTAAGTTTCGGATATTATCAGACTTACCATCCTTGTCACATTTACGCCAAAATCGGATTGTCAACTTCAAAATTTATATTATATGGCGTAATCCCGTATTTCTTTCATTATTTACTTAATTTCAATCAGCATTTAATCGATTTATTGTATATTGTATTGTATTGTTTCATAGTATATTGTTATCGATTTAACTAGTCTACTTGTGCAAGCGCATATTTATGTTGGTTAGGCCATTGTCTGTTGTAATTTGAACTTTGTTTGGATCCATTCTGTTGATTCTAGAACCTGAGGATGGAGTACATGGTGTTCCGAAAGATCTTGTACATATGTCTTATGAATCAAAATGTTCATTAGATTGTGTACGGTTATGTACTTGGATTATTATCGTGAAGCGACAGCATATTAGTTACTTGACAGATGATTAGCACCATGAATTGAACGTTAACCTATTAGTCATTTAGTAGCCGTCTCGGTTATCGGTTCGACAGTCGCGGAATCGCAGTGCTTGTGTTAAAGTAACCGTTTTAATAATTGGCCCCAAAGCGCGAGATTAGTGATGCTGGCTAGAGAAGCGGTAAAGTGCTTCGCTTATGAGAAAATTAAAACTTCTAAATAAGGAAAGAAAAGAAATCGTATCCTGAAGTTGATAAGTCTACGGTAAGAACGAATCTTCTATTCGTGAAATTGTGAAGAATGAAAAATAAATTCGTGCTAGTTTCACATTCACATAACTTTTACTACAGTATATTGTTATAACTGTGTTGTATTATTATTATTAGTTGTTGCTGGTTATCTCTTATTGTGCTTAATTTATAGATTAAACTTTATCATAGGCATGTACGTATATATTGGTAAAACCATAGTATATATAAGGTTCGGTACTATTGCAGATTTAACGACCACCGTGAGCAACGCTATGGCCTATAAGCAGTCGCTCTTCCCAAATTTAGGGCCGCTAGTTCCAGAGAAGGGAGAGAGCCAGTGCCGTAAGACAAACGCAACATTTATACCTCACCGGGAACCGCACCCGGACTCATCACGAACGAATTGTCAGAAGCCGTCGTTTAGACCACTAAGCCACCAGGGCTGCGAAAGATTGGTGGGAGTGTGATGATTCTAAGCACCGCTTCATAGTGAAATTGTCAAAATTGCACCACCTTGTGGTGTAAGTGACGGATATTGCACCCTAATGAGGGCAACACTCAAACAAAATTTTTAATAGTGTAGGTAGTTTAGGTTTTTATTTAAATGTCGCATGATATTTTCAAAAAGCGAAATATAATTATCTGCGCAATCTTAGTTTAATAGTTTTAGCGCACTTCTAAATGACTCTAGAGTAGAGGTTGAAAAGTAACTAGGAAAGTGAAATCTTCGGAAAATGAAACTTAAAAAACAAAACAAAAACGAAATAACTTTTTTAAACAGTTGTAGAAAATTTCGTTTCGTTTTCCATATGCCCTTTTCGGTAGTATTTCATATGACAACAAAAAAGGTTTCATTATTTAAATGAGGTGTTCATTATACCGAGGATTCTTTATTTCCTATTATCAGCTTTAATTTGATCTAGTTGTTTCACCTTTCTTAAAGACCGAAACCGCATGATGCTGTGTAGCGGGAAGATTTTTCTGTAAATTTTGTGAAGGCTACATGTTGGAAAACAGATTGCTCAGGCACTGAAATTATGGACGGCAAAAGAACGAATGCTGCTCCTTAAAAGGTTTCCATCGATGCCATGTCCACAAGCCCAGTAAGTTATGGTAAGAGGCTTAAAAGTACTTTAACAACAAAATATGCACACAGTAAGAACGCGGGAAACCTTTCAGCTTCTTCGTCTTGGCAGCCTCTTTAATGTAACACGCGCGTGATTTCGACTTCTGCCGAGGGAAATATGTTTAATTTATGCCATACCTTTGCATTCTGACCACCGAAAATACTCTTTAAAAAGTTCACATGTTGCTTAAAGGGATTTACACCGCAGTGAGTGACATAATAATGCACATTAAGGGTAGGCTTATAAATTGATTTACATTCTCCTGAATTTAATTGTGCATGCAGTCCAAACTAAAACTTTCGGAACAAGCAGCAGTTGCATAAATGCTGTGTCATAATGATATGTAATAAGTGGGACGTGTGCAGTGACACATAAGAATCGTATTTATCAGTTAAACCTTTTGTTTTGTGCAGATCATCACACCGATAGTGATCTTTTATAAAATTAGTTCTTGTTCTCGGTTTGAAAACACAGGGTGTCCACAAAGTGTGGGCAGATAGGCAAATTCACAAATACAGGAAAATATACATGTTAACGCATTTTTAATAATAAGAAACATTGTGTGAACACGAAATGACGTTACAGTATTCGTTAAGGTGCTGTCCGTCATTAACAATGCGTTGTTCAACCAAAATTATGATGAAGTCGGTCCATGAATGCTACATCCCCATCAATCTGCGCATAGGCCACCGTGATGCGTGACTTGAGGTGGTCCAAGTCTCTGATTTTCACTGCGTACACCTTTGCTTTCAACATGCCTAACAGACGGAGATCGAGGGGTTTCAGATCAGGTAACCGGGGAATCCATATCACACGGCTACCACGTGCAATCTAGTTAGGCAATTTTAATTCAGCGAGTGCCTCACTGCAACAGCATAATGGGGTCGTGCGCCATCGTGCTGGAACGATTCAAGCCTTTCATGCTGTAGTAGATCAAGTGCAGGAATTAACTGGTAACCTAACATGGTCAGATACTACTCAGAAGTTACAATGCCTTAAAAACCGTCCTAAAACATGTGCACGTTACAGTCCACATCAAACCATCACGTTAGGTACTCCTTGCTCTCTAGTATAGTGTAGGTGTGTTCTAGTGCAGATTGTTTTGCGACCACTATCGCATGTTTTTTTATTCATCTCCTCGTTCACATAAAAAAAAGAGCTTCACCTCTAAACAGAACACACCCTTGAAAAAACTTCAGATTATTATCCAGCCGCTCTGAAAACCAAGGTCAGATTTCCATTCGAGAGTCATTATCATCTTGGGTTAGCTCGTGTAGCATTTGTAGTTTGTACGGGTGGATATTTTCTGCCTTCAAAATCTTGTAGAACATAGTCCCGCATACTTCTAATTCCATAGCAGTTCAGTGTGTGTGGACTCCATTGGGCTTTGCTATTACTTTCGCTATCACAGTTTCCCTCACGGAATCCGATACGGATGGTCGTCCAGAACGAGGTCAGTTGCCTTAAATTTAGGTTGTCCAGAACGAGGTCAGTTGCCTTAAATTTAGGTTGTCCAGAACGAGGTCAGTTGCCTTAAATTTAGGTTGTACAGAACGAGGTCAGTTGAACGAGGACAGTTGGTCGTCCAGAACGAGGTCAGTTGCCTTAAATTTAGGTTGTCCAGAACGAGGTCAGTTGCCTTAAATTTAGGTTGTACAGAACGAGGTCAGTTGAACGAGGACAGTTGGTCGTCCAGAACGAGGTCAGTTGCCTTAAATTTAGGTTGTCCAGAACGAGGTCAGTTGCCTTAAATTTAGGTTGTCCAGAACGAGGTCAGTTGCCTTAAATTTAGGTTGTACAGAACGAGGTCAGTTGAACGAGGACAGTTGGTCGTCCAGAACGAGGTCAGTTGCCTTTACACTACCAGTTGCCTTAAATTTTCTCACAAGGTTTACGACTGCACTAAATGACACGGGAGCTCTATCGAGATGACAAGCATTGAAATGGTCCGCCACTTGTCGACATGTGTGTGTGTGTGTGTGTGTGTGTGTGTGTGTATGTGTGTGTGTGTGTGACCACCTCTCACGTCCACTCAACAGTATCAACACCACACGTTCCGCTGCTGTTAGTGACATTTTTAATATGCTTCACGGAGACCTGTAACAGACAAAAAACCTTAGTCGGTCCTAATAATGCGGTAACATACGTCAATTATGACGAATATTACATTACTTCATCTTAATATTCTTATTACGTAGAAATCATCTGCAAGACCAAGCACCTGTTCTTTTTGATGTACAGATTTCATGCCTATGTATCCAAACTTTATGGACACCCTGTAGCACAAGCACTTTATTATCAGTTGCATGTTTGACACTCATAGCAGGAGTCATTGCCTTCAGCTTTAAACTATCTGTTCACAATCTGAGCTTAAGATCTCAGTTTGGTACCAGTTTCGTAAAATATGAGTCAATTTTATCTCAGAGCATGAACAACTCTTATGACATTTATATACTAGATTTGCATAATCTTATTCAATACCCTATTTGATAATAGTGTCTCACAGCACGAAACACTGCTCTTAATGTATGCCCCCTTTTTATGTTATATACTCACGGACAATGAAATTTTCGCACCTAGCAGAAAACGTGCTACAACCGCGAAAGTGTATGCTGGTATGCAAAATGATCCACGTTTAGTGCGATTGCGCATGACCGCACAACCTGTGGTGGCACTACAAGCACGACCGGCAGCTTTATACACCGGCGTGTAGTCGATGCCCCATGAAAGCGAAAAGCACCGGCCGACGCAAACAAGAGTACACAGTGACAAGAATGCCGGGTAGACGCCAGAGACGTCGATTTACGTAACTTACGGACTTTGAGAGAGGTCTGATCATCGGGATGAAAACCGCAGGAAGGTCGGCGCGCCATATAACCCGCCACGTGGATCGTTCTCACCATACCGTCCGACTGTGTTGGGAGCAGTGCACACGTGATGGCACTGACACACGGCGAAGCGGCTCCAGACGGAACAGGATGACCACCGGTAGAGATTATCGACGGATCTTGCGTCTGGCACAAGCGGATCCCACGGGGACCCGGTCTACTATACAGGCAGATGTAGCGGATTCTTTGTGCACACGAACCCCATTTCCCGACGCCTCACGGAAGCGAATCTGCGATCCCAGCGCCTCTTACCTGTGCTGCTATTAACACCGGAGCATCGCCGGCTCTGTGTGCAGTGGTGATAGGCCAGAGCGACGTGGAACGCCACAGACCCGCGACGTGTGGTGTTTAGCGATAAATGCCGCTTCGGTTTGGGGACAAATGACCACCATGTCGGGGTGTGGAGGTCGCCGGGTCAACGGAACAACTCCAATCTCGCTATCGAGCGCCACACCTCCCCCGCTACTGGCATTATGGTCTGGCGAGCCATTGCCTACGAACGCCGATCAGCACTATAAGTGGCACGTGGATTATTGACAGGCCAGCAGTATGTGGTCGAGATCCCACTGCCCCATATGCTCCCATTCCTGGCCGGAATTCCAAGGGCGCTATACCAGCAGGATAAAGCCATCTTGCTGGTATAGCGCACCTGGAATCCCGGCCACGAATGGGAGCATGTTGTTAGAGCACACCGTCCAACAAGTGTGGGCCAAACTGCCGCAGGACAACATCAAGTGTCTGTTCGCCTCCATGCCGTAACGTATTGCAGCATGTATCACCGCACGAGGCGGTGCGACGCACTATTGAAGATGACCGAACTGCGTGCCACAGATCCCTCTGCAATTGTCCTGAAGCTCTGTATTTGCCATCATGTGTATCATTCATCTGTATCATTAGATCCATAAAATTTCAGTTTAATCCGATGCTTCCTTCTTGGTACGCAATTTTCATTGCCCGTGAGTGTACATAGCCCTGAGTTTAACACCAGCATCTTCAGAACGAGATTTTGCTCTCAGTTTGACACTAACGTTGCCCAACCTGGAGCCTTGCCATTCCACAGCACGCCAATTGCTTGCTTTCAAGTTAAAATAAGCTTTTCGGAACCTGCACATGGCCTCCGCTGTGGCCCAGTGGTTTGAGGCACTGGAATGTTGCTATTAGTCAGAGATGGACTCGGGTTCGAACCTCGGATGAAGTGTAGGTGGAGTGCTTTTTACCCGGCTGTCTTTCTACTTCCTCCCTGAAACTACCGGTCCTATATTAGGAATGGGTGGCAGCATGTAGCACATGAGTTGCTCGTGATGAAAAAAAAAGCAAAATATAAACTTCAATAAGTGTTCTCTGTTTGATAATGCTAGAATATTTAATAAGTCTGCATTTTTCGCTATCCAGAGATTTGATGCTTTGGTAAATTTGCATGACTTTGTTCTTAAGTTTGAAGGAAAAGCAGTGTCCACCGAATCTGTCCGCGGCTATATTATAAGTATCTTAGTCAGGGTATACGGTGTTCCAAACGTTTCACAGTGAGTGAACTAAGAACTGGAATTTATGCTTTTCAACGCCATTGCCGGAAAAAAAAAAGCGTAAGAGTTACTGAAGCTGCTTTAGAAATGTAACAATTTCAAGATGTGGAGCAGTTTTTATTCCTGCTTCTCGATCATAGTTCACGAAGTTCAAAGGATATGATATCGATGCGGACCTCTGTTGAGTACAGATGGTGTACCTGCTGCACTCTGGGATGCTTCATCTCCACTCAAGAGGAAAATACTCATCTGTTATAGGAAGGCAACGTCAAGACTATATCTTCCTATTCGAACTGAAGAAAACCTTAGACAACTGGTATTGGACCTCACCCGGCGTGCTGTCAAGACCCAGATTTTTCGAACTATCAGTTCGTTCACTCAATGGCTTGTTTTCTTCAACACAGACAAGATGGAACAGTTAATGAAGTCGAAAACGGATTTTGGGAGTTTTTCGTCTCCATGAATCAGGTATGGCGTCGAAAAGGAATCGACCAGTTTGCCGATAGAAATGATCGATTTTGAACTGCTGCAAATGACGGTTTGGGTTTCTATGAGGGAGATTTTTAATTTATATCGCAATAATTATTTTTCAAACATTCAGTCAAGAGCGCAAACTCACGAAACACTGGTAAAAATAGTTTCACAACAAAAATACTTTCGCTCGATACAATTCATTGATCGCAGTTCAATATCAGCCGTCACTGTACAAATATTTGCTTTCAGTTTGATAGAAACATCTTAGAGTTTGTGCACTGTTTTCAGTTGGCACTAATCTCTCACGGCAGAGTTCCTAGTACTTGCTGTCAGTTGAGCATGAGTTTCTCTCTACAAGAAAACGTGTTCACAGTTTGATACCAATCTCTAACAGCACGAGAGAGTGTTTCAATTAGATCCTGCAAGTAATATTGTTAAATACATAGGTACTAGCGCTTGCATTACGTTACCGTCTTGTTATGTTGCTGTATCAAACATAAGAATTCTCTCTCCGTTTCTCCCTTTCTCTCTACCGTGAAAGCCATCGATCTTTTTACTCTGACACAGGAACATTACTTCTCCATTTGTTTCTTCAAAAACCCCATTTTTTCAAAATTCTCTCTGTTTTCTCGAAAGAATTCAAACGGTTTATAGTCATCACAACTGGGAAATCATAGATGAGGGTACACATTTGGTGCTTTGGCTTAGCTCATAACTGAAAAGTAGGAATTTGCTGCCAAATATGTTGAGATGTGGCAGCGCTCTTTTGGCAAGGTTAGATTCTTTTAAGATGTAAACATATGCCTGGAAGACAAAGTGCTCGCGTTCTGTCTCTTCAATTGAAAGGTCGAAGCTCTGTCCAGCAAGACCATTACGTTTCTAAATATCTCTCGCCGAATAATGAAATTCTGTTATTTTGTGGTTGCTTTTTAAGTACATTTTTATTTCTTTGATAGCTATAATTCAGTTCTTATATATTTTGAATTATCACTCAAGCTTTATTTTAGCAATTAAGTTTTAATACTCAGTGAATTCTTCCAGTTTGAGCTTTGTACACTGGTGTGCAAAAATTAAGGACGAAGAGGAGAAATTAGCATAACAGCGGAACGAGCAGGCAGAACGGACCGAAAGACCACTCAGGAGATAGACTAGGGTCCGGTACGGTAGGGCATGCGCATATATGCAGCATGACGTAGGGGGGGGGGTCGGAAGGGCATAAAGCACACGGGCGGTGTACGCTCAGCAATTCGGTGAAAGCTATTGCACGGTGTACATCGGTTTGAACGACGTCGAGTTGCTGCCACCGTGTGATATGGCCAACAGGCAATCCAGTAGACGACATCTGGATGTCTTTACCCGAGGTCGCGTCATCTGGAACTTGGAAGAAGCTCGAAGTGTGACTAGTGTGTCCGAGGAGTTCGGGATCGCTCACAGCATCGTTTCACGAGCTTGGACAGCATTTTAACCGACAGGAACAGCTGTCCGAGAGTTTAGCAGTGGTCGTCCACGAGCAACCACAGCGGCGGACGACCGGTATATTGTCCTGCAGGCAAGAAGAGACAGACGGTAGACAGTGAGAGAAATCGCAAGGCACATGCAACAGACAACTGGACATCCGTTATCGCGTTTTACCGTGGCCAGAAGGCTGCACAAAGGTCGTCTATTTGCACGACGACCAGTACGGTGTGTGCCATTAACGCCTGCTCATCGGAGACGACGGTTTCTGTGGTGCCAGGAACACAAGAACTGGACACATTAGCAATGGGGTCGAGTTCTATTTACGGATGAGAGCTGATTTAGTCTGACGAGCGATTCTGGACGTATACACACCTGCAGAGAGCAGGGAACACGCAATCACAACGCCAACATCATCGAAAGGGACCGGTTTGGAGGTGGCGGAGTTCTCGTTTGGGGCGGTATCATGCTTGGTAGCCGTACAGACCTCCACATCTTCCAAGGAGGTTCAGTCACTGGTGTCCGCTATTGTAACGAGGTTCTCCTGCCTCACGTGTGTCTGTTTAGAGGTCCTGCGGGTCCTGATTTCCTTTTCATGGACGACAACGCTACACCTCATCGTACAGTGACTGTCGGAGAGCTGTTGGAGAGTGAAGATATTCAACGCATGGATGGTCCCCGGACCTAAATCCAATCGAACACGTGTGGGACCTTCTCGGGAGACGTTTGGCAGCACGTCACCAGCCGCCAGCAACGATTCCGCAGCTGCGATTGGCGCTACAAGAGGAATGGGCCGCGATGCCTCAACAGCTCCTTGACAACCTCGTCCTCAGCACGGACAGACGTTGTAAATCCTGGAACGCAGTCAGGGGTGATCATATCCCCTACTAAAGACTGGATTTTCTTGGCAGCCGCCTGTCACGTGGACGTTTCTGTCTCCTGTCCAGTTGTGCTCGAAGCTACCTTTTCAATAAAGTGCATTTGTATCCTTTGGATTCCTTGTTCGGACGGTTTTGCTCGCTTGTCCCATATGCTTACATCTTGGAGATCTTATGGTATGATTTGAGTCGACGTGGAGCACTTCTGAACAACGTGGCATTCGAAAAACCGTCTCGTCCTTAATTTTTGCACACCAGTGTATCTTCAGTATCTTTATGATCGAGCCCTACACTTCGAATGCCTGTAGCCTTTGGCTTCCCGTTAGAAATGGAGCTCTTTCCTTTTTATTCTTGGGTGCGGGAAAAGTTATTTAATGATCGTTAATGAGCAGGAGATTCGAAGAGTCTCCGCTTGTCCTTGATTTATGTTGACAAGTTGCAGGGGAGAGAGAAAAGCTGAATCGGAGAGCATGCACAGAACCTATGTTTCACTAAAGAATCGAACACAAGATCTTGGCGTCAGAACCCGGCCACCAAACATCTCATGTTCTAGGAAATCCATACCCCAAGCAAAACGTACCTTTGTTTTTTAACAGTGCAGAGGTGAAAGACATCTAATCAAGTCACGATTCCAAACTGACTAATACGAGATTTAAAACTCGAATTTGAATTCGGCAGGATAAAACTTTACGCATTACTTGCGGTTTACTCAAAATTTTTATTTAGAATCTTGTTTGTCGAATTTTTTTGTGGAATTTAATTTTGAATTATCCTCTATATTCCACATTCGAATTAAAATGTCTTTGATAACATAACACTTTTTCTGTGGTCAGATATGACACATTATGAATATCAGTAATAAAATTAAAAACTCCGTGACAAGATAATGGACGAGTAGTCGGGAGAGCTAGCCTCTGACCAATCGTCCAATCTGGGAGCTGGTTCGAGGCGAGGAAAAGGCATGTATAGGGTACGTCTGTCGCAAGGTTCTTGTTCTTTCACGTCTTCAGTCGGCGGCCCAAAATCAGGGACGGTCGATAGGTTTCAGTATAAATTATTTACCGTGGTTCATAAACCCCATAAACAAGTTAAAAACCTGAGGCAAAAATAAAGAGCGGAGATCTTTCATTGACTCTATATTTTGGTACAGGATGGAATATAATATGGCCGATACCAGTTTCTTTCGTGCTGATGAAGTATGAAATTAAAAGTTGCTGTCTTTAGCACGATATATCAAAACAATTTACCAAACCGTAAACAAATTTTACATTTTATTTACAATCCAAAAACCGTTCAATGAAACCGCGTTAGCCAAGTACCTTAAACCACTCACCTTGAATTCTAGTGTCTCTATTCATAGATCCACCCAAGCATTCAATTACATTAATTCTTTTGACTCTCAGGGAACTTCCTTTATTATGGCTTCATTAGATGTTGTGTCATTGTTTCCCAGTGTACCTCTTCATTTGGTTCACGATATTATTGATAAAAAACTTCACGAGGATAAATCTGTTCCACCTCTCGAAGCACACGCTGTCATTGTGGTCCTTCAGCTAATAGCCAAAAGATCTTATTTTAAGTTTGACAATGTCTTTTATCATCAAACGGAGGGAGCCCCACTTTCTCCTATTCTGGCCGAAATACTGATGCAAACTCTTGAAGAAAACATTCTGTGGGAATTTCCGGTCCAACCATTATTATTTCTGCGGTATGTCGATGATTTGCTAATCTTTTGTCCTCATCCCTTGTCTTTACTAGAACGTTTTACAGATTGTCTTTCCAACCAGTACCCTACCATTAAGTTCACTTGTGAAATTGAAGACCAAGGAAAACTGCCGTACCTGGATATTTTATTACTCCGAGACTTAAGTACTCACCAACTAAACTACTCTGTGTTCCGCAAACCTACTTCGATCCCATGTATGATACCTTATTCATCATCTCACCCATTTGAGCATAAGGTCTCCACCTTCCTTTTTGATAAAACGTGCTTTCACTCATTCGTCTTCACGCAGAGCTCGACAGCTTGAATTAACCAGGATTTCGTCTATGACACAATTGTTCGGCTTCCCACCTCACCTTTTCCAAGGACTTTTGTGAAAATTCCAGAGACTGAGATTTACCACATTATCTACTCAAACTACCCCTACACAATACGTTGGTAAGATAGAATTCATACCCCCACTAGTAACTATTCTGAAAAAAGCATGTCAAAAACATAATATTTCATTTCGAATTAGCAGCAGAAATGTTTTTTCACTGGCGGGGAATGATAGAGACAGGGTCCCAACCCTCAATAAATCTGGTGTGTATAGTATACCTTTATTACCTGAAAATACTTACAGTGGAGTGAAGTACTATGTGGGCTCTACACTTCGGACCTTAAATACTCGTTTGTATGAACATAAATATTCCTTACGTACTGATTCAATAAATACCACTCTCACTGCAGCAGTAAAACAGGATGGATACACCCCCGATTGGAACAACGCCAAAATCCTAATATCTACAGTCGACAAACGCTCAATTCTTCTGTTGGGAAGTCTCTGTATTCTTTCTTACGGGGAAATGTGCTGCAACATAGAAGTACCAACTGTGATTCACAGACCCTGGAGACGAACACTTTATTCTTCACATACACAACAGAGTCTTAGGGACTTTGTATAATAATGTACATATTACTTATCATATTTTTTATATCTTAACTTTAACGATTAGGTTTTAGTGGGATGGCAACACTACCTGATTGTTGAACTCGTGAACTAATATGTCTCGTATCACAGTACAAATTGACTGGTTGTTTCTTGTACCGTGTCATTGTCGGCCTGAGGATGAAGCCATTGTGGCTTCGAAAGTACTTGTCACTTTCATTGAACGGTTTTTAGATTGTAAATAAAATGTAAAATTTGTTTACGGTTTGGTAAATTGTTTTGATATATCGTGCTAAAAACAGCAACTTTTAATTTCATAATATGGCCATTCTATGATTATAAAAATCGAAGTGAGCAGAGCTATAAAAAAAGGAGCCTTCTAACTCAAGAGGGTTTGGGTTCTTCCACTTTAATTACTATTTATTAATGTAGATGAAATTAAGTTGACTATAGCAGCATGAACGTACGTAGTGCAGTCTCAGAGCTTATCTAACTTAAATGCCTACAAAGAAACTTACTTTTAATATGAAGGTATTTTAAAACTTGAAGGCAAGTAAAGAGATCCGTCCAGGGAAAAACGACCAGAATGACCCTGGGTTAGACTAAACATCTTGTATGCATACATCATATACTGTGCTGAAATGTAAAACCTTAAACCATTTCATCGGCTAAACACTAAACTCTGTTCCCACTTAATATCTGATTTTCCTGAAACTCTTGGCTGAAAAATGTAAAGCTGAAATGTATCATTCAGCAACATATTAACATCATGCACATTTCTAATTTTTTTCTGCTTTATATTACTCTTATTGCAAATAAGCACTCTTCGTCTAGCAACAAGTTCAACATCAGGGCCATGAAATCTCATTTTTTACGCTTTCCAACCGTAGGTTGAAGAAGCGTATATGCTCCAGCTTTTTCCGTCCGTCTGTCCGTCTGTCTGTCGGCACGATAACTCACGCAAAAATGGTTAGATTTCGATGAAAATTTAGTATGTGGTAGAGAGCCACTGGGGACGAACCCGATTGAAAATGGGCGAAATGGGGTCAAAGTTCAGGACACTGGAGTGGGATCCATTCCATTGCCCTTGTGCATCATAACTTACGAAAAAATGTTTCGATTGCGACAAAGCGATATGTTGTTCCGGAGGTATAGTGAACCGGTTCTGTTGAATATCAACGAAATGGGGTCAAAGGTCATTGCACGAAAGCAAGATTTATTCCACAGCTATTATTCTCATAACTTGCGTAAAACTGCTTCTATTGCGACAAAACTTTAGTATGTTATTTTTGAGATGTACTGAACCGGTTCTGTTGAATATCATCGAAATGGGGTCAAAGGTCAGGACACAGGAGCGAGATTTATTCCACAGCCATTATCCTCATAACTTGAGTAATAATTTCTGGTATGTTGGAAAGCGTATCATAATCAATGCATTGCATGATTTTACTAACTTGTTCTATCATACAAATGATATTCGGCAGGTTTAAGCCAAACAGTATTCTAGAAATAAAATCATTGTTAGGAATAAACCGTGACCAAACACGATTAGCGACAGGCGCCAAGCAGCGTGTTACTTTCTGAAAACACGAGGTTGTGACGTCAGATGGATGAGCTCATGTAAGACAGCAGAACTTTTGTTGTTGATGTTGTGAGTCGAATGGAGAAGGATAGTCTTTAATCTATGACTCCCTGTATGCCGTTACTATGGAACGCTTTTTGTAGTTGAAGTTAAGTTTCAGGTTGATCCAAATGTCAACATGGTAATCTGCAAGTTTTTTAATAAAAACGCCATTTTAAACATACGAGCACCAGGTGAGCAGTTTTTCGAATCTTCCTGTTTACGTTCTATCCAAGAATACTGCGCTAACCCTCGTTACCGAAGGATGATGTTCCTAACATAATTATAACAATCATTACTTTTCAACTTATGCTTGATAGCTTTAGTGTGCTCAGCAGGACTTTGTTGTAGCTAAGGTAGTACATATTTGGTTGGAAGAGACTTTACCATGTAGCGCAAACCACGCCTCCGCGACTAATTTTGGAGGTCAAGATAAAGACTTTCATGTACTTGGGAAAGTCCGAATTCTGAAGAGAGGCACAGAGTGGAATACAGTGATGAAGAACTTCCATGGGTCTCAACCATACGCTCCTGAAAATTGGCCGGAGCAATTACTGTTTCGTTAAAAATCGAATTATTCTGCTTGGTGCTTCACATGTTCAATTTCCCTGCCATTACTGACTGACGTATGAACTCCAACTAATGTCCTATTAAATTAAATTCAGAAAACAGCGTTTACTAATGCAGTTTTCATTATTTAAAGCCTACTACAGTTTCACTGAAAGCTATGGTTCATCTTCGTGAGGACTGAGAGTTTTAATTTCTTGTTTCTGACAATGTTACCAGTTTCAGGTGTCAAACGGCTCTGTGGCCATCAGATTGAAGATTCATTAATGCTTTCTATGCGATTGACAGTTATTGAGATGACGAAAAATCATTTACCAGGTTATTACGGGCTTGAAATATATGAAATAATTCTAAAATTCTAAAGTAACATTGTCAGAAACAAGAAATGAAAACGCTTAGTCCTGACGAAGCTGAACCATAGCTTTCAGCGAAACTATAATAGGCTTTAAATAGTGAAAATTGCTTTAATAAGTAAACGTTGTTTTCTGAATTAAATGTAATATAATTATGCAATGCCTGTAGTTCAACTATTTCAACTAATATCCTATTAGCACTCGAGCATGTAGATTTCCGTTTAATTGGCGTAAATAAGTATAGACTAAAATAAAACGACGAACGCTAGCTTTCACCGCTAAAAACGGACGGCTTCATGAGGATATAGTTTTATTTTAGTTTGCACTTATTTGCGCCAATTAAACAGAAATATACACGCTCGTGTGCTAATTCATCTTGGTGTATTCACAACCCATATTTCTTAAACATCGATAACTAATGTTCTTTAGCACCTTCTCCGTTTTCGAACTGCCAAGGGAGGAACACAATTCTGAAAGTCACCTTTAGCATACATGAAATATTTCACCACACGCCATTCTATGTGGCATCATTTGTTGAACATCTTTGTCCACAATTCTGCGCAATCTTCCTGGAAACCTAAATGGACAGTTATGTCTTAAGTAGTGAACTGGGGTTAACCGCCCAGTGGGATGAGAAGTCAGCTGCAGTTCTGTTGGTCGAGCGTTCAGTTCCAACCTAATCACTCCAATTACTGATATTCATTACTTCGGAGGGCACGTTAACCTGGAAGTACCTGGGTACTGGACTCGGGTTAAGAATTAGGTCACTTATTCTTCCTCTCTCAAAGTACACACTCTACTCAGGTATCGTCCACCTTTTTGCCAAGATGTCAGTCGCTCCTCTGTGTCTGGAATTCTTAGCTATTTCCACCTATCTAACTACTCTCCTATCAGGGCCTCTAGAACCTCCCGTAGAAGGTCACTAGGCTTGAAGTTTCTTATTCTGGACAGAAAGCTTAGGATAAAATATATATAAATGCTCATTCAAAAAGTTCGTATTCTAACATATACTGTATAGGAAAGCTGTGTCATTATAATTCCTTTTTCACTTTAGTGCGCATATCTCTTTCCATGAATGCTTTCCTTCAACGTAAGGAACAAATGCAAGTCACTAGGTGCGTGATTTGGAGAATAGGGTGGGTTCCAAAACAACTGAAATCCTGCAGTCCATATGGCGGTCTTCGCAATCTGGGATTAGTGATTCAATGCATTGTTGAAAGTGGAAGTCACCTATTTGCACTTTTCCACGTGTCTTTTCTTTAATTGCTGCACGAAGTTAGCTTACGAGGTTGATGAAATATGAAGCAGTGTTGCCTTTTTTCAGTCATAGTGATGTCTTCTGCATTTCAGAAAACTGATACAACACTTTTGAACTTTTTGGCTGGTGGAAAAGATGCGTGGTTCCGTATTAGACTTTGGTATTTACTTTCTGAATCAAAGCAATGAATCCATGCTTCATCCATTGAAATAATCCGGGTCAGATGGCTATTGGATCCACACGAAGCACGTTCAAGACGGCGAACCACATTCGGTTGCTACATGTCCTTTGCTCATCTGTCGGTATTGGTGGGATCTATCGGGTACTGACTTTGTCATCTTTAAAGAATTCGTCAGGTTTGAATTGACACTGCTGATTGAACTACCTAGAGATTTAGCTACACAGAGAACAGTCATTCGTCTGTCTTGTACACGGGGGCCATACTCACGGTTGTCGTTTTCCTCAAAGGTGAATGTGGTGGGTTGTCCAGAATGATCCACCATTGCCAGACTATCAGCCGCAATGAAATTCTCTGTGCCACTTATTATCATGAACCACTTATGGAAGCACGCCTTTCGAAGATAGTCATTTTATACATCCCGTTGTTCTTTTTTCTCCATCTTGCAGTTCGATTTAGTTCACAAAATCATCTGAAAAAAATAGGAGAAATGGATCTGTAACACAAAAATTGCCATAGTGAGACTTATCAAAACACGTTCTACCTGCGGAAAGAAAAACTGCGCATTCGTATTCACTTCAAGTAAGTTGGAACACGAACTTACTGAACGCCATCCCAAGTAATCGTCAAAGTGATAGAGCCCCATTTCGTTGTGTCGAATATATGAAGCACACAGCAGTCGCATAATTCAGGAAACATGTCGATTTCCTGGTTCGATTCCAAGAACACTTTAATGCCCTGTATTTCCTTGAAGATTTTTGTAAAGTATGTCAAAAGAAATTTGTGAAGAAACTTAATTTTTTTCGATTTGTCTGGATGAGCTTAATACACCAAGCGTGGTGTATTCATTGGAAGATACTTCTAGTATCAACAAGTTTCTATGGGTTTCAGTTGTCGACAAAAATGATTTTTACGACAAATTTTATTTTTTCATTTTGAATTTTTCACCTTTGCTACATAATTCTGTGTGCTTTTCACTCCTATCACAAATGACAGAAACCACTGAAACGGTTTTCTCAGCAGGTAATGTTTTAGTTTTCGGGGTTTAACGAAAGAGAAAAAGAGAGCGCGCAACTCGAAGGGATGTATAAACAGTCGCCCATCCTGGCCACTGGTTCAGGGAAGGTAAAGAGCCAGTGTCGTGAGACAAATACAATATTCATGCCACTCAGGAATTCAAACACTGACCCATCTCGGAAGAATGGTCAGAAACCAGCTCTTAGATCTTCCGCCACCGCGGAAGCGTGCAGTCGATCAATTTCGTACATACATACATACCCATCACCAAGCTGTTCTTTGGGATTTAGAGGTTAGCTCCACAAAGAAATACAAACAACCAGATAATTTTTAACTGATTATTCATTTATTGTTTCCGTACCAAACTTCTCCATTTTTTGTGATCTTGACACATAACTCGGGCTTCACTGACATCCATCACACGACGTACACAAGATCTTCTATACTTCATACTCAAGCTTTTTTTCATGCAGAAACTAATGAATTGAATCCTCTCATGACTTCCTTGGCCTTCCTCTGCATTTCTTTCCTGCCACTTGGACTAAAAAACATTTCTTAGTAAGCATATTATCATTCATTCCTTCAACATGGCCAAACCATTGAGGCATACACTGAAGAGCAATTGAATTAGTGATACCTGTCTACTAACTTGTAGCACCACCTTTCACCCTGAGGACGGCGGCGATTCGTCTCGGCATGGACTCGACAAGACACCGGAAGCGTTAGGAAGCCATACGGAACCACAACCCCTGAACAAGCTCCCACAGTTCACGAAGGTTTGATAGAGGGGGTCACAGCTTCGAACATCTCTCTCGATGGCATCCACGATGTGCTCGATGGGATTGAGGTCAGATGACCTAGCTGGCCATGGAAGCGAGGTTACGTTAGTGGAGTGTTCATCCAACCATTCGGATACAATTCGGGAGCGATGGCACGGTGCATTGTCTTGTTGCAGGATGAGGTCCACAGTGGGATGTTGAAGACGCACAAACGGGAGCAAATGGTTGTCCAGGATATCCCGGTAACGTTGACCTGTGAGGGACGATGTCACACGTAACAGGGGTTCCATTTCAGTCCACGTAAACAGTCCCCAGACGAGAATGCCACCCCTCCAGCTTGAAGAGTAACCTGCTGGCAAGAAGGATCCATAGCTTCATGTGGTTTGCGCCGTACTCGTATCCTGCCATCCGCATGTATCAACTTGAATCTCGACTCATCAGTCCAGGCAACATTTTCCCACATGTCTGGGGTCCAGTGGCGATGTTCTCGCGTCCATGCTAATATTTGCACCCTGTGATGTGCGGTCAGCAGCGGTACCCTCGTGGGAGGATGGCTTCTGTACCCCATAGTGAGGAGATGGTTCTGGATGGTGTGGCTGCTTACATGTTTTTGTGCACCAGCGTTAAATTGCCGAGTGATTTCTTGCAGTGCGGCCCGTCTATCCGCTGTTACAATGCGAGCTAGCCGACGATGACCTCGCTCATCCACACGCTGTTGTCCTCGGCAGCTGGCCCTTGCAGGAATGGTTTCACCGGATTCGATGCACTTACCGTGTATCCGTGACATAGTGGCTCGTGAAAATCCCAGTGTCTGCAAGACTTCCGAGATGGAGTGACCCATTCGTCGGGCCCCGACAATTTTCCTACGATCAAATGCGCTTAGATCCTTCGTCTTACCCACACTGCGTCCGATTCTTACTGATTCCCGTTGCATCACTCCTTATATTGTCGGATAGCTGCATACGTCATGTCGTTTCCGTTTACAGGGCCACCCACAGTGTCACATTTGCATAACGCCAGCTGTCTCTAATTCAAATGCTCTTCAGTGTATTAGTCTCCACGTTGCTAACAGCATTTTGCTTCACTTTACACAACTGCAATACATCTTCATTCATCATACGATCAGAACGTGTCATGCCACAAACCCTCCGTAAGTAGCGCATTTCTCCAGCACACAAGCGACTCCTATGTTTCTTCTGTAGTACACAGGTTTCACTGCCATACATCAGAGTAGGAACAATTACACTTTCATGCACAACCATGCGGGACTCTCTTGAGAGCCAATCATTCCTCTAAAAACCTCCCAAAGCAGCCATGACATTTAATGAAGAATTAATTCGCCTACTAATTTAATTATCCAATTTGACTTTTTTACAGTATATTTGTACAGCAGTGAATGACCAAATGTGACAAATGCGCAAGTTCACAATAACTGAAGTTCTTCGCATATTTTTGAACAATTTGGGATAAATATCTGTTGAAACACGGTAAAAGTTTTTTTTTTTGCTGTAGCACGTACGGCACTTTTCTTTCCATTTAGATTTTCTCACCTGGGTTTAATCCTACTGAAAAATTTGTTGGAATATTACGATACAATTTGTCTTTAATTTTTCTGTAGTTCTTTTTTGCATATAAATAAATAAATTAATTAATGTGGGTTTACATTCTTTTGAGACGAAATTTACGAAAAATGCTAATAATGTTTGTTTGACGCATTATGTTATGAACGTCCTATAATACGAAAGAAAGAAAGACAGTCTTTAGAAAGTGCTTATATTAGATTTTCTTTTCGTAGTGGGGTAACATTACACTTTCCCTGCGTGTTTCCATACATGACATCTTTCCTGTTCGTGCAGGCCTCAAATAAAGACCGAAATAGAAGACAAGATAAGTAGTATTTATAAGAATACCTCGTAACAATTCGGATTCATTTTTCGTGGACGAAGAGAAAAGACACAGTTCGCCTGGAATACCAGTGCAGAAACTGTAGCGTTGCTACAAAGAAAAAATGATTCATTTTACTTTTGTATACAACGAAAACAAATGCACATAATGATATGTGAAATGAAGTGCATTTTGGGTAACATATCTGATTTGTCACTGTGTGGTTCAGTCATGCAAATTATTTATGTACAACTATTCTGTTTTCAGGAACTGTGAATCCAGCGGATGCGAACCCAAAACATACGACTGCATATATACAAAGGAGAGTAATTTGACATTTCTTCACACGCCTCCCGGTGAGTATTAAATTTTGGGTTCTCAAAGAATTTACTGAAGACAAGAATTTTAAATCATCTGTCTATATAATATACTAAGCACGTCTACAGTAGTTTTAATTACGTTCTACACTCAGCTGCGAGCAACATCACGGGATACAACGACTCTCCAGATACATATCGTCATCATTAACAACTATTGTCAAGTTACTGCTGGATGTGTGTTTCCCCGAGATTCTTCCACAACTTTCTGTCTTGAGCTAGTCTCCTCCATGTCACTCCAGCATGATTTCGAATTTCATCTTCTTATCTGCCACTTGATCTTCCTCTGGTCTTATTGTGTCTTTTGGTATCCAGCTGAATATTTTAGTCGTCCAACGTTGTTCAGTTCTTTTAGCAGCCTGTCCAGCCCATTTCCAGTTCAGGGAATTAACCTGATCATGATATGATGTCCTTCACTTTTGTTATTTTCCTGATTCATAAGGTCTCCTTCTTATCTTTACTGGTTACGCCAAGCACGTACTTCTGATGTATCGCCACTTTCAGCTCCATAAGAGTAGGGATATTCATATTTGCACTCATCAAATACATAGCACTATCTGTCTGTACACTATATGTTCCTATCTGCTGATTTTTACCACTTCCTTGATGACCGGGAGTATTTATGATGCTTAAAAAAACCTTTAGCACCCACAATTAGTGCCACGCTGATATCAAAACACTTCTCAGTGCTTCTTTCAGTTGTCTGCAGTCTCTGCACGTCTGTTTCAATTAAGCTCATGTCTTTAACTCGTAAGTAAGAAATCGAAGGGTGTACTGATTAAACATTCAAATGCTGATTTCCTTCAAATGCTCTGCAACCAAGTTTTATACACTGTGACGTACCTGCCAGAAGGACGCACACGACATAAAGGCAGATAGGAATCAGAATAAAAAAACGTCCGCGTAGCTCAATTGGTAGAGTGACTTGTTCCGGAATGAGGGGATCCGGGTTCGAATCCTGACGTGGACAGAAATGACGGAGAAATTTACTTCGTTATAATGGCGCCCGAACTATCCGGATGACCCGACCGTTCAAAATCTCGCATTGGTGTGATGTTCTTTCCACACCGCGAGATAGGAAAAATAAGAGAATCCCTTCTCCAGCACTTCGAAAAAAAAAAAAATAATAAGGGGGAGATGATGTAACGTACCAGGAGATGTGACGTACCTGCCAGAAGGACGCACACGACATAAAGGCAGATAGGAATTAGAAAAAAACGTCCGCGTAGCTCAATTGGTAGAGTGACTTATTCCGGAATGAGGGGATCCGGGTTCGAACCCCGGCGCGGATAAAAATGACGGAGAAACTTACTTCGTTATAACACCAATTAATTTCTTCATCAATGTGGCCCTTGTTTGATATTTATTGCCCAAGGTAAATGTGGGTATCGGTTACTGCTAGGTTTTCTCCGTTAATTTCTAAATCTTCAGTTATTGTAAAAGCATAGCACATCAATTTTGTTTTCTATAAATTCATTCTTAATCCGACTTCTTTACTCTTGTCAGCAAGTTGCTGGGTCATACTGTGGAGTTCTAAAGGGGTATATCAAAAATTACTATGCGATCAGCAAAACGAAGATAGGTTAAATAACATCCATTACTTTATCCCCTTGTCTTCCTAATTCAATAATTGAAAGACCTTCTGCAATGTGGCATTGAAGAGCTTGGGAGATATGTTATCACCTTGTCTCACCCGCTTTTTCGGTTTTTGTACTTTCTATATCTTTCAAAAGTCGAACCTCTGCACTTGCGTTTTCATAGATGTTATTAATAATATTAATGTATGAATCTTCAAAATCAAAGGATTTTAAAGACATTATAACTGCGGTTGTTATCACGGCAACAAATGACATTTCATCATCAATAAAATCCATACACAGCGGGAGTTCATATTCATTCTCTCTTTGGATTATAGTTCTCTCAGTACGTGGATATGAATTACATATCATAGTGATGTAGCAACGTCTGAATCCAGCTTATTCTCTTGGTTTTACCAAGTCCAGCTATGCACAGTACCTTGGTGAAGACTTTGTGAGCAATTCATATGAGCCTGATGGGTCTAGAGTTCCTGAGATCCTTTGGAAAACAAATATTTTGGGTAGGAGGATCCGCGTAGCAATGTTCCAGTTATCATAAAAATCTTCACTTCATTAAGGTATCTAGTGAAAACTTGGGTGGCTGTAATTTCTGTTTCTCCACAGGTTTCTTCTACACTGCTGGCCACCCAAAATGCAACATCAAAAAGGAAGCATCCGATTGGCCTGAAACTCGCAGCATGCGTCGCCCGCGAGAGGACATGCAAACAATTAGCATTGCAGGGCATATGCAAATCATGTGCGCCCGGCACGCCAGCGAGAAGCACTATAAGAAGGGTGCACAGAAGGCAGGGTGTAAGTAGTGGAAGTGTGTTGTGCTTCCGGACCTGTGCGTCGGAAGCTTCCTGATGCCTCGTCGCAGAATACGGCAGTCATTCCAGTACGTTTCGGAGTTCGACAGAGGACGAATAGTGGCTTATTGCGACAGCATTTTATCGTACCGAGACATCGGCGCCCATGTGGGACGACATCCAGCCACAGTGAGGCGAGTATGGATTCGGTGGGTGCAAGAGGGATGGACGGACCGACGTGAGTGATTGCCGCGGCACACCACCGAACGAGAGGGCCGGCATGTTGTGCGGCGGGCATTGACGGCTCGCACCGCCACATCACGAACGTTAGCGCAGTAATTACGGTGTGTTGCGTAACAACCTGTGTCAGCACGTACCGTTCGACGTCGTTTGCAGGAGCAGGGACTTGTCGCACGGCGCCCATTGCTCCGATTACCATTGACGTTACACCACCGGCGAGTGCGGCAACAGTGAGCCGTTTAACGCCGCACCTGGACTACGAAATGACACGACATTGTCTTCCTCGATGAATCCCGATTCTGCCAGCAACACCACGATGGTCGGACCCACGTGTGGCGGCACCTCGGCATGAGACTGTATGACGCCTGCATGATGCATCGCTATACCGGTTCGTCGCCTGGCGTTATGGTTTGGGGTGCGATTCGATATGACACCCGCACCCCTCTGGTACGCATCGCCGGTACACTCAACAGCCACCGCTACATCTCCGACGTTTTGTCACCTGTAGTCCTCCCTTACCTGCAGGACCTGCCAGCGGCGACGTTTCAACAGGACAACGCCCGTACGTGGCACGCATCGTGCAACAATTCTACACAGCCCACCAGGTGTCACTACTGCCGTGGCCAGCCTGTTCTGCCGATATGTCGCACATCGAGCACGTCTGGTCGCTGATCGGCAACAGAGTGGCCCGGCAACCAACAATAGCGACTACGCCTGATTAACTGTGGCAACGTGTGGAAGCAGCCTGGACCGACATACCCCAAGCCCACGTCCAAAGCCTTTCTTTCGATGCCGCGGCCGTTATTGCCAGCCATGGGGGCCACACGAACTATTGATGTCTGCGTGTTCCGCAAGTCTCACGGGCCTGTAAGCTCAATCGTTTCATCTTTGTATCTGTTGTTATGTGTCCAGTAAATCTGGCTTTGCTATCTCGTGTCCTTCTTGGTGTTGCATTTTGGGTGGCCAGCAGTGTATATCCACTGTAATACTATTTCCCTTGGATCTTTTCCCCGTTTCACGTTCTTGATTGTATGTGCATCTTCTATAGGGTGGCCTGGAGGAACTTTGGTTGCGTACGTGTGTGTGTATTTTTTTATGTCTGTTATAGATGTATCATCCACATGGTTTTGTGTACAACTCCTTAACTCTAGTCAAAAATTTTCTTCCTTCTTTTTACAGGGCCACCTTCTTTTTGGAGTACCATAATCTGTTTTCTTCCATTACTGAGATGGTTCCTTGTTTTCTTCAGGTTTTGGTCACTCTCGATTACTTTTTCACTATTTCACAATTGAATTTCCTTTAGTCTTTAGTGTAACATTTTAGGACTGTCTTGCATAGCTCTATATATTACACCTTGGAAGTTATATATTTTTTATTTTCTTCATGTATCATCATCTCCCTTCTTTTTTTGCATCAGCATTTTTGCTCTTCGCAATATTTTATCCATATGAAATTTGTTCATAGTACCACCTATTTTCTCAGCCGTTTAACTTCAGATATGTCTATTTCTTCTGTTGTTATATCTTCTAGAGCAGAGATTCAGTTATTCAGTTTCAATTTGAAAGTTTTATGATGCTCTTTAAGATGTGTTTTATTAACAAACTTCGTTTGACTTCTGAGTTTGCCACATTCTAGTTTTGTGTAAAGGTTCTTCTCATAATTCTGACCATTCAATGGTCCCTTACTGTGTTGGATCTGTTAAGCACACTGAAATCTTCGATGGCAAAATTTCTAGTAACTTATTATAAACCCATTTTCACTTGTCATCCCGTTGAGATGCCTCCATGACTATTTCCTATGTGGCATTTTCTTGAAAAAGAAGCTCATGATGAAAAACCTTTCCCCTCTGCTAACTCTACAAGAGAATTTCCAGGTTGGTTTCTGCTGTCGTGATCGAATTTACCTATCGAAGTTTCGTTCTGTTTTCCTGTCGCTATCTCATTTAAATGATCTATAATGATCTTCAACTGCTGATCGCTTTTGTTATTTAGAAGCCAAATTTTCTCGTAAAACTCTTCTATTTCTAAATTAGGATGATTTGTGTGTGCGTAAGCTTGAATAATCTGAATTCGGTATCTCTTAGAGAGTTGGAAAACGAGTCGTGGAGGTCTGTCTAAGGAAATTTCGACTTCTAGAATATTGTACTTGAGTTTTTGTTAATTATAAATCTAACACCAACCCGTTTCGTGGTAGTAAAATAGATAGACACTTTTCAGTTCTATGAATCCTTTCAGTTTGTTTTCACTTCACTTAGCCCGATGATATTCCATTTGATCATTTGGAATTCCTCCTCCATTTCAAGGAGCCTTGTATCATAAGATAGAATTCTTCGTAAAAACACATCAAGGTCAGCATCAGAAGGGTGTCTGTTTTGTCCCTCCTATGGTTCTTAGCACCTTTTGCCTTTGTTTCGCATTGGCCTCCACATTTGTCAGGAGCATTCCAGCAGCCGGCGACTGATGGCCAGTGATTAAACTGTGACGTCATTTTGGGCGATTTGGCCATAACATGATAAGCTGGCTAAGCGGGTTGGTGAGTGTGGACTGTGCAATAGAATTTTCTATAATCCCAGTCTTATAATAATTATATAAACAAATGTAAGGTGAACTCCAGAAAGAAAATGTTCTTCATAAATACACAAAAGGCATGTGCGTATATTGTCGGCATATATAGGGGTCGCCCAAATGAAAGTGAGACTCGTGCAATAGCGTCATTGTATAATTACACAGAACCGTTCATTTCTGCCGATAGATGGCGTGTCATGTCAGGAAGCACACTGTTATCGGCGGCACGTGTCAGTGTGCTGCTTGCACGTGCTGAGGCAAGTTGACTACGTAGGGTCGTGACATGGATTCGTCCAAACAGGCCCAGCCGGCAGTTATGCAATTTTTGACAACAGAAGGTGTTAATGGAGCCGAAATTTATTGTCGTATGAAGGATGTGAATGGGAATGAGTGTCAGTCACGGTGTACAGTGTTCCGCTGGTGTAGTGAATTTCGTAAAGGATGTGTGAGCACGGAGGACATGTGGAGACCACGGAATCGATTGCTGCCGTGTACAAACTTGTGAAGGAGAATCGCCGAATAACACCCGCGAGCTTGCGGCGACATTGTCCGTGAGTAAGAGAACTGTTAACACCATTCCCCATCGCCGATTGGGATACACCAAGGTTTACGCAGAATGGGCCCCCAAGCTTCTTCAGGAAGAGCAGAAGACGCGGAGAATGGATTCTTGCTTAGAGCATCTACATCGTTGCCACGCAGAGGGGGGGGGTGCAGTTTCTTTCCAAGATTGTGGCCGCAGATGAAACTTGGTGCCACCACTTCGATCCGGCCACAAAACGGATGAGTATGGAATGACGGCATCCCAAATCTCCACGCCCCAAAAAAGCTCAGTCCTCCTTAAGAGCTGGAAAAGTGATGCTCACGGTTTTCTTCAATGAGAATGGGCCATTGCTGTTGGATTGGCTGGAAGCCGGCATTCCGGTCAAGGCAACCACATACTGCAATACGTTACGCAACCTCAAAACGGCCATCAAACGTAAGCGACCTGATATGTTGTCAAATGGGATAATTCTGCTGTACGACAATGCCCGCCCGCATGTGGCGGCAGCGTGCCAAGATATGCTGCGGAGGTTCCACTGGGAGATCTTCGACCATCCTCTCTATAGCCCCGATCTGTCACACTGCGATTACCACATCTTCGGGCCACTGAAAAAAGCGCTCAAGGGCCGCCGGTTTGCTAATGACGCTAAGGTCTTGGACGCCGTTGAAGACTGGTTCCACAGCCAACCACGGCGTTCGTCGCTGAGGGTATCCACAATCTCGTGCCGCGCTGAGACACTTGCTTGAACCGACAAGGCGACTATGTGTAGCTGGTATGTAGCCCATGTGTCACTCTTACTTCGTGTATGTTCACATATTCCAACCTATAAACCTTTACGGCTAAAACACCGGCAGTCACAGTGTCATTTGGGCGACCTTTATAGATGCAATATATTTTTTTCTCTTTCTCATATAGCCACCCTTCAGGAAATTTGAAAATTACATCGCTCTGGAACGGGAATTGAACTTACATCTCTCGATTTGCGTTCAAGCAAGCTACCGTTACACCACCCAAGACAACGATGTTCCAAGTAACTGAATCTGAGCAGATGCAGCTTAGGATTCCGAAGAATTCTCCACATCTGCGCTTGTGGATACAATTTCTGCTTAATCATAGCGTCTACAATCTTCAATACATGTACGGATGAATATTTATATATTTTCAGTATTTAAGATCACACAAACAAAAGGAAAGTGAATCTCCGGAATAGCTAGTGAGGGCTATAAGGAGTAGCCTGTTCCTGTCCCAATTTTAGGGTCACTCTTTCCAGAAAAGGGACAAAACTGGTGCCGTAAGACAAACGCATCACCTATACCTCATCCGATACTTGAGCTCAGGTCCGCATCTGACGAACGGTCAGAAGGCCTCTGCGCCCCCATAGCTGCAGTCACATTTTTTACGTAACAGGCAACATCATAACCGCTTCTGACGTCACGGGTTATGACGCAGCAGTCAGGCTTTGGACTTCCAATAACCCTTTCAGTCACACGTTAGTCAATTGCGTAATGAGATAAAAATGACGTAATGAGTTAAAAAAAATAAGTTCTCATCTCGAAGCACATGACGTTTTAGTAGTTCTTCAGAATTCCATTCAACTCAGGCACGGGATTTCCTATTCTTCACGTTCTCTTCCGGTGAGGTCTTCAAACGTGAATTAGTGTTATTCGCTAACGAGGAAAGAATAACTGATTAAATGCTGACCAAATACAGCACACACACACGCACGCAAGCGCAAATGAAAGAGCTGAAGCGTAAAATCGAAGACTGAACTCAAGCAGAAAAACTTGGATGGTCAAAGGGAGAAGACAACATACTGAAGTGCATGTTAAAATAAAACTTCAAACGATGCGTACTCACATAACTCTTTTACCAATTAATTTCAGTTTTAAAATTCAGTGCTTACTTAGTTAAAAAGCTGGGTATTCGTAGATCTACTTATACTGTATAAGATGGCATGCAGAGGGATTTTGAAATAAAGATTTTGGACAAAAACATTATTTTTCAAAACTAAAAGAAATCACATTTACGAACAGAATAGAAAGCAACATAGTGACAACCAGCTGTAGCTGTAAAACTAAAATACATGATCGGAAATCTTTCTTAAAACCACAATAAGTGTAAAACATTCTTTGAATACACTGGGTTTTCATCTAATTTCGGGAGATTTTTAATAAAACTTTTCACTGAAGTAAACTGGACCCATATTTCGGGTGTTAACTACTGACTTCTAAATTTACCATTTAAAATAGTAGCCAGTTGTATTGTAATACGGTAGGTAGGGAGAATAATTTTTACTAAAATATTCGACACCTTAAACGTATGCCTGGAAGTTTCCGTTTTCCAGGCTGGGACACTACGTCTTTCTCATACTGAGACAAACTGTCAGCCTTGAAAGAATGCCCATTTCAGAATAACCAGCTCAGCAGCTTTTTTGTTAGTAAGACCTACTTAATGAATGAATTGTTCATGGTTATTGAATTAATTTTCAATTACCTATATTCTGTTTTAAACAAAGCTCAATAGAAGATAAGCGGCAACTCGAGTGCAAGAATAAACGTTTTGAGTGAAAGAAAGTAGTTTCTTCAATAAATAAGAAAGTAGCTCTTCAATTCAAGTTCTCGGCTTGATTTGAAGTGGTACTCTTTTCTTAATAGCACTGATAATGTTTAGGGGTTCTTAAGGTTCGCTTCCCCTAACGCGAGAATTAACCTATATTAGCAGAATCCACAGGATGATGAACACTGAAGTGCCAGAAAAACTGGTACACCAGTCTAATACTTGGTAGGTCCCCCACGGGAGTGCAGGACTGCAGAAATACGACGGGGCATGGACTCTACTAGCTTCTGTAAATATGCTGTAGGCAATGCACACCATACTTCCTGCAGAGAGTTCCACAATTCGGGTGTATTCCGAGGTCTCGGAGTTCGATAACGCGCTGCATGTCATCCCAAATGTGTTCTATCACGTTCAAATCTCGGGACTTGGGTGGGAATGGCAAAACCACAAACTCAGATGAATGCTCCTCTAACCATAATGTGGCGTTCCGACACTTGTGTGGAGGTGCATTGTCTGTTGGAACAGGCCCAACCCATCAGCATGAATGCACGTCATGAACGGGTGTACCTTGTCAGAAAGGATGCGCACAAGCGTTGTCCGGTCACAGACGTTTGTAGACATACCAGAGTCCCAGTGAAGTTCAGCTAAACACACCCCATACCATTACAGACCCCCCCACAGACGGTACAGTTCCCTGTTGACAGGCGGGGTCTATGGCTTCATGGGGTTTGCGCCACACACGAATCTTTCCATCTGCCCGATACAGTTGGAAATGCTATTCGTCAGACCAGGCTACTTGTTTTCAGTCATCAAGTGTCCAGTGGCGGTGTTGCCGTGCCCAAGCGAGGCGCATAGCTCTGTGTCGTGCACCCATCAAGGGGACTCGAGTTGGGGTTTTGGCTCACAAAGCCCATATCGTGCAGGGTACGTTGCACAGTCCGGACGCTGACGCTTGTTGAGGCTCCAGCATTGCATTCCAATGATATCTGGGAGAGTGTTGCACGCCTATCGCGTGAAACGATTCTTGACAGCCGACGATGGTCACGTTCACCCAATGTATTTTTACGGCCACACTGGTATCGTAGGTTGGATATTTTGCCGGAATTCTTGTAATCACGGTACACCATTGCAATGGTCGTCCGTGAAAATCGGAACTTCGTTTCTACTTCCGAAATATTATGGCCCATCTCACAAGCGCCAACTATGACACCGCGTTGAAAATCGCTTAAATCGTTATTACTTGTCATTTTCATGCCAAAACAGCTCTGACAGCTGGCAAGGATGTCTATCGCTTTATATACGCACTGATGGATGCAACAGAGTACGCACACAGGTGACGTTGCTATGTATTTTGCATAAGCTCGTCTGTACCAGTTTTTCTGGCACTTCAGTGTATGTGTGCGTAGGAACGAATGCCTGTTAGCTTGGGGTTTTATAGAAAGACTGGATGATTTTTGAGTTTTTATCAAAAGGTTTGGTCATTACATAAACATCCTATTACACCACACTTATTAGTTTTGTTTTAGGGACTAAGAGGAAATCTGTACTTGTGCTTTATGTATGAACACGAATAGTCTCGACAAATATCGTAGCCGAACTGTTACCGCTGTAACCTAAGGATTTAAAGTAGGAAAGTAGGAGCATGTAAATGAACTTGTGAGATTTAAACACGAAATTTAGAGGTACATTACCTCACCAGAATCCTGTGTAAAGATTTGGAATTATCAAGACCAATGCAGAGCTCAACGTAGGAAAACAAATCTTCGGGACGCAGACGTAGCATTTGCATGCGGTGTGTTCGCCGCAGCTAATTCTCATTAAGGTTGTACGTTGAGAGGTTTCGGATTTCTAAATATCTCTCTCCATTTTACTCGAACTGCGCTGTGGCACTTCAGGACAACTGCTTCTATTTTGCTCAGTTCGTCACGTATCCAAGACTTAGAGCTTTAGTGAAAAGCACATATGGTTGTCGCGCTACCTTAAAATTAGAGAGTTAGCACTTGCATTTAGGGAAAAGAAAGTTTACAGCAATGTAGAATACTCCAGGCATTCTCCACCTCATGGCGCTCATCCTTTCCTGAATACTGCGTTACTGAAAATCGAAAAGTGAGTTCTGTGTTATAAACGGTGGAAGCAGATTTTTCATTTGTTTCAGATGTTACACAGATTTACTTTCAGCCCTTTGCACTTCAGAGTATTTTTAACAATGTTTCTTAAGTATTACACTAAATGACTAAAGAAGTTCATCCAATCAGTCTGTTTTTGTGTTAGCTTTCTTCATATTTTATTCAGTGGAATGCACTCTGTTCTTCTAGAAGTGAAGAAGTGCTAAAAAGAATTAGAACACTTAGAGAAGTCAGAAAAATAAAAACAAAAAACAGCAAAGCAAAGGATTTCGTAAGTACTCTCCCAATGAGAACTAAGATTTTGGCAAATATGTTCCTTAGTTCCTGCCTTTACTGCATAAGTAACAATTCTGCGAACAATTAAATGACCCAGCATACTTCTCTGAGAAGTGTTAAAATGATTTAGGAAACGGAAATGAAATTATACAAGCCAAGTAAATCACAAACCAGGGGGCCAGGAATTACGATAAAAACGCGTTCTACACATTTTTGGGGGCCTGAAAGAATAATTAGCAAATCTTGTTGTGCTCGGATACAAACACTGCACATGAAACATACTCTCCCTTTTAAGCAATGCAGTTCGTTTTAAAACACATATTTTCACTTCTGCAGTAATGAGTCTTCGGTTCCGCTTGATCTTTGTGGAATCCTTATGAGTAGCTATTCAAAGAGCATTTGATGCTTCACGATAATCAAGCAGCAACTCATCTGTCTCCATAAAGAAAGTTAATTAGACTATTTTTTGATTCATTGCTGGCTAACCAAGGGATTATTCAATTTCTCTCTTATCCTTTTTTAATAAAAAAATAATTAACTCATTATGAACGGTTAATCAAAAGATTGCGCGATTCTTTGCTTTTACTTATGCAGCGCATTATTATTTGACTCCTTATGGATTGGTCATCGAATGATTGTACAATTACGCATGGCGGATAGCAAGTTAAAAGATTATCTCACTTCCAATCACTAGCTAATCAAAACCATTTTTAATTCCTTATGAATACTAAAAAAAGATTATCTAGTTCTGGATGGTTAATTAAAAAACATTTTATAACACAGCATAAAGAATCCGTTTACTTGTGTACGATGACAAAAATTTACGGCGCCCAAGCTTTCGTTTACCTGAGGATGGCTTTATTAAGGCTGATAATATAACATTGTTGTATGATTTTTGCATTGAGAATGTCCCTTTTACTGGGGAAAAGTTTGGCCCCCGTATATTTTTTTAAGGCAAACCAAAATAAGGATTTATTACCAATTGTTTCAATACTAATTTTTGTGTAAAACAGATTCTTTTAGATTTTTAACAACTTATCGATAGTTCAACAAAGGATTAATCGAATTCTTACGAAGAGTTAAATAGAAAATTTTTCTACTTTTTATGGACACTTAATCAAAAGATAATAGATCTCTTATGGATAGCTAATTACATTTAATTGAATCCTTATGAGTAGTTATTAAAGATTTATTTGGCTCCATATAGGTAATTTATCAAACTTATCATTAAGCATCAATATAACACTTAATTTCTTATAGTTAGTTAATAAAAATGCCGCTTGATTCTATACCTTTAGTTAATCAAAGGATTATTTTGCTTTTAATGGACGGTTAATCAAAAGACCATTTCATTCCTCATACGTAGTAAATTAATTTCCTTGACCTTAATTAACCAATTTATAATTTGACACTTTATGAATGATAATGAAATGATCATTTGACTATTTATAGGTAATACAACCCAACATGATTCTAGGGATTGCAAAATTTCAAGTGTTTTATAGTAATTCAGGTATGCTGATCACGAATATCACATCTGTTTTTCTCTGCCATCCACAGATTTTTCACAATTTCCCATGTTATTTTTGTTTATATATGAAAAAAATGAAAAATATTATGAAGTTATCTGTTATTTTTTTATTCTAAAAATTTAAATTTACGAGCTAAAGCTGTTCGCGGCAGTTGGAAAATGATACAATAGATGGCTAAATTTTAATTGAAAAGTGATACAATAGATGGCGTTTCTATATCAATGAATGAAACATTGTGTTTCAAGTGATAAGACCAAAGTGTATTTCACTCATTTTAACTGTTGCGTTGTTCGTTTTTACTGTGTTATGGCGTCCAGAGGCTGTGTCAATAGTCCTGATTCGTTTTGTTATATATGTGGTAGTTTTGTGGTGAAAAAGTTAATGCAAAACAACGGATTTTATGAAAAAGACGTATCAGGCTTATTTCGGTATAGAGCTTGGAGATCAGGACAAGAAATGAGCGCCAAATCAAGTTTCTCACACGTGTGTTGAGCAACTGAGAAAATGGGCTCAAGGTAAGAAAAACTTTCTTCCATTTGCTATTCCAATGGTATGGCGGGAGCAAGTGAGTCATGAGGAATGTTATTTTTGCTTAACCACACCAGTAAAGGGCTACAATTGCAAAAAACATAAGTAATATTGTCTACCCAAAATCTCCCTGTGCTATCAGGCCTCTACCTCATGGTCCTGATTTACCTGTTCCATCACTCCTACATCATTATATTTTTCATCAGCTTCAGAAGTTGAGTTAATTTGCAGTGAAACTGAGGACTTGTATAGCCATGCTGAAACTAGAAGTGAACCACAGAAGTTTACACAAAGTGAATTAAATGACTTGGTACGGGATTTAAATCTGCCGAAGGAAAGTGCGCAACTTTTAGGATCAAGACTCAAAAACCAAAATCTATTTGCTCCAGGAACAACATTTTCTTGGTACAAAAACCGAGGAAAGGAATTTGTTGAATATTTCGCCCAAGAAGAATCGTTTGTATTTTGTAGAGACATTCCTGGACTTATAATGTCTTTCACTGTTCATGACCCATCACAGTGGAGATTGTTCACTGATGCTAGCAAGAGAAGCTTAAAAGGAGTTCATTTACACAATGGCAACATTTCCCCCTCAGTACCAGTTTTTTATTCAGTACATCTCAAGGAATCTTATGAAAATCTTTACGTTCTCCTTAATAAAATAAGATATCAGGAATACAACTGGCAAATCTGTGGAGCTTTTAAAATTCTGAGCATGATATTAGGGCAGCAAAGTGGCTACACAAAAATACCATGTTTCATCTGTGAATGGGGCAGTAGAGCTTATAAAGCAACATTTGATCACAAAAATGGCCCAAAAGAGAAAACTTGATTCCAGGATCAAAGAACGTTCTCCACTCTAACCTAGTGGATAAGGAAAAAGTTATTTTACCACCCTTGCATATTAAATTAGGATTCATTAAAACAATTTGTCAAGGCGCTGGACAAAAATGGTGAATGTTTTCAATATTTGATTAATGTTTTTCCACATTTATCAGAAACAAAAATCAAAGAAGGAGTGTTTGTTGGCCCACATATAAGGCGGTTAACTAAAGATAAAACTTTTGAGGAAATAATGTCTACAACAGAAAAAGAAGCATGGGTTAATTTTAGAAATGTCATTCAAAATATTAAGGCAATTACAGGGATCCTAATTACAGAGCCATCGTAGCAACTATGCTAGGGTTGCAACGTGAGCTTGAAATTTCGTTTTCTGCATTCTCACCTTGACTATTTTCTCGAAAATCTTGGTGCTGTGAGTGAAGACCAAAATGAGAGATTTCACCAAAAAATGTATGGAAAAACGATATCAAAGACGATGGAATGTAAATATGATGGCGGATTACTGCTGGTGTTTACAGAGAGATTCTACTTCTGAAATGTCCCCGTATAAGAAAATCCGTAAACGTTCGCTTGACGGAAAAGGAAAATGATTTTGTAAGAACACATTAATTTTGATTAATTTTTTTTTTTATATTTTTTTTTTTCATTAACTATTTTTTATCTTCACACAAGGGATTTTTATTTAGACTGTATGAATATCAAATGGTCGTGGATTGTATATTCTCTTAAGAAAATGAAACACATTCTATAAATTACTGATAAACAATATACACACTGAAGAGCAATTGAATTAGAGATACCTGTCTAGTAATGTGTGGCACCACCTTTCGCCCTGATGACGGTGCCGATTCGTCTTGGCATGGACTCGACAAGACACCGGAAGCGTTGGAAAGCCATACGGATCCACGACCCCTCAACAAGCTCCCACAGTTCACGAAAATTTGATGGAGGGAGTCAGAGCTTCGAATATCTCTCTCGATGGCATTCCAGATGTGCTCGATGGGATTAAGGTCAGGTGACCTAGCTGGCCAAGGAAGCGAGGTCACGTCAGTGGAGTGTTCATCCAACCATTCGGATACAATTCGGGAGCGATGGCACGGTGCATTGTCTTGTTGCAGGATGAGGTCCCCAGTGGGATGTTGAAGACGCACAAACGGGAGCAAATGGTCGTCCAGGGTATCCCGGTAACGTTGACCTGTGAGGGACGATGTCACACGTACCAGGGGTCTCATTTTAGTTCACTTAAACAGTCCCCAGACGAGAATGCCACCCCCACCAGCTTGAAGAGTACCCTGCTGGCAAGAAGGATCCATCGCTTCATGTGGTTTGCGCCGTACTCGTATCCTGCCATCCGCATGCACCAACACCAACGACTCATCAGTCCAGGCAACATTTTTCCACATGTCTAGGGTCCAATGGCGATGTTCCCGCGTCCATGCTAATCTTTGCACCCTGTGATGTGCGGTCAGCAGCGGTACCCTCGTGAAACGATGGCTTCTGTACCCCATAGCGAACAGATGGTTCTGGATGGTGTGGCTGCTTACACGTTTTTGTGCACCAGCGTTAAATTGCCGAGTGATTTCTTGCACTGTGGCCCGTCTATCTGCTGTTACAATGCGAGCTAGTTGACGATGACCCCGCGTATCCACACGCTGTTGTCCACGGCTGTTGGCCCTTGCAGGGATGGTTTTACAGGATTGATGTACTCATGGTGCACCCGTGACACAGTGGCACGTGAAAGTCCCAGTGTCTGCACGACTTCCGAGATGGAGTGATCCATTCGTCGGGCCCCGAACGCTTGCCCACGATCAAATGCGCTTAGATCCTTCGTCTTACCCATACTGCATCAGACTCTTACTGATTCCCGTCGCATCACTCCTTATATTGTCGGATCGCTGCATACGTCATGTCGTTTCCGTTTACAGGGCCACCCACAGCGCCACATTTGCATAACGCCAGCTGTCTCTAATTCAATTGCTCTTCAGTGTATATATACACAGCATATTCGTGATATTGTTTTCACGATTGTGAAAAATCCTTACGTGACAGAGAAAAATAAATGTTGTTTTTGAAATCAGCATAGCAAAATTAATCTAAATCACTTGAAGTAATGTAAACCCCAGTCGAAAAGATACATTTTGTTGCTTAGTGATAATTAATTGACAAAATATTTGACTACTTACAGACAATTAGTCAAACGATCTGCATGGGTGCTCAGTGCACGAAAAAAATAATATGTATTGTTCGAATACCATAAAAAAGAGCAGTCAGTGGAGAAATCGTAGCTTGATAATGGTTAAAAAATTGCGTTGTTCTGTTATACGGAGGGTAGGACACAAACTTATCTCGCTTTACAGAACTTTCAGATAATCTTGATACAAAGGCTTCCTACAGCGACCTCATGTTACTTATTATTGAGTCAGAGATTTCAAACTAAGTGAAAAGTATAAGATACCAGAGAGCTGTTTTGAGTTTTTAAACAAAGAAACAGGAAAAAAAGAAAAAATAATAAGAAATGGCATATTACGGACATTTTTATATGTCATTTGCATGAACCTCATAGTGAGAGAACCGCTGTAAATCACATGAGTACCTTAAGCATCATTAGACGTAGAAACAAACATTTTCAACAAGTCAGCCTACAAAGCTGTAAAAGTTTGCATTTTTTTGTATTTATAAATCAAAATTAATATTTATTATTTTGCGCATGTATAATTTAATGTAATATTATACGGAAACTGAAACGGTTTTACGTTTCCACAGTACAAAGATTTATTTCCACAATTTAGTCGAGACCGTGCGCATAGATGTTGTAAGTGCACGTTTACGTACAGATTATTTTGTCAGCCAGTGTATACGCTAATATTGCCACGTGTTAATTAAATTTACATTAGCATGAAAAACTAAGCTCACATGTGAGAGCTTCCACACAGTGGATCTTAAACTATGGTAATGCACACATCGTACACATTCGGACATTCCTTGAATTTTTTTTTTTTCCAATTCTGGTTCCTTTTTTTCCTTTTCTTTGAAAATATTATTGCTCTTAAAATGCGTCTTGCGGTAGACATTGCACGAAATTAAACCTTCTAACATTCAGATCTGTGTCTTCCTGGACGTCGCCGGCTTTAAATTTTAAGGCACTGATGTTTTCTAACTTAATTACTTTGCTCGGCTTCCAGAGATCTCTTTGCGAAAACAACTCACGAATGCCATTTTTCGAATTTAATGGATGTCTGAATATAAAAATGATTTCCTTGCTGTTAATCACTCTGATCATTTTAGAAAGAATTTAGAACAAATCCTAATATAGTTTACGATCCAGTAATGGCCTTAAAACTAAATCTAACTGTTAAGATAAATAGAAGACGAACTCAAAATAACAAGAAGGTACTTAAAGGTAATTATATATAATTTATTGAAAGGAATTTCATGAGCTAGACAAATAAATCATATTTTAAAAATGTTTTAAATAAGTTAATTACTATAAAGAAATTTAAATGTTTATAATAATTATATAAACGAATCAAAGTGATGTTTAGCAGCAGTTGTATTTGTATCGTAATTTATGAAAATCTGCTGCTTTAACGTTAGGTAGGATCATTGAGATTCCAAAGTTTCAAATATGTATTCAATATTTCCAGAAGACAGTATGTAATTCCCTTTCACGTGTTTAATGGAACTATTTAGACGAATATTTACAAGTAAGTTACGAAGTAATTATTAAATATATATCATCATCATCATCATTGTCAACCATTATCAATCCACTGCTGGACGAAGGTCTCCCCAAGTTTCCTCCACAACGGTCTGTCTTGTGCCAGTCTCCTCCATGTCACTCCCGCATATTTACGAATTTCATCCACCCATCTCCCATGTGGTCTTTTTCTGGGTCTTTTCCTGTCCCTTGGAATCCAATCTAAAATTTCGGCTGTCCATCTATGGTCTGTCCTTCTGGCAGTATGTCCAGCCCATTGCCATTTCAGGGATTTAACTCTGATCATGATGTCTTCCACTCTCGTCATTTTTCGGATCCACGAGTTCCTCTTCTTATCTCTCCTGGTTATACCAAGCATGCACCTCTCCATGCTTCTTTGAGTTGTCTGCAGCTTTTGTATGTCTCTTTTAGTTAAGGTCCACGTCTCTGCACCATACGTAAGCACTGGAAGGATGCATTGATCAAACACTTTTCTTTTAAGACATAATGGCATATTGCTCTTGAAAATTATGCTGTTTCTTCCAAAAGCTCTCCAGGCAAGTTTTGTACGCCGATTAATTTCTTCATCAATGTGACCCTCACTTGATATCTGCTGTCCAAGATAAACATACGTATCTGTTATCTCCAGTTTTTCTCCATCAATCGATAAATCTTCATTTCTTGTAAAAGCATTGAACATCACTTTTGTCTTCTGAAAGTTCATTTTTAATCCCACTTCTTTACTCTTGTCAGCAAGTTCCTGGATCATACTCTGCAGCTCTGATGGGGTAGTTGCAAAAATGACTACGTCATCAGCAAAACGAAGGTGGGTTAGATAATCTCCATTAATCTTTATCCCTTTGTTTTCCCAGTTCAGTGATTGAAAGACATTTTCCAATGTGGCATTAAAGAGCTTCGGAGATATGGTGTCACCTTGTCTCACTCCCTTTCCAATTTTTATGTGTGTTGTATTTTCAAACAGCCGAATCTTTGCACTTGCATTTTCATAGATGTTATTAATAATATTAATGTATGCATCTTCAATACCGCAGGATTTCAGAGATTTCAATATATATACTCGTATATTAATTTTATATTCCCTTATATTTCACTGAAAACTACTCTTTACTACTCGGATTTGCCCGGGATTTTGGATCTTGTATATATATATATATATAAGATTGAATAAACCATTTCAGGATCATAATTGAATGCTTCGTCCTTCAAATACAGCCACTTGCTTGCCCGTGTTGTGCCTTGTTGAATTCTTCCTTGCTGGAGTCGATTTCTGCGAGCTTCAACAGTTTCAGCCAAAATCCGGTTCTGGTGAGCAGTTGCATTTCTTTGAATTCGTTGCCGTCGCTGCTTCTCGCTTTCAGTAGCTCTCGAGTTTGCAGCTCGTAGGCGATCGGACGTTCGGCGCTCGTTCTTCTCTTCAGCAGCCTCATTGCTTCGTCCTGTAGCAGTTCGCAATCGTTGTTCAGCAAGTCGCGCCTCTGTTTCCTCAGCAGTTTTGTTGCCTCGTCTTGTAGCAGTTCACAATCGTTGTTCTGCAAATCGCGTCTGTGTTTCCCCAACAGTTTCTTTGTTTCGTCGAACAACTTGTGGAGTCAATTCCACTTAGTAGTTCTAATTCCACTTAGTAGTGCTTTTGATCTTTCCTCTTCCGATTGCTTGGTTGGTGATAACTTTTGGCGTTTTGTGTTGATTCGTGTTTTATTAAAATTTGGTCTCTTCCTTTTGGGTATTGCTGTGAAAATATTTGTGGAGTTAAAGCAACGAAATGTATAGAATGTATGGAATGTGTGATATAAAACGGACCAAAAAGTTTATCAAGCAAACATTCAATTTTTACTCTATATGTTGATTTGGCTCAGCAATAATGCTTGCAATAGAAATTTCATAAACTAATGCTTGACCTAGAAATTTCATAAACTAATGCTTTGACCTAGAAATTCCAGTAACTAATGCTTGACCTAGAAATTCCAGTAACTAATGCTTTGACCTAGAAATTCCAGTAACTAATGCTTGACCTAGAAATTCCAATAACTAATGCTTGACCTAGAAATTCCAGTAACTACTGCTTGAACTAGAAATTTCAGTAACTGATGCTTGACCTAGAAATTCCAATAACTGATGCTTGACCTAGAAATTCCAATAACTAATGCTTTACCTAGAAATTCCAGTAACTACTGCTTGAACTAGAAATTCCAGTAACTGATGCTTGACCTAGAAATTCCAATAACTAATGCTTGACCTAGAAATTCCAGTAACTAATGCTTGAACTAGAAATTCCAGTAACTGATGCTTGACCTAGAAATTCCAGTAACTAATGCTTGACCTAGAAATTCCAGTAACTAATGCTTTGACCTAGAAATTCCAATAACTGATGCTTGACCTAGAAATTCCAGTAACTGATGCTTGACCTAAAAATTCCAGTAACTAATGCTTGACCTAGAAATTACAGTAACTAATGCTTGACCTAGAAATTCCAATAACTAATGGTTGACCTAGAAATTCCAGTAACTAATGCTTGAACTAGAAATTCCAGTAACTGATGCTTGACCTAGAAATTCCAGCATTAATAAGCTGTGCAAATTTCATGATGCCAGAGTTCGGCGTTTGTGAGTTTTTGAGTTCGGCGTTCGAGAGTTACTTAACGTTCGAGAGTGATTTAACATGCGTTGAGGATACACAACGTTAGAACACTTTTCCAATCATAAGAATCTCTGGCTGAACAAAATTCGCTAACAATACTTGTTATTAATCCACGTAAAGTAAAACATGCTATGCCTTCTATACATTTATGTGGTGTCTAATCACCTCAAAACTTAATTACCTCATAACTCGGGAAGGGAGCGACGTAGAGAGCTGAAAATAGTTATGTTGACCTAAAAATTCTTGCATTAATAAGCTGTGCAAATGACAGAGTTCGGCGTTCGAGAATATTTGCTGCTGCAGACAAACAATAAACAGACACAAGGATTTTCTGTTTGTAGTTAAGATTTTCAGTACACTGCACATGACTCATCTAACAGTTAGTCTCAACAAATACATATATGCTCTTCCCTCTTTAGGCTTAGAAATTTCACATTAGTTCGATATTTTTAACTTTTGCTTGAGTTTTGCTAGCCTAAAACGAAAAATTCCTTTACAACGGTGTCATCTCAAAACTGATTCCTTTAACGAACATTTCACACCATGAATTTAACCATTTTGCGTATCGGAATCAGATCTTGGTATTCCCAATCATGAAATCAACTGAAGGAGCTCTTTTCGATTAAGGTGGACGTCAGAGTGAAAATGCGTCGTCATATTTACAATGGTGAAAATTGATTTACGTAAGTTCACATACAAGATATGCTTCCTGACTCGTAAAAATTGGCAAACGAATGAAAAAGACACTGAACTATTGTCAGTTGCTTGCAAATTTGAGAAAAACAATTATAGGGAATATTTTAAAATTAATTAAATTTTCGCGTGTCGGAGTAGTGCTACATATCGTTAATAGGTGGCGCTCTACGTACATCAGGTACTGGAAACGTGGCACTTCCTTACCTTTTTTATCTTGAATTTTAAAAGTTTTTGTAGGACAATAACTGAGAGTCTATAGACTGTTGTTTAGTATGTCAATAATGATTTAAATCACTTACATTACAATTTATTGGCTTTTCTACCCAGAAACTAATGTAAATCAGAAATAAGATGCTGACAGAAGCTTTTTCAGAAATCGCCTTCTGATAAGGGAAAGACCTCGTGAAATTCACTAAAAAAACTAAGACCCCCACAAAAGGGGTGCCTCCCCGGTGGCGCAGTAGTCTAAGCCATGGCTTATGATCATTCGTCCGAAAGGGGCCCGGGTTCGAATCCCGGTGAGGCATGGATGTTGTGTTTGTCTTACGGCACTGGCTCTCTCACTTCCCTGGAACCAGTGGCCCTAAATTAGAGACGGGCGACTGCTTATAGCCCACTGAGCTGCTCAAGGTGGTCGTTAAACCTCCAATAAAAAAACAAGAACGATGACACCTAATTTTCGGTTGTAATAAGCACGTCTTTTGAATCCGTTCTGACGCAAATTAAATTTGTCAAAGCTATTCAAAGTCAATGGAACCGGTATGGAAAACAATAGTATCTGACGGAAGAAAGAAGTTTTTCAGTCTGGGTTTAAATCCCTCAGATATTGCCGTAAACGGAATTGTGAGCTTACGCCCTCTGGTTTGCAGACTTGTGCGTTAAGAAAAACCTGAATTTATATGAGAAACATTTCGCGCCAGAAACGCTTTCCAACACAGAAATAATTTTTCAAATCTGACTCTTAGAAACAGAGATATCGACAAAAATAAGATGTGACTTTACGTCCCCTGGTGGGAAAACAATGAATTATTTTAGGAAGAAAATATTCTCAAAAGGTTTTCCCAAATGAGCGGTATCGGTCCAAGAAAAAAAATTTAGTCGAGTTTTCAGGAGCCCAGATTTTGCTACAAATACATCAGAAGCATAAATTTAAACTCATGCCCCCTGGTGGCCAAACCATTCTTTACCAAACATTAGAAATTATGTGAAAAATATTTTCCATCAGGTCTTGTATGCGATACAGGAAGAATTTTTCAAATCGGAGCTTTAGAAGCAGAATTAACGCAGAAAACGCATTTTTACCTTTGTGCCCCCTAGCGGAAAATCTATGATTTACTTGAAAATTTTGAATTTATAGGAAAAACATTTCGCATTGGAAACACTTTCCAACAAAGAAGGAATTTTTCAAATCGAACTGCTAGAAGTAGAGATATTGACATAAATAAGATATACATCTACGCCCCTGGCGTAAAACCATGCATTATTTCAAGAAGAAAATGTTCCTAAAATGTTTGTCGACATGAGTAGTATCGGTCAACAAACGACTTTTTTCAATCGAAATTTTAGAAGCCCATATTTTGCTGGAAATTCATCAGAAGCGGAAATTAAGACTTACGCCACCTGGTGGCTAAACCATTTTTTACAAAAATTAGAAATTATGTTCAAACGATTTCCCATGAGGAGCTATATCCGGCGCAGAAAGAATTTTTCAAATGGAAGATTTAGAAGCAGAGATATAGGGGGAAACGCAATTTACCCCTACGCCTCCTAGCAGAAAGTCTATGAATTACTTGAAAATTTTGAAATTATATGAAAAACATGTCACACTGAAAACACTATCCAACAAAGAAGGAATTTTTCAAATCTGACTCCTCGAAGTAGAGATGTTGACCAAAATAAGATATACATCTACGCCCCATGGTAGAGAAACTGTGGAATATTTTAAGAAGAAAATATTCCAAAAAGGTTTATCGATTTGAGTGGCATCAGTGCACGAAAGAATTTTTCCAATCGATATTTTGAAAGCTCAGATTTTATGGCAAATACATCAGAAGCAAAAATTAACACCTACGCCCCCTGGTGGCCAAATTATTCTTTACCAAAAATTTGAAATTATATGCAAAAGATTTTCCATCAAGAGGTGTATCCGCTGAAGAAAAGATTTTTCAAGTCAGAGTCTTAGAAGAAGAGTTATCGGGGAAAATGTAATTTATTTTTACGCCCCCTAGCGGAAAATCTATTCGTAATTTGAAAAAGTAACTATGTCTAAAATACTCTTCGACATAAATGGAATCGAAAGATAAAATAATTTTGTCAATCGGACGTTTAGAAGCAAAAATGTGGAATAAAACGTATTTTTGAATTCGATATCATCTGCATTTACACCACCCTCTAGCGGCAAAATTGTACATCGTAAAAAAAAAAATATATATATATATATATATATATTAAATGAAGGATCATCATTCACATATTTCATGCTTCCCAATGGAAAAAGAATTTTTCAAATCGGACTAATAGTTGCAGAGATATTGTGGGTACGGACGGACGGACAAACCGCTAACATGAGCACGATCTTTTTCTACAAAAGACGTGCTAAAAGAGGATGGGGGTGGCGAAACAACAGCTCGATTTTCAACTTCATCTGTGACAAAAGGTTGCATTGGATATGCATTTGTCTCCACCTTAATATGCACTCCCCTGGGAGTAGAAGGTCATTTCATTCCACCTTTTTTTTTTTTATCAAATGGTGCCTAACGTCAGTTTCTTGAGCTAATTTTTCTGCTCTTCTTTTTTTGAGCATCTTTTTACCCTGTGCCGACGGACAAGTGCTGTCGTTTTAAGTGTTATCTCTTTAGCTTTGTAGCTCAGTGTCCGCCATTCGTTTCCGAATGACAAAAAGTTACAACCTACATGCTCTGGTAGCCTATTACTACTACTGATGTTCAATTTTTTTATTGAAGGTTTAAGGACCACCGTGAGCAACTCAATTGGCTATAAGCAGTCGCCCGACCTTAATTTAGGGCCACTGGTTCCAGGGAAGGGGAGAGCCAGTGCCGTAAGACAAACACCACATCCATGTCTCACCGGGACCCCTCCCAGAGGAATGGTCATGAACCATCGCTTAGACCACTGCGCCACCGGGGCGGCGATATTCAATTTTGGATGCTAGTTCAATTGACTGATTCCTATTAAACCTGTTTTGTTGAAATTAGTCAAGATAAGTATGGATTACTAAAAGAAATTCATTCCGTAAGATCACTTGCAAATGATAATACAAAACTCGGGGGAAAAGAAAAGAAAAGATAAAATTTGTTGAGCTTCACCAAGATTAATTAGCTCTTTTTCCTACTTTTGGTGTAAAACATACTTCAAGGAAAAGTATAATATGGTTTCTTAAATCAGTTTAAAGAGTTCAACTTTTGCGCATTTTAAAAAATGTTGCTTGGATTTCGTACTCGAATTGTTAATACGCTCTAACAGTTAACCTAAAGTGCTTTTTCTAAAATGTACATATTTTGAAAAAGAAAAACGGGAAGGCAGTAAAACTAATTAGAACAGAATTTTATAGGCATTAAGATCGGTATATTATGTAGTGTCTTGTTTTTCGTGGAATAAGGATGAAAAATCGGATAAAACAAAATAGAAGGCATGAGAACAACACGCACGTATTACCAAATTTTGATATTCTCTATCTACCTTCTGCTAACGTATTCTGAAAAGTATTACTTTCATAAAGAAAAAAAATTAATTGTCGTATATAATAATCCTTTGTCAACAATAATGATCCCAAAAAGATTTTTGATCCCGTTTCACTTTGACTGGGATTGGGAAAATTTGCTTGTGGGAGTAGGCGCATCTACAAGAAATCAAATTACTCTTTCTCAATTACATGACTCTCGAAAATTCTTTCAAATTGGAAAGACGAAACTTCATCCCACATCCCGCGTGTTTGTTTTGATCATTGAGTTTCATGGAAATATAATAAAGAGCTTGTGAAAGCACCTGATCCATTTCACTCTTCGCTTGTTGCTAGCAGAAAAAGGCACAACAATTCGCGAAAGCTAAAAATTATGGCTTAAAGGGGAACAAGGAACTACAGGTCGTCAATGAAGAATACAGCAAAAATATATCTTTATTAGTATTGTCGATAATAATGAAAAGAAGACGTGAAATAATGCTCAATATGTCTCATTGTATCTCATTATGCGATGTATCTCGTAATAAAAATCCCACTAGTTGGACCCAATTTATCTTCTGTGCTGATTTACCAAGTGCATAAACATCAATACTAGCAACCTATCAGTACTGATGATGAGACACTTGTTTCCCAAAATTGATAGTGGCTATGTCTTTTAATATGTAACCTGAATCCTAAAAAGACAGCTGCCTATGTTTTGAATAAGCATAAACTGTACTCAACACTGCTGTGCTTTTGTTCACCTTTTCATACACGTGATCATCAAAAATCTCTAAATCGGAAACCTCCGAAATTCGAAAAGAGTGCCGTCATGACATCAAAATGAAAGATTCCAGAAGGCTCTGGATAGGATCCCATGCGTCAGCTGTCTGCATAACCCAATTGATACAACACGTATCTTCAGGTACCCTGGGTTGGGTTTTGATTCTTTTGATTCGACTCACTAAAACATTTCACCCGAACTTATATGTTCGTTGACACTGCCAGTCAACAGTTCTTACTCTCGTGAATCGATTTTGCGTCGGATCTGTTTGTGCTGGTTCGTTAACTCTTACGGTTTAAGAAACGACTTTTAGTTAACATTTTTATTTTCAAATGTTAGGAAGAATTTGTTTTTCTTAATTTTTAGATGAGTTGGATTCTAAAAGTTCATGAAATCGATCATGTAGGATGGATCCAGTGCTTCATTTTTTTTTGATTGGAGGTTTAACGACCACCGTGAGCAATTCAATGGGTTATAAGCAGTCGTCCGTCCCTAATTTAGGGTCACCGGTTCCAGGGAAGGGAGAGAGTGATTGCCATAAGACAAACACAACATCCATGCCTCATCGGGATTCGAACCCGGACCCCTTTCGGACGAATGATCAGAAGCCATCGCTTAGACAACTGCGTCACCGGGGGCGGCCATGTTGTTTGCACCAATTACGTATACGACCATCCACGGAGTGGAAGTAAAAAACGCGTCTCGTCAGACCAACACACTTTTTTCCAGTCATCCGAATCAATAATCCTAAGGGGTCTGGATTCGAATCCCGCTGAGGCATGGATGTTGTGTTTATCTTACGGCACTGGCTCTCTCCCTTCCCTGGAACCAGTGGCCCTAAATTAGGGACAGGCGACTGCTTATAGCCCATTGAGTTGCTCATGGTGGTCGCTAAACCTGCAACCCCCCCAAAAAAAATTCATCATCTTTGTAAAAAGCAAGTCTTTTTGCACCTATACACAGTGAGCCATTACATTATGACCACCCCCAGCCTGGAGAATTAAGCGCGCCTGGAGACCGAATGGTTGCGCAGAGCAGTATATATACAACCCGAGGACCGGCTTTCGGTTAGTAGAGCGTTCGGAGTCAGAATGAGAAAAGCAGCCGATTTATCGGAGTTTGATAAAGGACATATTGTGATGGCACGGCGGCTCGGAACTACGATCTCGGAAACTGCGTGGCTTGTGGGTTGTTCACGTACCGCTGTAATGAGTACGTATCAAAAGTGGTGCACAGATGGACAAACGACGAACCGTCGTTCAGCCATGTGTCGTCTTCAGCTCATTGATGCCAGAGGGGAGATCAGACTGTGGTGCATTGCTCACAGCGAAAGCAGGGCTACAGTTCGACAAATCACCCATAGCTACAACATTGGCAATCAGGGCAATGTGTCACAGCACACAGTTCAACGCAGCGTTCTGCTCATGGGCCTGCGTAGCCGAAGACCCAGTAGGGCCGCCATGCTCACAGTAAGTCGTTGCCAACAAAGCATGAAATGGTCCCAAGATTTTTTTTTTTTTGATTGGAGGTTTAACGACCACCGTGAGCAACTCAATGGGCTATAAGCAGTCGCCCGTCCCTAATTTAAGGTCACAGGTTCCAGGGAAGGGAGAGAGCCAGTGCCGTAAGACAAACACAAAATCCATGCCTCACCGGGATTCGAACCCGGAACCCTTACGGACGAATGATCAGAGGCCAGCGCCTTAGACCACTGCGCCACCGGGGCGGCGATCCCAAGATCATCCACATTGGACTGTGGATGATTGGAAGAAAGTGGCCTCGTCGGACGAATCAAGATTCCTAGTGCATCATGTAGAATGCCGAGCGCGGATACGCCGATTACCAACGGAGACTATGGCACATGGATGCACTGTTGTGCGGAAACAGGCCGGCGGCGTCGGTGTTATGCTGTGGGTGATGTTTTCTTGAAACACTTTAAGCCCCATTATCCTAATAGCACAATCCCTAACAGCTGTCAGGTATCTGAACATCGTTGCGGACCAAATTCACCCATTCATGGCAACTGTGTTCCCTGCTGGTGATGGCCATTATCAACAGGATAATGCGACATGCCACACTGTCAGAATCGTCAAGGAGTGGTTTGAAAAACATGCTGGTGACTTTCTGTTAATACCCTGGCCTCCAAATTTACCTGACACGAACCCAATCGGAATTTGTGGTTAGTCTTGGAAAAGCGGGTTCGCGCTAAATCACCATGACTCCGAAATGTACGGGGACTGGAAGACCTGCTTTTGACATTATTGTACCAGATACCCCAGGATACCTATCGCCACCTCATCGAAACGATGCTTTGCCGAGTGGCCGCTGTTTTGCAGGCTAAATGCGGTCCTACAGCTTATTAGGTAGGTGGTCATAATACAATGGCTTATCTGTGTAAACCGTGTTTAGGAGAGGGTGACGTCGGGGTCGGCGGCTGTTATTGCCCATACGTTCAAGCGTGCGACGTATGGTCATGCCATGACAGATACTTCTCCATTTTGACCTCTGTTGTATTGGGTAGTCAACTGTTGAACAGTGCTACACCTGTTGTTCATTATCAGTCGTCAGAACCGGCGCTCACGTCTCACATCAATCTTTCACTACCCTGTGCAGTTTTGCCTCAGGGTCGTTGTTTGATTCTTTCCGCGCCTGTCCTGATACACTTTAGCTACAGCGGCTCACGAACAACTCACTAGTTCATCCATTTGGGAAATCAAAGCACCCACTCTCCGAGCTCCCACAATCTGCCCTTTCTCAAAATCCAGTAAATCATTCCGTTTACCCATCACGCACCGAATTTTAGTACCCACTACTCCAATCACACCTTAGGTATGCTACATCAGTCGACTAATCGCACCCTCTCGGAAATCACGTGGTCAACAGCCGGCATCTACTTTCGATAGGGGTGGTCATAATTCAGTGGTCACTCGGTGTATATTCCGTGCGTTTCGCAAGGAAAACGCATTGTCAGGTTTTGAAATTCATTTCTTTGCGCCTTCATTACTCAAAGTTTCGGTACTTTCAGAAGATCTGAGTTCACTACTATAAGCTTGGGAAAAAGGGTCACCCACATTTTTGAAATGTAAAAAGGGAATTTCGCATAAAAAATATTGGATGCTATTGACACATACGTGCATACATATCCCCAAGCCGTTCTCTGAGATTCAGAGGTTTAGCTCCACAAAGAAAGACAATTCACCAAATAAATATTTAACCTGATTATTTACTTATTGTTTTCATATCAAACGTCTCCATTTACAGCGATCTTGGTACACAGCTCGAGCTTCTTTGACATTCATCACATGATGTACACCAGACCTACTGTACTTCATACTCAATCTTTTACTCATGTAGACATTCCTGAATATGGTCTTCCCATGATTTCCTTGGCCTTCATCTACCTTTCTTTTTTGTCATTTGGGCTGAATTTTTTTTCTGGTAAGCATCTCGTCATTGAAGGGTTAGTTTAAAAGCTCTAGCGAAAGTGCTCGCTAGAGCTTTTAAACTAAACCTTTTAATTGTAAATAAAGACGCTTTTTAACTACGTTTTTAGATAGTGATTGGGAGGTGTGGTGTTTGTGCTTTATATTAAGACGAATCTGCTCGTGCTTTGACAGCCTTAATTACTCTTTGATCTCGTCACTCATTCTTTCAACATGGCCTAACAAAAAAAATAAGAATATTAGTCTCCACCTTACTAACAACATTTTGCCTAAGAATTCACAACTGTAAAACACATCTTTATTCCTTACATGATCAGATAGTGTCATGCCACAAATCCCCCGTAATTACGCATTTCTCCAGCACACAAACGACATAAATAAAAATAACGGATAAAAACAAGAAGCTTTTTCAAATTTCGCGAGCGCGTGATAACAATAACAAGGTATACGATAAATACATTGGAAACGTAGGCTCGTGTTAAAGTGTTTAACTAAATAATATTAAGAAAACAAAACACGAGCCCACGTTTCCAATGTATTTATCGTATACCTTGTTATTGTTATCACGCGCTCACGTAATTTGAAAAAGCTTCTTGTTTTCATCCGTTGGTTTTATTTATGTTTGGTTATGTATTTATTGAAGCACCTGACAATGGAGACTTGGTGCTTTGAAAGATCTCGTACGTTGCTGTGCTATATAAAATGTTTATTTTCTTAGTGCAGGCATTTATAATAAAAATATTGTCGTGCTACTCTTTCTCACTGGAATAATGTTTAGCGCACGATGAATTCTTATTTAAAATTTAATTTAACACAAACGAATCCCATGTTTCTTCTGTAGTACCTAGGTTTTACTGCCATACATCAGAGAAGGAACAATTACACTTTCGTACACAGCCATTTGGGACTTCCTTGAGAAACCATTCAATGAAGAACTCACTCTCCTACTAATTTCGACATCTAATTTGTTCTTTCTGTCAAACATATTTCCTAAATACACAAACTCACTCACCTGGTCAATCACTGTGCCATTTAGACTTATCTTGCATTCATTACTAACAGTACCTCTCTCAAAAACCATAACTTCCTCCCCCCTTTAGTTATACTCAGTTTGAATTTCATACAAACTTCGTACATCCGGTACAATTCACTTTTGCTCTCTGTCAACAGAACTGTGTCATTAGCATAGAGCAATCTGCACACAGAGAAATTACCAAGACATAAACCAGTATTGTCCATTTTGGCATCGGATACTATTGATGCATTTCAAAAATACCGATTTCGATAAAATATTGAAACGGTTTGAAAAATGTTAAAACTTTCAAATTAAATTTAATTCGATTTAAATTTCTACCGCTCAGAAAGGAATTAACTTTGAGAGCTGAAAACATATTGGATGTAAAAGTTTTCGCTTTTGATTCAGTTTCTCTCGCAGTGCCAAACGAAACAGCTAAATCGCGGCCAGCGGATTTCTTTATTAGCTTTATGCAGTCAATCTGTCAAAGCCATAAATTTAAAATGCAATTCATTCCTCTTTTTGCGAAGGGGAGTGGGGTGGTATAGAAAGAAAGGGAAAAAGTAAAGACGATTCCATAACTGGGCTGGGGTCCTAATTACGTTTCTGATGCGGACATTTATCGATGGGGAGAGCTCACGAACGACGTTTTTTTCTCTCCCAGTCTTTGTAGTATGTCAGCAGAAGCCGGCCGTGCAAAATGCAGGAGCACCATTTGCCGGCAACTTGGCTCAGCGCCATGATCAAACTAACGACTGCTAAACGACAAACTGGGAGAAAGAGCATCACGTGGTCCCCGGTCACGCAGAAGAAGCCAGTGATAGCGTTGTTGGAAAATCAAATTGAGTTGTCCAAGTAATTCGATCATACGTAAGATACGGCTGATAGAAGTATACAACACTTTTGCACCAATAAAAATCTCTATTCGCGTTATCTGGGATTTTTGCGAAGAAATAAAAGGATCGAGGCATTTCGCTTTACTTTTGGAAACGTAGCATTAACCCAGACACGACGAATGATAAACGATCATAGCGAAAAGAAACTGATGCAGAATATTTAAAAGGAAGCATAGCATATTGGAGAAACCATTAACTAGCTCCTGAAAATAATTTCTGACATTTTTCGAAACAAGGTGGTAAAGGAAAAAAAAAAAAACCCTGTGTGATTAAACATTTTTACTGGAGTTGTTTTCTGAAAAAATAACAACGATAGCGTTTAATAACAGTGTATAATTAATGAAAATTAGTGGCGGATCTTTTATCTACATCAACCGACTCGACTTACATAAAATTCGGACTAGCGGAACGGATCATATACTACATGTGCACCAGTCTTAAACGAGTTCGATTTTTACCATTGTAGTGGAAATGTTGTTAAAACAGTAACTCAACCACGGCGGTGGCCGTTGCTTCCCCCTCCCTTTGGGCTGACAGAGCGTCAAAGTTTGGAACAAAAACTCACGATACCCGATCAGCACATACTTCTTAATCATGTACCGTATAATTATAACATGCAATAATTATAAAGGAGTAGTTATATTAATAAATTTCGATAACTCTAAGAAAATAATTTCATCTACTGCTTCTTCTATTCATTTAACTATCTTGTACTGCAAAATTACTAGTAACTGGATAAGAATAAATGTACAAAAATCAACCTCCTTCTTGATTGTTATAGAACCTGACAATTTTTCCCGGTAAGTTTAGGAGGTCACCCCCACCTTGGGAAAATTCTGTGTGCTACGGCCCAAGGCCCCCCTTCCTCCTCGAGAAATTTCTGGGTGCGCTACTGTATAAAGATGCTCAAAAAATGCCATGGATAAATTCATTATATGTGGAAAGATCTAGGAGGTTTATTTTTAACTGCGATGCTTAATCTCTGGTGGGAGATTCAATAAAATTCGCTCTCTTGCCGATATGAACAAGAACATTAGAACATCATTGATCCGTAAGGACCAGTGCCGGTTTATTGTAGAAGCACATGTAGTACGTTCTGCGGTCCCCGCGTTGATCTGTACATACTGTTTGTTAGAAATTTTTCTTCTATAAGTACATTACCAAGATTGTGTTGAAGATATACTCTGATGGATACCAACTGCAGTGGTGAACGCTCTTTTTCGAAATTGAAACGAATCAAGAAAGTAAGAGCCAGTGTGGGCCAACCAAGACTGAAGCACCTATCTTTGATGAGTAGTGAGCATGAGATACTGAGAGAAATGAGCACGTCGAGAACAATTGATCAGTTTTCGGTTGCCAAAGCTTCATCTGAACCATGTAACTAACTGAAGTTTTATAAAAAGTGTACTCAACTGATAATCTATATGTTAATTTTTTTAAGCTTAGGAAGTAGCTTACTTAATTTCAGGATAATACAAGCAAATGTTTGCAGCAAAGTCATCCTGAAAGTTGCTTTAGAGATCAATTTCATACTATAGTCAAGTGATGGGCCAACCATCTAAATATCTGTTGTTCTATGAATTACATTTAATAAAAATTTATGAAATATTACCATTTTTCCTCTTCACATATACCCAAGGTTACCATCATTCGGTCATTTCCCCCTTCCCTCCCTGAGGGAGTTGCAAAATATATATCTCTAGGGAGAATGCCCCGCTGTGAGTAGTGATACAGGCCCCGTGGTCATTAAATCGGCTATGGTAAGGACATATTTGAATTAGGGTTTTTTGGAAGAGCAGTTGCTTATTAATTCGTCTCAATGCTTTTATTTGAAGCAGTCTTTAGCATTCTTCTTTCCACCCCTTGGCATTGAGTTTCATTAATACACTAGCGCTTTACCACCCGGCTTTGCCCGGGATTTAGGCTTATTAATTTCATATTCCCCTTATATGTCACTGAAAATAATCGGGAAAAAATTGCTGCTTGCAAGAAAGAAAAAAGCTGATTTCACGAATTCGGTCATTACAAATTATTTATTCATAGTGTGATTATTTGAGCACTTGGCCGTACACAACATTTTTGGTTTCTCCTTCATCGGTAACAATATATAATTTTGTTGGATCCTTTGCTCTTGACATTCCAACATACAGCTGTCTGTAGAATTAAATGGACCAAAAGCATTACGAATTATTTAACACGAGTCCAGGAGACACAGCATTAGAACACTGACTAAACAAAATTCGTTAACAATCTGTTATCGAGGATAAAATGCATCACTTGCTTTCGGTTTCAGACGTCTTTCAGGGGCGAATCTCTGGGATAAAAAGTTAAAAATATATCTTTGCGAATATTTTATGAAACTGGCTGAAATTTTAATGAACACCATAAATCGTGAATAGGAACATGACCTCCGAATTTCGCCTGAATCGGTAAATAACGTTTTAAATTAGCCGTCAAAATTTTATTAACCGTTTCTGCGTATATATTTCTGTTTACCGATGAATTAAAACTTGCATGCCCATTTTAAAAGTTTTGACTGGATTCCGGTGAAATTTTGAGGGACTCCTCTTATTACCAATTCATGGTGTTGATAAAATTTCAGCTCGTTTCGTTAAGATTTTGCAAAGTTCGTTTTTGCATTTTTTATGCACGTTCTCAAAGAATAGAAGCACCTGTGGATGTGCTGCCGCGATGAATGCAGTCACGTGCTTTCAGAGTTGGAACAGGATGACGTAGCAAACGACGCTGACTTTATTGATTAACTTATTAATTAATTAATAACTCGCGAACGGAACAACGTAGAGATCTTAAAATAGTTGCGTTGACCTAGAAATTCCAGTATTAATAAGCCATGCAAATTTAACGATGCCACAGTTCGGCGTTCGAGAGTTTTTCTTGCTTCAGACAAACAGACGCTTTGTGTTTTATATATAAGATAACATAGAGATTGTTCTTTTACGGATACAAGTTCACCTGCTGAGTAGAACGCATTTCCTTTTCGTATCTCTCTTGCTCCTTTTCTTCAGTTTCTTATGGCATTGTATAGCCTTCAGCATAAAGACTGATATCTCTAATAATAATCTGGTGTATTTGTTGTATGATACACAAAATAACCTCAAATACAATTTGTACTTGCTCTTCATTAGGTTTCTGTCCGTCCAGAACAGTAAACACATAATGTTTTGACGTATTGCCGTTGGATGGATATCATCATCATTATCATCGTCAACCATTATCAATCCACTGCTGGACGAAGGTCTCCCCAAGTTTCCTCCACAACGGTCTGTCTTGTGCCAGTCTCCTCCATGTCACTCCCGCATATTTACGAATTTCATCCACCCATCTCCCATGTGGTCTTTTCTGGGTCTTTTCCTGTTCCTTGGAATCCAATCTAAAATTTCGACTGTCCATCTATGGTCTGTCCTTTTGGCAGTATGTCCAGCCCATTGCCATTTCAGGGATTTAACTCTGATCATGATGTCTTATATGAGAGGCATTCTCTGATGAATTTTTCTGTGCCCTTAAAGCATCAAAAAGCATGGACTGAAATGTCATCATGCAAAATACTGTTGTAATACCGAATATCATGCATAAAGTTCTTGCTCTATCAAGTAAAAAAAGTCTGCGAGCATCCAGGTAAATTTCCTTAGTTTCTCGCTTGAAATCCCATCAGTCACAGAACTGGCAAATTGGTGATATTTCTCCCCGTGAAGTGTTTCTTGATCTGTGATTCATCTAACTGAGTTGCTGCTACAAAATTCCCTTTCCTCTCCCGTGTTCACTAAGATATGCTGCAGCATGCTCGAGAGGACAAGGAGAATTTTTCAGCATGCTCGACAGGACAAGGAGAATTTTGCAGCTAACCCTTTGCGTTCATATCATTGCTCAGGAACTTTATTCGCGCGATTTTGCCATTTCCTTTCAGCTTCAATCATCTGTAATCACGTGTCACGTGTCTGCTTCTTGGCTCTCATTCATTCCTCTCAAAGCATCCGGAACATCAAATTATCTACGCCGCATACAGCTTTAGTCTTTAGCTTCACCAGTACGGTCTTGCGGTTACCCTCCGTATTTATGCTTTAAGCTTCGTCCTTTGTCGCTCTTTGCCTTGTCTGCTTCTCTGAGCCTTTTCAAATGCTCTTGGCTCTAACCTTTCAATGTTTCTTTCTCTCACATGTTTTCCTTTCACTTTGGCAAAAGCGCAATTTATTCAATCAAACAATCACGAGAAAGCGACAGGCAACACCGTTTTCCCTTTCAAAATAGAGATCTAAAATTCTAAGAGATGCCCAGTGGTCTGAGGCTCCGGCTTCTTACTTCCTTTGCCTTCGCTTTGAGGTTTAAAGACTAGCATGAGCAACTCATGCTTGGATATACATTATACAGTCGCCCATCCCTAGTTTAGGACCAGTTGTTCCAAGCAAGGAACAGAACTAGCGCCATCAGACAAACACAACCTCAGTGCTTAACTCAGGACTCGAACCTAATTACATCTGGGTCAAATGATCAGAAGACAAAGCCTCAGCTCGACCGCTTGGTCAGCGTCTGGCTTCTGAACATTTGTTCGACGTGAGCACGAGTTCGAGTTCCGAATGAAGCATGGGTGGCATTTTTGTATTACAGCATTGTCTCTTTCCATTTCTTGCATCCAGTAACCCTAATCTAGGAACCGGGGATTCATTTTACGAAGTTTAACTACTAATGGCTGTTGTTTAAACCGCAAAATTAACAACAACAAATTCTAAAACGCTCCTAACGCTACTTTCTTTTCAGATCAATTATGTTAATTCCTCGGTATATCACATCTGCATTCCGTACAGAAGATTAAGTTACTGTGTGAGCTTTGGCGGTGAGGTGGAACGACATCCACGAACATCAAAAGCTATGAGGTGTCACCCCTTTCTTGTTTTCTGATGTTGGTTTCAAGAAAGCAACTCATCAACGCCACAGAAAAAACACAGCACCTGCCCGTCATTCCGGACTAGAATGTGAGCCACGTCGGATGGTAAGCCAGAAGCCCGTGCATTTAATCACTCGTGCTCCCGGGATGCAATAATTACGATAACGTCATTACCGAAACTAATGAAACTAACACTACGAAGCCAGCCTCTTGCGTTCGCTCACATTGGTAACCGCAAACAGAGATGGCCTGTCGGCATGTTTATTCATGGCTGCTGAGACGTTGATGGGATTCATGATGATAGTTGATCTTTTGAAGGCTTTCGATTAAAACTTCAGCCAACATTTTGTAAATACACTTCAGTCATGTACACGTTCCAGTTTGTGACGTGAGATATGTTGCTTCCTCTGTGTTCTTCACACACTAGTCTTTGCTGAAAGAATATGATCATATGAACTTCTCACTAAATGTGAGTGTAACTCACAGATCGGTTATGTCAGCTGTTCTCATTGTTGTACATTAAAAATTTATGGTAAACTAGTTCCTCGCGTTAAATCAGCAGATGGAGAAAACAAAAGAACAGACACCCTCAAGGAAGTGCTTGGACTCTAACATTGTTCGACATACACTGAGATGACAGTTTATTAGATACACCAGCAGTCTTCGTAGCATAAATGGTTCACTTCAACGTAAGATGGCAAGTGTGCACGGTGTACGATGTAAGTCAGGTAAACCAGCAAGTCGAGTGCCGGTTATCTTACGATTAAGGGGCGGAATGTGCAAAACAAATAATCTGAGCAGCTTTGAAAGAAGCACGATATTTGAGGCCACGCTTGCCAATCGATCATTTCCCGAACAGCCGTTCCCCTGGGCTTTTCACGCGCAGTCGTAGCAAGGTCTTACAGTGAAAGGTGTGACACGTAAAAATACATAAACTAATTGGCCAGACTGTAAAGTGGTTGTTGAAGAAACTTAAACCTCAGGTTTTGAATTGTTACCATATTTACAGCGGCTGTATGCGGACGATTATTGTCGTGGTGCAAAAGAACAGCTTTCGACAACAATTCCATTGTAGTTAATTGTAGGTTTAAGCTTGTTCTTAAGTTTTAATGAATGTGCTGCACTGTCAAAAGTTTCCCCTTAGTCCTGATAATTATCGAAAGCATGTTCACGCACATCCCAAAACAAAGTTAGCAAGATCTTTTTGACAGGTGTAACGCCTTTGACTCCCGGTGGCGGCCAATGAAGATTTTTCCGTGACTCACTTATAAACGTGGAAAGAGCGAAGATCTTTGTTTAACGCCTTTGAACTACTTTCTTTCAGGGACAAAATGGTGCATCCAGGTTTCGTTTCCCAATGACAGTCCAAAACAAAGTTGTTTGAGTTAACCGGCAGCTGTTTCTGTTCCTACCTGACACATTTTACGGTAGCGTAAGTCGTTTCACTGTTGTTAAGCAGAACCATTATTTATATCTAACATACACTGTATTGACAAAAGTCACCGGAAACCTAGAAGAGAAACACAACACAGCATTTATTGATATCATCATCATCATCATTGTCAACCATTATCAATCCACTGCTGGACGAAGGTCTCCCCAAGTTTCCTCCATACTGTACATTAATACGGTGTCTGCCTATCTTTGGCCTTAATGCATGCACTGACTCTTCGAGATATGCTTTCAACAAGGTTTTGGAACACAGCGATAGGTATGCGCTTCCATTCAGTACATAATGCTGCCGCTAACTGTTGCTTAGTAGTAGACCTTGGTTCCAAATTTCTTATGCGGCGCTCTAATTCATCCTATAGGTGCTCTTTGGGATTAAGATCAGGGCTCTGTGCTAGCCAGTTCACACACGATACGCAATTACAGTCAAACCACATCGTAACAGTCCTTGCTTTATGGCTCGGTGTGTTATCCTGCTGGTACCAACAAGGCTCGGTTCCATATTATTGCCACAGAGTTGGTAGGGTATAATTGTCTAGAAAATCGAGGTAGACGTGCTGGTTAATAGGTTTGTCTACGATAACCAATAGGCCGGGATCATACCACGTAAAGCACTCCCACACGAGTACACTGCCAGCTCCAGACGTGACCGTAGGAACAGTACACTGTGGTAAATAGCGTTGCCCCGGCTGCCGACATACCCACACACGGCCATCAGACTGATAAATCGTGTGTCTGGATTCATCAGTCCATCGTACCAGTTTCCATTGATCTGCGGTCCACGATAAATATTATTTACATCAGGCTGGACGACGAATAGCATTCCGAGTGGAGATGAAAGTGCTCCGCACGACCACAGTAACCCATGGAATGAAGTTCTCTGCGAATGGTACGTGTACATACCGAGGTTCCAGCATTTTTACTCTCCTGTACATTGAGGTCTTGTGCAGTACTCCGTCGATTAGCTGTACGACTCTCCTGAGGCTTCCACGTCCTATATCACTGATTGTCTTTGGTCTGCCGGTACGTTTTGCTGCTCCAGGCACGCCATGTGTCTTCCACGTATTCAGTACATCCAAAACAGTTGACTTGGGTATGTTTAAACGCTTCTTGGTTTCTTTTATGGACAACCCCCTAATGTAACACCGAACAGTCTTTCCTTTCTCAAAGTCAGTTCTCACCCGCCGCAACAGTTTCACTCAACCTCACAGTGCGATATGATCGCGGTCAGCTGCAGGCTTGTTTTTGTATCGTTTGCAGCTGTACCGCGCATCTTAACAACGCAGCGGATCCATTCATTTGCTTTTGAAGGGGTGTCCGGTGACTTTTGACAATACAGTGTATAAGCCACAGCAGGTACAGACATTCGTAGGCCTTCTTGAACGAGAGATTTCACTCGATTGATGGGGTCTTGAGGTCACGTGGCTGACTGACGCCCTGATCGAGTTTCGTCAGTCACATTTGTTTTGCTAGATTTAAACCTTTCTGCCCAATCATAAGCTTTCCTCTAGAGTCTAGACCATACACTAACAAAATCCAGTGAAAAAATTATGACCACCTCTTAGTATGAGATATGAACTCCTCATGTCGCCAAACTGCAGATATACAGTGTGGCATTGATTCCATGTGACCACTGAACGTTTTTCTGGAGATGCAAAAGCATTCACACGCCAAGGCTTCTCGCAGATCATCAAGAGCCATATGTGATCGATCCATACGTTGACCCTGTTGGTAAAGTTAGTTCCACATATGTTCAATGGGATTTACGTCTAGCGAATACGGTGGCCAGGATAATAATCTAAAGTCACTGGAATGTTTCTCAAACCATTCTCGCACACGCATAGCAACATGGGAAGGGGCATTGTCTTGCTAGAAACAAAATGTGCCATCGGGGTAAAACGTCGTCATGAATGGAAGCACCTCATCCGCCACAATGGATAGGTAGCCTAAAGCGATGATCGTGGAATCGAGGGGGATGATTGCTTCCAATGATTCCCAAGAAAACATGCCACACTCACGAACACACACTGCCACCTCCTGTCTGTTCCTTCTTGAACATCGTGTCGTGATGATTTCTGTCAGCAGTGCTCGTTGTTCGTTTCATCAACCATCCGCAAGATGAAGCAGAAAACGTGATTCGTCTGAAAACGCGACTTTCTTTCACTGTTCTATGGTCCAATGTCTCATCTTAGATGCAAATTCGCGCCGTAATCGTCGATGTCTGGTGCTCAGCATGGGTACCTTGGTTGTCCACTATTATCCCGATTACTGCAGGTCTTGCCTGTTTTCGTCCATTCCTGAAACACTTTAACAACTGCACCACGTAGACAGCCCACAACATCGGCCGTTTCTGTAACGCTACCATCCTTCAGTCGGCAGCTAACAATCATTCTTTTTCAAACTTTGTTAGTTCACGTCCTTTTCCCATTTTCACGCGAAACTGCACATCGTCCGTGAACGCGCGTCCTTTTAAATGCCTTACATGGTTTGCGTGTGTTGCTGCGCACACCATCTGGCTGCTGGTTACGGTTCCTTCTTACTTCAGGAGTGATCACAAGTTTTTGACTGGGCTGTGTATTGCCATACTGTGATACTACTCTTATGTAAATTTTAACGGGCTTGACCCCCTTCTGCCCGAAGTAACTTCATCATGGCGACTTGTTCAGTAGCCGTACAATCGAAAAGAGGAGCTCCCACTTACAAATTCAACGCCAGAGTCAGACTGCCGTGTAGAGTAACGAGATTCAGGTACCACCTTGTCTAACTGCGTGTTAACTTTGATTGGCTGTTATCGCTTGAAATAGTATAATTAACAAGTCGTCTTTACTCTTTGATTTTCCCTCGTATCATTCTTGTTCAGTATAGAAAAGGACCCTACAGGAAAATGTTGGAGTACTAACATCAAGTGCAATGAATGCATCTGGCATTACTTATAGTATAATTTAATTAGGGAATGATGTTACACCTTTATTCTAATACATTTTGTTTCTAACTCTTTGGACAAGTTATTACCAAACGTCATTTCGATACGACATGACACGTTAAGAATAAGACTACCAGAAAAAACATATATCTTCTGCGCAGTTCACAGCAGCTTACCGCATTTTTTCCTTTGACTCCACTTCACCCATTACCAATAGGCCCCCCCCCCCCAGTGTGACTTCAGTTTGGCTCCGGGTGTGACTTCCAGCAGTTTGGCCTCTGGTGTGACTTCCAGCAGATTGGCCTCTGAAGTGACTTTCAGTTCGTTTTTTACGCTTTCTAACCGTAGGTTGAAGAAGCGTATATGCTCCAGCTTTTTCCGTCCGTCTGATGGCACGATAACTCACGTAAAAAAGGTTCGATTTCGACGAAATTTCAGTATGTGGTAGGGGACACTAGGGGACGAACCCTATTGAAAATGGGTGAAGTGGGGTCAAAGGTCACGCCATAAGAGCGGGATCCATTCAATTGCCCTTATGCGTCATAACTTTCGTAAATATGGTTCGATTTCAATAAAATTTCAGTATGTGGTAGGGGACCATCTGGGGACGAACCCTATTGGTAATGGGTGAAGTGGAGTCAAAGGTCAGGACATAGGAGCGGGATGCATTCCATTGCCCTTATGCGTCATTAGGTGTGTAAAAATGGTTCGATTTCGATGAAATTTTAGTATGTGGTAGGGGACCACCTGGAGAGGAACCCTATTGAAAATGGTACAAATGGAGTCAAAGGTCAGGACATAGGATCGGGATCCATTACATCGCCCTTATCCCACACTATTAAGATGGACGTCAAGTAATTTTGCTTCCTATATTTCCAATGGAAAACCTTTTGAACACGTTTCCTTCATAATTAGTGTGTTCCCAAGGATGGAAATTTGAACATTGATTAAAATAACTTCATACTATAACTTGGAATACTTAACATTTTCTAAAACATAAGCATAATTATATTAAAAAACAATGTTTCCTTTGGTGGTGTTGAAACCAAAAAAGATGGCGCGACCTGTACTTTGATGATGTCAGTGAACAAATAAATGTTAGATTGCATAATTACGGTTATGGCTTAGAAAATATTATTACGGTTATGGTTTAGAAAAATATTAAGTATTCCAAATTATGAAATGAAGCTATTTTAATCGATGTTCAAATTTTCATTCTTGGGAACGCATTAATTGTGAAAAAAATGTGTACAGAAGTTTTTCCATTGGAAGTATAGGAAGCAAAATTGCTTGACGTCCACCTTAAAGTAGCAATTCTTGTATGTATGTATGCACATTTTATTTTGAAAACGGCTCTAAGAATTTTGATGAAAGTCGTTAACCTACCGTTTTCTGGTACTAGAAATCGATTTAGCTTAATCTCGACTTTAGGAGAATTCGTTTAGTGGGTTAAATAACCACCCCGATTTATAACGTTTTTAGTGTCATGGCGTCGTTCCATTAATGTTTCCAATGCTTAGAAATCTTATGACGTCACAATCTCGCGTTTGAGAATGTTGGCGCGCGGTCACGCCATCTGTCTCATTACGTCACGCGTTGTGTGTGGATCCTATTAAAGTTTCATGACGTCATACTCTTGCGAGCAGATGGTCGCGATTCCCATCTGCTTCATTACGTCACACGTTGTGTGTGTATGTCCGTCCGCACGATAACTAGCGTAACAATCGTTCGATTTCGATGAAATTTTAATATCTGGTAGGGTATCACCTGGGAAGGATCCTTATTTAAAGTGAACGAAATGGGGTGAAAGGTCAGTACATAGGAGCGGGATCCATTTTGTTATGCGTCATAACTAACGTAAAAAAGGCAACTGGCCACAAACCCTATTGAAAATGGGCGAAATGGGGTCAAAGGTCTGGACATAGGAGCGGAATAACTTCCATCGCCATTATGCGTCATATCGTACGTAGAAATGCTTCGATTTGGATGAAATGTTAGTATGTTGTAGGGGCCTGCCTGGGGACGAATTCTATTGAAAATGGGCGAAATGGGGTCAAAGGTTAGGACACAGGAGCGGGATCTATTCCATAGCCCTTATGCATTTTAACTTTCGTAAAAATGCTTCGATTACGAAAAAACTTTATCATGTTATTTCGGTGGTATACCGAACCGGTTCTGTTGAATATCATCGATATGGGATCAAGTGTCAGGGCACAGGACCGAGATTTATTCCACAGCCATTATTCTCATAACTTGAGTGATAACTTGAGTAATGATTTCTGGTATGTTGGAAAACGTATTATAATCAATGCATTGCATGATTTTACTAATTTGTTATTTTTGTCAGACCAATGATCATAATTTCTAAACCCTTGTAGGCAGGAGTAAAACACAGTATTATGATACAGATGAGATAGCTACTGTACCGTTTACCAAGGTACTGATAATGCCTCTCAGAAATAATGAGTCATAAACTGTCGATCAAGTTTCTTTTTTAACTGTGACTAGGTTTCCATTTATTGATTGAAAAAATGAACGAGAGACCCTTAAAAAGTTTTGTTTCCTGCTTTCCCTCTTTTGAATTTAATTTTTGTGCAGCGAAATGCATGACAGGGTGTCCTGATATTTTCCTTTGGATATTACGACTAGCATGACCGACTCGTTGGGCTACAAACAGTCGTCCGTTCCTAATTTGGAACCACTGCTTTTAAGGAATGGGTGCGGTGCCGTGGGGAGGTCGTATGCCTAATCGTGGTTTCAAGCTCAACTCGCATGACTCACCAGAAACTAACGCCTCTGATCACTCTTCCGTAAGGGTGGAGTTCCTTGATCGAAAAGAAATTAAACAAATGTGCGGGACAAATATTGTTGTAGGAATCATGAATGGAATACGGGATTACACCACACAATACAAATTCTGAAGATTTGAATCCGTCTTTTGTCAAATTAATCGGAAACTTCAGACTTGGTCGTGCTGGGTGGTGTAGTGGTTAGCATACTCAGGCGCTACTCGGGAGACGCGGATTCAATCCCCGCTCCAGGACGACAAAATTTTCAAGTTTTCGGATATTATATGACTTAGTATCCATGTCATATTTACACCAAAAGATGGATTTACAGCTTCAAAATTTGCGTTGTTATAGGGATAACAACCGAAGAGCTAAAACCTTATAACAACCAGCCTAATATGATGTTGATCGTCCACGTGCTACCAGAGCAGCTGTTATCCGGCGAGGCGTGGACACTACAGGATTTCTAAAGGGGCATTGTGGGTACCTGGTATCAGCAGATCCTTTAACTCTTGTAAGTTACGTGGTTAAGCCGTCGCAGATCAGATTTGCTGTTCCAAAACAAACCACAGATACTCGCTTGGATTGGTGTCTGGAGAATTTGGAGGCTAGGGCAATACCTGGAATTCCACCTCATGTTTCGCGAACCATTCTCGAACAGTATGGAATGGGGCATTTTCATGCTGAAAGAAGGTGCTACTAGAGGGGAATACCGTTTCCATGAAAGAATGCCCCTAGTTTGCAATGATGTTTAGGTAGATGGTAAACATCATGGTTTCCTACATGTGAATGACTGGATCAGGATTTCCCAGTAGAATATTACCCAAAGCATTACACTTCCTCCACCGGCTTCTCTTGGTCTAAGCTGCATCCTGGTGGCAACACCTCCCCAGGTAAACGACTCACACATACTCGGCCGCCCATATGGTGCAACATGAAACGAGATTCATCGAATCAGACTACCTTCCTGAAATCGAGCAAGGCCCAGTTTTGATGCTCACGTGTCCATTGTAGTCGCTTTCAACGGTGAACCGAGGTTAGTATGGTCACTGAGAGCGGCCCGCGACTATGCAGACCTATTTTCATCAGAGTTCGATACACTGTGTGTTGGTGCACATTACTCCCGGCACCAGCATTCAAATTACCGGCTAGGTGAGCCACAGTATCCATTCTGTTGGCTCGCAACCATTCTGTAGCCTTGGCTCACCTCTAGCATCGATGGCCGTGGTCAGTCAACACCTCGCCGGCTGTTCATGGTTTTTCCTACCACGGATCACCTTTTGAAGATACTAACCACGAATGACCATCAGCACCCCACAAACTTTGCCGTCTCACAAATACTCTTACCCGGTCGTCTGTCTATTACAATTTCGTCTTTTCCAAACTCGCTTAAGACTCCTGCTTTTCCTATTTGAGGAAAAAGAATAACACTAACAGAACTCTGTATCAGGTGATATTTATATCTTTTCGTGGCCTTCACACGCGTCGTTGTTTACCTGCAGTTGCTTCATTTGTATTAAAACTCGCTAATAATAATGTTTTGGATCTTCGGTGTTCTTTGTTGCCCGTTTTAAATGAAGCTATGAATTACCTACATACTGAACTGAAGTGTGCCACCGCACAACATCAGGAACATCGCAGCAGACGGCAGTCGGATGCCGTCTCGGTGGCGCAGTGGTCTAAGCGATGGCTTGTGACCATTCGTCCGAGATATGTCCAGGTTCGAATCCTGGAGAGGCATGGATGTTGTGCTTGGCTTACGTCACTGGATCTCTCTCTTCCCTGGAACCAGTTACCCTAAACTAGGGACGGGCGACTCCTTATAGCCCATTGAGTTGCTCACGGTGGTAGTTAAACTCCCAATAAAAAAACTGTAGCCGGAGAGGAGCAGAAAAACTTCCATCATGGCAGATATTAAGAGTCCTCCATAGCCCGTATTGTTTCAATGCGAAATTGAAACAAATATAGCATCATGCAGATGGAGAAATCTATATATCATATCACTCGTTTGTGTTCCCAAAAATTTTTATATTTCGAGAGAAAATATCGAACTATTTTTCTGCTTTTTAACCTAGCAGATATCAAAGTTAGAACTTTTTAAAAATAATTGTCAATGTGCTCATTTTTTTACACTTTTGGGATAATAATTAAAATATTACGCCGCAAAGTAACGCTAACATAGAAACGCAGAAAGATGGATCAATGTTTATTCTACATGTGAAAAAAACGGATTTCTAAATTGATGTTTTATATATGTAATTTCGTTCTGCAAATGTGTGTTTTGGGCTAATTTTCACGAGGTATGGAGGACCCTTAAGTTCAGCACTGTTGTTGACTAATTTCGTTTTACCAGCACTTGGTAATTCTTAAAGTGACCACCTTTTTTTCCATCGCTAAGAAGCGTATACGATGATTTTACCGTATTTTGAGTGGACTTTTTTGCTGCAGGGCGTTTCTTTCCTGTGAATTTCTCAAGCTTTTTTTTTTTTTTCGCGTTTTCATTCTTATAATGGTTATTATGCTTTTATTTCATATTAGTTGTCATTTATTGATTAACAGTGCTCAGCTACTTCATAATGATGATCAGAAAAAAATTTCCTGAGATTATTTTATAGAGGTGTCAAAAATAACGTTCAGTAAGAGAAGTCTCTGAAATTGGTTCATAGTGATTCACCAGAATAACGAGTTTTGGGAATCTTTCGTACTGGGGATCATAAATAGAGCACTAAAACTTTTGTGAGAATTCTTTGCTAGTGATGACCGAAAATAAAGAGTGGTGAGATACCTTTGAAGCTCTTTCGGTTATTGGAAATATAAATATTATTACATGGGGGAATAAGTTTTTTCCTGAACATCCTTTATTTAAAACTGCGAAGTATTGGAAGTGAAAGTAGCATGGTGATCGAACTCCGCATTCATTTGATAGGCCGAACGTTTTCCACTCAGAAAGCACATTTCATCTTTTTGTTTTCTATTAACCTTAGTACTTTCTTCTCTCTTCTTGTTCCTGTTCTCCATAACGATCTCATTTGACGGCGTCAATTTTTACGAACGGGTAATGTGGAGAGAAAAAAAGGAGAAAATCAATCTTACGAACTTCTTCTCGTTCTGGCAGGAAGGAAGTTTGTGAGACGTACTCAAGACTAAATATGTTGCTCTTTATCTTCATTTTATTTCGTTCGTGAAGACTTTTCAGAAATGGAAAAGTGATGGAAACACTTGGTAGTCGATGTAATAGCTTATGTTTTAATCTGTAAACAACAGCTGATATTAATCGATAGATGGAAAACTTTCAAGCAATTATTATGAACACTGCAAAAAAATACAATGTACATGGAAGCCTTAAAACATTTTTTAACACTCGGGACACTTTTCCGCAAATGAGATATGGAAAAGTTTTAAAGAAAACCCTTTTTCAAAAACAAGTTAAACTGTTCGAAAGCATCGATTCTTATAAGGTTAACCTAAGTTGTTTAGGTTTTTATCTGCCATAAATATGCAAACAAATTTGTTTTTTAAACGCAACTTTTTCAGGTGTTTGTGAAATGAAAAGAATTTTGTTCATGCACTTCAGGAAGTGATTTTTTAGTCCGTAAAACGTGAAAGGTATTTTTCTTCAAATTAGCAAAACATAAATTCATTATACAGTGGAATCTCGCTTATGCGTTTCTCAATTTTTTACATACACCGATGGGCCAATACATTATGACACCTACCTAATAAACTCATTAATTCATTCAAATCCGAATTTGTTTTCGGATTTGAATGAATTAATGCGTTTATTAGGTAGAGGGAAGGGGAACCTAAAAAACTGTAGGACCCCCTTTAGCCATCAAAACAGCGGCCACTGGGCGATGCATCGATTCGATGAGGTGGCTAGGTACCCTAGGGTATCTGGTAGAGCAGGTGTTCCAGTACCTTTACATTCCGACCGGGGGGGGAGGGTTTAGCGTGAACCCGCTTTTCCAAGTCGAACCACAAATGTTCGATAGGGTTCATGTCAGGTGAATTTGGAGGCCAGGGCATTAACAGAAGGTTACCAGCATGTTCCTCGAACCACTCCTTGACGATTCTGGCAGTGTGGCATGGCGTATTATCCTGTTGGTAATGGCCATCACCAGCAGGGAACACAGTTGCCATGAATGGGAGAACTGATGTTCAGATACTTAATAGTGGTCAGGGTTTGTGCTATCGGGATAATGGGGCCTAAAGTGTTCCAAGAAAACATCGCCCACATCATAACACCGACGCCGCCGGCCTGTTTCCTCCCAACAGTGCAGCCAGATGCCGTAGCCTCCGTTGGTAATCAGGGTATCCGCGATCGGCCGTCTACGTGATGCACCAGGAATCTTGTTTCGTCAGACGAGACCACTTTCTTCTAACCATCCACGGTCCAGTCTCGATGATCTTGGGCCCATTTCATGCCTTGTTTGAAATGACTTGCAGTGAGCATGGGGGCCCTACTAGGTCTTAGGCTACGCAGGCCCATGCGCAGAAGGCTGCGATGAATTGTGCGCTGTGACACATTGCCCTGATCACTACTGTTGTACCTGCGGGTGATTTGTCGCACTGTGACGGCTGTGAACAATGAGCGACAGTCTCCTTTCCCTTCTGATGTCAGGGAGCTGCTGACGACATACGGCTGGACTACGGTCGCAAGACGCACTCGAGATAAAGGCAGATAGCAGTGAGAACACATGTCCATGTAGCTCAGTTGGGAGAGAGACTTACTCCGGAGCGAGGGGACACGGATTAGATGTTCGGCGCCGACAAACTTGTACTTTATACGATTTACTATCTAGTGTTTCAAAGGCAAGGGTTTTTAGCTCGCCTTTCGTAAAAAAAAAAAAATTGGTCTTGTGTCATCCCTTTGAACGTCTGTCCGTTCGTCTGCGTGTGGGCACCATATCTTTTCAACTATTAGTCCGATTTGAAAAATTCTTCTTGCGTTGGGAAGCAAGTAGAATCTTTGCATTCCCGTTTTTTCGATGCCCAACTTCCCCGGTAGAGGACGTAAATGCAGATTATATCGAATTCAAAATACATCTTATTTTTTCTAAATATCCGATTGAAAAAAAAATATTTTTTCCGTTCGATGCCATTTACATCGAAGGCTAAGTTTAAGTACAATCTTTTTTTCAAGTAATTCATAAATTTTCCACTAGGGGTCGAAAGTTAAATTGCGTTTCCCATAATATCTATTCTTCCAAAGGTCCCATTTAAAAAAACCGGCCCTGCATCTGGTACACCTTTTGATGGGTAATAGTTTGCATATAATTTCTAATTTTTGGTAATGAATCTTTTGGCCACCAGGAGGCGTAAGTGTCTATTTCTGCTTCTGATGTATTTGCAGCAAACTCTGAGCTATTGAAAACTCGATTCAAATAATTCTTTAGTAGACCGATACCGCTGACCTCGGAAAACCTTTAGAGTTGAGCGGTATCGGTCCTGCTTAAAATAGGTAACCTCCTGCTTAAAATAGTACATAATTTTTCCGCCAGGGGTCGTAGATGTATATCTTGGTTTTGTCGATATCTCTACTTTTAAAAATCCAATTTCAAAAATTCTTTCTTTCATGTACAGCGTGTTCGGTATGAAATGGTTCTCATATGCTAGGGACGTGATTTCACGTTTCCGTTTACAACAATATCTGCAGGACTTAAAACCCTATTGAAAAAATTCTGTTTCTGTCAGATATTACTAACTATGAAAACTCTTTGTACATATTTTAATATTTTCTTCCCAAAACGATGCACATTTTCGTCTCTAGGGATTGCAAATATTTAAGCTGCTTTTCTCAATATCTTCAGAACGCTTATAGTGCAGTATAAATCCGTTTATTTGTACTGTAATAAAGTATATACAAATCTTTAAGCTTCCGATCTCCAAGGGGCTTTTTCAAGAAGCTGGACAGACATAAAATATCAGATTAGAGCATAGGCGTAACCACCGGGGGGGGGGGGCGAACCCCCAGATTTTCAGAGTCGGAGATCCTCAATGTAAAGGAGCACCCCAAATTTTTCGGGTATATAATGACATAATGCACACTTTTTTATGATGTGAACCAACTACATTTAATAATATAATATTTTAATTTTTCGTAGAATGCAAACACGTGTATAATATGTGCTTAATAAAACAGCGATACCGATTCCTAATAACCAAAGTTAGTTCTACAACTCTGTAATTTACATTTTTGCCCTATCTATCATAGTTTTATAGTTGTATTCGCTAAGTTCCACAATTCGCCAACATAGGCGCCTATTTCGTGCCCGTTAGATCGCGCCTCAGCAACTGCCTCGCTCCTGCGCGCGCGTGTGCGTGCGTAAGATGGAGTCACAAACTCCCTTATACAGTATGTATATAATATTATATCATCATCATCATCATTGTCAACCATTATCAATCCACTGCTGGACGAAGGTCTCCCCAAGTTTCCTCCACAACGGTATTATGTATATATATATATATATGTATACATATAATGTATATATGTGTGATCGGACCCCCAGATTCTAAACCATGGGTATGCCACTGGATTAGAGCACATGTGAATGAGATCTTACACACTGGCTTTTATTCACATAAAATGTCTAAAATGTCTAACTATTTTCTTTAAAAGCCTTCCACTGCAGTTCGAAACCTTGGCGATTTGTATATACGATACTACACCACTAAATAAACGGATTTATAGTACGATGTGAGTGTTTTAAATCTATTCAGTAAAGTTTTACAAATTCAACTTTCATTGTGTCATTAACTACAGCTTCTTATTTGTAAATGAGCATCTCATACGAGCTATGCATCACTTATAAAAATAAATCTAAATTAGCTAAATAGGTCATAAGACTACGGTTAAAACGTTGTTAGCTTCAGTAGACAAAAAAGAAAAACTCGTCACGATAAATCACGATAAATCTCTTGCGTTACAGATTCATCCATTGGAGGTGATGAAACTTAAAAGGCGTAGATTAACTTTTTTCAGAGTTTTGGAAGAGAGATGTAAATTCTGTTACCGAAGGATAAACCCTCGGGAATTCAGAAGAAATTCGGCCTTTTTAATTCGTTTTTTAGAACTATTTGATTCGTGGCGTGAAGCCTCCTGTAGCGCTAAGTGTGAGATATCGTTTCACAAGCTTCCTCTTCTTTCTTTCTATGAAATGAGGATTCAAAAAGACCAGATTCTTAATGTCAATGCTATTATAGCAAGAGAGCCGTGTTTCACACTTCAAAGAGTGGAGTTCCCCCAGTATGAAGAACGAATTGCTGTTTTTCATTAGGGAAACAAATTAAACATGTAGAAAGGAAGGAGCAAGTCGATTCTCTAAATTATCAATTTACTGCTCCATCCAGCCTTCAGGAAAACGTGCCAAAAATTTTTCGAATTGCGTCATGTGAAAGAGCATTCCGCAAAAATTTTGTTTAGATGGTTTCTCGCTGCTTTCCACTCTTTGTAATTAGTAATTTGTTTCCTTTACTCTTTTGCAATGGCTTGGCCAAGAAAAAATTTAGGAGAAATAAGATATGACAGACTGAAAAGTACTGAGATAAGGCAATGATTCAGACGAGAAACTGCATTGGTGGAGAAAAGCTTTTGTCCATTCATTTGAGATGGGGTCCGGGTTCGAATCCCAGAGAGGCATTGATGTTATGCTTGTCTTATGGCACTGGCGCTCTCCCTTCTCTGGAACCAGTGACCCTAAATTTAGAACGGGCGACTGCTTATAGCCCATCGAGTTGCTCACGGCGGCCGTTAAACCTACAACCAAAATACACAATTCAGCTGTCATCCACCGATTTTATGGTACACAATCAATAGCATCTATTGGAAAAATTTCATTCTTAGGTATTCTTTCCGGTTGGAATTTAAATATGGTGATAATTTTCGTTCATCCTTGGCTGTGCACAACATCGAAGTTTTATGCTGCTTTTCTTAACTCGTCCTCACAATTTTGATCTCTTTAGAAACTTTATCATCGACAGTAAAATTTTGAAGTATGTCGAAGAACACCGGGATTTCGTTAGTTCTTTATATTTGATTAAACTCATGGTTTCGTGTGCCGTAGGAAGTCAAGCATCTTCTGTTCAAAGTCATCAGGAAGTTTTGAACAAATAGATGTTTGACGTCTTAACGATAATCCTACGTGAAGCATGAATCGTTAACACCAGCCTCTCTTTACGTTAAATTGTTTTAATCTATTTCGAGGCATTTGGCAATTTCTCCTGCCTTCAGTTATATTGCTTGGCATGTGATAGGCAGTACGTTTGCATGTGTTGTGCCACAAAACGTAATACAGCTTCATCTGCTTACGGCTATCTTCCTTTCTTAGGGGCCATAAACCAGTTAGTTGCTGCTTTGCAATAAAATATGGAATTGCGGTCATTTCTCCAACAACGAATATTTGCTTTACTATCAAATCTATGGCCCGCGGCTCTTGTTTCCGTTCTGTTCTGTGTACAGAATAAGTTTCCATTTCTCAATGCAACATCATATTTTAATCTCTTTGAACACATTTTAAAAGGAAATTCGGATCCCGAATCGTAGTTACTCTCGGCATATGTTGATGCACCAATAAACATTCATAGTTCAACTAAAATGACAATATACACTGCTGGACAATTGCTAAGGACGGATCATAAACGGCTATATAGCGCATAAAAAAGTAAGTGTGGTTGGATGCCAAGTGAAATAAAATAATGTCAGAATGCCAGGACATTACAAGAAAGACAATTTATTGTGCTCTGAAATCCAGAAGGCTTTGGAACATGTTCAAGGGACAAACAGGCCATTTTGTGCAGAATACGTAAACGTGAAAAAAATGCAATTACCGTCCGCAGGCGTTCCGGCGTAAGATGCCAATACGGAATATGGCCATCATGGAGGGCGATGCAAGATTCCACACGTCGTGCCATGATTTGCACAACATTATCAAGCAGCTGTTGGGGTAATTTATCCCATTCCTCTGTCAGTGCACGGATGAGGGTGTCCTTGTTTATTGGAGGGCATTTGCGACCAGCAAGACTCCTCCCCAAAGCATCCCACACATTTTCAATGTGATTCAGATCTGGAGAACGTGCTGGCCATACGAGGCGTTGAATATCCTCGATCTCAAGACACTCCTGACAGCGACTGTTCGATGACATGTTGCGTTGTCGTCCATGAAAATGAATCTATCACCGACAGCACCACGGAACATGCAAACATGAGGTAGCAGAACATCATTAATGTATCGTTGGCCAGTCATAGTCCCAGTTGGAAGCACATAGAGGGACGTACGGCCATTGATCATGATGTCAGCCCATACCATGACACTACATGTCGGATATCGGTCCCTTTCCTGTATGTTTGCTGGACAATATGCAGTACCACTATCACGCCAGATCAGTTGTCGTCGACAATCAGATGATAGACTGTATCTACTCTCATTTGAGAAGAGGACAGTAGACCAGTCGTTATCAGTCCAATTGCGATGTTGATGGCACCATTGCAAACGGGCGGTACGGTGACGTCTGGACAATGGGATGCACACAACAGGACGGCGGGCGTATAGTCCTCCTTAATGCAAACGTCTGGCGACAGTTTTTCGGGAGATCCGCTTGCCAGTAGCAGCCATAAACTAATTTGCTACTTCACTAGCTGTGCTGCGCCGGTGTCTTTTTGTTGATAGCACTATGTACCGATCTTCTGCAGGTGTCGTACTGCGAACACGACCTCCCCCGTGACGTTTGCTACACTCTCCATTTGTTTGAAATGATTTCCAAAGCCTTGAAACAACACTGTGGCTGACGTCGAACTCCCTGGCAACATCTGTTATTTTTCGCCCTTCTTCAATCTTGCCAATAATACGGCCACGCGTAAAATCATCTAGGTGATGTCGGGAAGACATACTGAAAATTGCAAGTTCGTCAATTGATTCTTTCCCTTTCAACTTTGCGTTTGAACAACAACGGTCAATACGCGTCAAATCCTTTATATCTCTTATCAGCGCTATGACGTCACGAACAAGTTCGGCAATCCAAAATTTGCATACGCACAACACGTGTTACTGTATCCCGCACTTATGCTAATTTCCACATTTTCCTGCCTTCCATTTTATGGTTGCTATCGTTGCTATTGTCATCCGTCCTTAGCAATTGTCCGGCAGTGTATAAGACCAAGTTCGAACACGAGCAAGCAATGACAATCGCATCACGATTGCCACTTAGTGAATGTCCCACCCTCCTGGCGACCGCAGCTCCCTCATGCTTTTTATCCCCTTTTTTATCGACAGTGATTCTAAGACGCATCCTAATTGATGAGACGTTGGGACGCCGAAAAATATATTTCTTAGAATCGATGAAATATGGTACATGCTTCAACCAAAGTTTTCAACTTTTGTCGGATCATGTAAGAAGTCTAGGTTTCTTGGCTTGTTTAGGAGGCTAGACCACTGAAATTTTCCAGGTTTCTTAGTACAGAGTTCTTCTTTCCAGATGGTACTCAGGATATGGTATTTTTAACTATGTAGAAGATTTCGTGTGATTTTGACATGTTGTATAACATTTTATTTCGAGTTGCTATGTTTAGAAGAGCACATCTTATATTAGGAACATCGACAGAAGCACTCATGTTGAAGAATTCTCATTATGTGAAAATTTTTTGCGCCCACTCTTGATTTTTCGGAATAATTTTAAGTAACTTTCTCAAAGGTATTTATTCAGCATTTTAAAGACCATTAAAAGATCTAGTGGGAGCAGAATTATTTACCTACACTGTTTCATGCAATGTGCTCCAGGTACGCGAAACATGAGCAAAGACTGTGAAAGTCTTAATAATTCTAAATTAAACTCTTATCATGAAAGAAATACAGGATTACGCCATATAATACAAATCCCGCTCCAGGACGATGAAAATATATTTTCAAGTTTTCGGATATTATCTGACTTACCATCCTTATCACATTTACCCCCAAAATCGGATTGTCATCTTCAAAATTTGTAAACTCTTATCGTTTTGGTGCAATGTTTCTTAATTTAAATGACCATGTTGATACGATTTGAAGTATACATCATGCCCAAAAAGTCATCATGAAGCAAAACGATCGATTTTTCGGTTTTCGGTAAAAAAAAAAAAACACGTAGGAATAATTTCCAATTTGTTTGTGAATTTGAAATATTTCTTTTCAGATATTAATGTTCAGATTTTATTGTAGTTTTAAGTAAAGCGGTGTTAAACTTCTTCCTTACTGCCAGTGGCCCTCTAGCATTTTCTTTGATGCTTCTATTTCTTGATATTTTGTATTTTTGATATTCATTTCCATGTCGCAAATCTATTTCATCTGTCCGTTTCTGCTGAGTTGCTCTTTTCCAATCCGTTTGATTCAAGTTCCATTTTAATTTCCTATCCATAGGTTAGTTTCCGCATCGTCTACCCATTGAACTATACTTTTCTGAAACTTCTTTTCAATTAAAAATGGGTTTATTAGTTCAATATACTGTGAAAAATAGTGGATAACAGAGATTAACCAATATCGATAAAACATATTGAGACAGGGAGTCATGGTGCAAAAGTCCGGTAGTACCGAATAAATATGCCAAGAAATACAGATCGTGCATTGCACGCGAAATATAGCGGAAAGCAAAGCTACACCCAGACGAATGAAACGCGTAGAAGAAATATACGTCACAAGTACTACAGGCGAAACGTATTGGTAAAACAAGGTTGATGTAGGATAGATAAAACACGTTGGGGTCTCTAAATACTTTCATGCGTAAGAATTTGGCATTTATACAAGTAATATAAATGTCTTTGAAGCTCCGAGGGCCAATTGGTACGAAACGTTGGCTTCCAATCCTTTGTTCAAGAAAGGTCCGGGTCCGAAGTCCTGGTAAAGCATGGACGATGTGGTTGGTTTACTGCACTGGCTCTCCCTCTTCTCCGGAACTAGTTGCTTAAAATTAGGTACCGATGAGTGCTAATAATCATTTGAGTTGCTCACAGAGGTCCTTAAACCCTGCCTTCGAAAAAAGAAATCTTTATTGTATAGAGCTCTTTCAATGGAGGGAACTTGGCACACCAGCGATACCTGTTTGCAGTAATGCTTCTCACATTCTCTTTGAATCATTTTAAATTTTTTTAAAAAAGTTGTTTTTAATTAATTAATGTTCATAGCTAAATTTGTATAACACATAGAACGTAATTAAATAGTATAACTATACTAGTAATCCGAATGTTTTTGGTGTGGAATAGAAATCAAATTTAAATGAAAGGAAACTTTGATTTCTAGTCTACACCAAGAAATTTCGGATTCCTAGTATAGTTATACTATTTAAGCACAGTTGGTGTACAGTTCCTTTTCATTTAATTACATAGTACGTAATTTAAAATAAACGGCCAGAGTCAAAAGAATAGCAACTTACGTAAACTTGGACTGCTTTTTGTTTTCTACGGAGAAGTAACGAATAGGTCATTGCAATCGCCGATACACTTTTGGGTGACAATCATCAAATCGTGAATCGAGAGATTTAACAGCAAGCTCATATATTTTCCACAAATACAACAGTCTCCGCATTACAGAGGATGTGCATACATTTTTAGAACGTTTTTGATAAGAAATTACTGAAAATAAAAGTTTAAAGAATTGAAACTGTCAACAGCTTGTTAGATGAACACGAAAGAAACATCTGCTTCAGATAAATATAGTCTTCTAAGAAAATGGCGCACGTAAACAAGCTGTGGATAGAAGGTTATTTTTTTTAAAACAAGCTGTGGATAGAAGGTTGGTTTTTTTAAAAAACAAGATGTCCTTAGAACGTTGTTTTTGCTCATTACGAAGAGAAATATTCATATTCTGTAATTAAAAACGCTGTGAAAGTCGAAATTTCTAAATGTAAAATAAGAAATATTTTTAATAATATAGGTAAAAATCGTCAAGCATTAGTTTTAACAGGAAAAAGAACACCAAAAATATCCAAAGAAGGTGCGTACTGTTAGGACTATTTCAAAAGTATATCTGTATGAACTGTAAACAAAGTAATAAAGATTTGAATCTTACAAAGGAACAAAAACCATAATGTTAACCGCCTTTTACCTAGGCACGTATCTTGTTGTGTCTTAATCACTTACCGACGTGCTGTATTCTTTATTCCAAGATTACTATATAATCTACGTTTGTTAATTTATTATATTTAACCAGAACACTTACAACTTTACATTTTGAGACAACATTAACAACTCTGTCACATACATAGCACGGTTACTACGCTTGCAGTCGCGTTGCCACAATTGATAAACAAATACATATATCTAACATCCCCTCTCTCAGTTCATCTCATAGTCTCTATACTTTTCTGGTACCTTTACTATTCTACGAGATCTGGTGTATGTTATACAGTAATTGTCATTTGTATAAATGGGGTCAGTCCTTGTCACAGATTCCATGCTGTCCTCCTTACCATCAGTTCCTTCATCCCCATAGTCATTGTCATTTGTATGAATGGGGTCACTCCCTTTCACAGGTTCCATGTTGTCCTCCTTACCATGAGTTTCCTTATCCCTATAGTATCCGGTGCTAACAAAAGGATTCCTGCTCAGTCTTAGGTGAAACTTATTCCTACGATACTTCTCACCTCTTTGGTCTTTAAAATGTACGATCTGGGACTACTATGCTTACTCATCACTTTTGCGGGTTCCCATGTATTATTTCTTCTAAATAGTACGCTGTCATGTTCTTGTAAATCTGATTTACTTTTAACATTTCTGTTGAAGTAATGGGACTGTCTTTCTTGTTTTTGTTTCAACTTTTCCCTATAGCTCCTTTATACATATGGCTGCAGAATATCCTGTACCACAGGTAGTTTACTTCTTAGTTGCCTACTTATCAACATCTGAGCCGAAGAAACATCCAGTCCTGCAATATGGGTATTGCGATATTCCAGTAGTGCCAGATAGAAGTCAATCTTCCTTGCAGTAGTTTTTCGTAGAATTCCTTTTGCAATTCTAACCAATTTCTCTGCAAATCCATTAGAATTTGGATAGTGTGGGCTACTTGTTATCACATCAAATCCACAATTATCAGCAAATTGTTTAAATTTAAAACTAGCAAATGGCATATTGTCTGACATGAAGAGCTTTGGAATGCCATGAACTGAAAATATGACCTTCAATTTTGACATAATTTCTTCAGCTGTTTTGTTTTGTACTGGCACCATTTCAAGCCATTTAGTTAAATAACATCCTAGAATCAAATAACTAAGCCCTCCATACTCACAAATATCAGCTGCCACTTTTTCAAAAGGCAAAGTGGGAACATTATGACTCATTAGTGGTTCTTTGCAATTTAAGAGTCTAAATCTCTCACAGGTAGTGCATTTTGCAATCATAGTCTCTATATTCTTATTCATACCTGGCCAATAAATGACTTGTCTTGCTCTGGCTTTTGTTTTCTGTATACCAAAGTGGGCTTCATGCAATGACTCCAACATTTGTTTCCTTAATGTTGCTGGAACTATTACTTTATTATTTAAGAACAAGAGATCATTTTCCTCACGAAGTTAGTCTTGAAGTTTATAATAAGCCTTAACATTATCAGGAACACTTGCTTTACTTGATGGCCAGCCTGTTCTCTGGTATTCAATCACTTTTAAAAGTACTGGATCATTTCTTGTATGCTCTTGAAATTCCTCTAGCCTTGTTTTGGACAATTGTACACTTTTAGTTAGAGCATGCAAGACTTCTATCATCTCTTTATCATCTTCAACAGGATCCTTTATATATGATCTTGACAGTAAATCAGCAATATACATGAGCTTCCCTGGTATGTATTGAACCCTTAAACTATACTTAAGTAACTTTAGCTTCATTCTTTGGAGTCTTGGCGATGATACAGATGTCATGTTTTTAGACATGATTGTCATTAAAGGCTTGTGATCCGTCTGCACTTGAACCTCCCTACCATAAATGTAATGATGAAACTTTTGGGTGGCTGTTACTATGCTGAGAAGCTTTTTTTCAATTTCAGCCTAGCTCTTTTCAGTCTCAAACTTCTCGATGCAAAGGCTACTGGCTATCCATTACGCATTAAACAGCATCCAATGTCATCTTTAGAGCTATCACACTGTTTTTTTAGTTGAAATTTCTTCTGTTCATTAAATATACCCAAAACTGGTGCAGAACTGATCAATTGCTTTAATTTTTCTAGCGTTTCAGTGTGGACTTGTAGCCATTGCCATTCTCGTTCCTTTTTTAGTAGTTCTCTTAATGGAGCTGTTATGGCTGACATATTATGAATAAACTTTCTTACACAGTAACATTGCCAACAGTCTCTGCAGTTGAGTTTTATTTCTAGGTTTCTCCAATGCTAGTACAGCTTTGACTCTGTCTGGGTCTGGTTTAATACCCTCCTTAGAAAAAACATGACCCAAATATGTAACTTCACTAACTTTATATTGTATCTTGGAGCTATTAATTTAATATTGTACTGTCGGGCTCGTTTCATAACCTCCTTTAAGATGCCATCATGCTGTTGTTCATCATCAGCAGCAATTAATATATCATCAAAACAAACAATTATACCCGGAATATCTCCAAAATGAGTTTCATTAATTTTCTGAAACGACTCTGGTGCACAAGGCAAACCAAATCGTAATCTATTAAATTGATATCATCCAAAAGGTGTGGTAAATGTACAACATTCACTTGACTTTTTATCTAATTCAATGTGATAGAAACCATCTTTCAGGTCTAAAACAGTGAACACTGATTTATTACACACTTTAGCACTAACATCCTCAATAGTTGGTATCAACTAGTACTGTCGCTGAATCGCTTTAATTAAGATCAACTGGGTCAAGACATAACACCTCAAAGTTCCATCTGGTTTTTCTATGATTACTAAATTACTAACCCATGTTTTAGGATCTTCAAGCTTTGTAATAATTCCCTGATTCTCCAGCTGGTTTAATTTATGCTTAAGTTTATCCCGAACTGCTATTGGTACTCTTCTAGGAGGTTTTATTATTGGCTGAACATCTGGAGAAATGTTAATATGACATTTAAAACCAAAATTTCATATTCCCTTAAAAATATCTGCATGTTCTTTAATACACCTTTCTTTAGCACTTGTTGAATTTATTTATACTATTCACATGAATTCTTTGAAGTAGTTTTAACGTAATGCACCCATCTAATCCAAGAAGGGGCTTGGTTTTATCATCATTTATAATAGCAAAATCAAGGTACTTACAATTATCTTGCACTGTACAGGACAAAGTAACAACACCATAAGTCGAAATTTTTGATCCACCATAGGCATCCAGAAGTAATGATGGGTTTCTCACTTCAGCTTTACAATAAGTAACCTGAAGGCATGAAGTGGTATCACATTCACTTCAGCTCCTGTGCCCAATTTAAATTCCATATCGTTACCTTCAATATTAATAACTTTTTTCCACTCTGGTCTATTTAAGCCACACACTGGAGTTTTTAAATTATCTATTACAAAATCACGACCAGAAAGTCCTTCAATCCTTTCGTCTTGTACTTCACAAAATTTAGAATTAGTTATTTCCCTCACTTTCTTCATTTTACAGCCAACAGCAAAGTGATTTAGCCTGCCACAAATTCGACACTTTTAACCATATGCAGGACAGTTAGCTCGTTTGTGTATAGTATTACATTTCTTACACCTGTACAATTCTTGTACATCACTTTTAAAATTAGTGTGAGTCTGTGTTTGATTAAAACTCTTGTTATAAGAGTCATGCAATTTCTTACCAACAGTTGAATCCTTATATTTTTTATGTTTTGCCAAAAGAGCATATATAAACGAGATTCATTATTATGTCCCTGAAAAGTTTGTGCTTGCTCTTTACTTAATTCCGCAGCTTTGCAAAGATATATTGCTTTAGACAATGTTAAGTCTTGTACACACAGCAAACTCTCATGTAACGATGTGTCTCTAATACACAAGATAAAACGGTCTCTAATTACACTTTCAGTTTGATCTTGAAGCTCACATGATTTCACTAATTTCTTTAAATGAGTTACAAAATTGTCAAAAGGCTCACCCTCAGCCTGTATTTGACTGTTAAACTTATATGTTTCCACTACAATGCTTTTATGAGGAAGAGCATACCTCTCAAATGCATCCAAGACCAAGTCATAATTTTTTCTTTCTTCGTCTTTTAAGTCAAAGATGTTAAAAAGCTCAACAGCTTCTTCTCCAATTACATTTAACAAAATTGCTGTTTTAGTTTCAGAATCTTTACCATGATGCCCTGTAGCTTTCATAAAGATTTCAAAATTCTGTTTGAACTTTCTAAAGTTTTCAACGATGTTACCACTTAACGACAAACCTTGGGGAGGCCTGAAGCCTTCCATTTTGATTTATTTATTTTCTTCCCTTTTTTTTCCAACTAGAACATATTACCAGGAAAATCTTTATCACTTAAGTGCGAATAAGAAGGACAACATCGACTGCGCCATGTTGTGTCTTTATCACTTACCGACGTGTTGTATTCTTTACTCCAAGACTCACTTTATAATCTACGTTTGTTAATTTATTATACTTAACCAGAACACTTACAACTTTACATTTTGAGACAACATTAACAACTCTCTCACATACACAGTCACGGTTACTACGCTTACAGTCACGTTGCCACAATTGATAAACAAATACATATATCTAACATATCTGAGAGCAGAACACAGTGTAGACTTCTTTATGAAAATCATTTATCCGTAGACAGATGGAAATTTATTGTGACTGTTGATGAACTATGGATCTACCTAAATGACTAACAAAAAAGGGTCGATTTACCATAGCAAAAGAGCAGAAAAAGACTGTTCCAAGAATTCAAAGAAAGTTTTAGTAAAGGATTCATGAATATTGCTGGTTTCTCGTACAATGGAAAATTGTAGTTAAGAAAAGTTGAAAAGAATGTTAAAAATTAATTCTACATATTACCAAAATAATGTTTTAACTCCTACATTTAAAGAAGAATTACCTTTTTTTTAATACAAATAGTAAATAGTAGATATCGATCTGGCTAAAGCGATCAGCTATACATCCAAATCTACTACCCTATTTCCTGAACAAATGTAAAAAGAAATGGATATTGAGTCTATAACTTTTGCTCACATTCCTTGGAAGTCCCTTGATGTGCCAAAAATGAACTACTGGACCTTTGGACTGCAAAAAAGAATGCTTTCTAAACGCAGACCGAAAAAAATGATTGGACTATGAAAAGCAGGGAAAAGGAGTGGAATAAAATATTAATACCAATTTTAAGAAATGCCCTGTTATCTTGGAAATCTAGATGTAGATTCATCCAGAGAGAGTGCTATCAAGTACAACATTTAAGAAATAAATCATTTTATTTTAAACGTTAATTATATTTAGCTGGAAAATCAAGCTAAACATGAGTAAACATCCTCTGTATATCGATAACTCCATTCCTTGCACAATACGAGGGGTGGCAATTAAATTAAGAGGCTGACATTACAACTTTAGTTAAATAAGAAGTTTGAATTTTTAACTCATCATTTTCAATACACTCCTCTTCCGTATCAGCACACCGCTGCGTTCTGATATTCCACAGGGCAAAGCAATGCTATAGCTCATCTGGTGCGGTCCCTCTGAGAAAATCGGTCGTTCTTTTCACCACAGTTACTGGTTCAAAACGGATCTCGCTTGGTACAAATTTGGCGTAGGGAAACTAAAAATGTCGCAAGGGGCCAAATCTGGCAAGTAAAGTGGATGTTCGAGCACTGTTATGCGTTTCTCGGCAAAAATCTGCTTCACCGAGCGCGCTAAATGAGCAGACTCGTAGTGCTGGTGAAGAAAGAAGCCATTCTTCTAAAACTGTATCTTTTTTCTTCTGACTCTCTTGCTCAAAGTTACCAGATCTTATTTTTAGTAATGCTGGTTCACTGTTGTCCCATTAGAAATCCATTTTTCCAAATTTACACCTTTAATATCAAAGAAAATACATGGCCTTGACCTTGGAATTGCTTTGCCGTGTTTGATGATGTTGGTGGTTTCCAATGCATCGATTGTTGTTTCTTCCCAGGTTTGTATTAGAAGATTCAGGTTTGATGACAAGTGATAACACTTTCTATGTGGTTGGTGTTTGCCTGAATTTGTCCCAGCACGAATTCGTTTGCGATTTTTCCTTTGTCCAGGCGTGAGGAGCTTCAGAACCATCTTGGTACAAACCTTTCGATTTTCATATAAAGATTTCCTAACAGTCTCCTTACCGATGTTTGCCACTTATGCTATCAATCTAATGGTCAGCCGTCGATCAATTCTAACAGCAGTGTAGATTTTGTCCACTTTATCTTCTGTTTTTTTGTTATTATTTTACCTGGGCGTATTGGTCATTCTCTTCTTCAGCGTCCTTCTATGTCACGCAACGTGACATGACACGTGTGTCCAAGATGTTCGGAATTGCATTTTCGCATATGGCGAGCAAATTTGTTAAAAAAAAAATAACCGCTTTTTTCAGGGCATCTGTGTGAAAAACTGTGTTTTCGAGTAGTTTCTTTTCGAAGTTTTTTCTTCTTTTCTTTTTAGGCTTTCCCTTTCCCTGACCTTTCCGGCGTTTTCTTTTCCTGCGTGTGCTGGGGTGGTTTGGCATGCACACAGGTAAATATGTAAGACAGCTTACAATTTCACCATCTAAACAGCAAATCGTATATCTTGAAACTTCAAATTTTCATCATTTTTTCTGTAGAATATTTCCTATCAGATCAACCTGTTCCCGCTCCTATTCCTTCTATTTTTTTCAGCCTTTCCAAGAGACTCAGCGAGTTGTAGTAAGAAAAGCTCTAAACCTTTTGAGGTTTTTGTTTTCGTCGTGATATGATACGTGGCATGTATTCGTGACACGAGACGTGCATTCTTCCCGTACACCATGTGACGTACTGTGCTTACCTTAGGAGTGACGCACATGTCAAGTCGGCAAAGATGCAGCGATAGACTTCGTCGGTATAGCTTAGTTGGGAAAGCATTTGTCCCCGGAGCAAAAGGAGGCTGAGTTGATCTTTGCCGTCGGCATATGGCTTTTACACTATAGCGTCACCATAGGAAAATATTCAGTAAGGACTTTCTTCGATTCCCCTTGAACTTTCATGTTCATCCTACACATAACTCTTGAACTCTGAATTTTCCCGACTCGCGACAAACAACACGTCTACTTTCACTGACAAGTTTCGCTAAACTAACACAGAGAGTGAGGTGAACTTTGCATTTAGGATTACGATCAGTTCAAGGTCAATGTTTCCCACTCACTTTTGAGTCCAGTGTTGCCATTCTACTGATTTATGAGTAGATCTACTAATTTTGGCTCCTGTCTACTGATAGATTTTCATAATCTACTTATTTTTTCTGTTTTAAGACTTCCTACACACTCAGGGACATGCTGTCTAAGAATGTCTGCACCCTTTCAGTCCTCACCATCTACTGATCCAATGGACACGACTCACCTCAGTACTAGTCTGAAGAGAAAAAGCTGACCAAGACGAAAATTATTCAACACCTGCTACCTACCATTTTATTAAATTCATACTGGTTGTTATGAAGTATTTTATATTCTGGATAATTACTTAGTCTGGTATACAAAGATCTTCCCTTGTTTTGTTAAAATGCAGAATATCAGGAAAATGTCTATAACACAATATCTGTATTAATTATAATTTTTTTAGTTTAGCACTTATTTCACGTACTTTGGGAACATCCGGGTGTAGGAGTAAGAAGTGTAAGCACTGCATACATGTATAACTTTGTTTTTAGGATTTTTGCAGAATATCAGGAAAATGTCTATAAATGCAGGATTTTTAGGAAGAACACGTTGGAGAGATCCAGCTGCGTCTACATTAAAGTGAAAATGCCATGATTATTTACACCGACAGTAGTTTTAATGATCAGCAAAGCTGATCATCAGTAATATTTCATAAAAAAATGTTACTCAAGATCTTATTGGTTTGAATTTTCATTCCGCTGTTTATTAGTAGTTTGTGGAGTTGTAACGTATACTCTATATTCACTTTCCTTTTGATTTTACTATCTCTGGTTATTTTATTTTACTATGTAAATTATCTTCTTACTGAACGAGATGTTATTTCACCCGCTGAATGAGATCTGGCAATGAGTGTAAGTCATGACGTGGTGGTAGCCAGTATAAATAGGCGCGTTCAACGATACCCAAGGAGAGCGTTTGTTGTTGTACGGAGAGCGTTTGTTGTTGTACGGAGAGCGTTGGTTTATGTGAAGGAGAGAGTTTGTTGTTGTTGTTGTATTGAGAGCTTCGTTCTATGTGATTAGTTTGATTCTTCATTATTGTGAAACGAGTTGTGTGTGTGCGTTGGATGATTTCAGATTTATATAATAAAAGAGCTTTTCGTAAGTACGTCTTTCTCAATTCATAATTCTTGTCAGATCTCTGTCTGGCTGTTAGGTTTATGTCATTAGTTTTTTACTATTAACAACCAGCGTTAAGACTTTATTCATCCTAATTACTGCTACAACATTACTACCAGTTATAAGTTTGTTCAATACTATTACTACACTACTAGCAGGAGACTTTATTCATGATCTTAATTAACTAGTAACAACAACCATTTGAATTCACTATTAGAAGCTTAGTACAAGCATATAATTCAGTAGCCGAAGCATTATAAAACATTACTAGCTTTAGCTGGAAGAAGAATTTATTCATTATAATTAGCTTAGCTGGTAGAAAGAGATTATTCATTATAGAGTATTGGTAATATTTTACATACCAGATTTAAGTGTTCCTTCATATTGAGATTACACCCAATTATACATTACATTTGTGAGGTGGTGCACATTTCAAGCAAAAAAAAAATTGATCTACTAATTTCTACTGATATTTTGAGATCTGGTCTACTGATATCAGGTAAATGCCTCTGGCAACGCTACTTTCGACATGCGTCGCGTGCTTAATTCGCAATAAGCACGGTCCCGTTATTTCATGGCTGTACTTCATATATGTGGTACACGTTTGATTTTCATTTATCTCCGACTTATATTTAAATCACGCTTTTTTTCTTCTTGGGGGAGGGGGGGGTACGATCACCGTGAGCAACTCAATGGGTTGTATGCAGTCACTCATCCCTAATTTAGGACCGTTGGTTCCAGGGAAAGGTGCGAGCAAGTGTAGTTCGACAAATACACCATCCATGCCTCACCTTGGATTCCAACCCGGACACATCTCGGACGAATGGTGAGAAGCAAGCGCTTAGACTAGTGCGCAACAAGGGCGGCCAATCACACTTTCCATCTCTCTCCTTCCAACATTCTCGTCTTAACTTTTTTACTTACATTTGACTCACTTTCAGCATTGCCAAAACGTTCGGGGAAATAATGTGCCGTTCAGTAAGAAATTCTTTAACTGAGACGTAACGAGATTTACATAAGATTAAATCAGAGTTGTACGTCAGAAATATCTAATTTCACTTCCCCACGATGCTTTTTTAACTTTCCTTTAATACCAAAAACGGGAGTTTTCTTTAGTGGCGATTTCGCATCATTAAAGATAATAGTTACAGCTGCACTCTGAATTCATATGACGTCACAGTAGAATAATAACACCATTAAGGAGCAATTCACAGATAATAAGTGCGCATGCTCAAATCTGAAGCAGCAGAACGTATTGCTTCCACGGGAAAACGTACATAGATGTACCTTTCGGGGAGCACATTGTGCCTTCCAGAACTAAGGCGTCATAAAATCGGCATTTTAACGCCATTGCGTGATTTAAGACCGCACTTATAAAGTGTCACATATCCGCAGTGCCGTTAAATGGGGAGCTTGTATCATGGGTGATTTCTATATTTATGGTGGCTTTCATTGATCCGAAAAAACTGAAAGCAGTAAAACTTCGTCATCGATTAAAAGAACTGACTAACGGAACTTTTAAACGTTACTAATGGTGTCACACGAAGAAATTTTCCTCTTCTTGAACCTCAAATTATCAGACACTGTCGGAGCTGTACACGGTTGACTGGAAGTGTGAGTGATGTATCATCGTTCATGTGGCTGCTTTCAGGCACGTGCTCGTTCATCTGTCTTAATTATCCGGAAAAAGGAGGACCAAGATGATCCCAGAATGCTCTTTTTAGTAGCCAGACAATTTGTCTCTATGGTCTTTAGAGAAATGGAAATGTTTTTGAGGCAGGAAGCAGGCTAAGAAAGATAGGAGCCTTTGAGACCATTGGGAACTGAAAACCAAAAATTAGAGATAAAACAGGAGGGCCAAGATGATCCCAGAATGCTCTTTTCAGTAGCCAGACAATTTGTCTCTATGATCTTTAGAGAAATGGAAACGTTTTTGAGGCAGGAAGCAGGCTAAGAAAGATAGGAGCCTTGGAGACCATTGGGAACTGAAACCCAAAATTAGAGATAAAACATATTTTTCATTATGCATTTGGACTTTGTTTGGACACTTAAATTAAAACGATCTGTACATTTTGTTTCGTTGTGATGAGAATTGTTTTAAAGATTGTTCGCTGAAAGATGTGTGACGTATATTGTAATTTAACTTCCATTTTTAATTTTCTTTCCCTATGTAAATGTTGAGTTTGTTCTCTTTTAGCGTTTCAATCTTAACGTTATATTTGCTCACTCACTGAATGTTGTTTGACGTCAGGTCTGAATGAAGTGTGCACACTCACTGAATGTCTTGTCTGAATGTCTCACTCACTGAATGTCTTGACGTCAGGTCTGAATGAAGTGTGCATGTTTTGACAAGATAAGAACGATGTACAGGGGTGGACAACGAAAACTGAAACACCTGCGCAAATAATACACCACGTGTCACGTCGTTCTACGTGCTACCTTGTGGCCAGCCGGCATCTATTTCGCAGTCGATCAACCAGCCGGAGTGTGAAGATTGCATTAGTAAAGCTGTAGCACAGATGGACGTCAAAAAGTGCGATCCACACAACATAATGGGAGACATATCCGAGTTTCAAAGAGGACAGTTGTTGGTGCGCGTCTCGTCGGTGCATTTGTGTCCAAGACATCAAAGTCTTTGTGGTGCATCCAAAGCCACGGTATCCAGGGTCATGTCGGCGTACCAGCAAGAGGGAAGAACCATATCCAATAGGAGTAACTGTTGAGGTAAGAGGAAGCTGTCTGACAGGGACGTCTGAGTGCTAACACGGATGGTAGCCAAGAAACATAAAACCACAGCTGCCCAACTCACCGTAGAGTTGAATACCCACCGCGACTCACCTGTTTCCATCAAAACTGTTCGTCGTGAGCTTTACCGGGTCAACATTCACGGTTGTTTTGCTATCGCCAAAACCTGGATCACCGGTGTGAATGCCAAACGTCGGTTGCAATGGAGCCAGCAGCGCAAATCGTGGGCGTTGGACCACGTGAGATGTGTATTGTTCTCCGATGAATCGTCCTTCACTGTCTTCCTCACAAGAAGGAGAATTTACGTGTGGAGGCATCCCTCACAGGTTTATCACCCTGACTGTATATTGCCCACAAAAGAACGGGGGTGGATCGGTGAGGGGTTGGGCAGCAGTATCGTGGCAGTCTGTCTGCCCGCTGATTGTTCTTAAGGGGCTCATCACTACCAAGGACTATCGGATTCTGGAAGACCAGGTGCACCTAATTGTTCAAACATTGTACCCTGACGGTGGTGCAGTGTATCAGGATGATAACGCACTGACACACAGAGCCAAACTGGTGGAAGAGTGGTTTGCTGATCATGAAAGTAAGGCTGAACATCTGTCAGAGCCTCACAGAATCCTGACTTTAACATTATTGAGCCACTGTGGAGTGTTCTGGAGGAGTTAGTCAAGATACGTTTTCCTCCACCAGCATTACGTCGTGAACCCAGCCACTTTTCTGCAAGAGAAATGGCTTGAAATACCTCTGGCCGCTGTACAGGACTTGTATAGGTCGTTCCCACGACGAATTGTAACTGTATTGGTCTCCAAAGGAGGCCCTACACCGTACTAATAAATTTGTGTGTTCTAAGCCCATGTGATTCAGTTTCGTTATCCATCCCCTGTATACAATGTGCGGAGCTAACAGTGTTAAGTGGGTAGATTAGTGCAGATTTGTGTTGTATATTATTATACCTTCGTCAAGACTAGCTATATGCAGTATATTTGACGAAGTACTTTAGTAGTGCGATACTTTGAGTCTCATATTACAGAGGTTCAGTTTGTTGAATTCGTTTGAAGTGTGTTGCTGTTGACTGTTTTAAGGTAATACCGTGGTTACCGATTTTTACGATTGGTAAGCTATCAAAGTGATGCGCACTAATGAAAAATAAAGACAATTCCTATAAATAAAGCCTACTCTCTTCTGGCTGTTAGAAAAGCTAATATTGCTCATTGTGTGATTAAGGATTTTGTGCTACTTGTCTGGAGCATATCGTTAAGAAGCTTGTGACGTGCCTGCCCAGCAGGACGCACACGACATAAAGGCAGATAGCAGAGATAACGAACGTCCGCGTAGCTCAATTGGTAGAGCGACTTATTCCGGAATGAGGGGACCCGGGCTCGAGCCCCGGCGTGGACAAAAATGACGGAGAAATTTACTTCGTCATAAGCTCCATTAAAACAAGTATCACAGATGTATGAGAATAAATGCTTTAAGGGAACAACTCCAAGTCTATAACATAGCTGCAAGTATACACTATAATGACAAAACTCACCGGACACCCCTTCAAAAGCAAATGAACAGACCCATGGCGTTGTTAAGATGCACGATACAGCTTCAAACGGTATAAAAACAAGCCTGCAGCTGACCGCGATCATATCACATTGTAAGGTTGAGTGAAAATGTCGCGGCGGAAGAGAACTGACTTAGAGAAAGGAAATATTGTTGGGCGTTATATTAGTGGGGCGTCCATAAGAGAAACCGAGAGGCGTTTAAACAACAAGTCAACTGTTTTGGATGTACTGAAAAAGTGGAAAACACATGGCGTGCCTGAAGCAGCAAAACGTACCGGCAGACCAAAGAATATCAATGATAGAGGATGTCGAAGCCTCAGGAGAGTCATTACTGCAAATCGACGGAGTACTGCACAAGACATCGGTGTACAGGTGAGTAAAAATGCTGGAACCTTGGTATGTGCACGTACCATTTGCAGAGAACTTCATTCCATGGGTATTCGTCATCGTGTGGCTGCTCATAAGTCTTTTATTTCCACTCGGAATGCTACTCGTCGTTTACCATGGTGTAAAGAACATTTATCGTGGACCGTAGATCAATGGAAACGGGTCCTATGGACTAATGAATCCAGATACACGATCCAACAGTCTGATGTCCGTGTGTGGGTATGGTGGCTGTCGGGGGAAAGCTACTTACCACAGTGTACTGTTCCTACGGTCAAGTTTGGAGTTGACAGTGTACTCGTGTGGGGATGTTTTTCGTGGTATAGTCCCGGCTAATTGCTTATCGTGGAGAAACCTGTTAACCAAAACGTCCACGTCGATAGTCTGGACAATTATGCCCTATCAACTCTGTGGCAATGCTATGGAATGGAACCGAGCCTTGTTAGCACCACCAATGTAATGCACAGCGCCATAAAGCAAGGACTGTTGCGGCGTGGTTTGACGATAATTCCGCATCGTGTGCGGACTGGCCAGCACAGAGCCCTGATCGTAACGCCATAGAGTACCAATGGGATGAATTAGAGCGCCACATATGAAGTTTGGAACAAAGGCCTACTGCTAAGCATCAGTTAGTGGCAACATTAATATTGAATGGAAGCGCATACCTATCGCTGTGTTCCAAAACCTTGTCGAAAGCCTGTCTCGAAGGGTCAGTGTATGCATTAAGGCCACAGGTGGACCGACACCGTACTAACGTATGTAAATAAATGCTATGTTGTGTTTCTCTTCTAGGTGTCCGGTAACTTTTGTCAATATAGTGTATATCAAATTTATAAACATTATATATGTTAGTATTTATTATTCGGGTATTGAACAACATTCTTTTCGAAACAATAAAAAGCTTTTAGTCAATTTTTCGATTTTTGAATGAACAGTGTGCTTTTAAAAATGTATTAAAAATTGATATCCGGCAATGAAATTCGTTCAAAACTCTGTCTCACCCGATTCATTGTTTTAAATAATTTGCATGTTACATTAATGTTCCCGAACGCTTTCGACGGACGGCGACGCCTCGTTGCGTGATAAAATGTTGAAGCCAGTACGTAGTGTCATTATCCATGCTTAAGTCCCTTCATCTTTTTAGCTGTCAAAACTTGGAACATTAGGCTTATTCTGCGCCTTTCACCGTTAACGATTTCTAAATATCTCGAACATTATTTATTTTAAAGAGGATTTGTTTTTTCTTTCCATTCTAATTGGAAACGGTGTTTATAGTTCAACATAAAGAAACGCACGAAAATGACAAAGAATCAATAAAAAACACACAAAAAACCGTCGGAAAGCAGTAGTACATTAATATAGATGTAGAAAATGTTGCATTAATGTAGACAGAATATGCTGGAAACAAAAGTGGACATTTCTCCTTTGGTTATTCGTGATTGAAAGCTGAGTGTCATTAACAAGTGACTGCGTTTGCCCTTCAATTTTATTTCCTTTCCATTTTAATTTTCTGATGACAATGTCCATCTGCTGTCAACATGATGTACGCAGATATCAGTGTCCTACTGTTGCACACAAGTTGCGTAGATTTCTGATGGCAGTGTCCTCCTGTCCTGCGTGATCTACGAAGTTAGTGAATTGAATTCGCAGTTTTCTGATGACAGTGCCCATTAACTTTCATGCATGATGTGCACAGCTTTCTAATATCAGAGTACGTTTGTTGTCCTGTATGATTTATAAAGGTATCTGATTGCAGCGTCCTTCTGCGGTCTTACATAAGCTGCACAGTTTTTCGATTCCATCAGCCTTCTTCTTTGTTGTAAGATTTACAAAGTTTTAAGGGAGTGGACATCTTCTGTCCTACATGATTTACAGAGTGTAAATGTATGTTATCTCTTGCTCAACAATACTGCCATCATTAAAATTCATTTGAAATACAATTCGCTACGGAGCTAGGAGTGTCTTAGAGTTTAATTCTTAAGAAGCCCGATGCTTTGTTAAACCAGGAGAAGATTGGTACTTTTAACAACACTCATGATCATCTACATCTGTTAGGAGCCCTCTGTCCCAAATCTAAGGACACTGGTAATAGGGAAAGTAGAGAATCAGCTCCGTAGGACAAACACTGCACCTCTGTCACCCAACTCTAACGATTACTCAGAACTTCTGCGATTCTGGTCACTCCTCAACTGGAGAGCCAAAAATTATTATGCCAAGACAGGTTAAGTAAATATACATTTTGGGGAGCAGATAGAATCAAGTTATATCGAAGTATCTGTGTTTGGATACTTCGATATAACTTTCTACTATTGAAATTATTCGGTTGGAAGTAAAGTAATGCCCAATGACGAGGTACCCGAAGTCGAAGCCATGGCCACGGCGCACATTGGCCACTGAAATTGCACAGCACAGTGGCATGACATCAAAAGGTAGGTGGCTTAGATCAGTGGCAGTTAGCCGTCAGAAGGCGGCAAGTTTAAGTGCTAGTCAGCATGGAAGAGGACAAGCAGCACATCCGCCATTGCATGCTGTATGAGGTTCGTCACAGTAGAACCCCCGCAAAGGCTGTAAGGAATATTACCACTGTGCACTCCAATTCCATATCATATCGTCAGTGTTATCGTTGATTCGAACGGTTTCGAGACGGGAATTTTGACCTGTGAAACCGTCCCAAAGGTGGAAGACCCGCAACAGTGGATATGGTCATGCTGAAAGTCTTCGTGGAGACTGACCCACGTGTGACCACGCGGGAGTTTGTCGAACAGCTGGAGACTACCCGCACGAGCATTATGACGCACTTATGTCAACTTGGGAAGGTGCATAAGAGGCGAATTTTTGTACCCCATCAACTCACAGTTGAGCAGAAAGCGAATCGCATCGGTGCATGCGTTTCTCTGCTTACACGTGACCAAGTTGAACCATGCTTGGACCGCATTATAACAGATGACGAGTAATGGGTACTATATGACAATGTCAGTGCCCGAAAGCAATTGTTGGAGCTAAAACACAAGCCCATACCGAACCCCGAAGCCGGCTTACACCCACGTAAGGTCCTCCTGTCTGTGTAGTGGGATATGCTGCTGTCAGCCTATTTCGCGGACATTGCCCCAAGTGGCAACCGCCTTTTACGGTCGTTGAAGCATTTCCTGGATTGACAGCAGTTCACCAACCGGGACGCTGTTGAACCCGCACTTACTTCTTTGCATCCAAGCCACCACAATTCTACAGGGACTGTATCTAACAGCTGCCCAGACGATAGGACAGGTCGTGGCAAACGATGGGGACTACATTTTGGATTGATCTGTACTTATATATACGGTAATTAGCACTTTTCTGTTGCTTTCCATTTGCAGACATTACTTTCTTTCCAACCCAACATACACTATATTGACAAAAGTCACCAGACACCCCTTTAAAAGCAAAATGAACGGATCCTCTGCGTTGTTAAGATGCGCGGTACAACGGCAAACTATATAAAAACAAGCCTGCAGCTGACAGCGATCATATCGCATTGTGAGGTTGAGTGAAAATGTCGCCACAGGAGAGAACTGACTTTGAGAAAGGAAAGATTGTTGGGTGTTATATTAGAAGGTTGTCCATAAGAGAAACCGAAAGACTTTTAACCTACCAAAGTCAACTGTTTTGAATGTACTGAATAAGTGAAAGACACAGGGTGTGCCTGAAGCAGCAAAACGTACCAGCAGACCAAAGAAAATCAGTGATAGAGAACGTCGAAACCCCAGGAGAGTCGTTACAGCTAATCGACGGAGTACTGCACAAGACCTCAGTGTACAGGTCAGTAAGAATGCTGGAACCTCGGTATGTACACGTACCATTCGCATAGAACTTCATTCCATGTGTTACCGTGGTCGTGCGTCTGCTAACATGCCTTTCATCTCCACCAGGAATGCTACTCTTCGTTTAGCATGGTGTAAAGAACATTTATCATGGATCGTAGAGCAAATGAAACGGGTCCTATGGACTGATGAATCCAGATGCATGATCCATCAGTCAGATGGCCGTGTGTGTGTATGGTGGCAGCCAGGGGAACGCTATTTACCACAGTGAAATGTTCTCACGGTCAAGTTTGGAGCTCGCAGTGTACTCGTGTGGGGATGTTTTTCGTGGTATGGTCCCGGCCCTTTGGTTATCGTGGACACATCTGTTAACCAGCGCGTCTACGTCGATATTCTGGACAATTATGCCCTACCAACTCTGTGGCAGTACTATGGAACCGAACCTTGTTGGTACCAGCAGGATAATGCACCCATAAACAAGGACTGTTACGGTGTGGTTTGGCGATAATTCCGTATCGTGTGCGGACTGGCCAGCACAGAGCCCTGATCGTAATCCCATAGAGCACCTGTGGGATGAATTAGAACGCCGCGTAAGAAGTTTGGAACCAAAGCCTACTACTAAGTAACAGTTAGTGGCAGCATTATGTACTGAATGGAAGCGCATACCTATCGCTGTGTTCCAAAACCTTGTCGAAAGCATGTCTAGAAGGGTCAGTGCACGCATTAAGGCCAAAGGTGGACCGGCACCGTACTAATGTATGTCAATAAATGCGCGTGCTACTGTGGTTAAAGTGTATCGCAATTGGAGAAATGGCACCATTGCGAATAAGCAACGTGAAAACTGTGGAGCACCACGTGCCATTGATGTGAGAGGTGAACATCGGCTTCGAAGGTGCGTGAGGGCCGATCGACACGCTAGAGTGAAGCAGCTCACTGGCTGAATGACCCAGGAGGCTACCGGAAGTGTGTTTATAACGGCAGTTCAGCGAATCCTGCTGCGTATCGGGCTCCGATGCAGACGGATGGTCACCGCACCTATGCTAACGAAGGTGCATCGGCAGAAAACGCTTACATTTGCACGGCAGTGTCAGAATTAGACCTCTGCTGATAGGCAAAGTATTGCCGTCTCCGATGAGTCACGTTTTCTGCTTCATAGAACGGATGGACTTTGGCGTCTAGGGGCGAGAAACATCGGAGAACAAACACCCTTCAACCATTGCTGGAAGAATATGAACTGGTGGGGGCAGCGTTATGTTCTGGGGAATGTTTCCGTGGCATTCTCTGGGTCCACCCATACCTTTGGAAGGCACTATGGACCGAATTCGTTATGAATTCATCCTTGCAGACCACGTACACCCATACATGCTGATTGTCTCCCCTGGGACTGATGGTATCTTCCAGAACGGCAATGCGACGTTTTACACAGCTAGAAATGTCCGAGAGTGGTTGGAAGAGCACGATGAAGACTTCAAAGAACTTCCCTGCCCCCTCATTCTACAGACTAAAACCCAATTGAGCATCTGTGGGACAACCTTGATCGTGTTGTTCGCTTTATGGATCCTCTCCAGCAGCTGTCAGATGAACTGCAATCAGCATGGCTCCAAATACCTGGAAACACCTTCCAGTACCTTATTGAGTCACTCCCAGCCAGTCTAGCTGTTGTCCGCGCTGTACACGGCGGTTACTCTGGATATTAGCTGGTGGTCACAAAAATGTGAATATGACCCGACCGTGTATATATCATCATCATCATCATCATTGTCAACCATTATCAATCCACTGCTGGACGAAGGTCTCCCCAAGTTTCCTCCACAACGGTCTGTCTTGTGCCAGTCTCCTCCATGTCACCCCTGCATACTTTCGAATTTCATCCACCCATCTCCCATGTGGTCTTCTTCTGGGTCTTTTCCTGTCCCTTGGAATCCAATCTAAAATTTCGGCTGTCCATCGATGATCTGTCCTTCTGGCAGTATGTCCAGCCCATTGCCATTTCAGGGATTTAACTCTGATCATGATGTCTTCCACTCTTGTCATTTTTCGGATCCACGAGTTCCTCTTCTTATCTCTCCTGGTTACACCAAGCATGCACCTCTCCATGCAACTTTGAGTTGTCTGCAGCCTTTGTATGTCTCTTTTAGTTAAGGTCCACGTCTCTGCACCATACGTAAGCACTGGAAGGATGCATTGATCAAACACTTTTCTTTTAAGACATAATGGCATATTGCTCTTGAAAATTATGCTGTTTCTTCCAAAAGCTCTCCAGGCAAGTTTTGTACGCCGATTAATTTCTTCATCAATGTGACCCTCACTTGATATCTGCTGTCCAAGATAAACGTACGTGTCTGTTATCTCCAGCTTTTCTCCATCAATCGATAAATCTTCATTTCTTGTAAAAGCATTGAACATCACTTTTGTCTTCTGAAAGTTCATTTTTAATCCCACTTCTTTACTCTTGTCAGCAAGTTCCTGGATCATACTCTGCAGCTCCGATGGGCTAGTTGCAAAAATGACTACGTCATCAGCAAAACGAAGGTGGGTTAGATAATCTCCATTAATCTTTATCCCCTTGTTTTCCCAGCTCAGTGACTGAAAAACACCCTCCAATGTGGCATTAAAGAGCTTCGGAGATATGGTGTCACCTTGTCTCACTCCCTTTCTAATTTTTATGTGTGTTGTATTTTCAAACAGCCGAATCTTTGCACTTGCATTTTCATAGATGTTATTAATAATATTAATGTATGAATCTTCAAAATCAAAGGATTTTAAAGACATTATAACTGCGGTTGTTATCACGGCAACAAATGACATTTCATCATCAATAAAATCCATACACAGCGGGAGTTCATATTCATTCTCTCTTTGGATTATAGTTCTCTCAGTACGTGGATATGAATTACATATCATAGTGATGTAGCAACGTCTGAATCCAGCTTATTTTCTTGGTTTTACCAAGTCCAGCTATGCACAGTACCTTGGTGAAGACTTTGTGAGCAACTCATATGAGCCTGATGGGTCTAGAGTTCCTGAGATCCTTTGGAAAGCAAATATTTTGGGTAGGAGGATCCGCGTAGCAATGTTCCAGTTATCATAAGAATCTTCACTTCATTAAGGTATCTAGTGAAAACTTGGGTGGCTGTAATTTCTGTTTCTCCACAGGTTTTTCTACACTGCTGGCCACCCAAAAAAGGGTGGCCAGCAGTGTAGGGTGACAGAAGGCGGGGTGTAAGTAGTGGAAGTGTGTTGTGCTGCTGGACCTGTGCGTGGGAAGCTTCCGGATGCCTCGTCGCAAAATTCGGCAGTCATTCCAGCACGTTTTGGAGTTCGACAGAGGACGAATTCTGGCTTATTGCGACAGTGGTTGTCTCGGTCGTACCGAGACATCGGCGCCAGTGTGGGTTGACATCCAGCCACAGTGAGGCGAGTATGGATTCGGTGGGTGCAGGAGGGACGGACGGACGGACGTGAGCGATTGCCGCTGCCGCAGCACACCACCAAACGAGAGGACCGGCATGCGGTGCGGCGGGCATTGACGGCTCGCACCGCCACATCACGAACGTTAGCGCAGGAATTTCGGTGTGTTGCGTAACAACCTGTGTCAGCACGTACCGTTCGACGTCGTTTGCAGGAGCAGGGACTTGTCGCACGGCGCCCATTGCTCCGATTACCATTGATGTTGCACCACCGGTGAGTGCGGAGGCAGTGGGAAGTTGAACGCCTCACCTGGACTGCGGAATGGCACGACATTGTCTTCTCCGACGAATCCCGCTTATGCCTGCAACACCACGATGGTCGGATCCCCGTGTGGCGGCACCGCGGGGAGAGACTGTATGACGCATGCATTATGCGTCGCCATACCGGTCCGTCGACTGGCGTTATGGTTTGAGGCGCAATTGGATATGACACCCGCACCCCTCTGGTATGCATCGCCGGTACACTCAACAGCCACCACTACATCTCCGATGTTTTGGACCTGCCAGCGGCCACATTTCAACAGGACAACGCGCGTCCTAACGTGGCACGCATCGTGCAACAATTCTTCATGGCCCACCAGGTGTCACTGCTGCCGTGGCCAGCCTGTTCTCCCGATGTGTCGCCCATCGAACTCGTTTGTTAGCTGATCGGCAACCGAGTGGCCCGGGAAGCAACACCCGGGGCTACGCCTGATGAACTGTGGTAACGTGTGGAAGCAGCCTGGACCGACATTCCCCAAGCCCACATCCAAAGCCTCTCTCGTTCGATGCCGCAGCGTGTAGCGGCCGTTATTGCCAGCCATGGGGGCCACACGAACTATTGATGTCTGCGTGTTCCTCAAGTTGCACGGGCCAGTAAGATCAATCGTTTCATCTTTGTATCTGTTGTTATGTGTCCAGTAAATCCGGCTTTGCTATCTCGTGTCCTTCTGGGTGTTCCATTTTGGGTGGCCAGCAGTGTATATCATCGGAATAAGAGGACATGCCATCCCACACTCACTTACCCGCTTGGCCAGCGTGGTGAGTTATTGCCGACCCCCCCCCCCATCCACCGGGTCAAATATGCTTACACAATTTGAATAGTGAGTGAAAGAACAAAAATATGAACACATAATATGCACGGCTTTTATTGATTATGAAATGGCCTTCGATTCCGTGAAATCATCAGCAGTTACAATGGCTTTGAAATCCTACGGTATTGAAGAAGCATACAATAGCATTAATAATAAGATATATGAAAATGAAAGTGCAAAGGGTCGGATATTTGGGGATGCAGCAGAAATAAAAATTGGAAAGGGAGTGAGACAAGGTGACGCCATATCTCCCAAACTCTTTAATGCCATATTGCAAAATATCTCTTAATCATTGAACTGGGAAAACAAAGGGATAAAGATTAATAGTCAGTTTTTCACTCATCTTCGTTTTGCTGACGACGTAGTCATTTTTGCAACTATACCTTCAGAGCTGCAGAGTATGATCCAAGAACTTGCTGACAAAAGTAAAGAAATGGGATTAAAAATGAACTTTCAGAAGACAAAAGTGATGTACAATGCTTTTAGAAGAGACGAAGATTTATCAATTGATGGAGAAAAGCTTGAGGCAACTATTACCTACATTTATCTTGGGAAGTAGATATCAAGTGAGGGTCACATTGATACAATACAATACAATACAATACAATACAACTATTTATTGCACACATTTAAAACTTACAGTTATATGAAAATGCAATACACCAAGAGGAATCTAAACACATTGGTTGTAAGGCGATTCCTCCTATCAGATGTAAGAAAAAGAATAAAAACACATGGCATATATGAAAGCAAGTAAGATGGTTATGGGATGTAAGGTCAGGTGATGCGTAACATCACAGCCTCTCCTTGACAAATGTCAACCCCGCCTTCTCGTGGTACATCCTGTTCCCACTAAAGGGGCTCTGACGACCGCCAATAGCGGTATAACTATACCATCGGGATTAGAGAAAATGCTATCCCACACTCACCAACCCGCTTGGCCAGCGTGGTGAGTTATGGCCAAACCCCTCCAAAATGACTCCACAACTTAAATCTTGGCCCTCAGTCTCCGGCAGCTGAAATGTACCTGGCCAAGGCAGCGGCCAGTGCGACATGAAGGCAGAGGGTGCTAAGAATCCCCGGAGGACCTGACTAGGCTGCCATCTGATGCTGACCTTGGCTACGTACAACGGACGCTCCCTATCTTCTGATTCAAGGCTTCTTGAATTGGAAGAGGAGCTACAAAGGATCAAGTGGGACATCGTCGGGCTAAGTGAGGTAAGGAGAAAAGGAGAAGATCTCATCGAACTGAAAAGTGGACATCTCTTCTACTATCGTGGGACAGATACTGGCAGAACTAGTGGTGTTGGATTTATAACAAACAAGAAACTGAAGGATAAAGTTGTAGAAGTTGAAAGTTCCTCTGACAGAGCTGCACGACTCGTTATTCAACTCTCGAGAAGATACCAGGCTCAGATTATTCAAACTTATGCACCCACCACAAGTCATCCTGAAGAAGAAACTGAAGAATTTTATGAGGAAATTCGTCATCTAAATATTAAAGGTAAGCAGCACTTGAAGATAATTATGGGAGATTTCAATGCAAAAATAGGGCAACGGCAACAGAATGAAACTTCAGTAGGTAAATTCGGTCACGGCAACAGAAACCAGCGTGGAAATACTCTCGTAGAGTTTGCAGAAGCAGAAGGGTTTTTCATCTTAAACTCCTTTTTCAAGAAAAAGCCACACAGGAAATGGACATGGAGACATCCAAATGGGACGACAAGTGAAATTGATTTTATTATGTGTAACAAAAAATTCGTCATAGAAGACTGCAGTGTGCTAAACAAGTTCAACACAGGCAGTGACCATAGATTGGTGAGATGTAAGATGCACCTCAACACTAAACTCGAACGTAGCAAGCTCATAAGACAAACAAAATGTATTGACATAACCAACCTTAAAAAACACCATAATACCTTCAAATTGGAACTGAAGAACAGATTCTCTGCTTTAGAAGGCCTAACATCGGTAGAAGTGGATATTTCTGAAGTTAACAGAAAAGTAACCAAAGCTCTTATGGAAACAGCAACAAAATTAGCTGGGTCTAAGAACAAATTGCACGTGAACAAATTATCAGGAAAAACCAAAATGTTGATGTAAAAAAGAAGAGTGATGAGGACAACTAAAGAAGATGTGACTTCCAAAGCGGAATATATAGAGCAATGCAAGACAGTACGAAAAAAGTATCACTGAAGACGTAAGGAAATTCAACTGTGAACTAGTAAGGAAAGCAATTGAAAACAACCAAAGCCTAAAGATAGCAAAGGGACATCTCAGTAAGGGGAAAAAACAGATTATGGCACTGAGAAAAGAAGACGGTTCTGTAACAATAAATAGAGGCGAAATTTTGACAAGAGTGAAAGATTTCTACTCCAAATTATATGATGGTACCAGTACCAGAGTTCTTCCAGTCCTTCCAGCAGAAGTTGCACATGCAATCAAGAACATGAAGCGGGGAAAAGCTCCAGGAGAAGATGGATATACTGTAGACATCATACAAGAAGCAAGTGGAGAAATCGAAACAGCACTCGCCCAAATTTTCACTCGATGCCTTAATGAAGGGAAAATTCCTGAGGATTGGAACAACGCTACAATGATCTTGCTACATAAAAAAGGTGACATTGAGGATCTCAGGAACTACAGACCGATCAGCCTCCTATCAGTGGTTTATAAAATCTTCACTAAAGTTCTTTCACACCGCTGAAGGTGACACTGGACATGGCTGAACCGAGAGAACAAGCTGGATTCAGGAGTGGCTACAGCACAATAGATCATATCCACGTACTGAGAGAACTAATTGAAAGAGCGAGGGAATATGAACTTCCATTGTGCATGGCTTTTATCGATTATGAAAAAGCCTTTGATTCGGTGAAACCATCAGCAGTTGCAATGGCTCTGAAATCCTGCGGTATTGAAGATGCATACATTAATATTATTAATAACATCTATGAAAATGCAAGTGCAAAGATTCGGCTGTTTGAAAATACAACACACATAAAAATTGGGAAAGGAGTGAGACAAGGTGACATCATATCTCCGAAGCTCTTTAATGCCACATTGGAAAATGTCTTTCAATCACTGAACTGGGAAAACAATAGGATAAAGATTAATGGAGATTATCTAACCCACCTTCGTTTTGCTGATGACATAGTCATTTTTACAACTACCCCATCAGAGCTACAGAGTATGATCCAGGAACTTGCTGACAAGAGTAAGGAAGTGGGATTAAAAAGGAACTTTCAGAAGACAAAAGTGATGTACAATGCTTTTACAAGAAATGAAGATTTATCGATTGATGGAGAAAAGCTGGAGATAACAGACACGTACGTTTATCTTGGACAGCAGATATCAAGTGAGGGTCACATTGTTGAAGAAATTAATCGGCGTACAAAACTTGCCTGGAGAGCTTTTGGAAGAAACAGCATAATTTTCAAGAGCAATATGCCATTATGTCTTAAAAGAAAAGTGTTTGATCAATGCATCCTTCCAGTGCTTACGTATGGTGCAGAGACGTGGACCTTAACTAAAAGAGACATACAAAGGCTGCAGACAACTCAAAGTATCATGGAGAGGTGCATGCTTGGTGTAACCAGGAGAGATAAGAAGAGGAACACGTGGATCCGAAAAATGACAAGACAAGAATGGAAGACATCATGATCAGAGTTAAATCCCTGAAATGGCAATGGGCTGGACATACTGCCAGAAGGACAAACCATCGATGGACAGCCGAAATTTTAGATTGTATTCCAAGGGACAGGAAAAGACCCAGAAGAAGATCACATGGAAGATGGGTGGATGAAATTCGAAAGTATGCGGGAGTGACGTGGAGGAGACTGGCACAAGACAGACCGTTGTGGAGGAAACTTGGGGAGACCTTCGTCCAGCAGTGGATTGATAATGGTTGACAATGATGATGATGATGATGGTTATAACAGAAACACCACTGTTAGCAGCATGCTTGGAACTACAATTTAATTATAGGGTTGAGATTCGTTGTGGACATCAGGGTGATTTACAATGTAATTTCGCAGAGACAAGGAAAACTTTTTGATATTTTCCAGGGATTTTATGCTCTCTGGGAGATTATTCCATAGGATAATGGCTTTATATAGTATGCTATTTAAACCATAATTAAGTCTAACACACGGCTGACATAATTTGTTGTTAGCAACAGATCTGGTGAAGATATAATAATCCAGATATTTGATGTCAGATTGAACGAGAAAGTTGACACCGAATTTTCGGGTGTAATAAGCACGTCTTTTGAATCCGTTCTGACGCAAATTAAATTTATCAAAGCTATTCAAAGTCAATGGAACCGGTATGGAAAACAATAGATCTGACCCAAGAAAGAAGATTTTCAATCGGGTTTTTAGTCCCTCAGATATTACTCTAAACGGAATCGTGAGCTTACGAACTCTTAGAAGCAGAGATATCGACAAAAATAAGATGTGACTTTACGTTCCCTGGTGTTAAAACCATGCGTTATTTTAGGAAGAAAGTATTCTCAAAAGGTTTATCCGTATAAGCGGTATCGGTCGAAGAAAAAAAAATTAGTCGAGTTTTCAGGAGCCCAGATTTTGCAACAAATATTTCAGAAGCAGAAATTAACACTTATGACCCCTGGTGGCTAAACCATTCTTTACCAAACATTAGAAATTATGTGAAAAATATTTTCCATCAGGTCTTGAATGCCATACAGGAAGAACTTTTCGAATCAGAGCTTTAGGAGCAGAAATAACGCAGAAAACGCAATTTACCTTTGTGCCCCTAGCGGAAAGTGTATGATTTACTTGAAAATTTTGAATTCATAGGAAAAACATTTCACATCGGAAACACTATCCAACAAAGAAGGAATTTTTCAAATCGAACTCTTTGAAGTAGAGATATTGACAAAAATAAGATATACATCTACGCCCCCTGGCGTTGAAACCATGCATTATTTCAAGAAGAAAATTTTCCTAAAAGGTTTGTCGACATGAGTAGTATCGGTCAACAAACGACGCTTTTTTCAATCGAGAATTTAGAAGCTCATATTTTGCTGCAAATACAACAGAAGCGAAAATTAAGATTTACGCCCCCTATTGGGCAAACCATTTCTTTACAAAAATTAGAAATTATGTGCAAACGATTTCCCATCAGAAGCTGTATCCGGTGCAGAAAGAATTTTTCAAATCGGAGATTTAGAAGCAGAGATATAGGGGAAAACGCAATTTACCGCTACGCCCCCTAGCGGAAAGTCTATCAATTACTTGAAAATTTTGAAATTATATGAAAAACATGTCACACGGAAAACACTATCCAACAAAGAAAGAATTTTTCAAATCGGACTCCTAGAAGTAGAGATATTTACAAAAATAAGATGCACATCTACGCCCCCTTGGCGGAGGAACTGTGAAATATTTTAAGACGAAATTATTCCGAAAAGGTTTATCGATGTGAGTGGCATCAGTCCACGAAATAATTTTTTTTTTCGATGTTTTAGAAGGTACGATATTATGGCAAATACATCAGAAGCAAAAATTAACACTTACGCCCCCCTGGTGGCTAAAGTATTCTTTACCAAAAATTTGAAATTATTTCCAAAAGATTTTCCATCAAGAGATGTATCCGCTGAAGAATTTTTTTCAAATCGGAGTTTTAGAAGAAGAGTTATCGGGGAAAATGTAATTTACTTTTACGCTTCCTAGCGGAAAATCTATGCGTAATTTGAGAAAGTAACTATCTAAAATTCTCTTCGACATAAATGGAATCGAAAGATGTAAATTTTTTTTCAATCGGATGTTTAGAAGCAAATATGTGGAATAAAACGTGTTTTTGAATTCGACGTCATCTGCATTTACGCCCTCTACCGGCGAAATTGTGCATCTAAAAAAAAAAAAACGGAATAAAGGATCATCATTTGCATATTTCAAGCTCCCCAATGCAAAAACAATTTTTCAAATCGGACTAATAGTTGCTGAGATATCGTGGGTACAAACGGACAAACCGATAACAGAAGCACGATCTTTTTTTACAAAAGACGTGCTAAAAATAGGCAGTTTAAGATGCATTATTTTAAAAAACATGATACCTAGTTTCAAAGTAAACATTTCATGAATTTTTAGAATATTTAGTTTTAGAAATAATGGTTTTGAATGAGACATGTAATCTGTGTTCAGCATATAGCGAACAGATTTCTTCTGTAACTTGAGCAAGCATAACTTATTGTTTGTTCTTATATTTGAATACCAAGATTCCAGACAATAGGAGAGATGGGTATAAATAAAAGCATAGTAAAATGTTTTTAGGACATTGATAGGGAAGAGATGCTTAATTTTACCAAGCAGGCCAACATGTAAGGAAACTTTTTTTAAAACAAACTGAACATGCGTATTCCAGTTAAAGAATTCATCAAACCAAACACCAAGATACTGAACTTTGTCCACAATTTTAATGGGGAGATCATTAATATCCTGACTGGAAAGTTATTTATGTCCTCTCTTTTATGAACGTTTCGGAAATATACGGCGTTGATTTTTAGAATATTAAGTGATAATTTGTTAGAGCATAACCAATGAGATAAATTTGATAGATCATTATTGATCATTGTCTGTAACTTATGCAAATCATGACATTTTTGAAAAATGACAGTGTCATCAGCGTATAGCAAAGCATGAGTTGATTGCAGGCACAGGGGAAGGTCATTAATATATAACAGGAACAGTAACGGCCCCAATACCGAACCTTGAGGCACTCCACATGAAATATTAAGTAGATCGGAGTTTATTTTATTTACAGTGACATACTGTTTGCGATGAGAGAGGTAGCTTATTAAGAAGGAAAAGATTTTGCCACGAAAACCGTATTTGGGTAATTTATGTAACAGAATGTAGTGATTTACCGTGTCGAAAGCTTTTCGGAAATCAATAAAAACACAAATAGTATAAAAACTGTCATCTAGTGCTTCGGAAATGAAGTTTGACAACTTAGCAACAGCCATTTCAGTAGATCTGTTTCTTTGGAAACCGAACTGTTTCAAAGAGAGCATATCATGGGTGTGTAAAAAATCAACCATTCTGCTGTGAATAGACCTTTCAAAAATCTTACTCAAAACAGGTAACAAAGATATCGGTCTGTAATTACAAGTAGATTCCCTATTTCCTTTTTTAAAAATAGGAATAACCTTAACGATTTTCCGACTGTCAGGAAACTGACCTGAATAAAAACTCAGATTAATAATATGTGTTAAAAGTGGTACTAAAATAGAGATCGAGTCTTTTATGACTCTGCTATTAATATTGTCTGAACCAGCACTTCTTTTTAGGGACAATGAAGTGATAATATTATAGGTTTCAGTATCATCCAAAGGGCGTAGAAACTTTGAAAAAGGAACTTTCTTAATTTTGGATAAAGAAGCATAACCTTTAGTATTTGTTGGCAAGTTTTGCTGAGATGCCAAATCATGACCTATGTCAATGAAGTAATTGTTGAATTCATCAGCGACTGATTTTGAATCAACATTAAAATTACCAGAATTTCCTTTTAACGTCAGCGGAGTTTCAGTAGCACAGGATCGTTTGTTAATTGCTGATTTGATTATTTTCCATTTTTGATATGAGTTATTTCCTGCATCTGAAATAGCGAGGTTGTAATAAGGAACTTTCGCATGCTGAATAACATTTCTTAGGGCATAATTATATCTTTTATACTTATCACATAAGTGACTGTAATAAGGATTCTTCCTACTTTTTTTACGAAGCTTATCCTTTTTTTGATTGATCTAATGATTCCATTGGTCATCCAAGGTTGGATCTTAATGTCATATTTAGTATTAACTACCTTGTGAGCGGTTGTGATCTCAAGGAAATCATTCCAAATGCCTTGCAAAATTTCGGTAGCTATAGTCGGACAAGTTGCATTGAAGATACCCGACTTGTCCCAGTCAAAATTAGAAACTAGGTCAGCTAACGTGGGGTACTCACAATAAGATATTGCTTTGTGGTTAATTAAGTAATGGTAATTTGTAAAAACTGGAACATGAATGAAGACAGGGTTGTGATCACTAATACTAAAATCAATCACTCCGGACTCTAAAGCAGTATTAAGTAAGTTAGTATCAATATGGTCTAGAATATTGGCACCACGAGTTGGTAAAGAAATGCACATCTGAAAAAATTGCCTGATAGCATATTAAGGTAGATTTCACTTAGAGATAGGTTGTTAATGTTAATATCTTCCAGAAAAATGCAATTTTTATTTTCGTTATTTAATTTGTTTAAGATTTTGTCAAAGCATTCACAAAAGGTTTTTCGAAATTATCGACGTATAAAACTTGGATGGAGAACTTTTGAGAAACAACACAATTTTTAAGAGCAGTATGCTATTATGTCTTAAAAGGAAAGTGTTTAATCAATGCATCCCGCCAATGCTTACGTACTGAGCAGTGACATGAACGTTAACTAAAAAAGACATACAAAGACTACAGACAACTAAAAGAAATCATGGAGTAACAAGGAAAGATAAGATGAGGCACTTGTGGATAAGGAAATTGACAAGAGTGGACGACGTCATGACCAGAGTGAAATCACTGAAATGGCAATTGGCTGGGTATGTTTCCAGAAGAACGGACCACCGATGGACAACCGAAATTTCAGACTGGATTCCGAGGAACAGAAAAAGACCCAGAAGAAGACCCCATGGGAGATAGACGGATGGATTTCGAAAGCATGCAGCAGTGACATGGAGGAGACAGCCTCAAGACACACAATTGTGGGAGAAACCTGGGGAGACCTTCATGTAGCAGTGCATTGATAATGGTTGACAATGATTATGATCAATGAATTAAACACAAAAAGAAAAAAATGAATCTAAAAAATGAAATGAAATGAAATAAGGGATTACACCATTGCACAATACAAATTTGGAAGATGTGAAATCGTTTATTGGTGTAAATGAATCCATGTGAATCCTTTTATTGGATGATGACGATATATATTTTTGTAATGATGTTGATGATATATATATACACTGCTGGACAATTGCTAAGGACGTATCATAAACTACTATATAGCGCATAAAAAAGTAAGTGTGGTTGGATGCCAAGTGAAATAAAATAGTGTCAGAATGCCAGGACATTACAAGAAAGACAATTTATTGTGCTCTGAAATCCAGAAGGCTTTGGAATGTGTTCAAGGGACAAACAGGCCATTTTGCGCAGAATACGTAAACGTGAAAAAAATGCAATTACCGTCCGCAGGCGTTCCGGCGTAAGATGTCAATACGGGATATGGCCAATATGGAGGGCGATGCAAGATTCCACACGTCGTGTCATGCTTTGCACAACATTATCAAGCAGCTGTTGGGGTAATTTATCCCATTCCTTCTCTCAGTGCACGGATGAGGGTGTCCTTGTTTATTGGAGGGCATTGGCGACCATTTTCAATGGGATTCAGATCTGGAGAACGTGCTGGCCATAAGAGGCGTTGAATATCCTCGCTGTCAAGACACACTTGGACAGCGACTGTTCGATGACATGTTGCGTTGTCGTCCATGAAAATGAATCTATCACCGACAGCACCACGGAACATGCGAACATGAGGTAGCAGAACATCATTAATGTATCGTTGGCCAGTCATAGTCCCAGTTGGAAGCACATAGAGGGACGTACGGCCATTGATCATGATGCCAGCCCATACCATGACACTACATGTCGGATATCGGCCTTTTTCCTGTATGTTTGCTGGACAATATACAGTACCACTATTACGCCAGATCAGTTGTCGTCGACAATCAGACGATAGACTGTATCTACTCTCATCTGAGAAGAGGACAGCAGACCAGTCGTTATCAGTCCAATTGCGATGTTGATGGCACCATTGCAAACTGGCGATATGGTGACGTCTGGACAGTGGGATGCACACAGCTGGACGGCGGGCTTATAGTCCTCCTTCATGCAAACGTCTGGCGACAGTTTTTCGGGAGATCCGCTTGCCAGTAGCAGCCATAAACTGATTTGCTACTTCACTAGCTGTGCTGCGCCGGTGTCTTTTTGTTGATAGCACTATGTACCGATCTTCTGCAGGTGTCGTACTGCGAACACGACCTCCCCCGTGACGTTTGCTACACTCTCCATTTGTTTGAAATGATTTCCAAAGCCTTGAAACAACACTGTGGCTGACGTCAAACTCCCTGGCAACATCTGTTATTTTTCGCCCTTCTTCAATCTTGCCAATAATACGGCCACGCGTAAAATCATCTAGGTGATGTCGGGAAAACATACTGAAAATTGCAAGTTCGTCAATTGATTCTTTCCCTTTCAACTTTGCGTTTGAACAACAACAGTCAATACGCGTCAAATCCTTTATGTCTCTTATCAGCGCTATGACGTCATGAACAAGTTCGGCAATACAAAACTTGCATACGCACAACACGTCTTACTGTATGCCGCACTTATGCTAATTTCCACATTTTCCTGCCTTCCATTTTATGGTTGCTATCGTTGCTATTGTCATCCGTCCTTAGCAATTGTCCGGCAGTGTATATATATATGGCCGATTTTCTGAGGTGCTATATTGAACTCGCCCACAATGCTTGCAGACCAACCCGCTCGCAGCGCCATTCGTATGAGCTGAAGGGCTACTCAGACGCCACACACACGCTATAATCGGTTGATTGACCTGCAGCCGTTGTAACTCGTGTCAGAGTGGTTTGTACAACATTTCAGGAAGGAGTGAGTTGCGAGTGATTCTTCTTCACGAGTTTAAATTGGGTCGTAATGCGGCACAAACCTACCGTAATGTTGTCAAGGCATGGGGCGAGGGGTCATCATCTGAACGTACTGTTCGTCGTGGTTTGGAAAGTTTCGTTCCGGCGAAACGAGCCTACAAGATGAGGAGGGCCGAGGACGACATTCAGTCATTCGTAACGACGCTCTGAAGGCAAATAGTGAGGCAAATCTTTGCCTCATAGTCAGAGAACTCACCACACAGTACAATGTATCGGTGTCAACCATTTCTGAACAGCTCCACCAAATTGGTAAGATCAGGAAGCACAATACGTGGGTAGCACACGAACTCACGGAGCATCAGAAGCAACAACGGTTTGAAACGTGCAGTAACTTTCTGCTTCGCAACGAAAAGGAGCCTCTACTTGATCGCATTGTGACCTGTGATGAAAAGTAGGTGCTATACGAAAACCGTAAACGATCATGTTGAACCACCGAAACAACATCTTAAATCGAGGTTGATGCCAAAGAGGGTTTTATTGACAGTGTAGTGGATTGTTCAAGGTGTCACTACTGGTTCTTGAATGCTGGTAAAAGCATTATCTAGTCATATACTATGAAGAAATTGACCGAATGCACCAGAAGTTGTTTTCCAAACAGACATCTTTGGCGCACAGGATGGGTTCTATCCTCCTCTACGATAACGCGAGACCACACGTGTCACAAATAACGAAACAGAAACTACACGAACTGAGGTTCGAAACCCTCCCGTATGCAGCCTGTTCGCCTGATTTGGCTCCTACCGATTTCTACCTGTTCATGGATTTTAGCAACTACCTCAAGGACAGGACCTTCAGAAACCGACAGGAGGGCAAAATTGCATTCCGGGACTTTCTTGAATCCAGGGAGCCAGATTTCTTCTGGACTGGCATCGATGCACTTGTCACTCGCTGGCAGAGGTATGTAGCTTCTGAAGACGCCTATTTCGAATAAAACAAGGTTGTGTGCTTTGAGGTATGTCTCTTTCATTTTTGCCTTCCAAACTGGCCATTATTTTCCGAACGACCTGGTATATCTCAAATTTCATTGTATTTAATTTCGTCAATTGCAAGCAATGTAGGATTTTGTGGATTATTCTTTAATTTTGCTCAGCAATGTATATAGAGTGCACAATGACTTATATGTTTTTTTTGTCTTGGGTATTGCAAAGGTAGTTTTGAAATCAGTACAATTTATTTTTTTTGGAGGTTTAACGACCACTGTGAGCAACTCAATGGACTATAAGCAGTCGCCAGACCCTAATTTAGGGTCACTGGTTCCAGCGAAGGGAGAGAGCCAATGCCGTAAGACAAACATAACATCAATGCCTCACTGGGATTTGAACCCGGACCCCTTTCGGACGAATGATCAGGGGCCATCGCTTAGACCACTGCGCCACCGGGCGGTGTACTTCGTGGAATAAGTGGCCCCAAATTACGAACAGGTGACTGCATACCCCAATGAGTTGCTCACGGTGGCCAATAAACCCGCAAGCTTTAAAAAGTTTAATTTGGTAATAACTTTATCGGTTGATAAGTATAAAATTTATTTCAAGGCTTGGTAATAATCTCGAATGCGCATGCTTCGATGTGTAATGGCTTTAACGGCTTTTGGTGCACAAGAAAACGGCCAAGAATCACATGTTTGTTTGCTAGGAATTTAAATTTTGAGTGGGTGGAGACTTTCATGGGTACAAATCCGATACGTAAGATTCTTTCGTGTTGAATGCAAATGAGGATTAAAATTTTGTACTTGCAAATTGCTGCTGAATTAAGTTTTACTGAATACCCTTTTTTGTATGCCGTTCCATCACCTTAAGTAAGGATTGTGATTGGTTATGCGTAGTGCACGTAACAGGACGTGCTGGATTTCATACCGCTCTGAGATGGATAAAACGTGTGTGGAAAATGGGTTGCATTACGTGCTCCGCATAAAATGTCATTAATGTGCTTTATCGTGTGCTGGTTATAGCAGCTGAGCTTGTGATCGTAAACGCTTCTGGTTTTCAGAAAGAGTCTAACAGAGAAACATTTCGTTTTAACCCCACACCTGGCAAATGTCATGATAACATTTTTGCTTTTAAGAGATGCAGTAATCACAGGCGGCCGAGTTATGATTGCATCCTTTTAACTCTGCAATTTTATGTACCTTGTTTTCAGCATAACTGACTGCAGCACATATTATATCTCGCACTTTTAGAGATCCACTACTGTCACCGTGCGTGAATTCACATTCGTGCAAACTGTTATTCACAGAGGACAAAGGGCATTATTTTATTTCCATTACCGTTAATTTTGTTGAGAGTTTTGTAACTCTGAGAGAAATTAATCTTCGTTGTTGCATTCTAAACAAATGCGTGTACTGCTGCTGTCATGCTCGTGCGCACCACTATGGCATATGCCACGATACACTATGAAACAAAAACAAAAATTTATTTGAAACTAAAATTAAAAAAACTAAACAAAAACAGAAGCGCTTATGACGAATGAAGGTTCTAAAGCACACTAAAGTAAAACAGAGTTATTGAAGTACACTCAAAGGACAAAATATATTAGATTGACCTACCTAATAGGCTCTCCTCTAAAGCGAATTCCACGATACACTCTTTAGTAAAACAGAGTGAGGTACGACTCACCAGATGGCGGAGGATTTCCGGAGGTAATGCGAGCCATGCCTGTTGCAACATTGTCCACAACACCGCCCGAGGCGTCGTCGGCCCAGAATCCATGGATCTGATGTTTGCGCTTCACGGTATCTCAGAGAGCTTCAGCAGGGTTTCAATCCGGGAAACTTGAAGGCCACTGGATGGTTCCAAAATCAGATAAGTGTTTCTCGAGCCTTGCCTTGATTGTTGCAGCCCGGTGGGGCAGTGCATTTTTCTGCTGAAACAGACCATCGACCGCAGCCTGAGGGAAATACATGAAAGCGTATAAGTTATCAGCCAGGACATGCTGGTAGCGTCCAACGGTTAAGAACTTTCCAGGCACACCACCTTAAACAGAGCTGATCTGGCTCTAAGGGGCCATGGCCTCATACTGTCAACGCCACAACGCCACACGCGCACTCTTTTGTTAGATCGGTAAACTGGATTAATCTGGCCACGCGATGTGACGCCACTCTGCTGCAGAGGTCCAGTTTTAATGTTCCCAGCACCAGGCGAGGCGTAATTTCTGAGAACGAGCAGTCAACATTGGCACGCGAGTAGGGCGTTAGCGCTCGAAGTCTAGAGTATGCAGCGTACCCTGTCCTGTTCTCTCACTGACGCTGCTGGATTTTACATGGATGTAACTTGCGCCACCGTCGGCAATCGGTCGGTCGGTACGAGCCTGGAGAGTCTACGTCGACCCCCGATCATCAATGGCGTATGGTCGACCACCGTTTGCTCTCTGGGCGCTGGTACGTACGTAGATGGCATACCCGAAGTACACCGTAGTACGTCCGAGCGATACTCTATTTCATGCCATGTATCGGCAAGCATCTAAGAAGTTATGGAATTAATAGCAGCTGTGATATACGTTGCTTCAGTTCCTACAAATCAGTACAAGGCATCTGATAGACACGATCCTTCACATAACCCCACATGAAATAATCGAATGGAGTTAGATCTGGAGTGGGAGGAGGCCACAGAATGGGACCACCTCGCCCAATCCGTCTGTTGGGGAAATGCTCATTAATGCATTTACGTACACACGTTGACCAATGCGAAGGCGCGCCGTCCTGTTGGAAAATGACGTTTTCATATCTTTTGATCTGGGGTATAGCGAAATTTTCTGGCATATCCAAGTAAATGTCACCATTTATGGTTTTTTCGCTGAAGAAGAAAGGGCCAATCACTTCTCTCTTTGATAGGGCGCACCACATATTAACTTTTGGAGAGTCACGTTTCAGTTCAATAGCAGTATGAGGCGGTTCAATGCCTCTTATACTACAGTTGTGACGATTCACAATACCTGATAAATTAAATGTGGATTCATCACTAAAAATTACTGTACTGAGAAAGTTTTCGTCCTTTTCCATTCGATTCAGCATATCCACAGCAAAATCGTATTGCAGAGTATGATCATTTACATGCATCTTTTGCACTATTTTAATTTTATAAGCATGAAACTTTTAATTTCTTGTGCAAGATATCGTGAACTGTCGATTTCGGAATGCACAGTTCTCTGCTTGCTTTACGAACGGATTTCCTAGGGCTTCGTCGGAAACTTTCATTAACTTGGTTAACCGTCTTACCGCTGACGCTAGGCCTACCGGCACCTCCACGATGTTACACATTGCCAGTTTCTTTAAATTCTTTCATCCACTGCTTAATTGAATTCGTTGACGGAGGATTACCACCATACTCTAAACGGTACCTTCTTTTAACTTTAATGACACACTTTAATCCCGCAAGCCTAACACACACATCGCCTTCTGCTGTGCGGATGACATGACTACTGACTGCGCATTTCTCATACATTCCTCATCAGGACACACCTAGCGCCATCTATCGGATTCTGGGAATAACAATTATGCAAAACAAAAATATAGAAACCGTGTTAGTAATACGTGACATAGAAAAACAGACAATGCTCCTAGTTTTTTTTGTACATAATTTATAATTTTCTAATGTGTGCACTAATTCTCGGACACCCTGTATATGTCATCATTATCAACCATTATCAATCCACTGCTGGACGAAGTTCTCTCCAAGCCTCTTCCACAACGGTCTGTCTTGTGCCAGTCTCTTCCCTGTTACTCCCGCATACTTTCGAATTTCATCCACCCATTTCCCATGTGGTCTTGTTCTAGGTCTTTTCCTGTCCCTTGGAATCCAATCTAAAATTTTGGCTGTCCATCGATGATCTGTCCTTCTGGCAGTATGTCCAGCCCATTGCCATTTCAGGGATTTACCTCTGATCATGATGTCTTCCACACTTTTCATTTTTCGGATCCACGAGTTCCTCTTCTTATCTCTCCTGGTTACACCAAGCATGCACCTTTCCATGCTTTTTTGAGTTGTCTGCAGCCTTTGTATGTCTCTTTTAGTTAAGGTCCACGTCTCTGCACCATACGTAAGCACTGGAAGGATGCATTGATCAAACACTTTTCTTTTAAGACATAATGGCATATTGCTCTTGAAAATTATGCTGTTTCTTCCAAAAGCTCTTCAGGCAAGTTTTATACGTCGATTTATTTCTTCATCAATGTGACCTTGATATCTGCTGTCCAAGATAAACATACGTATCTGTTATCTCCAGCTTTTCTCCATCAATCGATAAATCTTCATTTCTTGTAAAAGCATTGAACATCACTTTTGTTTCCTGAAAGTTCAGTTTTAATCCCACTTCTTTACTCTTGTCAGCAAGTTCCTTGATCATACTCTGCAGCTCTGATGGGTTAGTTGCAAAAATGACTATTAGATAATCTCCATTAATCTTTTTCCCTTCGTTTTCCCAGTTCAGTGATTGAAGGACATTTTTCAATGTGGCATTAAAGAGCTTCGGAGATATGGTGTCACCTTGTCTCACTCCATTTCCAATTTTTATCTGTGTTGTATTTTCAAACAGCCGAATATTTGGACTTACATTTTCATAGATGTTATTAATAATATTAACGTATGCATCTTCAATACCGCAGGATTTTAGAGACATTGTAACTGCTGATGGTTTCACCGAATCAAAGACTTTTTCATAATCGATAAAAGCCATGCGCAATGGAAGTTCATATTCCCTCGCTCTTTCAATTAGTTCTCTCAGTACGTGGATATGATCTATTGTGCTGCAGTCACTCCTGAATCCAGCTTGTTCGCTCGGTTGAGCAATGTCCAGTGTTACTTTCAAGCGGTGTGAAAGAACTTTAGTGAAGATTTTATAAACCACTGATAGGTCTGTAGTTCCTGAGATCCTCAATGTCACCTTTTTTATGTAGCAGGATCATTGTAGCGTTGTTCCAATCCTCAGGAATCTTCCCCTCATTAAGGCATCGAGTGAAAATTTGGGCGAGTACTGTTTCAATTTCTCCACTTGCTTCTTGTATGATGTCTACAGTAATTCCATCTTCTCCTGGAGCTTTTCCCCGCTTCATGTTCTTGATTGCATGTGTAACTTCTGCTGGGAGGACTGGAAGAACTCTGGTACTGGTACCTTTCATGATGTCTGGAGTACATGTATCATCCCTTTCATATAATTTGGAGTAGAAATCTTTCACTCTTGTCAAAATTTCACCTGTATTTCTTGTTACAGAACCATCTTCTTTTCTCAGTGCCATAATCTGTTTTCTTCCCTTACTGAGATGTCCCTTTGCTATCTTTAGGCTTTGGTTGTTTTCATTTGCTTTCCTCACTAGTTCACAGTTGAATTTCCTTACGTCTTCAGTGATACTTTTTCGTACTGTCTTGTATAGCTCTATGTATTCCACTTTGGAAGTCACATCTTCTTTAGTTGTCCTCATCTCTCTTCTTTATTGCATCAACATTTTGCTTTTTCCTGATAATTTGTTCACATGCAACTTGTTCTTAGACCCAGCTAATTTTGTTGCTGTTTCTATAAGAGCTTTGGTTACTTTTCTGTTAACTTCAGAGATAGAATGAATAGAAAGAATAATAATAACAACGTTTCGCACAATGAAATGTTTATTATACATCGACTATAGTTTCGCAAAGCGTTTGGCTTTGCTTCCTCAGGACGAATGGAGCGTAAACATTCAAATCATTGTGACATCATCAGAATTGCTGACGGTCACGGGTTTTGGTGAGTTGTTTCCACGCGCTTGAAGGAAATGGAGTCGACATCATGTCGTTGACAAGCAGTGACGAGTTCCGGTATATGTGGAAAGCTTCTAATATATTAAGCTTGATTGTCAACATCATGTCAACGACATGATGTCGACTCCATTTCTTTCAAGCGCGTGGAAACAACTCACCAAAACCCGTGACCGTCAGAATTCTGATGATGTCACAATGATTTGAATGTTTACGCTCCATTCGTCCTGAGGAAGCAAAGCCAAACGCTTTGCGAAACTATAGTCGATGTATAACAAACATTTTATTGTGCGAAACGTTATTATTATTCTTTCTTAACACCGCAAGCTTTGTAGTCATAAATTATATATAACTTCAGAGATGTCCACTTCGTCTGATGTTAGACCTTCTAGAATAGAGAATCTATTCCTCAGTTCTAATTTGAAGGTATTATGATGCTTTTTAAGGTTCGTCACGTCAATACACTTTGTTTGTTTTATGAGCTTGCCATGCTCGAGTTTAGCATTGAGGTGCATCTTGCATCTTACCATTCTATGGTCACTACCTGTGTTGAACTTGTTCAGCACACTGCAATCTTCCATGACAAAGTTCTTGTTACACATAATAAAATCAATTTCACTTGTCTATCCATTGGAATGCCTCCATGTCCATTTCTTTTGCAGCTTTTTCTTGAAAAAGGAGTTCAAGATGAAACACCTTTCTGCCTCTGCAAACTCAACGAGAGTATTTACACGCTGGTTTCTATTGCCGTGACCGAATTTACCTACTGAAGTTTCATTCTGTTGCCCTATTTTTGCATTGAAATCTCCCATAATTATCTTCAAGTGCTTCTTGCCTTTATTATTTAGATGACGAATTTCCTCATAAAAATCTTCAATTTCTTCTTCAGGATGACTTGTGGTGGGTGCATAAGTTTGAATAATTTGAGCCTGGCATCTTCTTGAGAGTTGGATAACGAGCCGTGCAGCTCTGTCAGAGGAACTTTCAACTTCTACAACTTTATCCTTCAGTTTCTTGTTTATTATAAATCCAACACCACTAGTTCTGCCAGTATCAGTCCCACGATAGTAGAAGAGATGTCCACCTTTTCAGTTCAATGCGATCTCTTTTTCTCCTTACCTCACTTAGCCCGACGATGTCCCACTTGATCCTTTGTAGTTCCTCTTCCAATTCAAGAAGCCTTGAATCAGAAGATAGGGAGCGTCCGTTGTAAGTAGCCAAGGTCAGCATCAAATGGCAGCCTAGTCCGGTCCTCTGGTGATTCTTAGCACCCTCTGCCTTCATGTCTCCCTGCCCGCTGCCTTGGCCAGGTACATTCCAGCTGTCGGAGACTGAGGGTCAAGATATAAGTTGTGGAGTCATTTTGGAGGGGTTTGTCCATAACTCACCATGCTGGCCAAGCGGGTTGGTGAATGTGGGATAGCATTTCCTCTAATCCCGATGGTATAGTTATACCGCTATTGGCGGTCGTCAGAGCCCCTTTAGTGGGAACAGGATGCACCACGAGAAGGCGGGGTTGACATTTGTCAAGGAGAGGCTGTGATGTTGCGCATCACCTAACTAAGTACTTTAAAATTTTTGATGAATATGGACATTAAAGGTTCAAGAGACGAAGATTTTAATCCATCATCTCTCGCATTAAATAAAATTATGAAGTGAGATATCTAGAATACGGGCCATATAAAAAAAATCAACTATTTCATTGACTAGTGGTGGTGTGATTCTCTACTAAATAGTTCGTTGTTTATTCAATCGCAACATTTTATAGTCGTAATTGTCTGCGATTCAAGCCAGAACAACTGCGCAAAAGTAAACAAGCCCATATTTCTCTTTGAATTATAAAAATGTAATTATTGACACATTAATTTTATCTGTTCCAGTTAATATACATACAATTTACTTGTTCCTCTTGTATTAATAAGTAACGTTGTTGAACATATTTAATAGCTATTTTCTATTTCCTCGTATTATCATTTTAATAAACATATGTTTTGTTGTTTTTTATCACTGCTAAGCCACGCAAGTTTGCGGCACAACCTTTGAGAATCGCAGATCTGATGTGAAGCGAATTACACTCATGGGCAAAAAACTAGTTATACTAAGAAGGAAGCAGCCGACAGGAATTAAACTTGGTGGGTAAGTTTTTTTTTTTTTTTTTTTTTGATTGGAGGTTTAACGACCGCCGTGAGCAACTCAATGGGCTATAAGCAGTCGCCCGTCCCTAATTTAGGGTCACTGGTTCCAGGGAAGGGAGAGAGCCAGTGCCGTAAGACAATCACAACATCCATGCCTGACCGGGATTCGAACCCGGACTCCTTACGGACGAATGATCAGAGGCCAACGCCTTAGACCACTGCGCCACCGGGGCGGCGGTGGGTAAGTTTGACATCGCGAGACATGCAAATGATTCAAGTATCACGCTCGGCAGCACATGTGACGCAAGAAAGAAGGGGTCGTAGCGCTGTGCCTGATCGGCTATATAAGGTCACACCGTTGCGCGTGCTTGCCATTCTGACTCGTGCTATTGCGTTGGTTATATCCTTTGCAAGTAAAGTATGCGTTCGGAAGCAATTAGAGGAGTTCGAGAGAGGCCGCATCGTCCCTATCCGAGAAGCGGGGTAGTCTTATAGCCGTATTGCACGCCATATTAGTCGTACGGATATCATCGTAGCCCGCTGTTTGCGGCAGTGGATAGATCAAGGCACGCAGCAGCGACAGGAAGGGTCTGGGAGACCTAGACGAACCACAGAGAGAGAGGACCGACGGGTTGTCCGACATGCGCGGAGTGACCCAACAGCCACGATTGCGGATATTCAGCGAGCAGTGGTGCCCTCCATGCATCGTCCGATTAGTGCCAGCACCACTGGCAGATGGCTGCACGACTTAGGACTACACGCACGCAGACCGTTGCGACGACTGCCCTTAACAACAGTGCGCCGTCACCAATGACTTCAATGATGTAGCGCTATCCACACTCCACCCCTACCGCACAATCTGCAGTAACTGCGCGAGAAGATTCAAGCTGCATGGTATGGCTTATCGCAGGACACCATTAGGAACCTATACAACTCCATGTCGAGACGTCTGGCATGCTGGGTGAGCAAACAAGGAGGCCCGACGCCATACTGAGAAACACTATTTATTGGCATAGTGTTTCTCGGTATGGCGTCGGGCCAAGCATATATTTTAATATTGTAGCATACATTTAATATCGTACATTTTAATACATTTTAATATCGTACATTTAATACATTTCAATACATTAATATCGTACATTTAATACATTTCAATACATTAATATCGTACATTTTAACACAATTTAATAAGAATTCATTTTAATATCGTTGCTCAATAAATATAGCCCATATCAGTATCAATGTTTAATCATTTATTGTTCCTGGTAACCTTTACCTTACTCCCGAATAGCATTTCAATCCGACACGTCCTTCTGGGTGCAACTATTATTTCTACGATAAGTGAATTTCAATCTGACCTCTGGAAGCGGAGATATGGTTTAAAAGACGAAAAGAGAGGCAATTCGAAAAATATCTTCCCATATGAATTTTAAACGATCTAAATAGAACAAAATATCATGAAATATCATTTTTTCAGTTCTTGTAGCCTTTTCCTTTCTCTTCCTGTTTGCTACAGTGTTTGTACATTGTTACAACTGAAAAAATAAATAAAAGGAATGAAATGAAGAACATTTTCTTACTTATCACTTCTAATATGATTTAGAGCAAAATTCCTAATATGAAATTTCTTATTTCTCTTTTTGTTATCCTGTTTAGTTTAAGCATACATTTTAATATCTTTGTAACTTAATTTCCGATGCAATGCTTTACTTCCCTGAGTAGTGCCTATTAGTATTTAGTAATATAGTATAACATAATTAACTAACAAAGTATTTTTTTCTACTTTCAGATATTTAGTTGAATCTCTTTCTGGAAGATTTGCAAGATATAAGCAGGCAACGAAAATCACCTTTTAGTCAAGAAATATTTTGTACTGCAGTCAAAAGATCAACTACGAAGCATTTCAGGGCTACGCTAATCTGTGCATCAAGATGATTCCTTCTGATGATCGCCTCTTTCCACGTGTTTCCTCAACTTATCTGATTTTTCTACAATGCTTCAAACGTAGATAATCATCATTTCATTACATGCATTAGTGTTTTTCTGTATTACATTGCCTCCCACATCACCCATCGTATCCACGGTCTTCTTGAATTTGAAGTCTTAAAGGAAACGTACATACGTCACATTTGCAAGCTAATCCATTACAGTAATTCTGCATATCTCTTTCACAGAACAAAATATATTTCAGCTGCTTCTTAAAACATTTAACAAAGCTTATCTTTGACAATGTTCTGAACAAAGATATAGTTTTTCAGCCTTTAGATCTCCGTATTCTGAAACCCAGGTATATAAAAATATCGTGTAACCTATTTTTCATTCCTAATTCTCGCTGCTACCAGAAGTAGATAACACCTTCCTTAGCTAATAATCTTTTTGGCCTGTTCCACGCGCAGATGTTCTAATATAGCGTATGTTCTATTATTTCGTTTCATTGTTGAGCATTTGACCGTGTGTTGCTCTTTAAACAGTCGTAATCTATAAACTACCATAAAAACTTTCATCGTTTATTGTTTTTGATAATATCTTTAAAATGCTACACTGGTATATACTCGTAGCATAAACACTATAATAAATCACTCCTTGCCATTTTAGTGCACATTTATCAGTTTCGTTTCATTTATTTTCAATGTATTATTTCTTGATTTGATTCTAGTCTTAGTCGGTTAAATATTTTCTGCACTTTTATTTTATCCAGAAAACGTTATAATCCGTTCCCTGGTATTACAATATCTATTCAGGATACAGTTGCACATCTTAGTTGATCACATAAGTCATGAATCATGCTCTCCTGAAAAAAGCAAACGATGCTCCAAAGTTGCAAGATTTACATGGTTTCATTTTTCGTTTCAATTTTTACTTTAACAAATAGATAACATCTCCTAAATCTTAGCTGCATTTTATGAGAAATTATTATAATATTCTATCATCTTTTCCCGAAAGAAAAGTATTTTCTAAAACGCAACTAAATTTTACGAACACACTATCGACTCCTAAATCATCAAAAATTCCTTAAATGTTGAATGGTTTTCTAAGAAGACGGGTTTTAGCTAGATAATTCTACAAACTTATATATTTAATACGATTCACTTAATAAATTATACAGTACTAGGTAAATAAATGCATTATATTGTAATCAATTACAAGGGAAACAGGAGCGAATTTATTCAACTGAAAATGTTTTCCAAAATTGTTAAACATTAAAGAGGATTCTTTTGTAAATATTTTCCCTGGTAGTTTCAAAACACAATATTACTTTTAAAGTACTGCATTGTTCGAATTTGGTATTTCATTATTTCAGAATTTGTTAAAAGGTGAAAGAACGCAATATATAAAAGCACAAAATTGTAACTTTAGCTGCGTTTGATAAACAACCAATTTTCTTACTAAATCAGTACATCTTTTTAAATATCATTAACTTTTCAAACATCTCTCACATACGTTTAAGTTCAATTGTTGCTTGACGTTAAATATGTAATGTAAGAGGCTTTTCCCATTCGAAGTAGAATTTCCTTTTGGTATGACAAATGAATATCGCTAACTTGGCGTAACAAAGTTGCAATTAATTTGCCTGGTCAAGTGTTACAGTAATTTTTATTACCTGGGTTTCCCTTCATTAACTTGCATCCGGAACCGTACTGCAATTTGGAATTTTTAACCCTTTACTTTGGATTCAATACACCTTCTAAATTATGTTTTTTTTTGTTACTGCCGGATAACATTGATTTTGCTTGACACTTAAACCCCTCTCAATGCAGCTTGCAAGAGTCTTCAACACACATCATTCTGTGCCTCAGGAGAGACGTCCTTTTTGTGTGTCAAGCACAGAGAGCATCAAAGGTTTACTTATTGGTTTCGACATCAAAAATTCAGCTAGGCAGTCAAAACATTGAAACCTCATTTCAGTTCCATTTCAAACATTCCATTCCAATGGTTCTGAACGATTATACATAATAAACTACATCTAATATAACGGGAATGGCGTCGCTAATTTCCGTTTTAGCTCTGGTATTTGCCATTATCCACCTTGCTGAATGTGGAGCAAATCATTCCCAATGTAGAGATGGTCTCATACTCCCGAAATGGAACCCAACGACGAATCTCAGCAAAGGCGATGTAGTTGCTCGAGGAGTTATATACTTCATAGCCTTGGTGTACATGTTCGTAGGGGTATCTATCATTGCAGATCGATTCATGGCAGCGATCGAAGTCATCACGTCTAAAGAGAAAGAAGTGGTAATAAAGAAGCCCAACGGGGAAACACAGACCATCAGCGTCCGCATCTGGAACGAAACCGTGTCCAACTTGACCCTCATGGCGCTGGGGTCTTCGGCTCCGGAGATATTACTCTCTGTTATCGAAGTCTATGGCCAAGGGTTCGAGGCTGGGGAATTAGGACCAGGAACCATCGTCGGAAGCGCCGCATTCAATATGTTCGTCATTATTGCTATATGCGTATGGTCTGTGCCGAGCAACGAGAATAGGAGGATTAAACACTTACGCGTGTTCTTTGTAACCATGACCTGGAGCGTTTTCGCCTACATCTGGCTGTACCTCATCCTTACTTGGTCCTCGTACGGTGTGATTGAACTATGGGAAGGAATTGTCACATTTCTATTCTTCCCGGCAACAGTGCTTACGGCGTACATTGCCGATAGGCGTCTTCTTATCTACAAGTACCTCTCTAAGAAATACCGAATGAATAAAAGAGGGGTTATTGTAGGAGGAGAAGGAAGCGAGGGACCAGGCTCTGTTGAGATGGGGACAGATGGCAAGGCCACCATTCCAGACGGTGGACTCAAAGTATTTGAAGAAGAAGATAATGAGGAAATAAAGGAATTTGAAGAGCACAGGAGGGAATATATTCAGTTGTTAAGGGAATTGCGAAGAAAGCATCCCGACAGTACAATGGAAGAACTAGAACTGATGGCCCGAGAAGAGATTCTCAACAGGGGACCAAAAAGTCGCGCATTTTACCGGCTACAAGCTACAAAAAAGCTAACTGGAGGTGGGAACTTAATAAGGAAAAAAGTAGAAAAAATGGAAGGAGAGAAGGAGGAATCCAAGGAGACCATTAAGGATGATGTAGTTAGGGTATATTTCAACCCAGGCCACTACACTGTCATGGAAAGCGTTGGACAGTTCGCCGTTACTATTGTCAGATCTGGTGAAGTGGGACATTCTGTGTGCGTGGACTATGCTACGGAAGACGGGACAGCCGAGGCTGGCTCTGACTATGAGCCACTTGAAGGGTCTGTAATGTTTCATCCTGGCGAGACACACCAGCAAGTGTTCATAACGGTAATAGACGACGACATCTTTGAAGAGGATGAGCATTTCTACGTGCGATTAAGCAACCCTCGGTACCTCAACCACCCTGATGGAATACCTCTCCGCACAATGAACGGATCGCCTGGGCAGCTCGGTATGAGACCCCCTCTTGAGCTCTCCACACCGTCCATTGCGACTGTTATGATTTTGGACGATGACCACAGTGGTGTGTTCGGATTCACAGAAGACAGTCAAGAGGTCTCAGAATCCGTTGGAGAATACAGACTGAAAGTGAACAGATACAGTGGTGCGAGGGGAAGGGTCATCATACCTTTTCGGACAGTCGAAGGTACAGCCAAACCCGGAAGGGACTACAAACACGTTGAAGGAATACTGGTGTTTGAAAACAACGAGAATTGGTAAGTGCTAATGTTTTCTATTATTTTTTACTGTTTCATAAGTTTATATGCTAGTATTTTTGACAGTTTATTAATGCACACTCAATATTATCTTCCATACGAAAATGATATTATAGTGCTCATAAAATTAGACAACGTTTGAATTTAGATAACCTGTGTATCTACATACCTATGTCTGTCTGTCACACTAAGATAAATAATGCACTCAAAGTATGCTTTTAGAAGCAAACCAAACTCTATCCTTTGTTTATTGTTCGATGAAATGATGTATTGCTTCTGGCGACAAATATCGATGTAGCTCTTTTTGCTACGTCATAATCAGAATGAGTATGCAAGGGGAATATTCATCTGTCTCATATCCACAAGAAAAACATTCCTGTAAGGGTAATACTGTGACACACCTGATCTAAGGAGGAAAATGTACGACGACAGTTTTCTTTGCCTAACGCGCCCCCGTGGTTGATTTGAATTTCTGGACTATTCTGGGTACTCACTGAAATATGACAACATACCCTATTCTCAGTGCTCCCTCCTTTCACTCGGACCCAGCGTAGGTTCGACTCCACGAGATGCCTGTGCAGTTGTCTGTGGATCTTGAGCCAAGCAGTTTGCATTGTGGTCCACAGTCTCTGTATGGGGAGGAGTGGCGTATCCGATTACCACAGCTAGTGTTCAACGACATTCAACAAATATTCAATCGGATTGATATCAGGCAAGTTCGAGGGCCATAACTGGTGTATCATATGAGCAATGTGTTCATCGGCCCATTCTTCCAAGAGGTGGTCACGATGACATGTGGCATTATCGTCCAGAAAAGAACCCAGCCCCCTCGGTGTGGAAGTGCAACATTGTGAGGGAATGTTCTGCAAGAAGTCCCTTGTAGCCCTGTCCATACATTGGTACATACGCACCAGGGATTCGCGTTCATAGTTATTCATCGACTAGCCCACCTGCTTTCTAATCTTCCGTCGTCCAATCCCATGCTTTTGGCGCCAAGAGATTTGTTTACATTAATGGACTGTTGTTAGAAGATGGTATGGTATAAGTCGTCTGCTCTTGCATCCCATCCGTATCAGAGGACGACGCATAGTTGCGGAGATATTGTTGTTGGTTGACCAGCATTGCATTGGGACGTCAACTGCGAAAGTGCAAAAAGCGACATACCAGTCGCTCTCCTCTGGAAATTACCCTTCGCGGCCATTTACAGTTGCGTTGCCGGTTGTTTGCTTTCCAAATTTGGAATCCCTCCTGGCACACTTTAACCACGCAGGCCCTCGAACAACCCAAAAATTTCTCTGTTTTCGAATTAGATGCACCGCCCTTTCGTGTGCCCCCAATTTGGCATTTTGTGTGTACACAATTTGGCATTTCGTGTGCCCCCAATTTGGCATTTCGTGAACTCCTATGAATCCTTGGTTTTACTCATCATATCCGTAACTTCACTTTCAACTGAACTACCAACCTATTATAAACACTGCTTTAGCCTACAAGTCAGGTTTTCCTCCTCGTTACCCCAGTATCATGTATAACCCTCTTTGGAAGGGTTGGACGTAATTCATTGAGCACTCATTGTATAGTAACATCATAAATTTGTGAACACATTCCCAAAATTTATGAGATTAATACAGACGAGAAAGTGTCCACGCCTTTCGAGCAGGATATCTGTTTGAGAAGCTTTGCTCTTATAATTCTGGGTGAAAGATAGCGACATTGAATACACATTTCTGGAATGTCAGTTTTTTCAAGAAATTCTGAACTCCGTCACGCTGTTACATATGTCTTGCATACCAAATATGTAGATAAATAAATATTCTGTAGTTTTATTACATATCTACTTTATATTTGGAGAACTCTTATAAAGCGTAGATGAGAAAATTTTTCAAAGTGATAAAAGTGAAATGATTAATTTATGAACAAATTAACTAAAAATAAAAATTTGGTTGGAAGGAAATAATGTATGAGGTGTGAAAATTTAATTCCTGGAATGCACTTGTAGAAAAAAGTGTGCATTCATGTGCACTAGTGGCTACTGTCCCCTTCGAAGTAATCCCCTTCCGAAGCTATGCATTTAGTTAGACACTGTTGCCATTGCTGGCAAAATACCTGGAACTCTGTTTCTGGAAAACTCTTGAGCTCCTTTGTCACCTTGGAAGTAATCCCCTTCGGCACCTATGCATTTAGTTAGACGCTGTTGTCATAAAAGTTATCCCCTTCAGCAGCTATGCATTTAGTTAGATGCTGTTGTCATAAAAGTAATCCCCTTCGGCAGCTATGCATTTAGTTTGACGCTGTTGTCATTTCTGGAAACATGCCTGGAACTCTGTTTTCCTGGAATACTCTTGAGTTCCTTTCTCACCTTGAAAGTAATCCTCTTTGGCAGCTATGCATTTAGTTAGACGCTGTTGCCATTTCTGGAAACATACCTGGAACTCTGTTTCTGGAATACTCTTGAGTTCCTTTGTCACCTTGGAAGTAATCCTCTTCGGCAGCTATGCATTAAGTTAGACGCTGTTGCCATTTCTGGAAACATACCTGGAACTCCGTTTCTGGAATACTCTTGAGTTCCTTTGTCACCTTGGAAGTAATCCCCTTCGGCAGCTATGCATTTAGTTTGACGCTGTTGTCATTTCTGGAAACATGCCTGGAACTCTGTTTTCCTGGAATACTCTTGAGTTCCTTTGTCACCTTGGAAGTAATCCACTTCGGCAGCTATGCATTTAGTTAGACGCTGTTGTCATAAAAGTAATACCCTTCGGCAGCTATGCATTTAGTTTGACGATGTTGTCATTTCTGGAAACATACTTGGAACTCTGTTTCTGGAATACTCTTGAGTTCCTTTTTCAACTTGGAAGTAATCCCCTTCGGCAGCTATGCATTTAGTTAGACGCTGTTGCCACTTCTGGAAACATACCTGGAACTCTGTTTCTGGAATACTCTTGAGTTCCTTAGTCAGCTTGGAAGTAATCCCCTTCGGCAGCTATGCATTTAGTTAGACGCTGTTGCCACTTCTGGAAACATACCTGTGTTTCTGGAATGCTCCTGAGCTCCTTTGTCACGCTACGCTGGAAGTCAGAAATGTCTGAAAACCTTCGTCCCTTCGTGGCAGTTTGTATTTTTGGGAAGAGCTAGAAATTAGAAAGGGTGAAATCAGGTGAATAGGGTGGATGCTCCAATTTGGTAATTGATTTCTTAGCCAGGAATTCGCTAACACTGAGCGCATCATTGGTTGAGGCATTCTCAAGCCACTGTTCATTCTTTTCGTTCAAACACAATCTCGTAACCTCTTCAAAAACCTCTGAACGGTATTGTTAATTGAATGCCTAATGCATTCGTGATGAACTATCGCCTTGCCATCGAAAGAACACACAAACATAGTCTTGAACTGCGAGCGTGACACGTGTGCTTTTTTCGGCTCTTATCTACTCTAAAAGTTTTTCACAGCAGTCTCACCATACACCACCTTTAACAGCTGTAACGTTTCAGTAGCACTTTTACCGACCTTCACACAGAATTTTATGTTAATACGCTAAGTTTCTATCACTCATTTTTACTACAAGCTCACACACACAGAGTTACATTGCTTTTGCAACTGCTAACTCACGAATGGCGCTACTGGTCTGCACTTAACGCATGCACTACATGAAACATGTCCAGACACGCATAGGCACAGGATTCTGCCCGCATCACGACAAGGGCGACACCACGCGACTATTCCACGAATTAAATCGTCACACCTTGTATATGCCATACAAAGTGAATGCATATAATAAAAAACACTCCGTTTTGAACTGATTCTGAAATATCAGATATTTATGAATTTGTTTAATGCATGGTAAGATTTACTTCATGTATGATATGTGTAAACGTCCAGCGCGAACTGAATTTAAAATATGAAAGACAGAATACAAAGATGCAACAAACGGAACCGATAGGCAAGAAAAAGAGGACTAAGAAGCGATACAAAGTAATGCCAGAAATATTCCATAAGCTCTTACAATTAATCTAAAACATCAGATATACGAATATCGAATTCTCAAAATTGAATTGTTGGAAATTGTTGATCATGTCATAGGTTTTGAGAAAATATAGAGTTTAAAAATAATTTTTTTTTTTTACAATAAGCGAACGGCATTGTACGATTGAGCACAATCAAGATTCAGTGGAGATTTTCCAACAGTGTTGGAAAATTATCTTTTTTTGCAGAGAGATGAACTTTCAAAGCCTTTGGGACAAAGTACTTATTAAGCATGTGATCTACGGTTGCATAGGACGTGACCTGTTAGCGCTCCACGTGGAATCTTGGAATGCAGCCAGTAAAGTCAGTCATTAGTTCTCTCATCCGTTAACTCTCGTTGCCACACCTTTACACATATGACCGAAATACTGCAAGGCAGTAGCGTGCTTACTGCTACATCTTCGTTGTATAAAATGCATAATTTTGATATAATTTTTTAATAATAATAAAGAAATGTCCCGACAGGAAAAATATACAGTAAATTAAAGTGTCAGTCCAAAGATGTATCTTGATTGAATGTTTATGAAACTGCTTAGGGACTGTTTTATTTATTATCAGGTTTTGCGTGGTATGGCGTGATATTTGGCATTGGTTCTTTGGTTGGTTTATTTACTCCGTAGAGACTTCCTGCTTTTGTGTACTGAAATCCGGCTTTTATTTTGTCATAAAATGTTTAATTAGCGATCTGTTTTACATTAATGAGGAACATTTATCTTTTGTTAGTTGAATCATTTTACTGATGTAATCGCTGGAGAATCAGCACATTATTTTCATGTACCAGAGGACTTTGGCTACAGTTCTACTTAAATAATCCTTCAGTTTGTTGTGCTATTTCTCAAAGGGGGAAAAAATAAGAATGAAGTGTCAAGTTCATTCAAATTCTTATGCAAAAGTACGCGCAATACGTAGAACGGCTTTTGATACCGAGAAACTATCAGCACTTGTTATGACTTTGACGTCCTGCGGTTTTGAAGATGCATGTATTAATATTATTTATAACATCTATGAAAACGGAAGTGCGAAGGTTCGACTATTTCGAGAAACAGCACCTATAATAAGAAAGGTTGTAGTGAGCACGTCTGTTGAATTCAGTACGGCAGCAATAAAATATTTCAAAGTTATTTTTAGTTAATGAAACCACTTGCAAAAAAAAAAAAAAAAAAATCAACTGGATTTCTACAATCCATAAGACATCTAGAAATAGAAATAGCTACGTTCTCCCACTAACTGCTGAAAAGTATGTTACGAAAGTTAACTCACGGTGCACAAGGAGTTTCGCATTGCTGAAGATATCGGAGTCAAAAGGATTTTCAAATCGAACAGTTACAAGGAGAGATGTAGAGGAAAACGTGACGTAACTTTACGCCCCTAATGCAACAATATTGAGTAATGGAAAAGTAGAAAATATGCAAAAAGTATTATTCATAGCAAAAGCAATGATAGATTTGTTTTTCAAATACGTCTGCAAGTAAAAATTGAAAAAAGAGAAGTGTTGACATTTTCAATCCCTAGTTGGGAAACCGTGTATTATTCAAAGAAGATAACATTCCCCGTCTTTACTGCATGGAATGAAATTCAGTTTGGCTAGGCTGATGACTCTACCTGCACCGTCCAAATGCGGAATTCTCAGGGATATGTGGAACTCTCTGGAAAATTTGTAGCGAAGGTATTGCGAAAGCTACTCTACCAGGGTCCAGCAATCTTTCACCTGGGCAGGATCGGTCCAGTGACTGGAAGGGGTCTGCCTCCCGCACGGGATCAACACTTCCCGCCCCTTTACCATAGCCCGTGCGTGCGACGTGCTAATGGGCCGGGGCTCTAATTTTGCGTCTGGCCGGGAGATCTATTCGCCAGCGCGAAAGTATATGGGGCCAAGGACCTTTATTAGTTCCTGGCTAAAAATAAGTACAGTACATATATGCACTGGGGGTCTCGTTCAATGGGAAAACTCCTTTCCTTTCGCGAGCCCCCTCACAGAGATAGAAAAATATCTACAAAGTATTTACAGAGCAGCACTAAGTTTCGTGCTGCTAAGACGACACTACGCCAAGTCGTCGCTCCTCTTCAGTCTTCGATCTTCAGTCTCCGATCTTCTGACGTTACCCTTCCGTTAATTTTACGTAAAAAAAGTAAATGTATACTGGTCACCAGAGACATATATAAATGCCATTATATTTTGTAATATATATATTTATATGTACACATTAATATATATATCATCATCATCATCATCATCATTGTCAACCATTATCAATCCACTGCTGGACGAAGGTCTCCCCAAGTTTCCTCCACAACGGTCTGTCTTGTGCCAGTCTCCTCCATGTCACCCCTGCATACTTTCGAATTTCATCCACCCATCGGTCTTCTTCTGCGTCTTTCCTGTCCCTTGGAATCCAATCTAAAATTTCGGCTGTCCATCGATGATCTGTCCTTCTGGCAGTATGTCCAGCCCATTGCCATTTCAGGGATTTAACTCTGATCATGATGTCTTCCACTCTTGTCATTTTTCGGATCCACGAGTTCCTCTTCTTATCTCTCCTGGTTACACCAAATATGCACCTCTCCATGCTTTTTTGAGTTGTCTGCAGCCTTTGTATGTCTCTTTTAGTTAAGGTCCACGTCTCTGCACCATACGTAAGCACTGGAAGGATGCATTGATCAAACACTTTTCTTTTAAGACATAATGGCATATTGCTCTTGAAAATTATGCTGTTTCTTCCAAAAGCTCTCGAGGCAAGTTTTGTACGGCGATTAATTTCTTCATCAATGTTACCCTCACTTGATATCTGCTGTCCAAGATAAACGTACGTGTCTGTTATCTCCAGCTTTTCTCCATCAATCGATAAATCTTCATTTCTTGTAAAAGCATTGAACATCACTTTTGTCTTCTGAAAGTTCATTTTTAATCCCACTTCTTTACTCTTGTCAGCAAGTTCCTGCAGCTCTGATGGGGTAGTTGCAAAAATGACTACGTCATCAGCAAAACGAAGGTGGGTTAGATAATCTCCATTAATCTTTATCCCCTTGTTTTACCAGCTCAGCGACTGAAAAACACCCTCCAATGTGGCATTAAAGAGCTTCGGAGATATGGTGTCACCTTGTCTCACTCCCTTTCCAATTTTTACGTGTGTTGTATTGTCAAACAGCCTAATCTTTGCACTTGCATTTTCATAGATGTTATTAATAATATTAATGTATGCATCTTCAATACCGCAGGTTTTCAGAGCCATTGTAACTGCTGATGGTTTCACCGAATCAAAGGCTTTTTCATAATCGATAAAAGCCATGCACAATGGAAGTTCATATTTCCTCTCTCTTTCAATTAGTTCTCTCAGCACATGGATATGATCTATTGTGCTGTAGCCACTCCTGAATCCAGCTTGTTCTCTCGGTTGAGCCATGTCCAGTGTTACCTTCAAGCTGTGTGAAAGAACTTTAGTGAAGATTTTATAAACTACTGATAGGAGGCTGATAGGTCTGTAGTTTCCAAGATCCTCAATGTCACCTTTCTTATGTAGCAGGATCATTGTAGCGGTGTTCCAATCCTCAGGAATCTTTCCTTCATTAAGGCATCGAGTGAAAATTTGGGCGAGTACTGTTTCGATTTCTCCACTTGCTTCTTGTATGATGCCTACAGTAATTCCATCTTCTCCTGGAGCTTTTCCCCGCTTCATGTTCTTGATTGCATGTGCAACTTCTGCTGGAAGGACTGGAGGAACTCTGGTACTGGTATCTTTCATGATGTCTGGAGTGCATGTATCATCCCTTTCATATAATTTGGAGTAGAAATCTTTCACTCTTGTCAAAATTTCGCCTCTATTTCTTGTTACAGAACCATCTTCTTTTCTCAGTGCCATAATCTGTTTTCTTCCCTTACTGAGATGTCCCTTTGCTATCTTTAGGCTTTGGTTGTTTTCAATTGCTTTCCTCACTAGTTCACAGTTGAATTTTCCTACGTCTTCAGTGATACTTTTTCTTACTGTCTTGCATAGCTCTATATATTCCACTTTGGAAGTCACATCTTCTTTAGTTGTCCTCATCTCTCTTCTTTTTTGCATCAACATTTTCGCTTTTCCTGATAATTTATTTACATGCAACTTGTTCTTAGACCCAGCTAATTTTGTTGCTGTTTCCATAAGAGCTTTGGTTACTTTTCTGTTAACCTCAGAGATGTCCACTTCTTCCGATGTTAGGCCTTCTAAAGCAGAGAACCTGTTCTTCAGTTCCAACTTGAAGGTATATATATATCATCATCATCATCATCGTCAACCATTATCAATCCACTGCTGGACGAAGGTCTCCCCAAGTTTCCTCCACAACGGTCTGTCTTGTGCCAGTCTCCTCCATGTCACTCCCGCATATTTACGAATTTCATCCACCCATCTCCCATGTGGTCTTTTTCTGGGTCTTTTTCCTGTCCCTTGGAATCCAATCTAAAATTTCGGCTGTCCATCTATGGTCTGTCCTTCTGGCAGTATGTCCAGCCCATTGCCATTTCAGGGATTTAACTCTGATCATGATGTCTTCCACTCTCGTCATTTTTCGGATCCACGAGTTCCTCTTCTTATCTCTCCTGGTTATACCAAGCATGCACCTCTCCATGCTTCTTTGAGTTGTCTGCAGCCTTTGTATGTCTCTTTTAGTTAAGGTCCACGTCTCTGCACCATACGTAAGCACTGGAAGGATGCATTGATCAAACACTTTTCTTTTAAGACATAATGGCATATTGCTCTTGAAAATTATGCTGTTTCTTCCAAAAGCTCTCCAGGCAAGTTTTGTACGCCGATTAATTTCTTCATCAATGTGACCCTCACTTGATATCTGCTGTCCAAGATAAACATACGTATCTGTTATCTCCAGTTTTTCTCCATCAATCGATAAATCTTCATTTCTTGTAAAAGCATTGAACATCACTTTTGTCTTCTGAAAGTTCATTTTTAATCCCACTTCTTTACTCTTGTCAGCAAGTTCCTGGATCATACTCTGCAGCTCTGATGGGGTAGTTGCAAAAATGACTACGTCATCAGCAAAACGAAGGTGGGTTAGATATTCTCCATTAATCTTTATCCCTTTGTTTTCCCAGTTCAGTGATTGAAAGACATTTTCCAATGTCGCATTAAAGAGCTTCGGAGATATGGTGTCACCTTGTCTCACTCCCTTTCCAATTTTTATGTGTGTTGTATTTTCAAACAGCCGAATCTTTGCACTTGCATTTTCATAGATGTTATTAATAATATTAATGTATGCATCTTCAATACCGCAGGATTTCAGAGCCATTGTAACTGCTGATGGTTTCACCGAATCAAAGGCTTTTTCATAATCGATAAAAGCCATGCACAATGGAAGTTCATATTCCCTCGCTCTTTCAATTAGTTCTCTCAGTACGTGGATATGATCTATTGTGCTGTAGCCACTCCTGAATCCAGCTTGTTCTCTCGGTTGAGCCATGTCCAGTGTTACCTTCAAGCGGTGTGAAAGAACTTTAGTGAAGATTTTATAAACCACTGATAGGAGGCTGATAGGTCTGTAGTTCCTGAGATCCTCAATGTCACCTTTTTTATGTAGCAGGATCATTGTAGCATTGTTCCAATCCTCAGGAATCTTCCCTTCATTAAGGCATCGAGTGAAAATTTGGGCGAGTACTGTTTCAATTTCTCCACTTGCTTCTTGTATGATGTCTATAGTAATTCCATCTTCTCCTGGAGCTTTCCCCGGCTTCATGTTCTTGATTGCATGAGCAACTTCTGCTGGGAGGACTGGGAGAACTCTGGTACTGGTATCTTTCATGATGTTTGGAGTACATGTATCATCCCTTTCATATAATTTGGAGTAGAAATCTTTCACTCTTGTCAAAATTTCGCCTCTATTTCTTGTTATAGAACCATCTTCTTTTCTCAGAGCCATAATCTGTTTTCTTCCCTTACTGAGATGTCCCTTGCTATCTTAAGGCTTTGGTTGTTTTCAATTGCTTTCCTCACTAGCTCACAGTTGAATTTCCTTACGTCTTCAGTGATACTTTTTCGTGTTGTCTTGCATAGCTCTATATATTCACTTTGGAAGTCACATCTTCTTTAGTTGTCCTTATCTCTCTTCTTTTTTGCATCAACATTTTGGTTTTCCTGATAATTTGTTCACATGCAACTTGTTCTTAGACCCAGCTAATTTTGTTGCCGTTTCCATTAGAGCTTTGGTTACTTTTCTGTTAACTTCCGAAATATCCACTTCTTCCGATGTTAGGCCTTCTAAAGCAGAGAATCTGTTCTTCAGTTCCAACTTGAAAGTATTATGGTGTTTTTTAAGGTTGGTTATGTCAATACATTTTGTTTGTCTTATGAGCTTGCCACGTTCCAGTTTAGTGTTGAGGTGCATCTTACATCTCACCAATCTATGGTCACTACCTGTGTTGAACTGGTTCAGCACACTGCAGTCTTCGATGACGAATTTTTTGTTACACATAATAAAATCAATTTCACTTGTCGTCCCAATTGGATGTCTCCATGTCCATTTCCTGTGTGGCTTTTTCTTGAAAAGGAGTTCAAGATGAAAAATCCTTCTGCCTCTGCAAACTCAACGAGAGTATTTCCACGCTGGTTTCTGTTGCCGTGACCGAATTTACCTACTGAAGTTTCATTCTGTTGCCGTTGCCCTATTTTTGCATTGAAATCTCCCATAATTATCTTCAAGTGCTGCTTACCTTTATTATTTAGATGACGAATTTCCTCATAAAATTCTTCAATTTCTTCTTCAGGATGACTTGTGGTGGGTGCATAAGTTTGAATAATCTGAGCCTGGTATCTTCTCGATAGTTGGATAACGAGTCGTGCAGCTCTGTCAGAGGAACTTTCAACTTCTACCACTTTATCCTTCAGTTTCTTGTTTATTATAAATCCAACACCACTAGTTCTGCCAGTATCTGTCCCACGATAATAGAAGAGATGTCCACTTTTCAGTTCAATGAGATCTTCTCCTTTTCTCCTTACCTCACTTAGCCCGACGATGTCCCACTTGATCCTTTGTAGTTCCTCTTCCAATTCAAGAAGCCTTGAATCAGAAGATAGGAGCGTCCGTTATAGGTAGCCAAGGTCAGCATCAAATGGCAGCCTAGTCCGGTCCTCCGGGGATTCTTAGCACCCTCTGCCTTCATGTCGCACTGGCCGCTGCCTTGGCCAGGTACATTCCAGCTGCCGGAGACTGAGGGCCAAGATTTAAGTTGTAGAGTCATTTTGGAGGTGTTTGGCCATAACTCACCACGCTGGCCAAGCGGGTTGGTGAGTGTGGGATAGCATTTCCTCTGATCCCGATGGTATAGTTATACCGCTATTGGCGGTCGTCAGAGCCCCTTTAGTGGGAACAGGATGCACCACGAGAAGGCGGGGTTGACATTTGTCAAGGAGAGGCTGTGATGTTACGCATCACCTGACCTTACATCCCATATATATATATATATATATATAAATATACATAAAAGATTTACCACACTCAAAATGGAAGTTCAAAATTGAAAACCAAAAAATGAACAAACAGGTTGCCGTCCTCAGGAGAGCATCAACCTGCGGAGTGTCCTTTCTAGTACCAACAAACGACAAATGTCGGTTAGTCATGCTCCCTAGGCCACCAGACCAAACGCCAAAACAGACACTGAAATTAAAAAAAACAAGAATATAAAAACTAAAAAAATGATAAAAAAAGGCTTACCGGCAGACCAAACCGGTCATCGCCATGAATGAAGATAAAATTGAACTGGACCAACGGCCCACAAAAGCCCAAATATGTATATGCTAACGTTCAAGTGGTAGAGGTTAGATAACATCCTAGCAAGTCAAAAGAATATGTAAAATGACGAGATGTAAAACTGTGTATGTAAATAGAAATCTTCAACCACTAGGGACCTACCAAGTGGTACTTTATATTGCCTGACTTACTTAATATTGTTAGGTTCTAGGTTAGTAAAGCGTGTCAATGTGCAATTTGAAACTCTTTGAAACCGAATTAAAATTCAAAATTAAGTGTTTTAAATAATGCTTTTAAAAAACACTAAGAAGTGTTTTAGGATTTTTTACAAGCAAGAACTGTGTGGAACATATTTTTGCTGTTCTGTGAAATTGAGAAAGAAGTAGATTACGATGTACTTCTTTAGAAATACTGGAGGACCAATGAGTGTAGTAAATGATATCGAAATCAAAAGCATTTCTTCTATCATAAAGATTAACCCCCCTACCCCCCTCGTCCACCTGTACCTCTAAATCGAGGTAACAAACGTAAGAAGATGAGCTGTTAGTTTTTTCTAAGGTGATATCCTCAGGACAGAAGTCAACAGCGCATCGCAAAGTCCGGCACGTTAATGACAATAACATCATCAACGTTACTCAGAACGATACCAGGCAAGAGCAAGTAACAGTACATCTATCCTCAAAAAAGTGCAAATAGAGATTGGCTAAGCTATGTTGGTACTAGAAAGGCCACTCCCGCAGGTTGATGCTCTCCTGATGACGGCAACCTGTTTGTTAATTTTTTTGGTTTTCAATTTTGATATTCCATTTTGAGTTTAATTTAGTATTTTTTATGGAATTTAATTTTTTGCAATTCTGATTTTTTACAATTCACTCTATATATGCTTCTACATGAGTATAGCTGCCTTTCGCGCTTCTCATGGTATATGTTTTTGTTTTATTTTTGTGATTTGTTTTTCTTCTTTTACTTTTGCAAATTTATTTATATATACACAGTGCGTCAAAGAATTTTTAAGACGGGCGCTAGATTTCAGCCTACGGTGGCGCCACCAGTGTAATCGCGAATGCGTTGTAAACCGTGACCATCTGCTTGCTTTCTGCCAAAAGTACTGCGCAGTTGTTAAAGTAACTCAAACAAAACGGCCGTTCATTAGAGAAGTAAAATTTTTTTCATGTTGAATTATTCAGATGGAATAACGGGCTGTTATTAAATTTAACGCAAAACTTGGTGAAAGTTCATCGGAAACGTAACAAATGATGAAACCAGTTTACGGTGAGTTTTGTTTAAATAGATCAAATGTTTTCCTGTGGCACAAACGTTTTTTAGACAGAAGAGATACGCTAGAAGATGATAAGCATACCGGAAGACCAAGTTCATCTAGGATACCTGAGATTATTGAAAAAGGTGCGTGATTTCGTGGCAAACAATCAATGTGCGTCACTAAGAATGATGGAAGAGTCTTTAAACATCAACAAAGAAACGATTCGAACCATCCTGCAAGAAGATTTGGGCAAAACAAAAGTCTATGCTAAATTTGTTCCATACACGTTAGCCAATGAACAAAAAGCAAGGAGAAGTGCACATTGCAGAGACATCATTTCAGCAGCTGAAAATGATCCAAACTTCTTAAAATCGATTGTTACAGGTGATGAAACATGGTGTTTTCAATATGATCCTAAAACAAAGCGACAAAGTGCGGAATGGAAGTAAAAAAATTCCCCACAAGACAAAAAAAACAAGAAAAGTTCCATCGAAAATCAAAACAATGCTCATTACATTCATCAATAGTACGGGTATTATCCACAAAGAGTTTGTTTCAAGTGGACACACAATTACTGGCGAGTTTTATTTAAATGTTTTGAGGCGTTTGATGGGCCGAATTTGTCGCATTCGTCCAGAATATCGGGATGAAAACAGTTGGTGTTTGTTGCACGATAATGCACCCAGTCACACCTCATTTCTTGTTCGTAGATTTTTGGCGAAAAATAACGTCTGTGTGTTGAATCATCCACTGTATTCGCCTGATTTAGCACCCTGCGATTTTTCTTTATTCCCAAAACTTAAAATGACGTTAAAAGCGCGTTATTTTGACGATATTTCGACCATACAAACAGCTTCGACGCGTACTTTGGAGGTAATTCCGCAAAGTGAACTGGAACAGGCATTCGAATCATTATTAAATCGCTGTAACAAGTGTATTGAAGCCGGAGGGACTTATTTTGAATAACAAACCAAAACAAATTATAATTTCTTATTTCTATTTCATTTTACAGACCCAGTCTTAAAAAATCTTTGCCACACTGTGTATATATATATATATACTCTGACCGTTGATTATTTCGAACATATATATATATATATATATAATATAAGGGATGTAAGGTCAGGTGATGCGTAACATCACAGCCTCTCCTTGACAAATGTCAACCCCGCCTTCTCGTGGTGCATCCTGTTCCCACTAAAGGGGCTCTGACGACCGCCAATAGCGGTATAACTATACTATCGGGATTAGAGGGAATTCTATCCCACACTCACCAACCCGCTTGGCCAGCGTGGTGAGTTATGGCCAAACCCCTCCAAAATGATTCCACAACTTAAATCTTGGCCCTCAGTCTCCGGCAGCTGGAATGTACCTGGCCAAGGCAGCGGCCAGTGCGACATGAAGGCAGAGGGTGCTAAGAATCCCCGGAGGACCGGACTAGGCTGCCATCTGATGCTGACCTTGGCTACGTACAACGGACGCTCCCTATCTTCTGATTCAAGGCTTCTTGAATTGGAAGAGGAACTACAAAGGATCAAGTGGGACATCGTGGGGCTAAGTGAGGTAAGGAGAAAAGGAGAAGATCTCATCGAACTGAAAAGTGGACATCTCTTCTACTATCGTGGGACAGATACTGGCAGAACTAGTGGTGTTGGATTTATAATAAACAAGAAACTGAAGGATAAAGTTGTAGAAGTTGAAAGTTCCTCTGACAGAGCTGCACGCCTTGTTATCCAACTCTCGAAAAGATACCAGGCTCAGATTATTCAAACTTATGCACCCACCACAAGTCATCCTGAAGAAGAAATTGAAGAATTTTATGAGGAAATTTGTCATCTAAATAATAAAAGTAAGCAGCATTTGAAAATAATTATGGGAGATTTCAATGCAAAAATAGGGCAACGGCAACAGAATGAAACTTCAGTAGGTAAATTCGGTCACGGCAACAGAAACCAGCGTGGAAATACTCTCGTTGAGTTTGCAGAGGCAGAAGGGTTTTTCATCTTGAACTCCTTCTTCAAGAAAAAGCCACACAGGAAATGGACTTGGAGACATCCAAATGGGACGACAAGTGAAATTGATTTTATTATGTGTAACAAAAAATTCGTCATAGAAGACTGCAGTGTGCTAAACAAGTTCAACACAGGTAGTGACCATAGATTGGTGAGATGTAAGATGCACCTCAACACTAAACTTGAACGTGGCAAGCTCATAAGACAAACAAAATCTATTGACATAACCAACCTTAAAAAACACCATAATACCTTCAAGTTGGAACTGAAGAACAGGTTCTCTGCTTTAGAAGGCCTAACATCAGAAGAAATGGACATCTCTGAAGTTAACAGAAAAGTAACCAAAGCTCTTATGGAAACAGCAACAAAATTAGCTGTGTATAAGAACAAGTTGCATGTAAAGTAAATTATCAGGAAAAACGAAAATGTTGATGCAAAAAAGAAGAGAGATGAGGACAACTAAAGAAGATGTGACTTCCAAAGTGGAATATATAGAGCTATGCAAGACAGTAAGAAAAAGTATCACTGAAGACGTAAGAAAATTCAACTGTGAACTAGTGAGGAAAGCAATTGAAAACAACCAAAGCCTAAAGATAGCAAAGGGACATCTCAGTAAGGGAAGAAAACAGATTATGGCACTGAGAAAAGAAGATGGTTCTGTAACAAGAAATAGAGGCGAAATTTTGACAAGAGTGAAAGATTTCTACTCCAAATTATATGAAAGGGATGATACATGCACTCCAGACATCATGAAAGATACCAGTACCGGAGTTCCTCCAGTCCTTCCAGCAGAAGTTGCACATGCAATCAAGAACATGAAGCGGGGAAAAGCTCCAGGAGAAGATGGAATTACTGTAGACATCATACAAGAAGCAAGTGGAGAAATCGAAACAGTACTCGCCCAAATTTTCACTCGATACCTTAATGAAGGAAAGGTTCCTGAGGATTGGAACACCGCTACAATGATCCTGCTACATAAGAAAGGTGACATTGAGGATCTCGGAAACTACAGACCTATCAGCCTCCTATCAGTAGTTTATAAAATCTTCACTAAAGTTCTTTCACACCGCTTGAAGGTAACACTGGACATGGCTCAACCGAGAGAACAAGCTGGATTCAGGAGTGGCTACAGCACAATAGATCATATCCACGTGCTGAGAGAACTAATTGAAAGAGCGAGGGAATATGAACTTCCATTGTGCATGGCTTTTATCGATTATGAAAAAGCCTTTGATTCGGTGAAACCATCGGCAGTTACAATGGCTCTGAAAACCTGCGGTATTGAAGATGCATACATTAATATTATTAATAACATCTATGAAAATGCAAGTGCAAAGATTAGGCTGTTTGAAAATACAACACACGTAAAAATTGGAAAGGGAGTGAGACAAGGTGACACCATATCTCCGAAGCTCTTTAATGCCACATTGGAGGGTGTTTTTCAGTCGCTGAGCTGGGAAAACAAGGGGATAAAGATTAATGGAGATTATCTAACCCACCTTCGTTTTGCTGATGACGTAGTCATTTTTGCACCTACCCCATCAGAGCTGCAGAGTATGATCCAGGAACTTGCTGACAAGAGTAAAGAAGTGGGATTAAAAATGAACTTTCAGAAGACAAAAGTGATGTTCAATGCTTTTACAAGAAATGAAGATTTATCGATTGATGGAGAAAAGCTGGAGATAACAGACACGTACGTTTATCTTGGACAGCAGATATCAAGTGAGGGTCACATTGATGAAGAAATTAATCGGCGTACAAAATTTGCCTGGAGAGCTTTTGGAAGAAACAGCATAATTTTCAAGAGCAATATGCCATTATGTCTTAAAAGAAAAGTGTTTGATCAATGCATCCTTCCAGTGCTTACGTATGGTGCAGAGACGTGGACCTTAACTAAAAGAGACATACAAAGGCTGCAGACAACTCAAAGTAGCATGGAGAGGTGCATACTTGGTGTAACCAGGAGAGATAAGAAGAGGAACTCGTGGATCCGAAAAATGACAAAAGTGGAAGACATCATGATCAGAGTTAAATCCCTGAAATGGCAATGGGCTGGACATACTGCCAGAAGGACAGATCTTCGATGGACAGCTGAAATTTTAGATTGGATTCTTAGGGACAGGAAAAGACCCAGAAGAAGACCACATGGGAGATGGGTGGATGAAATTCGAAAGTATGCAGGGGTGACATGGAGGAGACTGGCACAAGACAGACCGTTGTGGAGGAAACTTGGGGAGACCTTCGTCCAGCAGTGGATTGATAATGGTTGACAATGATGATGATGATGATATAATATAAAATATTATTACTTTAATATATAATATCATTATTTTTATCATCGTCATCATCATTGTCAACCATTATCAATCCACTGCTGGACGAAGGTCTCCCCAAGTTTCCTCCACAACGGTCTGTCTTGTGCCAGTCTCCTCCATGTCACCCCTGCATACTTTCGAATTTCATCCACCCATCTTCTATGTGGTCTTCTTCTGGGTCTTTTCCTGTCCCTTGGAATCCAATCTAAAATTTCGGCTGTCCATCGATGATCTGTCCTTCTGGCAGTATGTCCAGCCCATTGCCATTTCAGGGATTTAACTCTGATCATGATGTCTTCCACTCTTGTCATTTTTCGGATCCACGAGTTCCTCTTCTTATCTCTCCTGGTTACACCAAGTATGCACCTCTCCATGCTTTTTTGAGTTGTCTGCAGCCTTTGTATGTCTCTTTTAGTTAAGGTCCACGTCTCTGCACCATACGTAAGCACGGGAAGGATGCATTGATCAAACACTTTTCTTTTAAGACATAATGGCATATTGCTCTTGAAAATTATGCTGTTTCTTCCAAAAGCTCTCCAAGGCAAGTTTTGTACGCCGATTAATTTCTTCATCAATGTGACCCTCACTTGATATCTGCTGTCCAAGATAAACGTAATTGTCTGTTATCTCCAGCTTTTCTCCATCAATCGATAAATCTTCATTTCTTGTAAAAGCATTGAACATCACTTTTGTCTTCTGAAAGTTCATTTTTAATCCCACTTCTTTACTCTTGTCAGCAAGTTCCTGGATCATACTCTGCAGCTCTGATGGGCTAGTTGCAAAAATGATTACGTCATCAGCAAAACGAAGGTGGGTTAGATAATCTCCATTAATCTTTATCCCCTTGTTTTCCCAGCTCAGTGACTGAAAAACACCCTCCAATGTAGCATTAAAGAGCTTCGGAGATATGGTGTCACCTTGTCTCACTCCCTTTCCAATTTTTATGTGTGTTGTATTTTCAAACAGCCTAATCTTTGCACTTGCATTTTCATAGATGTTATTAATAATATTAATGTATGCATCTTCAATACCGCAGGTTTTCAGAGCCATTGTAACTGCTGATGGTTTCACCGAATCAAAGGCTTTTTCATAATCGATAAAAGCCATGCACAATGGAAGTTCATATTCCCTCGCTCTTTCAATTAGTTCTCTCAGCACATGGATATGATCTATTGTGCTGTAGCCACTCCTGAATCCAGCTTGTTCTCTCGGTTGAGCCATGTCCAGTGTTACCTTCAAGCGGTGTGAAAGAACTTTAGTGAAGATTTTATAAACTACTGATAGGAGGCTGATAGGCCTGTAGTTTCCGAGATATTCAATTATTTATATATAATATTAAAAATGATCAAATGATAATATGTAGAGGATTTTAGGAAGGGAGTGTCTGACCCCAGGTCTTAAACAACCCTTAGAAATAGGAAGCTAGGAGATTTGGGCTAGAGTGCCCGATAGGAAAGTGACACGGAACAATGAGAAAGAAGCTGTTCAGGTGCAACGAAAAAGAAGCTGTTCAGGTGCAACGAAAAAGAAGCTGTATAGGTGCAACGAGAAAGAAGCTATCCGGGTACAACGAGAAAAAAGCTGTTCAGGTGTAACGAGAAAGAAGCTAGCCGGGTGCAACGAGAAAGGAGCTATCTAGGTGGAACGAGAAGGAAGCTATCTAGGTGCAACGAGAAAGAAGCTATCTAGGTGCAACGAGAAAGAAGCTCTCCAGGCGCAACGAGAAAAAAGCTATCCGGGTGCAATGAGAAATAAACTATCCGGGTGCAACGGGAAAGAAGCAACTTCACGTTAGGGTAATACCCTGGTGTTAACGAGACAAACATAGAATCATGAATAACGCAAAATAGTTTAATGACAGTTGGTACGGAAATACATATATCGATAACGCAGCAATACACAACAGGAAAGGAATGCCATTACCACATGAGGAGGAAACACGCGCATGACAGCATAGCAGGGCAATCCAAAAGTAATGCAGCAAGTAGCGTGGATTTCGACGGGGTGGTAGAAAGTATGATAACCCCGAACAGCGGTACAACTCGCACAACGAGCCCGCATGCTGTTTACAAGGCTATGAATGAGAGTTTGGGTCAGTAAGTGTCACTCATTCACCAAGGAGCGTCGAGGAGAATTCTGGGACGGGGCTGGCGGCTTTCCGTTGTTCTTCTCAGGGCATCCCAAAAATGCTCTGTAGGTTTCAGGTCCGGAGATCTCGCGAGGTACTCAGTCCAGTGAATATTCTCACCCTTCAGGTATTCGTCGACTTGTTGATCCCTATGGAAATCATCTGTAAAAAAGAACTAAGGGTCAGCAGCTTTTCTGAAAACCCTTACAAGGAGTCTAGGGTGTACACAGGAGTGAAGCAGTCAGGGTGCCTCCTGGGGATACGCACAGCGGCGTACGTTCGTTCAACATGATGAATGAACGTACGCCTCTGTGTGTCCTCCACCATCGTGGTGGTTAATTTCTCTAATGTTGAAGGAACGACTTCGGCTTCTCGCCTCCAAATGTACACACGTCAAGAAACCTGTACAAAGATTCGTCACTGAAGAGAACACAGGCGTATTGATGAGAGGTCCAGGAGGGATGTTGTCGGACCTAATTTTGAAGGACCGTTCTATGCGATACGGCGAGTGGGATGCATACCATTGGCCTTCTTGCGTACAGACCTCTCTCGTGGAGTCTTCTGTAAATTGTTTGCCTCGATATCGCGGTTTTCTTTGCAGGGAAGAGCTCCTGTGAGAGTTCTTTGGTTATCTTGCTATCTTAGCTTCATGTAGTGGCGAGCTCTTCGAGGCAAATTGTTCCGGTTTCCTGGAAATGTCACTAGAGATTGGAAACCAGTTTGCTCAAAACATTAAGTCATCTTGCTATCTCAGCTTGGTTTGCCCTGTTTCCAATCTACCGATCGCTCTCCACCGTAAGGAGTCTTCTGAATGGTGGTACGGAGCAGTTCTGTTAGCAACCAAATTCAAGTTTCAATGGTCGCACCCGATACGTTACGATAATTCCTGAGGTTTAGGGCCAGCTCACATTCCGTTGTCCAGTGCGAAGGATGAAGGAGTAGATTTGGGGTTGGGTACCCTGATTGGAAAGTGTTTTATAGGAGAAGGGTGAAAAAAATTACAGTTGTAGGAATATGATAATAGGGGGGAGGGGGCAAAAACGCGCGAGTATCCTTACCAACTAAATAAAAATAGTGCGCCAAAATGAAAAATTCTAACAATTTTGACCTATGGATAAGTAAATAAATTAATTAGCTGGGGAATACATGTCAGCAGAGAGAAGAGGGCATGTATAGCGGGGGAAGATGAAGCAAAATAATTTATTGGGTTGTTAGTATAAGTTCCACAATTAGTTAGCCATGCTGATCTCCAATTGATGATACTGTAGATGGTAGTGGCCGAATAGTACGATTGTTCCGTGGTAATTCCTGGGGAGCTGGGTAGCGATAGGGAAATATGTGGTGTACAGGAAATTAATGAAAGCATGAGAGAAATTTGAGAACTTGACTCAATGCAGCAATTTTTAGAGGTATGTAGCAGAGTTCTTTTTTTTTTAGGGAAATTTCTGCTCTGAGAACTTAGGAGATAAGAGAAAGGGAAGGAAATTTTGAATAATAAGTGCCAAACAGCGACTATTTAATGTTTAATCCAGAAATTGTTTAATTTAGATGTTAAACGGAGATTGTGCCGGAAATGAGGAGATTTTCTTGAAAATTAAGTAAAAGGTGACTGCTGTCCGATGACGGAGCAGTAGTACACTTAGAGTGCGAACGTAATGGAGACAGGAGAATTTTTGAGAATTTGGACTCAGACTCAGTATTTGTCATTTTCTTGTAGGACTTCCGTCCACAGTGAGTAGAGTTTAGGTCCCAGCCACCTACAGCGAGATCGCCTTTTGGGCAGGACACAGAAACGGAAGGAATGAGAGCAAGTCTAGCGACTTTGACAGAACAGTTTGTAGTGAGATTAGAGTACAGTAGATGGCGCCACCGTACAAGTATGATATCGCACACAGAGGGATGAGAGAATTTCAGGTGGGTATAGGAAAGGATACCCATTTAACCAGTGGGTCCAGCCTGGGGGCCGTCACTTAACGTGCTCGTTTGATGCACGGCGGATATTCAGCGATTGTTAGTAAATCACACCATCTCTGAAAGATCAGCTCAGGTTCGAACCTGAGGACCTTACAATGATAGTCTGAATCGCTAACCACTAAGCCATCCGCGGCTTTTGAGAATTTGGTGCTCTAAATACCGAGCGAAAGTACAAGTATAGTGCGTACAGAACAACGTTTATCAAGGTCACGTGCCTGCCAGCTCGATGACGTAAAGTGCATATTTTCATCGGAGCTTTCGTAATGTTGATTGAGTACGTCGACTTAGCGTTTCTCCTCTTAAAATATCTTTACAGTCGGTTGTCTCGTTTTGGATATATTCTCGAATTTTTATTTGACACCTTAATTTTGGACATCAGTTTTGTTGCTGCTGCAAACATTCATTATTTAACTATTATTCTACAAGGTAACTAGGACATTTTAAAGAACAGGTTCACTTTAGTACTAGATCTTACGGTGGAAAAACAGAAAGGGCGAAAATCTTATTTCACTAGGAAAACTAAATGTGTGTTAAATTTTCTTAACGAAATAATTTTTTTCATGTTTCGCTGTTTGTAAAGAATCGATTTTCCGCTATTTTTAACTTTCCCCAGAGGATTAATTAAGTTTTAGAACTGTAACAGTTGCGTTTGCTGATTGATCGCTCGCCAACACTTCTGCGACGTTCCATATTTTACGGTCTTGTGACTTTTCAGTCAGCATAATTTTTCTTCTTTCTGCTGACCGATTCTCACTTTCCAGTGAAACCTAAGTCTATCACTTCCGCTCGCCTGCTGCAGTTATTAGTAAAGCAACAGCTTCCTTCTCAAGTAGAATCAATAGACACATTCCGTTTCCCTTCCAGCAATCATTACTTTTCGTCTTCCATTTTTTCTTCAGACATTCTGCTGGAGTGTTTGCTCTGGAGTATTTGCCGTGAAGAACTGGAAGGACTAGCAATCGAAGTTCTTTCAACGAAAGAACTGCGCTTAAGGGATAAACCGTTTTGCAGTTCAGTAGGAGGTGCGAAGAATTAAAATAACATTTGGAAAAATAAAGCAAAAAATGCCAAAATTTAAGTATGCAGAATTTCTATGCAATCTGACTTCAGGCAATGAACTATTTCACTCTTTAGTGGTCTGGGATTTATGAGGCGATTGCACAGCGAGTAAGGAAGTTTTTATAATTAATGAAATTAATTAACTATAAATCGAAGATTAATGAGAAAATATTACTTAAATGGAAAAAGCTGCATTTAAAATTAATCACTAATATCTAAAATTTCAATTAACATCTAACATTTAAAATCTTATGTATCGTATATTTCTCGACTTCTCTGCCTCTAACCGTCCGATTTGAAAACACTTTTCTTTGTCGGACAGAATGTTTGGTGCGGCATTTTTTACATATAACATCAAAATGTTTGTAACGTACCAGGAGATGTGACGTACCTGCCCGAAGGACGCACACGACATAAAGGCAGATAGGAATCAGAATAAAACGTCCGCGTAGCTCAATTGGTAGAGCAACGTATTCCGGAATGAGGGGATCCGGGTTCGAATCCTGGCGTGGACAGAAATGTCGGAGAAATTTACTTCGTTATATGTTCTTAACGCAAACGTCTGCCACTAGAGAACATAAGTTCTCGTTTCCGAGTCCAAACTACCGATCCAAACTTCCGATTGAAAAAATAATCCTTCTTTTGTCAGATACAACTAACTACGAAAATACTTTATCCGAATTTCCAGCCCAAAATATTACACAGTCTCCTCGCTAAAGGGGAGTAATTGTTTAATCTGTGTGTGTGTGTTGTTTTTATATATTAAGTTCGAAGTTCGCTTAAAAAATTTATCTCAGCACCGGATATGATTCCGCTTGTGGAACATTCTGGGTGCACATCTAGGTTTTTTGTAGTTAACAGTTCTGGCACTAGGTGGTTATTAGGGTGAATTTCTGTTTGCTAGTGTATCTTCGATTCCAAAACTCCCATTGAAAGAACACCTCTCGCATTGCGTGTATTAAATTATGCGATGTTTTTTGCATGGTGTTGTAAATGTGTTATCTTATTTTCTGATTTTTTAGATGTTCTAAAAATCTGTTTTGAAATGTGTGTGTATGTGTGTGTGTGTGTGTGTGTGTGAAAGGATACAAACACTCATTACAAACGATAATTCGCTATTATGTTTTTGGTTTTGCTTGCCTTTGATTAACTTTCAGTTGTGTCCAAAACGTACAAGGACATTCCGGAAGATGACGTTCCGTTCAGGATGAAAATGTAACAGAGAAGTAATAAAATTTACATAAGAATAAGAACTCAAAAGAAGGGTTAAATTAGATATACACGCCACATATGCCACAGCATGCTTCATAGATTTTCGGCAGCGGAAAAAATGGCCCAATTCAGCAGCGATTTCATAGCATTCAATAAATCCAGAAGGAGGAGAAGTTATCGCCTAATTTTCTCGTAATTAATCTTCTGAATGTCTTTCTCATTTTCTGTCTCTTTCGGGCTTCGCGAACTAAGATGCCTCTTCATTGCTTCTGAATTGTATATGAGAAGCAATGGCTTCTCATATACAGTCTTCGGTCATTCTCCGATATCAGCTAAGCTCCTAAGTATCAAAATTCCCTTTCAGTAGTCGATCACTCCCACTTAAATTTTACTCCTTTGGTACGTTTTTCTGTCTCTTTCAGGAGTTCTTTCTCACACTAGGATTTTTTATTCTCGTGTTTACATAATGTTATACATAGTAACTGGAGTTCTTCTCACAGCAGGATTTTTATTCTCCTGTTTATATAATGTTATACATAGTAATACCATATAAGTAACATGCACTATCTGATCAAAAGTACGCTGTCACTTGCCTATCCACAAATTCCTTGTAATAGGAAAAGAATTCATATCGAGTTGGTGCACTCTTGACTGCTGTCTCAGCTTGTCTTTGCTGGGAAGTTTTTCCACTATATTTTGGTACTTTACTGCGGGAATTTCCTTCCACTCTTCACCAAGAGCATTAGAAAAATCAATCACCGATGTCGGGCGGTTCGGTCTGTCCCACAGAAAATATTCCAATTCATCCCAAAAGTGTTCCGTGGGGTTGATATCTATGTTCTTCCTCACCCATTTTATCAAAACCTTGCTTTGTGGAAGCGGGGATTGTCCTCTTGGTAAAGGAAAGGGCCTTTAACGAACTGTTGCTATAATGTTGGGAGCACAGAATTGCCAAAAAATGTCATTATAGGCTGCGGTATTGAGATTCCTGGTCTCTGTAACTAAGAGTCCCAGCTCAAACAATGAACAATAGCTCCAGTAGATCCAAACTTCACAAATGACACAATATAATAACGCAGGTAGCGGTCACCTTACATCACCCAAACCCAGACTTGTGCATTAGACCACCGCCCCTGGCGCTCAGTGGTCTAAGCGCTGGCTTATGAGGTTTCGTCCAAGTGGGACCGGGTTCGAATTCCGGTGAGACATGGATGTTTTGTTGTATTACGACGCTAGCTTCCCTGATACCAGTGGCCTTGGTTTAGAGACGGGTGCCTGCTTATAGCCCATTGAGTTGCTCACTGTGGTCATTAACTTTCAACACCACCACCACTATTAGGCTGGCAGATGGTGAAACGTGATTCATCACTTCAGATAATGTGTTCGCACTGCTCAAGAGTCCATTGGTTCTGAGCTTTACACCACTCCAATAAACGCTTGGCGTTGATCTTGCTGATGCTAGACTTGTGTAAGGCTGCTCGGCCATAAAAATTCATTTCGCTCAGCTCCCGACCAACCGTGCTGGCATTGCTTCCAGACGCATGTTAGAACTCCACGGTGAATGTTTCAAACGAGGGCAGGCGATATTTTCTCACCAACCGCTTCAGCACACGGTGGTCCCGCTCTGTCATTTCATGTGGCTTACTGGGTCATGATTGCGCTTTTGTTGCTTTTAGCCGTTTCTACTTCACAATACCATCACTTACGGGGCAGCCGTAAAGGACAGAATTATCCGTAGCGGATATGTTGCTAATATGGCTTCCTGTGACCGTGCTACGTTGAAAGTCACTGAGCTCTGACGTACGGCCCATTCTACTGTTCATGCTTATCTATGAACTGACTTGTTGCTAAGATGGCATCCTATGGTCATGCCACGTCGAAAGTCACTGAGCTCTGCCGTACGGCCCATTATACAGCTCATGATTGTCTATAAACTGACTTGTTGCTAAGATGGCATCCTATTGCCATGCCACGTTGAAAGTCACTGAGCTCTGCCGTACGGCCCATTATACTGCTCACGATTGTCTATAAACTGACTTGTTGCTAAGATGGCATCCTATGGTCATGCCACGTTGAAAGTCACTGAGCTCTGCTGTACGGCCCATTATACTGCTCATGATTGTCTATAAACTGACTTGTTGCTAAGATTGCATCCTATTGCCATGCCACGTTGAAAGTCACTGAGCTCTGCCGTACGGCCCATTATACTGCTCATGATTGTCTATAAACTGACTTTTTGCTAAGATGGCCTCCTATGGCCATGCCACGTTGAAAGTCATGAGCTCTGACGTACGGTCCATTATACTGCTCACGATTGTCTATAAACTGACTTGTTGCTAAGATGGCATCCTATGGCCATGCCACGTTGAAAGTCATGAGCTCTGACGTACGGTCCATTATACTGCTCACGATTGTCTATAAACTGACTTGTTGCTAAGATGGCATCCTATGGCCATGCCACGTTGAAAGTCACTGAGCTCTGACGTACGGTCCATTCTACTTTTCATGCTTGTCTATGAGGTTTTCCAGGCCACGTGCTTCTTTTTCTACCTTTGTGGGACATGGCTGTGATGTATGTGGGCAAATCCACTATTACGAAGGGGTGTCGGAATTCGTTTGATTATATATCTTTAATATACTAGAAGGCATTGCATATGTGTATTAAACATTGCCACTATCTGTTCAAAATTATTAGAAATGTGCAAAACATATTTTTGTTGGGTGTCTTTTCTTCAACTCGTAGCAAAAACGTTACATGACAACATAATGATATTAAATAGCGATATGTATTGTGCAAAACTCTTAATTGATTTTGAAAAGTACTTCATCTTATCAAACTGTACCAAACCAAAAGCTTTACCGCACAGTTATCTATTGTCAGTATTAAATTACTTGCAACCCATATTATTGTTTGATCATTATGGAATCAACAGAATAACCACAACTTCGATTTAAAATTGATATTGCCGTCCCGGTGGCGCAATAGTCTAAGCGATGGCTTATGGCCATTCGTCCGGAAGGCGTCCGAGTTCGAATCCCTGTGAGGCATGGATGTTGTGTTTGTTTTACGGCACTGGCTCTCTCCCTTCGCTGGAACCAGTGGTCCTAAAGTAGGGACGGGCGACTGCTTATAGCCCACGGAGTTGCTAGCGGTGGTCGTTAAACCTTCAATCAAGAAAAAAAAAAAAAAGAAAGATTAGAATCATTCCACTCCGTACAGGTTTGAGAAATCCGAATCCACAAACGCTGTGAAATGGCAATAGGTTTGTTTTTTAAAGGCTTTTTGATTTCGTAATTAAAGCCACTGAATTCTCATGCTGAATACCCAGTGCGGGAACGATGTATTTACCAAATAATCGTCATAATTCCATCAGATTTTTCTTTTCTGTTTATGAGACTTGACTTTCCCATTTGGCAAAGCTTTGCAATGACTGCGAATAAAGCTCAAGATCAACACTCCAATATCAACGAAATCACTGATTTGCACTTCTAATTTCCATGTCAGAAAAGAAGCATTTTGTGTAAAAATTTGTAAATTTTATCTCCAAATGTCAACACAATTAATGCTACGCGCAATGAAACTGTGCTTGTTCTGAGGTTTAAAGTAGGAATTCCATTTCATCATCAATATTTTATTTAAATCTTTTAATAAAATTAGTTAAAATGCAAATACTGTAAATATTCACAGAATAGTTATTTTTGTCAAAAGAAATATCGTGGAAAATCACATCTTATTTCTGACAGCATCCATACGGATAACGATCATGACTCCTGGACAGCATAATCTGTTGTTTAATGTATATATCCTGTTTACAGCCGAATTTCACGGTAAATAGAGATTTTAGGGAATAAAATGTATTAGTTTCTTCCTGAATTTCACCCACCCGCCTTTTACCAACCACACAACTCTTTACGAGCAACACCAAATTCTTCGACTAATTGCTCATAATTATCACCTTTGCTTTTCAGAGGTTTTTGTTTAACTCTGAAAATTTTTTGAGTTAAAACCGGGTACGTTATTTTCTCAACAAGGGACTAAAACAGGAAACCTTTATTCGTGCAAGCAGGAAACTTTTACTGTATGTAAATTTCTGGATAATATTCTTGTAATTTAGAACCATCAAACAGAAGGTCTATGTGTACCTATAATAATAAGAAATACTGTCTTCACCCTCCTAAAGTATATCTACAGGATGATTCACAGAAAATTAACACATTTTATGTTCGTTTTATTTCAGCAGGAATAAATAGTAATGGCCCGTGATAGTGTCAAACGACGCGGGGCATCTTTGAGATTCCTCTCTTCTTGGCGTTGTTGTGCAGGATGTGGTAGCTGCCGCCGTTAGATTGCCTCAGTAACTGTGAAGATGCAGTACACGCTACAACAACGGGTATTCGTTGTGAAAACGTACTAGATTACAAACTCGATCACAGCAACGCAAAGGTCATACGCGAGGGAATTTGGTGTTAGCAAACCTCAAAAAGGAACTCTATACTGGCGCTTGTACACAAGTTGGAAACAACAGGACCTCTTGTGAGGGAAATCAGCAAGCATTGTTCACCTGCACTGCCGACGGTTGCTGCGAACGTTGAGACACGTCGTCTGCAACGGCCACCGCGCAAGTCATTACGGCGTCTGTCGCAGGAGACCGGGTACTCGTACTCCATGTTTCAGAGAGCTACTAAGAAAGCGAGGCCGAAGCCGTATAGGATGATGGCTGTTCACGAGTTGCTGGAGCCAGATAAGGGAAAATGAGTGCACTATTATCGCTGATTTCAGGACCTCATAGCTCAAAATCCTGGCATATTATCCATCACGTGGTTCACGGACGAGGTGTGGTTCCACTTATGCGGCTATGCTAATTCACAGAGAACACGCATTTGGGCCGCAGAATATCCGCACGCCCTTCACGAAGCTCCTATGCACTCATAAAAAAGTCGGAGTTTAGTGCGTAATACCCGCTGAAAGAATAGCGGGTCCCATTTTTTTTCAACGGGACTGTCAACACTGCGGAGAACCAAAGAATTTTCATGAGAATTTGCATGACATAGATATGCGTCAAGGCTATTTTCAACATGATGGCGCCACGTGCCATACATCAAATGAGTCCATAGCGCTGATCCACAGTTTCTTTGAGAACCGGAGATTTGACAACACCAGATTTTTTTCTGGGGGGGGGGGGGGGATTGTTAAGGATTTTGTACTCTACACGCTCTCGGACATTAGACGAATTGACGACGAACATCAACGGTATTGAGAAGACGATGCTCCAACGAACAGCCAGGAACATGGAACAACGTGTCCAGAAAGGTAAATGTTATATAATGTAAACTCCCATAGATATGTTATATTTCAGATGGCATAACTTGCTGTTAGCTTTTTACTTGTATTGATAATGAAATGAGTTAGTTTTATATAAATCACCCTTTAGAAGGCCTGTCCCCTACATAAAACAGAAACTTTTCTCCTGTCTGCTTCTTTTCTCAACGAATTTGTCTGATCCGCCGTATTCTAAAAACTAAGTTTGGTGTCTTCATGTCCTAGATTTTTGTGATACAAATGCCAAATTCGTGTGATCGCAGCGCCACATTTCATTGCGTCATAACACTACGTACAGCAGCGCCACCTATGGTTTGTGTTAATGCTGTCGCGGTAAATTCATTCAGTAGTTTGACATGTAGGTTGGCTCGTTTTCATTTGCAAGATTCCTATAATAAGTGGGATTAAATCACAACAGCAAACAATATTACTAATTCCTGATATTGAGTGTTACTTAGGTAGATGAATTAACGAATATTATTCTCGTAAAAAACAATAAAAGAAAATATGCGAGTCATAAAAGAAAATATTTATTAATTATTGGGTTGATGAATAAGTTCATGCCCTTTTATTTCACGAGTGTTTCCCAGGTCAGTAGTGACGATGCAGATGATCAGTTGTATATCAAAATTTAGCCAGTAATATCGTGTAACTAAATCATATTGTGTTGTGTGATTGTGGGTAATGGTTGTTTAGCTTTCAGGTCCGGAATTATGGAGTGTCAAGTAGAGAGGAATTAACATTTCCGACATCTGCTCCTCTACGTGTTTAGCAAAGGATCCACAGCCTCCGAGACTACTCGATAAATTTGTGTTGTTTATGGGGAGGATGCAGACAACCCGAAAATCTTTTGAACGGTTCCTAGGTGGCAAATTTTGACATCAACGACTCTCCACGCTCAGGTCGTACATCTCACTTTGATGAGGATCGTTTGAACCATCTCATCCACTTAGATCCACGTCAGACCACACGCAAATTGACCACTGAGATGGACTGTGATCAGGCCACTGTGGTGCGACACCTGGAACGTATGGAAAAAGTACAGAAATTGGGGTCTGGAGTGCCTCACACTCTCAAAAACAAGAATCAGCGTGTTGCCATATGTATGTCCTTGCTCGCCCGTTATCGTGAATGTTCTCAGCAACACAAACCTATTCTGTCACGTATTGTTATTGGAGGTGAAAAGTGGTACCTATATGAAAATTTCAGGCATCCGAGGGAATGTTTAAGCTCAAACAAGACTCCCACACCACGTCCATAACATGACCTTCATCCTGCGAAGATCATGTTGTGTGCCTGGTGGAACATGGAAGGCATTATTCACTGGGAAATGCTACCGAGGAATCGGACCATCAACGCTGCACTCTATTGTGAACAACTCCGTCGTGTTGCGGGAGCAATTCAGCAGAAACGGCCACATTAGCGCCATGGTGTCCTTCTCCAGCATGATAACGCACGCTTTCACAGTGCAAACATGGCCAAAATGGCCATTCAGGACACGAAATGGGAGATCCTTCCACATTGGGCCTATTCCCCAGATATCGCCCCTTCAGACTATCACCTGTTCCGATCTCTGTCGAATGCACTCCGTGGCAGAACTTTCAACAATGATGTTGATCTTCAGAATGTTCTTAATGATTTCTTCGCAGCAAAACCAGTACGTTTTTTCAAGAATGGATGTACAGACCTATCCATACGTTGGACCACCATCGTAAACAATGGGGAATGGGGGTTGATATATAGATGATTGATTCCGTTTTCCCTTCTGATATAATACATTCCTGTTGTGCGGTAAAAAAAGCCGCGTGAACTTATGCATCCACCCGATATATAGTACTGTTCAGTTTTGAAAATCTAGGATATCTACAGGTTACCTGCCATCGCTTTATACATCATTTAAAGCTTTCATCAATAGCACATAACCCCTCCTTCAGGGGGTCAAGAGGAAACAAAATTATGCTACGATGCATACGTCACTACTGTCGAAAAAGACACATCGCATCAAAATGCATTTTTGCAATGGCTTTTAACATATTTATCATCAGGTTCTCGTTATTTACGCAGATTGCAATGAGACATAGAATATTCGAAAGAACAGATAATAAATTCTGAATTTGCTTGAAACTCATACTGGCCATCCATGTAATATCTTCCAAAATTTTTTTAAATTGCATCGACCTGGAATGGAAATCGAACCAGGATCTCCCACTTTCAGTTCGAGTATGCTACCCGTGACACCACCCAGGACAGTGAAGCGCTACGCAACTGAGACTAAGAACCTTAGCTTAGGAATCTGAACACCCTTCAGATTCCTAAGCTAAGGTTGCTTAGTCCCAGTTGCTTGGAGCTTCACTGTCCTGTGTGGTGTAACGGGAAGCATACTCGAACGGAAAGCGGGAGATGCGGGTTCGATTGCCACTCCAGGGTGATGAAATCTTCAAGTTTTCTGAGAAATGTTACATGGATGGCCAATATGAGTTACAAGAAAATGCAGAATTTATTATCTGTTTCTTTTAATATTCTATGGATTTCCCATGTATTACGAAGAATATTTCTTCCTGCAATGAGATATTGCCGCCCCGGTGGCGCAGTGGTCTAAGCGATGGCCTCTGATCATTCGTCCGAAAGGGGTCCGGGTTCGAATCCCAGAGAGGCATGGATGTTGGGTTTGTCTTACGGCACTGGCTCTATCCCTTCCCTGGAACCAGTGACCCTAAATTAGGGACGGGCGACTGCTTATAGCCGATTGAGTTGCTCATAGTGGTCGTTAAACTTCCAATCAAATAAAAAAAAATTATAATGTTCGGCGATAATTAGTAAAATACACTGACGGGAAAAAAACCCCAACACCAAGAAGGGGTTGTGTTAGATAAACGACAGTTGGTAGGCGGTGAGAGTACATCTGTAAGATGACGTCTATGCAAATTTCGCGCTCGGCGCATACGTGTGGCGCTAGTAGCGCCCTCCGAACATGCAAAGCAGGTTTGCTGTAACGTTCGTGAACGTTAGTTATCGTTGAGATTCGACGTAGGGTGTTGATGTTAGTCAAGAATGCCTTTAAGAAGACGAAGAAGCCATTATTAACAGCTCACGGAGTTTGAACGAGGTCGTGTAATAGGGCTACGAGAAGGTGGATTTTCGTTCCGCAATATTGCAGAACGACTTGGCAGGAATGTAGCCACTGTGCATGATTGTTGGCAGCGGTGGTCAAGGGAAGGTACTGCCTCAAAAATACCGGGTTCCGGCCGGCCACGTGGCACTACTGAGAGGGAAGGCCGCCGTGTACGGCGTATGGCAGTGGCTCATCGTACCGCGTCTGCGGCAGCAATTCGAGCTGCAGTTGCCACCACAGTGACACAACGAACTGTTACAAATCGGTTATTTGAAGGACAGCTCCGAGCCAGACGTCCTGTAGCATGCATTCCACTTACTCCAAACCACTGCCGTTTGCGACGTCAGTGGTGTCAAGCTAGAGCTCATTGGAGGACGGAGTGGAGATCTCTTGTGTTTTCTGATGAAAGCCGCTTCTGCGTGGGTGCCAGTGATGGCCGTGTGTTGGTAAGAAGGAGGCCAGGTGAGCGCCTGCAACCAACCTGTCTGCGGCCGAGACACACTGAACCTACACCTGGAGTTATGATCTAGGAGCAATTTCCTATGACAGCAGGAGCACTCTCGTGGTTATTCCATGCACCCTGACGGCACAGTTGTACGTCGGTCTGGTGATTCAACGTGTTGTGCTGCCATTCATGAACAGCATTCCAGGGGGTGTTTTTCAACAGGGTAACGCTCGCCCGCATACCGCTGTTGTAACCCAACATGCTCTACAGAGTGTCGACATGTTGCCGTGGCCTGCTAGATCACCAGATCTTTCACCAATCAAGCACGTATGGGACATCATTGGACGACAACTCCAGCGTCACCCCCAACCAGCATTAACCGTCCCTGTATTGACCGACCAAGTGCAACAGGCATGGAACTCCATCCCACAAACTGACATCCAGCACCTGTACGACAAAATGCATGAACGTTTGCGTGCTTGCATTCAACATTCTGGCGGTTACACCGGTTATTAATGTACCAGCATTTCACATTTAAAATGGCTCTTCTCGCGCTTACAACAAGCTGTGATCTTGAAACCTTAATCGATTAAATATGTTACCAATACAAATGTATTGCCGCCATTTCATTCCTCTACAACTATTTTTTCGTGGTGTTGGGATTTTTTTCTGTCAGTGTATATTGCTGAGTAACAATGAAATTAACTATTGTTGCCTCACTTCATGGAACAGCATGCATCACGATCAGATTTCTACAACGGTTTTGACTACTTCCATTACCCATTTTTGTTACAAAGGAATTTTTACTTAGGCTTCACTACTCTCGGGAAAGATGTATTACGTGAAAAAAATCATCGGTCGCAGCTCTTGAATACCAAGTAAAGTTTGTGTCACCAGTATAATTATCATTGAATTTACAATTATTAAAGAAATTGTTACGACATTTTAAAATAATTACATCATTATTCTGTATCATCATGTGATCTCGATTTATAACAACAATTACAAATTGTGTAATGTTTAACACGAAGTTTTTCTCATCACATGAACGCACAGTTATTTTTTCTTCTGGAGTTTGCTTGAGATTTCTTGAAGTATCGAAATAAGAGTGAGTTAGAAAACATGTAAGGAAAATTTTCCAATTGTCGTTCACGAAACAGTGCAGTTGTAGAAATCCGTCATCTGCGCGCGCATAGACATGAAGTTGTGGTGATTAGATTTATGTTATTACACGAGAAAGACGTTCACGAATGAGGTCTGAATTGACGTCCTTAATTAATCTGCCTCAAATTTCTTCTATTTAATTACCTGAATTAAAAACTTTATCTGCTCACTTCAGATACCTTTCGAAACTTAAACTGATGGCAACGATCCTAATATTCTTATTAAAGGCATTAGTTACAATGAGCGCGTCGCTCTCTTCAGAATTTAGTGTAATCAATAACCTTCGGAGGTTTAAAACCTATGATCAAAACACAAACAAAGATAGTAATGACTGGTGTCAGGTCTTGAATGGCACATGAGAGCGGTCGAGCACTTTTTGCGTGACTTGACTTCGAGTTTCGAGCCGAGATTGATGATCCAGAGTCTCGGTTTGAGAAGTTTTTTATTCCCAAGCGTTGAGAAAATCGATTGCCCCGTCCGCGTGATACACTTACATACACACGCATCAGTAGTGTTACGCAGTTTTACCTTGACTTGACGTGGAATCAGTAAACTGCTAAGCCAAGTAATTAAATACACGAAGACGCAAAAAGGAAGTTCATAGTACGACCCTTACAAAATTACAATGTTATGTGGGTCACGAAGATTCGTCCATTTTTCCACATTATTGATTCGAGGATGTTATTATCGCAAAACAGTACTCCAAACGGCAACGCTGAGAGAAAGAGAGGGAGAAAGAAATGAAAAGACAGGCTAAAAAGAGAGGGAAATTAGGGGAGATATAGGTAAGAGAAAAGCGGGAGGAGTGAGGAGCAACCTGGAGAGAAAAAGGTGTTGAAAAAATCGTAGGGAAGAATGAAAGAAAAAGTATGAAAGATAAGATGGCCGCCCCGGTGGAGCAGTGGTCTGAGCAATGGCCTCTCATCATTCGTCCGAAAGGCGTCCGGGTTCGAATCTCTGTGAGGCATGGATGTTGTGTTTGTTTTACGGCACGGGCTCTCTCCATTCCCTGGAACCAGTGGCCCTAAATTAGGGACGGGCGACTGCTTATAGCCCATTGAGTTGCTCACGGTGGTCGTTAAACCTCCAATCAAAAAAAAAAAAAAAAAAAAAGATAAGATGAGAGAAGATCTCGACGGTAGAGTAAACACTTGCTCTTTGTTTAAAGGGGTCATTAATATCTTGCTAAGAAAAATTCAGATTGATTCTTCTGTTGAGAAAGTTACACATATCAGTGGTTGTATTGCACACATTTCTTTCTCTTCTGTTGCTTACTGGAAATATATAACCTTGAAAATTCCCGTTCTTTGGACAAGAGCACCGAAGACCTGTACAAAAAAGACGGAGTATTGAACAAAACTCTAGCAAAGATTACGATCCATTTACACACAATGATAAGCCGCTGTGACGTACTACAGAGATGCAAACATGTGTCAAGACGGCAAATCTGCAGCGAAACAGTCTGTTCGCGTAGCTCAATTGGGAGAGCGATTTACTCCGGAGTGAGGGAACATTCCCGTCGCGGACAAACTTGTGTTTTCACATTGGCGCCCGATTGTGGAAAATGGATCCACTGGCCGTTGGGTTCTTCGGAAAATGTGTGATGTTTGTTCCACACATTGTTTGGAATTAATGGAAAATTCCTACTTCGCTTCAAAGAAAAAAATCAAGAAGGACATTCTGTGACGTACTACAGAGGTGAAAACATGTGTCAAGACGACAAATCTGTAGCCAGACATTCTGTCCGCGTAGTTCAGTTGGAAGAGCTACTTACTCCAGAGTGGAGGGACACGAATTCGATGCCCGTCGCGGAAAAACTTGTGTTTTCACACAGTAAATTAAGAATTGTTAGTAAAATCACATGGTTACACACCCTCATCCACTGCTATCTATCGAAACTACGAATTTAGTGTAGCACCTTTATATTAAAAGATGTTTATCACTCAAGAGCATATGATAAACTAAATGACACAGAAAAACATGGTAAATGTAACTTAGTGGGATAGTACGTCACAAAGTTGAATCCCACTAAAGTTTACTGTAAAGCGAAGTCACCTGGAAGTACATCCCAATGATATCTCATTCAGATAAATTTTATGAAACTGAGTCGGGAGCGTGCGGTGAAGCTAACTTACATGGTACCACGTAATAAAATTGAATTTTCCTGAAGCGCCTGATAAAATAATCACCACGACAGCGTAAGATGAGCCGAAATGTGCCTCCCGGGTGGCGCAGTGGTCTAAGCGATGGCTTCTGATAATTCGTGCGAGATGGGTACGCGTTCGAATCCCGGTGATGCATGTATGTTGTTTTTGTCTTCCGTCACTAGCTTTCTCCCTTCCCTGGAGCCAATGGTACTAAATTAGGGGCGGCCGACTGCTTACAGCCTACTGAGTTGCTCGCGGAGGTCATTAAACCTCCAATAAAAAAAAAACTGTCTTGGGAGAATGTAGCATACAAAGCTGTTCTTTTTAAATATTTCGATCAGATTTTATCTTTTTCCAAGGAATAATCAATACACACAATTGACGTGGACTAGGAACATCAAGAAGAAATCATCGCTCTTTCCACATAAGTGAGCCATGGAAAAATTCCCATCGGCCGCCACCGAGAATCGAACCCAGGGCCTTCCAGTTACGCGCCGGACATGCTACGACTGCACTACAGCGGCCTTGAATTCTCCAGACTCACATACGACTAACTACCAAACCACATGGCAGGTTGCTTCTTGGAGCCCCGCACAATGCTGGGGATTCACCAAAGATTGAAAAGCAGCACCTGAACAAATAACTAGGAGGCGAATGAATAATCAATACACACAATTGACGTGGACTAGGGACATCAAACAGAAGTCACCGTTCTTTCCAAATATATAAGTGAGCCACGGAAAAATTATCATCGGCCGCCACCGGGAATCGAACTAATAAATGTGAAAAGAGCGATGACTTCTGTTTGATGTTCCAAGGAATAATATTTTAGGATAAGCTGTTGATACAGTCTCCTTTAAACGTCTTCTTGCGGCGAAACATTTTCTTGAATAATGAATATGGAGCACTAAAGTCTCATGTTAGGCGATTGTTTTTTCGTAGTTTTGTGTCTGAAAAGGCATTCACGATTTTTTTTCGCCATCAAACGGACAAAATCCGGAAAAATATATTTTATGCATGTCTTTCGAAGACACTCTGGGCGACGAAAAAATGATGCTGTACGAAATGGAAACTGTCCCTTCGGATTCCGCTAGAGTGTAAAACATTAAGGACAGAAAGCTTGATCATTAAAAGAGTAATCCCCTGTTTTCCACTGGAAGAAAAGTTCTAGAATTTCCTTCCGCATAGGGTCTTCCGCGGGTGTTCGGCATCCAGCGGAGCGAGCTGTTGACGAGGGAATTCACGGGTTATTAAAGATCGCGATTTTCAAGGGTACGGTGGCTGGTTTAATGGATTGTGTGAAATACTTGGCTTTACAAGACGAAGAGACTTCTGAAACGCGCAAGTGTTTTACTTTATATTTTCTTCTTCTTAATACTTGTAACTAGAAATTCAACCTCCTATCTCTAGTGCATCGAATTTCACATCAACGCAGAAATAATACCCTTGGGAATGCGCGACTTCTGATGTGCAGCATCCCAATAAAATTTCCGGTCCCACTGGTACTGCTTTTTCTACTAGTGATGTCAATGAAACTGTATAACCTTCATCAAGGAGAGCTGATAACGGAGACGCTTTTCATTAATTTTCGTTTTTTTTGTCCAGGACATGGACGATATATCACAGTTTTCCAGATGATGGCGCCTTGTCAGATATTTGGTATTGATGCTAATTACAAGGTTTGCTCTGAAGTCTTTAATAATTTATCATTTACCTTTTACTATCAAAAAATTCATTTCAACTTTTGCGTAACACATTTACACATATCTTCAAATATTTCTCGTTATTTTAATATTCTCGAAAAACAACGATTTTGTATTTTAATCAAGTTATAATAACCAATACTGGCTTTTCTTGACTCAACTGAGAATAAATTTTCTCTATTGATTGGACAGATATTTCAGACTTTCAGTAATGAACTGGTTACCGAAAGCGTGTAAAAGAGAACTCAAGAAACCGTTATTCCTCATTAGTTTAAGGAAATGTCATCAGGAAATTCGAGCAGTAAATGTTCATGTCCTATACCTCGTAAGCTGGTGCACCAGTTGATTGAAATGTTAAAGCCACTCAGTCTGATCTATTTACTTCTTCAGTTTGGTGTACTGAGTTTTGTCGCTACACCCGATCCTTGAGTGATTTATTCCTTTGAATTCCCGATTCTTGAGTGATTTATCCTTTGGATTCCCGATCCTTGAGTGATTTATTCCTTTGGATTCCCGATACTTGAGTAATTTATTCCTTTGGATTCCCGATTCTTGAGTGATTGAACTCATTAGTTTCTGGTAACTAGAAAAGATGAAGAACCCAGAGAAGAAATCTTAATTAATAAAGATAAACGAATTTACTTATAATTCCTAAACGAACCATGATAAGGTTAAGAGTTGCAGAAAGATTGCGACTATTTAATAGCGTTCATTCAGTTGCAACAAACAAGGCTTGATTTTAATAAATCAAAACTCATTACTTTTTTAATTTTTGCATGAGAATGGAAAACTATCAAACAATCTGAAGCTTACTGAGTACCAGAGTGTAATAAACATGATAGCATCTTTAAATAATAAAATGTGTGATTCATGCTTTCAGAAAGAGATTTGTATCACTGAGTCGTATTCAGCTCCATTGGCTTCACCGTAACTTTAAAGTATTTTCCTTAACGGAAAACTGTAACTTTCAACACACTATTTTATTTTGCGATTTCAAAGCGCATCTTTGATCTACACAGTCGAATTACATTATTGAGACCACCTCCTACTTTTGACGTCAACAGCGCGTAGCCAATGAGAGAAGGCACGTGTCGTGAGCTGGGTTGGAGGGTACATAAGTTGCGCTATAGGCATTCTGAAAACATATCACTCGTTGCTGTCATGGATAAAAGGAGCGATTTATCATATTTGCAAAAAGGGATGATTATCGACTTTCGAGTCAAGAGCGTCAGTATTTCTGAAACAGCGGAGTTTGTGAGCTGTTCTCGCGTGCTGCTGTGGTAAAAGTTTATCGTGATTGGAGAAATGGCACTATTGCGAATAATTGATGTGGAAACTGTGGAGCACCACGTGCCATTTATGTGAGAGGTGAACGTTGGCTTCGAAGGTCCGTGAGGGCCGATTGACCCGATACAGTGGAGCAAATCACTGGCCGAATGAACCAGGGAGCAACCGGAAGTGTGTCTAAACCGAGAGTTCAGCGAACCCTGCTGCGTATGAAACTCCGATGCAGACGGATGGTCACTGCACTTATGCTAAGGAAGGTGCATCGACAGAAAAGGCTTACATTTACACGGCAGTGTCGGAATTGGACCTCCGCTGATTGGCAAAGGATCGCCTTCTCCGATGAGTCACGTTTTCTGCTTCATCGAACGGATGGACGTTGGCGTATAAGGCGAGAAACATTGGAGAACAAACACTCTTTACCTATTGGTGGAAGAACCCAAGCTGGTGGGAGCAGCATTATGGTCTGGGGAATGTTTTCATGGCATTTCCTGGGTCCACTCATACATGTGGAAGTCCCTTACACGTGGACCGAATTCGTTATGAATCCATCCTTGCAGACCACGTACACGCATACATGCTGATTGTATTCCTTGAGGCGGATGAGATCTTCTAGCACGACAATGCGACGTGTAACGCATACACAACACAATGCGACGCATACATGCTGATTGTATTCCACAGTTGGAAATGTCCGAGAGTGGTTTGGAAGAGCACGATGAAGACTTCAAAGTACTTCACTGGTTCCCTAATACCAAAGAATTAAACCCAATAGAGCATTTGTGGGACCACCTCGATCGCATTGTTCGCTCTATGGAATCTCCACCAAGCAGCCTGCAGCAGCTGTTAGATGCACGGCAGTCAGCATGGCTCCACATACCTGTGAACACCGTCGAGCACCTTATTGAGTCACTCCCAGCCCTTCTAGCTGCTGTCCGCGCTGCACACGGCGGTTACTCTGGATATTCACTGATGTTCACAATAATGTGACTCGACCGTGTATATCTGTTCACTTAATTGACGCTGATCTGTTTCATCTTTGGGACAGAGCTTCGTGATAAGTTTCGGATTCATGCTTCTGAATTTAAATTCCGCCGATGAATGAAAATTCCATTTTTTTGTGTTAATATTAAGTTAAAAGGTATTAACTATCTTTATATTAGATATAAGCTAGCTTTTCTAAACAACTTTGTAATACCAAATTAAGCAATGCATCAAATTTTATATTTAATGCTGTCGTTAAGTATTTGATCTATGCTAGTATCTTTAACACATTGTTCAGCATTATTTTAAACTATGTATCAGATTCAATCTTCAATATTTTTCAGTAACAGAATTTGCCTTCAGCATTTTTTTCATTCAGTATATACACCGAAGGGCCTAAACATTATGACAACCTGCCTAATATTGATGATCCTCCACGTGCCGCCAATGCAGCTTTTACCCGGGCAGACATGGAAGCTACAAGATTCCTAAAGTTGTCTTGTGGTACCAAACCGTTACTAGCAGAAAACTGTTTTACGTTACGTGGTTGAGACGCCGGAGATTGGCTCTGCCAGCCAGATGGGAGAAAGTATGATTTCCTTTTTGGAAGTTAATTTTCCAAGATTTCTTGAATCTTTTGCAATGTTGTCCACATATTACCACAGAAGGCAGTGTCAACAAGTGGAAGGCTTTTAATTTGGTTTAAACTCATTAGAGATCTTTCCCCTAGAAGAAACGGGGGCTAGGGAAGATTTCTCTGGAAGAAACCACCATCTCGAAATTTTTTCATTAGAGGTAAAAATGCCGCCCCGGTGGCGCGGTGGTCTAGGCGATGGCTTCTGATCATTCCTCCGAAATGGATCCGGGTTCTAATCCCGGACCCCTTACGGACGAATGACCAGAGGCCAGCGCCTTAGACCACTGCGCCACCGGGGCGGCCCAGAAACGTTTTCAAAAGTTTTGGTTACAATAGGACTAACTTATTTCCTATGAACGAGTTCCATTCTTTGGACTCTTCTCGGGGAAAGGAGGAAAGGCAAAAGTATCGTTTTCTCTTATTTCTTCTATTTTGCCAGCTGTAAAGGAGAAAGGTGTTGCAGTGCGTCCAACAGGCTTTCCTTGAGAAGAAACAGAAGATACATAAGTTCTGAAGAAAAAAGAACAGCAATGCCAGAGGGTTAAAGAACATAGATTTTGATATCAGTATCACGTTCCTCAGTACTGAAGAGCAGCATGCCGACTTGACTTTTTGTTGTTTTTGTTTGTGATTTTAACGACCACCGTGAGCAACTCAATGCGCTATAAGCAGTCGCCCGTCCCTCATTTAAAATTACAGGTTCAAGGGAAGAGAGTGAGCCGCGAGACAAACACAACTTCTATTCTTCACCGGGATTGGAACCCGGACCCACTTGGACGAACGGTCATAAGACAGCGTTTAAACAACTGCTCTACTGGGACGGCCTGGGCCTTTCTATTTGTAAAAATGTTTACCATTGATTGCACTTCATCATGAATGTTAGCCTTTAATATTTTTGTAGCCTGATCTATTCAAAAATCAGTGATTTGGCGAAAGTTCATAGGTACTAGGTTTCTCACGACCCTTATGCCATTTTTACTATCTTGAATCATTGAAACAGGAAGGCTCTTGACCAAGAATTGAAGAATTCCAAGCATTCCAAGTAAATTGGAGTGTGTACATATAATGTTTTAAGATTTTATGTTTGCAGACTGTTTGTAATGACGACAAACAATCTACTGCTTGGTAGACTACAGAGGAATAACCTATCTACATTAAAAAAAGTCAATAAGCGACCAAAGTAATTTGTAGAATCAGTCATGTGTGATCCAAAGATAGCGTTTGCCCTTAAAAGAATCTTTAAAAGACATCTCATCGATTTTTGGGAAAGAACTATTAACCTGTTTTCTTCCATCAAAAACGATCGTGATTCAGTGGACTTAATACATAAGAATGGAGTATATATGATACCTTTGGAGCCTGTGCTGCCCACGGAAACAGAAAATATATACATAGGATCTACTTTTTGGACTCTCAGGACTAGGTTGACTGAACATAAGTTTGACATAAAAATGAAAGCAAATTTGACTGCGTTGTCACGTTTAGTCAACCAAGGGCTCCCATGTTCCAGTTTGGGATCATGTTTCTGCACTGAACGTTCCAATGTTCGGATCACACCTCAAGTTCACAGAAAGCATTTTTTTTCTTTTTCCTTTTTCGGGAATAGGGTGTGTAACGATAACACACCGGAACTCATACCGCTTCCTTGGAAATCGGTACTTCCCGATTCTACCTACCATTGTTCCCGGAGGAATTTCGATACAAACGACTCATTAAACAATCCAATCAAATTTCGGATTATGTCGACTCCTCCCAGCAATCACACCAATTATGTTGAGGGCTGTTCCTGTTGTGTATATATATACATTGTGTATTACCAGCATTTGTAACATCTGATGATGAATCGTATTTTACGATCCGAAAGGTCTTATGTAAGATTTTATCTAGATCCATTAAAGGTTTTATAAGTTTCACTCTTATTTTAATCGTGCACAAGAGAGTAATCATTTGAGTAGTATTAATCTATAAATAAATACAGTTTTATTTTTAAAAAATGCTTTTTTGAGGAGTTGTCAATATAAACAAATATGTCTGTTCGTGTGTGAGACATTGTAGGATAAACATTTAATAGTTTCATAAAGGGCTGACAAAATATACGGAAAATGAATGTTTCAATCACATCGATACTTAATAATGCACAAGTGCCGGTAAAATCTATTCTGAAAGCGCTTTTTTATGTATATCAGTCGTAATCTCATACATTCTGTGCTCTAAAAGGAGGATCTGTGAAGCGTATCTCAGCGGTCTCTTATATGCCACAGTAATGAATCATACATGCGTCGATGCTAAATTTTATAAATTTTACGGGAAGACCGAAAAAATGTATTCGTGATAGATTTTCTACATACATCGATAATAAATTGCTACATGTTCTATTTTTTTACTCTAAAAATCATGAAATGTACTCTTTTTTTTTTATTGAGATTTAACAACCACCGTGAGCAACTCAATGGGCTATAAGCCGTCGTCCGTCCCTAATTTAGGGTTACTGGTTCCAGGGTTGAGAGAGAACCAATATCGTAAGATAAAGACAACATCCATGCCTCACCGGGATCCGAACCCAGACGCTTCTCGGGAGATTGGTCATATAAACCAGCGCTTAGGCCACTGTATCACCAGGGCGGCAAATATATCTGTACGGAGTGTTTTATATACAAAATTTAGCACTAACTGAAAGGGAAGTCAATTCAAAGTAAGCTACCCTAGCACATATATTTTCATTCCATTGTTCCCAGTAGCGTTTACCAGAACTACCGCTGAAACGGAATGTATGAAATACATGAAAGCTCATTCTTATGATTGAAAAAATTGTTGTTATTCGTACATTTAGGGAATATAATTTAAATATTCTAATTAAATCTAGTTAAAATTCAGTAAGGTATGGAACAAAAAAATAGCTCAATGGCAAATTATGCCTGTGGTTTTTTGTAAATTAAATTTTCAGATATTTTTTAATTTAGGATAGTAAACGCAAAGAACAATTTGGCACCTTTTGCAATTCTTGGGAAGCTATTGTTGGTTTCTGCACACCGAAACACTGAAAGTCAAATGGGAGACAAGAGTATATTTTTTCTAATTTTCCTTTACTTGTCGTGAAATCAAGTTGAATGAGACAAGCATTGCTTTAATAAACTCTTTCTTAATGTCTTTTAATATTACTCATCAGACTATCGAACATCCTGAGCCACTTTATCATCAAAATATTCAATGGAATGTGTTTTAAACAAAACCGAACACATGATGGAATAAACTGCAACCATTCAAGAATTAAATAAATATAAGTATATCACTTAATATGCAATAGAAAAAACTGCATGCATACATAATAAACCAATGAACTTATATTAAAATATATAATCGCAAACAGACATGCAATGGAATGGGCTGACACGAATTCGTGAGCGTACTACTAAAGTAATTTTAAAAGTGCGCAAAAAATAATGAATTTTGAATCCTCAAAAAGAGCTTTCAAAATAGGTACTAAAATTCGTAAAAATTATTAAAAAAACAACAATGAAAAGCCATTATCTTTGCCAAACACTTTCGATAAAAGGACTAAGATCAATTAATGTTCAAAGCAATAATAATAAAAACAATATAAAACGATTTTTGGTGCTGCATTTAATTATAAAAAATTCTGCATTTTTTTCTAAAAAAAGCAAATATTGTGTGAAAAGCTCGTACATATATTTTTGCCCATGTGGATGTCTAATGCACCTAGCAAACCTCCTTACGCACATACCTGCACTTTAACAAGCTCATATTGTGAAAACCTTTTGATGCATTTTATAGTTGAGTCCACGAGCGGAATGTAATATATACGTATGGTGCGAATGTAATATATACTTGCATGGTACGAAGGTCTACGTTTGGATCGTAAATATACCTTCACTTGGCACGATGTCCCTGTTTCTAAACTTTCCACGTAGTTTTGCAGACTTTTTCATCATCCTGCTTTAACAGGATGATGGAAAACTGAAGTGAAGGGCTTTTTGAAGTGAACCCATATTCCTGTGCCACATTAGTGAAACATGGAAAATCGATTTTCGCACATTTCCTAACAAAAAATAGTTTATTGTATTAAAATGATGTAGAGTAAAAGGAATACACAGTCGTATCATAATAATATGACCACCCTCGGAATCACAGTGTATCAGACCAGGCGCGTCATATGAGTGCAAGGTCGACCACATGGAGATATATGCGACCAGCCAGGACAGATGAGCCACAGTGCGTTGCGTGAGCACAATGGGCAGAGGTAGTGATTTGACGGGCGTTTAAAAAGGAATAATTATCGGCTTAAGAGCCGAGGATGGAAGCATTTAGAAACAGCAGACTTCGCGGCCTGTTCAGAAGATGCTGTAGTAAGGGTGTACCAAGAATGGACTGCTGGTACAGAGTACCTCCCGACGTCATAACTGTGGAGTTCCAGCGGTCATCGACCCCAGAGGAGAACGTCGCTTCCGTCTACTGGTAAAGGGAAAATCGACGCGCAACAGTGCAGCAATTGACCACGAAAATGAACGCTGAGGCACCCAGGTACGCATCCCCGATAACAGTAGAGCGAGCCCTGTTACGCATAGGTCTCCGGAATCGACGCTGCGTCAAGGCGGCCATTTTAACCCAGGTCCATCGGCAACGACGCCTGCAGTTAGCATGGGACTGCCGTTATTGGACAGTGGAAAAAGGTTGTCTTCCCCGACAAATAGAGGTTTCCACTCCACAGAAGTGAAGGGAGGTGGCGGATACTGCGTCAGACACACGAGAGCCAACACCCGGACACGCTTGCCGGTCAAGTACAGACAGCCGGTGGCAGTGTGCATGGAATGTTTTCCTGGTATGACCTGGAACCGCTGGTACCACTGAGTGGGTGTCTGAACACTCGCTGACCACAGGCATCCCTTCATGTTGGACGTTTTCCCTGATGGTGATGGTGTCTACCAACAGGACAGTGCGCTGCGCCACTTCTCTAAGGGTGTGTGTGAGAGGTTTCAGGAACACGACAGCGATGTCTCCATTCACCGTGATCAGCGAAATCGCCCGACCTCAATCCCATAGAGCACTTGTGGGACTATTTGGATCGACAGGTTCGTCGTGCCGACACACAACCACGTCATCTCCGGAACCTCCGTGCTCTGATTCAGTCCGAATGGGCACGTGTGCCTCGGGCAGCCTTCCAGGGCCTCATTAAGTCCATGCCACGCCGTATCTCCGCTGTCATTCAGGCCAAGAGTGGTTATTCCCATTGTTAGGTAGGTGGTCATATTATTCTGATACGACCGTGTATCGTTTGCCAGTTAGAAGTATTGAAACCAAAAGTCATACAATAATCAGAGGCGAGGAACTAGACTGATTCCTTTGATTTGTTTTTAAGATGAATGAATAAAGTGTTTGCGGAAGAAATATTTCTGGGATGAACTTCCAATGACATTAGCGCTCCCTGATTCTGTCCAAAACCTTTCACGAGATCGTTATGTCACTGCATTTTTCTACAAATGCCCGCATAAATATCATTAATGTTGTTTACAGTTGTTAAGAGAAATGCTGAAAATGTCATTAATTTGGTACGTCTAGTATTATGCACTCCACCTGCTTTTCTGAAAACCGTATTGGAAAAAGGAGAAAATGTACCAAATATTAATTCCAGTTACTAAAATGATTTTCCAAAAGTAATTAGTGTTCTATTAAGAATTCAAAAATACTTAATGACTTTGCTAACAAAGTGTAATGTTATGATTCGAGGTTTAAGTGAAAGAAAGGACGTATCATTGTACGCGCTGAGTCATTCCCGCAGTTTGGAAAAATGGAAAACTTCTCTGCACAGGAACCATTTTAAGGAAAAAATATTCAACTCACTTCTGAGGTTCATCTGATTTTACATAAAAGCCACAACTTCAGAAAAATAAGCAAAAAGTTTATTACACGATAAAGTTGTCACAGAATCCTTCGATAATCGCCCAAAACAAACATTGATTAAAGCCCATTAGAAAACTTTATAGGAAAATATGAACCAAGTCGTTAATTCAGCAAAACATTATTAAGAAAATCAGCACAAATATATAGTTCTTCTGCAGTATTAAAATAAATCCATGCAAAGTAATTGAAAGATTAGGAAAGAGCCTCAGATAGCATTGATTTTGCAGGAGTTAGAAAAACACATACACAGACATCAGTTCTTACAGAGCCACTGAAAAACTGCAAGGCCGTCAATGTTGCCCAGATCCGGTGATAAAGCACTACAAAGCCATCATTGTTGCAAAGCAAGTCTAATGAAAATAGTGCAAATCACACTGATAAAAGCTGTATAAAAGCATTAATGGTGCACAAAACTTTTGATACAACTAGTACCGAGCCAATAATGCTGCAAAATGCTGTTCTAAAAGCAGTATAAATTAATTAATGTTGTAAAACATTGTTCTTAAAACAATGCAAAGCCACTAACTTTGCAAAGCACTGCAAATAAAAGCATTAAGATTCATTAATGTTCAAAGCCATAATGAAAACAATATAAAACCATTAATATTGCAAAGCACTTATAATGAAATTCTACAAAGCTATTAGCATTGCGAAGTACTGCTGAAACAAATCTCGTAAAGTCATTAATGCTCAATATTTTTGATGAAAACAGCAAAAGGACTTTGATGTTATACAGAACTGCTGGTAAAGTAGTATAACTTCATTAATGTTGCACAATGCTTCTTATGAGGACAGTTCAAAGTTTTAAATATTTCTCCGCACTACCAATATGAAGAACACGAAGCCATTACTGTACAAGCACTGCTGATAAAAATAGAACAAAGCCACTGCACAGCTCTCCGGACGAAAGCCTTTAATTTAAAATCTTTTTTGATAAAAACAATACTACTGATGAAAAGCAGTGTAAATCCATTAATGCTGCACAGTGCTGATGACAAAAATAGCTCAAAGCCTTTAATGTCGCACAACATTGATAAATTAAAAACAAAAACTCCTGATGTTACGTAGAGTTTGTGAAACGTCATCCACAAAGCCGTCGATATTTGATTTACACTAGGTAAATACTGAGTGCTCACTGAATTACGACCACGTGCATAATATTTCGTGGGCACTCCTTTTCCCCGGAAAAACGGTTGCCACCCTGCATGCCATCGGGTGGTTGACGTTACACTCCACGAGGTGTCTGTCTTGACGGCCTCAACCAACATATTTATACTTCGGTCCACAGTTCCGGTATGAAGCGTGGTGGCGTGCCCAGCTGCCTCAACTGGAGTTCCCCAACATTGCACAGGTGTTCAATTGGGTTGAGATCAGGTGAGTTTAGGGGCCATTCGAGATGTCGCATATCAGCACTGTGTTCGATGAGCCATGATCGTCTGAGACGGGCCCGATTACATGGGACATGGTCCTGGAATAATTCATCACCCATCTGGGTGGAGGCACAACAACACTGGGAGTGTACATCGTTTGAAAGCAGTCTCTGGTATTAGCCGGTGCCCGTACGTTGGTTCGCAAGCACCAGAATTCCCAATTCATGCACTCTAAATATATTCTACACCATATAATCCGCTCAACGGCCAGCATAGTCGATGGAATGCACGAGATATCCATAGCCACATGCTGCGGACTTCAAATGGGGACTATACTATCGGCAAAATGGAGTACACATCTTGATTCATCGAAGAAGCACACCTGCTCAAATATTCTATCTTCCAACCCGGACTCTACCATCGGCATAATGGAGTACATATCTTATTCATCGGAGAACTACACCTATTCAAATCATCTATTGTCTAATCCGGACTCTACCATCGGCAAAATGGAGTACATATCTTGTTTCATCGGAGAAGCACACCTACTTCAAATCTTCTATCGTCCAATGTGCATGGTTCTAGCTCCATGAGAACCATTTATGACGATGGATTGTTATTAGTAGATGCTGGCTTAGAGAGCGACTACTTTTGCAGTTTATTCGTGCCAGCGTGCGAAGCATAGTCGTGCGGGACATTGTTTCTGGTTGTTTCACATTCTATGAGGCCGTCAACTGAGAAACTATACTCCGCCAATTGTGCTATACAATGCGAAGCCCCCGTTGTTTACTTCTGTAATCCCCTTATCTCCGCCCTTTTCAGTTGCGTCACTGATCTGTTGTTTCACCATTTTGGCACTATTCCTGGTAAATTTTAACTACGGAGGAGCTGGAACCACTGCCGCCGTTTCCGAAATGGATGCGCCAAGCCTTCGTGCACTTACAATTTGGCTTCCCTTAAACTCCGTTAAATATTTGGTGGTACCCATAACGTCCGTAATGTCGCTCTCAGTTACACCACCCATCTCTTAGATACAACGTTTTAACCTGCAGGTCACGACCTCGTCCGCATTGCGCTGGTATCACATATAACTCCCTTTGCATAAGGGTAGGCGTAATTCAGTGAGAACTCAGTGAATAATGTGCTATACAATCGGTTTTGACGGTGTTTATTTTTTTGTTCATTTGATGTAAAAAGACAACGCTCTCCACTTCCCCCCGATGTTGCATAGCTTGCGCAATAGCACTAAAAGAATCGCTGATTGTATGACACCCAGAATAGCGACTAAAAACACGAGCTGTCGTTCAACATATTGGTTTGAAATCCTAGTAAATGTGTCAAATCGTTTCATTTAGTAAATGTGTCAAATCGTAAATGTGTCAAATCATTTCACTTGGATAGAAAACACTGATAGTATCACTGCTGTTACACAGCAGTTGTAAAAAGCGCACAAAGTCACAAATCTTGCATATCACATGCAAGAACAATCACAAAACAATTGATTTTCCTGAAGAAAATTCACTTCCTGAATAGAAAAATCCCAGAAAAATTAAATATCCTAATTGGAATGATCTTCCGAGAGAAAATGCTCACATAAACTCTAGTTTTGCATAACAGGTGAAAAATGCTCAAAAAACAATGCTACTGCTTAGTAACGTTATGAAAAATGCTCACATTAATATCAAAAGTGCATAATGGGCATATTATGGATTAAGTCAGATATATATGAGTTAAATTAAAGTCCTTAAAATTAATTACAACACTTCTTATACAGTTTTTAAGTACTCTGAAAGCAAAAAGAAAATTCTTCCTCAAAATTATTGCGTCATCGCTATTTAATTAAGAGTGCGCGAAAATTCACTTTGAATTCGCGTTTTGGAAGCAAACAGTAAATATCATAAAAAATGGCGAGGAAAATATTTGAAACGAGAAATTTTTATACCATTGCAAGGATTGCTTTAAGCGAAGAAGATCTTTGTTTGTCCTGTTATTCCATGTAATGAGTTTTTAAGTACTTCCTTTCTTGTGATTTTAAGAAATGTTTTCTCATTCAACGGAATGCCACGAGTTTCAAGTTGTTAAATTTACTAACGAGAAAACTGCGCTTCAAAGAGGTTACACGATTTTTTCCCTTTCGCGTTTCAGATGTAGGCTTTTTTTTTTGTGTGTGCATGTTCATTTCCTCGAAACGGAAAAATCCTGATGTTAGATGCGAAAGACGTGATCACAATGCGTTTATAGAAAAATGAGTCTTTTACCCGTGGCAAACGTTCACTGCACAAATGAACCCCGCTCTTCAGAACTTCAATTTCTTTGTTGTTCTATTAAATGTGAATTTTCAGAAGATATGTCTCTCTTTTCGTCGTACTACTAAACAAGATGGAATTTCCATTAGATCAAAAACTTTCATTTAAAATGATAACTCTTCATTGCAGCTTAATAAATAATTAACACAAGGAGATGAAAACGTAGATTTACATGATATGTTTGCCCATAGTTTATTCAGATTTAATCATGTATAAAATGGAAAAGTGATCCTGAAAAAAAAACTCATTTGCTCTGTCTATGTACAGCTGATGAAATCCACGAGCGGCAACAGTGATCTGGAGGAGAGTTTGGCAGAACGCGATTGCCAGTCTAATCTTCCCATATTACTTCCTGTGGGATTATACACTGCTTCACTTGATTATACACTGATTCACTGTTTGCAAGAGTTAGGAACAACATCACTGATGCCTTTAATTAGATCGCTAAGGAAACCGGCCAGCATGATCCTGAAAACGTGTTGTCTTGTACGCATATACGTTTCCCATAAAGAAGTTATTTTTCACACCTGTTGTGAATTTAAGTGTCACGCTTCCTAACCAAAGCACACTAGTGTGCAAAGCTTACGTACAAACCAGGTTTTGCCCTGTAACGTCGCACACCAGCTGCCTGGATATGTGAAATTCAGACCATAGGAACTTCATTACGAACGGAAATGTTGAACGAAACAACACCGACACAACTGCACATACTGAAGGATAGAGTGGAAGAATTGCGAAATCTGAAGAATTCAGAATTGGCTACATAGCCCGGGTTCCATGATACAGATGCATCATTGCTAAAGACGGTATGAAGGGAAGAGGAGGTCTTCAGTAGGCGATATAGTCACTCCAAACGTTGAGCATGATTTGCACCGTCTCTCCATACTTCACACTAGGTTGTTGATGAGTTCTTGCGGTAACATCGCCCATTCTTCCGTCAGCGCCATCTTCAGTCTCTCCATACTTTGCACTAGGTTAAAAATATTCCAAATACGTGGCGACAGTTAATAAATAAATACATCGCTCTTTCCACGTTCCAGAAACACACAGCAACCGAAAATTGTTTTTCAGCCGCCGCTGTGGAAACGAACCAACAGAACTCTCGGTAACGCACTCGGCGCGATACCGAGAGTTCTGTTGGTTCGTTTCCACAGCGGCGGCTGAAAAACAATTTTCGGTTGCTGTGTGTTTCTGGAACGTGGAAAGAGCGATGTATTTATTTATTGCACTAGGTTGTTGATGAGATATTGCAGTAGCATCGCCCATTCTTCCATCAGCGCCATCTTCAGTCTCTTCATACTTCGCACTAGGTTGTTGATGAGACATTGCGGTAGCATCGTCCATTCTTCCGTCAGCGCCATCTTCAGTCTCTCCATATTTCGCACTACGTTGTTGATGAGATATTGCAGTAGCATTGCCCATAATTCCGTTAGCGCCATCTTCAGCTGTTGGACAGTTTCCAGTGGGTGTTGACGTGCCATAACGCGTCTTCCCAAAGCGTCCCGCACGTATTCAATAGGATTTAGGTCAGTGGAACGTGCTGGACAATCCATCCGCTGAATGCCTTCACTTTCCAACAGCTCATCAACAGCCACGGTACGATGGGGTGTGGCGTTATTGTCCATTAATACGAACTGTGGGCCAGTGGCACCTAGAAACAGAGGAACCTGGGGAAGGATTATCCGATTACAGTACCTCCTTCCAGTAACTAAAGCTCCGTACGACCATCGATCCAAATGCCTTCCCATATGAGAACACAGCCCCCGCCATATTTCTCTCCTGCATTGATATTTTCGGGGAGATACCGAGTGCCTACCTCAAGTCAGATTAGCCGACGTCCACAATCGCTAGATAGTAAACCTACTCTCATCAGTAAAGAGTATTATATCCCACTGTTCTGCTGTCCAGCCCTTCTGTTCTCTGGACCACTGCAGACGGTGTCTCCGGTGAACAGTTTTTAATGGAATACAGTGTACTGATCGTCGGGCAAACAGTCCACTTTTGGGTAGTCGCCTGGCGACTGTAAACCGTGATATTTTGCTTCCTGTGCTCATGTTCAGTTGTTTCGCAAGGTTACATTCTATCCAGTGTCGATTCTTGTTGGCTTGTTGGAGTGGACAGCGCTGGTCACCGGAGGTGGGTCTTGGTGGACGATCACCACACCGGTCTTTCGCACAGCTGTGTCTGTCATCCTGAAGGCCAATCACGCACGCGATACGATGCTATGGGCGATAACGAATTCTTGGTAACACGCATCACAGTTCGTCCCCCCTACAATTATTCAACCAAGAGTAAAATCAAGATGTTCTCGACGAGCCATTTCGTCATCTCTAGCACACAACAAACACAATGGAGCGCCTGTAGTACTTATGCACATCGTTCGGTGACCTCCGTTCAACTGATGCAACTGGACTGCGTGAGCATACCTTGTTCTCACGTCACGCAAACCACACGTCGTGCTCCATTTTTACTCATGTGCTGTTGCTTCCTTCCTAAATACGATCCTGAGTTAATTTGTGTATGGGTGTTGTAGCAATTTACGACATTATTTTGCTTTTCACGCTTCGTTCATAAGTTTTGTACACCAGTGTATGAATCCTATCAATACCATGACGTTTATTCCTAAATAAGAAAGAAAGTCTCACGTCGAGGGATTTTCTTACTTTGCAGTTTCGGTCAAAAGATTAACAAATCAGCTTTATGACAACACTCTGCAATTAATTTAATTCATTTATCTGATCTAGTATTCCCCAATCCAATGTTTGTTCCTAAGTCAGTGACTTAATGAACAACTTATTAACTGTTCTCCGGTTTCCCCCTGGGTGTGAGAGTTTAGAAAGGAGGATTGCTACACTGTCACGGCGAGAGTTTGAGCTACGTGGAAGCCTCAAATACCTTTCTGAATATCATTAACAACAGATATTTTGTGAATGCAGTTTTAACAGATGAAAATGCAAACGCATTTCTTTCACGAGAATTTCCTTTAATGAATTTCATGTCAACTTTCTCTCCACTTTATGTCCAAAACTGAGCTGTTAGCATTACACAAGATTAGCTTTTGTAAAATCAGGATGAAAAGTTCAGGCAGATATTAGAGAATAGCTTATTCTCAGTAAAACTAGACCAGTAACTGGCAACGGCTTGTGTTCATTAAAATAACTAACCAGGAGCATTATTGGGAATTATTAGCACCTTGTCAGGATGAAAAACATGGATAAATAGTTACAAACCGCATGTTCCTAGTCGGATAAAATGGTTTCTGTTCGATGTGTGACATGCGTTTAATTGTGTTAACCATTTGACGTAAGTTATGTTTTAACGTGTGTTTTATTCATAAGGATTATAAGTTATGTCAAGAAAATGTGAAGTTACTTTGCGATCGTGTTTTTCAAACGACGATGTATTAACCATCTGATAACATAGCATTTCCGCGAGTTTAAGAGATTTGGGTACCTGTACGCCGTCCTGAATACTTCAATCTGTCTTGAATATTAATATTTTCCTCTATCAATTCCACTTCGTTGTGATTAAAGTTCGGCTTCTCTTTTTTTTTTTTTTTTTGATTGGAGGTTTAACGACCACCGTGAGCAACTCAATGGGCTATAAGCAGTCGCCCGTCCCTAATTTAGGGTCACTGGTTCCAGGGAAGGGAGAGAGCCAGTGCCGTAAGACAAACACAACATCCATGCCTCACCGGGATTCGAACCCGGACCCCGTTCGGACGAATGATCAGAGGCCATCGTTTAGACCACTGCGCCACCGGGGCGGCAAAGTTCGGCTTCCTAAAACTTTTTTTGACAAAGTAATCCATTGTAGAAGTGTGTAACGTATATTCTATTTTAACTTTCCTTTTGAGTTTATTTTTCTATGTAAATTTGAGTTTGGTCTCTTAGACATTTTCAAATCTTAACACTGTCTTTTCCCTCAAACGAGAATAATGTTGGCAACACACTGAGGTCGGAACAGGAGTGACGTATGTGTGGTCGAATAAGAACGATCGATAAAAAGGCAATGCAGCGGTTGTTTAAGGGGGATTGATGTTATTGATGATAGACGTGCTGTTATACTGCGAGTGGGTGTTAAATCACTGATACTGTATTGAGTACGCCAATAAACCGGATGTGAGTGTGGAGTACAAACCATGCAAGCAAAATAAACGTATTTGTAAGTACTACAATTGACCTCTTTCTTGTAATGCGTATGAATACCTTCTGATATCACTTTGACTTTAGCACACATAACGCAATTACTGACGCGAGGACTAAGTTACAGCGGAAAGACAAATTACGTAATAAGTGTAGCTGTAGAAAGTTTGCTTGAAAATGCGTACCAAGTGCTGTGTAAAAATTCAAGGTAGCCATTGATCAAAAGTGTGGAGAAATTTGGAACTTTTGAAAGGTGACAAAATTATATTTGTTGTTGTAATTTGTTCTTTTAATACAATTGTGTGACTTTATTTCTAATTTTTTCGCCCTAGGTTCTTATGTATTTTCAGTAAAAGATCTTGAAAGATATTTATAGAAATTTATAAAATTTACTTGCGCATACTCATAATAATTATTTAGTTTGAAATAATTAAATATGAATGTACAATGTAACATGAATTTAAGGTTATTGTGCTGGATTTTAGGAAGCTTATTACATTTACATTTAGGAGGGGGGGGGTTGCCAGCATTCAATTCTCGGAAGTGGGCACATGTTAAAAAAGGTTGAGAAACACTGATCTAGATAAAGGGTGAGGGTACCAATTCGTATATGTCTCTCACGGGGAAAAAATTGCTCCGGCTAGCCCACGATTTTCTGTTTCTGCGTGGGGATTCCCAGGGAAAACATCCTGGCTACGCTACTGATGCAAAGAATGTAAATTTACTATTGCGCTTAGCCAACTGGAAAATGCTGAAACATTTATAATGCTTTAACCTTACAGTACCTGCTGATTATCTTGCTGTTCTCAAATAGTTAGTACTGTATACTAGTGCTTGAACAAAAGATAACTACAATATTAATGTTGCCAAACTGATTCAGCAATTCTAACGCTTGGACAGATCAGTCACTGAAAATCCAAAGAGTATTTATTACTAGCCACATGCTCACGCACACAATACAACTCAAAGAACCACAACTTCGTACATCTAACGTTAGAAGAACTCGCTTAATTTAACACTTAGTAGCATTGTTTCGCTTCAACACAACTCGTTGTATCGTATGATAACAGACCAACACCTGTAACTGACAGAGCGGCCGTAGCTAGCGAGGAACTGAAGATGTCTCAGTGCTCATGCAAGACAAAGAAGTTTTCTGCAAATTACTTTTGCATTTCATTATAACCGAGCTGGCACAGACAGGGCTTGTTGGTGTTAAATACCGGAGAAGTGAAAAATAACCTTTTCCTTTCTCGAAAAAAAACGTAAAATATAAATAGCTACAAAAAAAAAAAAAAAAAAAAAAAAAAAGAAAGAAAGAACTTAAAACCTTAGGACTAGCTTGATGCGTAATCGTCACTTGGTAAGTGACTGTGAGATGCGAATTACTGTTAAGAAAATTCCATGTAGTTAATTGTCTGCAAAGAAGTATTGTTCAGGAGAGAGGATGTGAGGGGGCAATGTAAATGCGCATCCCTCCAGGGAAAATAGTGTTAAAGGGAAATCTTTGTGCCGAGAGAGTATTATCGCTCGGGTTCCTAATTGGGTTCACCCGGCGTAATATTGGGAGCCAAGGGGGTGTCGAGTGGATTGTGATTCTGCGATTCCCTGATTTAGGGCTGACGCAGCTTCAGAATCCACTGACGGGGCGTTGTGTTTCACACAGCAGATTTTCCTTTGGGAGTCAAAGGGTCCGCTGTGTGCCGCAATATTTTTGTGAACGTCTAGATTTAAAATAAAAAGCATAAGTGAAGTGATTTTCTAAGTTCCGGTTCCAAAAGATATATATATTCTCCAAAGAATCTAGAGTTGAGCACACATATTGTAGTTAACGATACACTCATCATGGAACTGAGACAAAATTAACAACAAAAACAATTTATTGGTTATGATTTGGCATAATAATAAATATACGCTCATGATACTAGCAAAAATGATTTAAGACTCTCTGACAGGAACCTGTACTCAATTGAGTATTTACTTATTAAAATATAAACTCTATGTGTGGACTGCTCCGATAAAGATGTTATGAGGGGACACCTAAAAAAGAATAGGATGGATTTCCTACCTTAACCTCCGAATCTGGCCTAGATATCGCGCTGCTGACCACTCCTGAGCCGGGAGAATTCTCGTCCGCCAAACACTTATCGTTGTTCCTCCACATAGGGTACTGGTCTGCGATGTCTGCCCCGGTCCGTCAAACTTGGTGCGGGCCCTCGTCATCCTTTGCCGGGTTCCTTTCCGTAGCACCTCGGTTTAGAAGAACAAGTGAAAAGAAGAAAGTGACGAAGTTCTTCTCTTCCCTTGTAAATATTTCGACGACCCCCAAGAAGACTCACACTACCTCAAAACATCCCATCATCCAATCACTAGCTGGCAAACGCAAGCCTCGCTGAATTAAATTCCCCAGTGTAGATCTTACTGGTCGGAAAATTAACATTTTGATCTTCCATTCGTTAGGGGGCCAAGATTCCTACCCGCTCCAGTGAAATTCTGAGAAGCCCTGAAGTTACGTTTGCCGCTTGATAGAACCACCGGCCATAAATCCTTACCCCAATTAAACTGTTAGGTCTGGTTCCAACAAGTCTACGGTCGGGCCAACACGCATTGTGGATGCTATAGACGGTGGACACTTCTATTGCCCCCAATAAAACATACAACAAAGCCAGCTCGCCGATGGCTGTCGCCAGCGTTTACTCCTTACAGTGTCGGTCTGTCCTGTGACGCCTTGTGCTGGGAGAGGGGGGACGGAGAGGAAAAAAAAGAAAAGACTCACCCGAAAGTATATGGCAGAATAAAACGTACTCCTTCTTCAAAAAAATACATGAATTAATAAAAATGAATAAATAAATAAATAAATGAATAAATAAATGAATTAATAAATAAATGAATAAATAAAATAATAATTAAATAAATAAATAAACTAGGGAATGGGTTTTCGACCTAAATGTGCAGCGCTCAGTTTGGGCGCTGTCACAAGAGAGAGAGAGAGAGAGCGTTTTCGACTTCTTCCGAGTCTTTGCTTGGGATCAATGGAGTGGTTTCACGATGCATTTGAACGGGAGAAAAGGGGTTGTTTGGGTGAATATGAGATTGGCTGTTGATCACGGTAAGAAAAGGATACCACCAGGCAACAATGAAGTAGAATGCATGATTAAAGATGGGGAGCGATTGAAACCGAAGAAATGGAGTAGAAAGAGTCAAAATATGACATCAATAATACCTCGATGATATTGTGCTGATCCACTTTAAATTTCTAACCGTCTTCACCCAGCGATACCTTTAAATTTCTAGCAGTCTTACACCTGTGATACATTGAAATGTTTAAAAGTCTGATCCTGGAAATCGAATTTTTATATAGTAAGAGTAAACATAAGAATGTGAAAAATCTACAAACTTGCTTTGAGAAACCATCTAGAGTCCTCTCAGGAGGTGCAACTGTTTCTCAATGTACATATGAACTCCCTGAGAGAATGCAGTACGAAGTGTAAATACGTGTTACCGTTTCTTAGCTTTAGGGTTTCCTACAAATATCACCACTTTTCTTTACATTTTCACGACCAAACGTGTATTCATAGTCACCATATGTCTTATACACTTGTTTTTTATTGAGTAGGCAATAAAGCTTCAGCGACTGACAAGGTTTTGAAATAGGAACGTTAGGAGGTGCTGTTACAACAATGACGACACCAATTTTGAACGAGGTTCAGGAAATCTTCCGAAATTTTTGAATTTTTAAGCAATACAAAAGAATCGGTACTCCTCACTAGAATTTCATGATGAGCTCTTTGTTAAAAAAAATATCAGGATTGGCACCCCCTCGTGAAATTTTTAAAGTACATTCGGTCAACTTCATATGCTTTATGTGAGCTTCTAACATTTATGTGATTGTTAATGAGCAGCGCAATGTGTTTTATCGCAGACAATTCGTTTTTCTGAATACTTGGGTGTTTTATAACTTCGCGAAAAAAGTCAAATCGAGATATTTAAAAATGTATGGCTTCTTGTATTGCTACATCACGTCTCGTAGCTGTGTGAGAGAGAGATCTAACAGCTTCTGTTTCCTTCTGTGCTCTTCTTTAAGCAATGAACGGAGCGAGCTGCTCTTTGTTTACCATGACTCTGAAATCAGGTGGTAGCCTCATAGTTTGTGTCGTGATTGAGATCACGCTCTATTTCATCGCATCAGAAAATAATTCCAGAAAACACATGCAGTTATGCATTTTCTTAAAACATTGGGAGCATTATACTTGGGCCAACCAATTCTTCTACATTCCTATTTCATATTTCATTGTTTTGCTATTGTAGGGTGGTTTTTCTACAGAATAAAAACATGTAAGTCCTTTGTTACTAAAGCAAGCTTAAAACTAAAAAGCTCCGGTGGCGCAGTGGTCTAAGCAATGGCTTCTGACGACTTGTCCGAGGTGGTTCAAGGTTCGAATCTCGTGAGGCATGAATGTTGTGTCTTATGGGACTGACTCTCTCCATTCCCCGGAACCAGTGGCCCTAAATTAGGGACCGGTGACTACGTATAGCCCACTGAGTTGCTCATGGTGGTCGTTAAACACCCCCCCTCCAAAAAAAAGAATCCAATAATATTAATTTAGGAAGAACGTTCTGCCCCTTTACCGACAACCTGCAGTGACTTTAAAGTCGTTGTCATTGAAAATCATCCCATATGAAAGTCAAAATTTTCCGCAATTTATCGTAAGATGTGCGTATTAGCTTTTAGGAGTTTTAACTGATTAAGGTAAAATGTAAGTTTAAAAGTACATCTGGAGTTCCGCTCCCGAAAGAATTTCGGGCATTGCTCATTGCCAGTTCCACGTTATTTTTCACAGTCTGTCACGGAAGCGAAAATAATTCTTCTTATTAAAAAGAATGTATGCTAACAGTTTTGCGAAGCGCATTGCATCGCAATTCTAATTGCTTCCTCAGTACTTAAGGAATAGAAATCGCCGGAACGATTCTCCATTTGTGTGTGTGTGTGTGTGTGTGTGTGTGTGTGTGTGTGTGTGTGTTTGAATGTTACATTCGTTATGCGGAATGAATAACTCCCGAGATTGCTAAGAACAATGATTTCGACTCTTGCGTTTTAAGATTTCCGATATTACTTTCAAGCGAATGACGTTATCGTGAATAGACATCCATGAAGCCTATATCTTTTGTGTGCTGGAGCCACAACCACCTGAGCTATGAGACATAAATCTTTTTCTCCCCATTGTACTCCTGTTGAGCACTTGAGAGAATATGAGCGAGAAAAAAGAAAGAGTGGATGAGGGAGGCAAGAGTGACTAGTGGTTGGCTGTTTGAAAGGGGGTCGTCTGGAGCGATGCCAAGTGTTTGTGTAAGTCGAGGCAGCAGGAGAGGGTTCCGCCCTGTCCATTGCAGGAGCTCGGGGCTCCAGCCGAATTGGGTCTCCAAAATGGCGCATTGCCGTCGAAGTAGCATTCTGCATCTGCGGAAGAACATTCCAATATTTCTCCACCAGCCTTGAATCACAATTCTGTTCTTCCATGGTTGCCGAATATATTATATATGTGAAAAAGAAAGAAAGTTCCCATGTGGGGAGTTTGACTTCTATCAAAAATACTCACACCCTATTTGTTATTATTTTTCTGGAAGCCAAAATTTTGACAGTTTTCATAGAGATAAACGATGGTTATGATTTTATGCCATACGCAATAAAGGGGAAGTACAGCATATGGGGAATTTCGTCAAGTCGCACACACAAAAAAAAAAAAAAAAACCGCAGAAAGAAAAAGGAAAATAGCTATGCTTTTTTTTTAGCGAAGGCAACTTCTATCTGAAAATAATACCTCGGAAGTTTAATTTCCGACGCAAAAATTATATGATTTGCAATTTAAAGATTATATTCCATGGGAAAGTTGCCGAATTTAATCAAAGACTGTACAGTGAGCTTTCGTAAGCTCGAAGTACTACGTCCCAGAATTCATGGAAAGTTTGACTTCGGCTCGTTTTAATTCCAGGCGCCAGTTCAAGATAACTTATGATTTAGGGCTTTTATACATGTAACGTTGTTTCGAATTATCCATGTACTTCGCAGAAAATGGGAGTAAAAACCGTACCAAATATGGCATATTCATTTTGGGTAATCACCATTTAATTGGGTGAGCTTCAATGTTTTCATTCCGTTGCATAACAGGGTTTGGTGTTATAAGGAAATACACCGTTATTTAAACTCCTAAAGCGGTATTAAATACATCGGTTTCCACAAACGTTAGAAACAAGCAGGTTTTTGGCAGTTTTTGTCATATAAATGGGCCTAATACCATAAAATCTGTATAACAGCCTAAACTCACAATTATGATATAAAGGATTCTACGCAAATCTGTGTAACTTGCCGCCAAGGAGACGCAATCACGGACACAGCTGGCGTTTCCCTTGCCGTTTATAGGATAGCATCCAGAAAGATCGCCCTTTTTTGCGTTGCGACCTGGCTTCCACTTACAGTAAAATCATGTTCATGTTAAACATGACTCATGTGAAACAAATGCCTTCATATTTGCAATGGAGAGCAGTTCGAATGCTTGAGACAGGACAGCCCCAAGCAGATATTGCCAGATGGCTCATTGGCGATCGTTCCGTTGTTCACAGACTTGGGAGACAGAAACTATGGCAAGATTACACTGCGGAGGTGATCCTAGGACCACTACACCATGTAAAGACAGGTACCTTCAACTTACAGCAGAACAACAGGATTTCAACTGTTTTCTGACCTAACTGCTGCCACAGATACTTCTGTTTCTGATACCACGGTATGCAGGAGGATGTGCTGTATGCCAGACGTCCAGTGATGTATGATTGCACGTCACAGGACAGCTCGGTCGAATTGGTGAAAAGATCATGTGACTTGGACTAAAGACAAGGAGTGCATTATTCACCAGTGATTTACGATTATCTCTCTGCGAAGTGACTCTTGCCGGGTACTGATTTGAATCAGCTTGTATGCTGATCCATCTAACATAATTGAAAAGACTCCTGTGGTGGGGATAGTGTCATGGCTAGGACCTGCATCCTATCGGGTGAAGGTCCAAGCCATGACACTACTCCCACCACAGGAGTCTTTTTAATTGTGTACCTGTGTGCTTTTCAAAGAGGCAGTACGAATACCCATTGATATATCAATGAGGTCCTTAGCCCCGTATGCATCATGGAGGCGCAACACGAAAAACTTTCATCTTACTGGATGCTAATGCTTGTCCTCACCGAATATCTAGAATGAATAGAACATCATTCGCATAATGAAGTAGTAGTCAACGCGATCTCCTGATCTGATCCCTGTCGTGTACTCTAGGGATCCTGTGGAGAAAGACAAGTTACTATATTTTAACTCCTACCACAGTATTTCCGTAAGTTGGAAGATGCACTTGCCAACTAGTGGTCTTTGTTCTCACAACACGCTTCAGAGAGCATCAGAAATAACACAAACACTCGATGTGATTCTACAATGCAGACATGGTTGACCTTACCCCTTACCGTCCTTCATTTCCTGTTACACAAGGTATGGCGATTTGCGCTATTTGGCGTTAGTATTGAGTTTTGGGTGCGTTTTCATTTGTATGGTTATATCTGTTCGTCAGTCCACAGAAATTATTACACGTTATTACCTTGCCAATTTGTGGTCCAGTTATTTACAAGGGAATCAGTTATGGTCATTTTTCTGAACGTTGCTTGAATTTTGGAAATCAATGTCCAAATATAAATTCCTGCAGGAGTAGGACCTGAAGAAAAAATATGGTATCTTATAATCCCCGACATTACGTCAGAGGTTTGACGAAATATTTCACCGGGGAATAGGAGGTCTACTAAATGCCTATATTCCTGTAAAAGACGGGGTATGATTTTTAAAAAGTATAACTATAGTAGTAATCCGAATTTCTTGGCGAGAATAGAAATAAAAGTTTTCATGCTTTCGCACATCAACCAGATGACTTTTTCAAGGAAAGTAGACAGCAATGAAGTAGCTAGCACGGTCTCCCGATTTCATCCCGATCGTATTTTATATCGCGGTTTGCTGTCTACCTTCCTTAAAAAAGCCAGAAGCTGGATGTGCTAAACCTTGGAAATTTTGATTGCTATTCTAGCCAAGAAATTCGGATTGCTAGAATAGTTATACTAAAAGTTGGTGTACAGTTCCGTATTATTAATTAGACGGGGTATGATGATTATTGCGTAAAGACTAGTTTTTACATAATTACGTCACTAACTGTAGTCACTTGATTATCATGGTGCTCTTTATACGTGTATGAAATTTTACAGAATTTTTCCTTCAATGTAGAAATGCTAATATTGCAGTGATGAATGTTGTATGGAAGAGCAACGCCATTGTTTTCACGCGTGTGAAATGTAATCCAAAGACATAATGTTGCAGAAATTCCAACTTGTTCGCATTCGGTGTTCCAGAATATAGAACTGAAACCACAAAGGCAACATGACCAATAGCACAAATGAAGTTGTTTCTGATATCTCTTCGATTAGAAGTCGGCCATTACTTTGAGTCAGCGTAGAATTATAAGCGAGATCCGGCCGCGGTCTCAAAGAAAGAAATACGATTTATGGAAGCCAAATAAGGATGCATGAGCGACAAGTTGCGCAAAAGCACCGAAGTTAGCAATGTAGTAGCACAAAAGCATGGGTTTCTGCAAGGCCATAGATGCAAGTAACATTCCCACCTAAAATTGTTTTAAAAAATATATATATGTCATGTCCTCCGCAGAGTTGTATGACCTAGCACTAGTTAACAATTTCGCTTGCATCCATTAACCTTCCTGGCCCGACCCATGCTCTTCATCTGTTACTATTAAACAGAGAGAAGAAGATTAAAGAGAACTCAAGCTGTGAGAGTGACATAATAATTAGAAATAATTTTCAGCTATAATGAAATGCCAAGTTCGTTTGAGAGAGAATTTAAACCTGGAAAACAATGCAAAAGAAATCCAAATTTTAACATTGCAATTAAAAAAGGAAATATTAATTTTTAAAAAACAGATTTTTGAAAGAAAACTTGAGTCTAAAACCCCCTACTCTACAACTTATGACAGCACGAAAACGAGAATAAGTTAAAGACAATAATTAACTAAAGAAAACTTTGTGAAAGTTATATGACTTAAACAGTTAGTTGCAATATGTACAAAGTATTTCAGCAGTGCTTTAAGTGCATAATTAATTAGTTATTAAGAACTTAACTACTTTGAAAATACAGCGCAAAGAAAAGGAACAAGCTTAGCCATCTGCTGTTCCTAGGTACCCCAAAAGATGCGCAAGGTTACCAAGAAAAGAAAGAGTAAAACCCGCAAAAATGTTAACAGACAAGCCAGTGCCTAAAAGCCGAAAAGCAAAAAATCAACAGAGAAAAAGTACATGAAGTACAAACATTGAACTTATAAAACCTAAAACCCAAATACAAGGAAGAGAGCTTACCTCTTGTGCGACTAAACTTTCTCCTCACATGAGTAAAACATGGCTGACCTCTTCCGTAACACTTCTTTAAAACAATTTTAGGTGGGAATGTTACTTGCATCTATGGCCTTGCAGAAACCCATTTCCAACTAGGTCTTTGTGGAAGTGAGAAAATGCAGAGTTTTTACTGGTCCTTGATAAAGCCAAGGCTCATTATTCTCGACACCTTCTACATTCAGTTGTTTTATATTATTTTTTTATCTTTTCTCCTTTTACTCACACCGGTAGATACATAACCTTTTCTATGTTGTACTTGGTGTGAGTCAAAATTATATATGTATTTTTTTGCTTAGGTATCTTCTTAATAGAATGTGAATTCTGAATTTTCAAAACTGCTGCGTTGCGCGTTTTGATCTTCAGGTTTTTTTGCAACTTTCGTTTTAAATTCTAAAGTTTTTCCTTAGTCTTCAGTTTTGCTCCAGTATATATATATATCATCATCATCATCATTGTCAACCATTATCAATCCACTGCTGGACGAAGGTCTCCCCAAGTTTCCTCCACAACGGTCTGTCTTGTGCCAGTCTCCTCCATGTCACCCCTGCATACTTTCGAATTTCATCCACCCATCTCCCATGTGGTCTTCTTCTGGGTCTTTTCTTGTCCCTTGGAATCCAATCTAAAATTTCGGCTGTCCATCGATGATCTGTCCTTCTGGCAGTATGTCCAGCCCATTGCCATTTCAGGGATTTAACTCTGATCATGATGTCTTCCACTCTTGTCATTTTTCGGATCCACGAGTTCCTCTTCTTATCTCTCCTGGTTACCCCAAGCATGCACCTCTCCATGCCTCTTTGAGTTGTCTGGAGCCTTTGTATGTCTCTTTTAGTTAAGGTCCACGTCTCTGCACCATACGTAAGCACTGGAAGGATGCATTGATCAAACACTTTTCTTTTAAGACATAATGGCATATTGCTCTTGAAAATTATGCTGTTTCTTCCAAAAGCTCTCCAGGCAAGTTTTGTACGCCGATTAATTTCTTCATCAATGTGACCCTCACTTGATATCTGCTGTCCAAGATAAACGAACGTGTCTGTTATCTCCAGCTTTTTTCCATCAATCGATAAATCTTCATTTCTTGTAAAAGCATTGAACATCACTTTTGTCTTCTGAAAGTTCATTTTTAATCCCACTTCTTTACTCTTGTCCGCAAGTTCCTGGATCATACTCTGCAGCTCTGATGGGGTAGTTGCAAGAATGACTACGTCATCAGCAAAACGAAGGTGGGTTAGATAATCTCCATTAATCTTTATCCCCTTGTTTTCCCAGCTCAGCGACTGAAAAACACCCTCCAATGTGGCATTGAAGAGCTTCGGAGATATGGTGTCACCTTGTCTCACTCCCTTTCCAATTTTTACGTGTGTTGTATTTTCAAACAGCCTAATCTTTGCACTTGCATTTTCATAGATGTTATTAATAATATTAATGTATGCATCTTCAATACCGCAGGTTTTCAGAGCCATTGTAACTGCTGATGGTTTCACCGAATCAAAGGCTTTTTCATAATCGATAAAAGCCATGCACAATGGAAGTTCATATTCCCTCGCTCTTTCAATTAGTTCTCTCAGCACGTGGATATGATCTATTGTGCTGTAGCCACTCCTGAATCCAGCTTGTTCTCTCGGTTGAGCCATGTCCAGTGTTACCTTCAAGCGGTGTGAAAGAACTTTAGTGAAGATTTTATAAACTACTGATAGGAGGCTGATAGGTCTGTAGTTTCCGAGATCCTCAATGTCACCTTTCTTATGTAGCAGGATCATTGTAGCGGTGTTCCAATCCTCAGGAATCTTTCCTTCATTAAGGCATCGAGTGAAAATTTGGGCGAGTACTGTTTCGATTTCTCCACTTGCTTCTTGTATGATGTCTACAGTAATTCCATCTTCTCCTGGAGCTTTTCCTCTCTTCATGTTCTTGATTGCATGTGCAACTTCTGCTGGAAGGACTGGAGGAACTCTGGTACTGGTATCTTTCATGATGTCTGGAGTGCATATATCATCCCTTTCATATAATTTGGAGTAGAAATCTTTCACTCTTGTCAAAATTTCTCCTCTATTTCTTGTTACAGAACCATCTTCTTTTCTCAGTGCCATAATCTGTTTTCTTCCCTTACTGAGATGTCCCTTTGCTATCTTTAGGCTTTGGTTGTTTTCAATTGCTTTCCTCACTAGTTCACAGTTGAATTTCCTTACGTCTTCAGTGATACTTTTTCTTACTGTCTTGCATAGCTCTATATATTCCACTTTGGAAGTCACATCTTTAGTTGTCCTCATCTCTCTTCTTTTTTGCATCAACATTTTGGTTTTTCCTGATAATTTGTTCACATGCAACTTGTTCTTAGACCCAGCTAATTTTGTTGCTGTTTCCATAAGAGCTTTGGTTACTTTTCTGTTAACTTCAGAGATGTCCACTTCTTCCGATGTTAGGCCTTCTAAAGCAGAGAACCTGTTCTTCAGTTCTAACTTGAAGGTATTATGGTGTTTTTTAAGGTTGGTTATGTCAATAGATTTTGTTTGTCTTATGAGCTTGCCACGTTCAAGTTTAGTGTTGAGGTGCATCTTACATCTCACCAATCTATGGTCACTACCTGTGTTGAACTTGTTTAGCACACTGCAGTCTTCTATGACGAATTTTTTGTTACACATAATAAAATCAATTTCACTTGTCGTCCCATTTGGATGTCTCCATGTCCATTTCCTGTGTGGCTTTTTCTTGAAGAAGGAGTTCAAGATGAAAAACCCTTCTGCCTCTGCAAACTCAACGAGAGTATTTCCACGCTGGTTTCTGTTGCCATGACCGAATTTACCTACTGAAGTTTCATTCTGTTGCTGTTGCCCTATTTTTGCATTGAAATCTCCCATAATTATTTTCAAGTGCTGCTTACCTTTATTATTTAGATGACAAATTTCCTCATAAAATTCTTCAATTTCTTCTTCAGGATGACTTGTGGTGGGTGCATAAGTTTGAATAATCTGAGCCTGGTATCTTTTCGAGAGTTGGATAACAAGTCGTGCAGCTCTGTCAGAGGAACTTTCAACTTCTACAACTTTATCCTTCAGTTTCTTGTTTATTATAAATCCAACACCACTAGTTCTGCCAGTATCTGTCCCACGATAGTAGAAGAGATGTCCACTTTTCAGTTCGATGAGATCTTCTCCTTTTCTCCTTACCTCACTTAGCCCCACGATGTCCCACTTGATCCTTTGTAGTTCCTCTTCCAATTCAAGAAGCCTTGAATCAGAAGATAGGGAGCGTCCATTGTAAGTAGCCAAGGTCAGCATCAGATGGCAGCCTAGTCCGGTTCTCCGGGGATTCTTAGCACCCTCTGCCTTCATGTCGCACTGGCCGCTGCCTTGGCCAGGTACATTCCAGCTGCCGGAGACTGAGGGCCAAGATTTAAGTTGTGGAATCATTTTGGAGGGGTTTGGCCATAACTCACCACGCTGGCCAAGCGGGTTGGTGAGTGTGGGATAGAATTTCCTCTAATCCCGATGGTATAGTTATACCGCTATGGGCGGTCGTCAGAGCCCCTTTAGTGGGAACAGGATGCACCACGAGAAGGCGGGGTTGACATTTGTCAAGGAGAGGCTATGATGTTACGCATCACCTGACCTTACATATATATATATATATATTGATTATACACTATCTACCAACAAGTAATTGGACAACTGTGATAGCAAAGGAAAACGAAGTTTATTCACCTTCAATAGTTGGTGGAGCCTCCACGAGCGGCGATTACAGCTGCGACCCTCCGGGGCATACTCTCAACCAGGCGTTGTACGACGGCTAGCGGTATTTTCTTCCACTCGGCTTGGAGAAGACAGGTCAGTTCCTTCACCGATTTCGGACGGTGGGGGCTCCCCTTAAGTCGACGCTCCAACTCGTCCCAGGGGCGCTCGATAGGCTTAAGGTCCGGGCTCTGCGCAGGCCAGTCTATTCGATTAACCCCATTGTCACCGTACCAAGCAATGGTGGACCTCGCAACATGACAGGTGGCATTGTCACCCTGAAAGTAACATGGGTCCACCCCGTATAACTGCCACAACGTAGGAAGCACATGGTCATCCAAAATGGTGCAGTAGGTCTCGGCGTTGAGTCTACCAGGAATTGCGACCAAGGGTCCCGTGCATACTAGGAGAAACACCCCTATAGCATAATTCCACCGCCGCCGAACTTTACAGTTGGCACAATACATTCCGGCAGGAGGCGTTCTCCAGGCAGACGCCAAACCCAGACCCTCTCACCCGAACGGTAGAGAGTGAACCTTGATTCGTCGCTCCAGAGAACCTGTTTCCACTGTTCAACGGTTCCCTGTCGACGTTCTTTGCACCACGTTAGCCGAGCAGCGCTATTGGACTTGGTGATCAAAGGCTTGTGGTCAGCAGCACGTCCATGATAACCGAGCAGATAGGCTTCCTTACGGATGGTATTCATCGAAAGAACACTCCCGGATGCCTGTTGAAACTCCTCGAGGATGTGGCCCATCGATTTGGTGCGGTTCTTCCGAATTTCTCTGGCCAGCACCCGTCGATCTCTAACTCCCAGTTTTGTGGGTCTGCCGGGTCGGGGCACATTCCGACAGTCACCTCTCATCTTCCACTTGCCAATCACGTAGGCCACTGTCGATTTTGGGTACTTCAACTCGCTGATGTCACGTATGGATCGGCCATTTCTGTGATACCCGACGATTACATATTTCTCGAAATCAGAGAGCTCCGAACTGCGTGGCTTCTTGCATGCGACTGGTTGCGTTGTTGTTTCCCACACGATATTTAACGGTGGCGGCCGTGACGTGTATCAGGACCGCAGATATAGTCAATTGCAGGGGTGTCCAATTATTTGTTGGTAGATAGTGTATATATATATTTATATACTGTATATCATAAACGAGAACGATATATATAACTCGATGGTCCACTAAGCAATAGTTGCAAATTAATGCTTGTGGAGAGAGGATTGCAAAATTTTCATTGTGTGCATGAACTGCGAATACAGTGCCATTAAAGTCATTTCTATGTGAATGTGGATTCGCTAGACACCAAAATGCTATGCGATACTTTGGTCTTGAGAAACTACTCAGAAAATAAAGTTAACCAAGACTGCATTCCCTTGCTTCCCTTAAGACAACATGTTTGGAACAAAATAAGAGGAACCGTATTGTTGATACCTTCTAGGAAACATAACGAAGAAGTGTAATAAAAAAAGGTAAGAATTGTTTTTATGGTTTATTTTCGCACTAGATAAATTATAATACAAACATTTGACGTGGACCAGGAACATCAAACAGAAGTCATCGCTCTTTCCACGTTTATAAGTGAGTCACGAAAAAATTCTAATTGGCCGCCACCGGGAATCAAACCCAGGGTCTTCCAGTTACGCGCCGGATATGCTTCCACTGCACCACAGCGGCCTCGAACTTCTGCAGACTCACATGCACTTTTCCGTGACTCACTTATAAACGTGGAAAGAGTGATGACCTCTGTTTGAGATAAATTATATCTTATGAACTGCAGAATGAGCGCGTTCCTTAGTGAGTGAGTGAGCTTGTCACTAACTGAATGCTGTAAGAATATTGTTTGCGCTCTACACTTTTTTTTGCAGAAAAGAAGAGGCAAGTTCAGCCTGGTGAACTTGCCTCTTCTTTTCTGTTTTTTTATGTCCCGAGGTGGGCTGGATCTTTCTCTGGAAAGAAATGTTTTTCACCGCATGGCGTGCGTACTTCTGTAAGTCATACTTTGTCGTCAGGAAAATCACTAATTGGAAATATTCGCTACTTAAGAAGCAGGAATCTCGTCTGTACTCTAGTGCAAAAGCCTGGGTTTTCCATGATGTTCTGCCAGTGTGAAATTCCAAATCATCAGAAAAATATAATATTCAGAAGAAAAGGAACCAATTAATTTAATGCGTACTCATTGTTAAAAGTGCTGCGAGCAGTCGCACGCATTTCTTGATATCGACAGGAAAAAGTAATTTTCAGTTTACAGTCGTCAAGCGTGCAATAGTTCTCAGTACCCTAGCATTTTCTAAGTATTCTTCTAACACCAAATGATATTCACGTACTTCAAGAACGTCTTTTTTGCTGTCACATTAAAACGAAGTGACTGTTAGACGTATCCATGTTTTTTTTAACGAACACTTCGTTTCGAAGCCATCCATTATAGAAATACACTATCTGAAAAAAAACAAAAAAAAAAAAAACGAAGCACCTCGAGAAAGTCGTTCGATCCTGATGAAACTGCATATGCAAAAACCGAATATGCAAATGACTAAATGTTTGATCCTGACGAAACTCCGCATGCAAGGGCCGAATATGTAAATGACTAAATGTTCGATCCTGATGAAACTGCACATGCAAAGGCCGAATATGCAAATGACTAAATGTTCGATCATGATGAAACTCTGCATGTAAACGCCGAATATGCAAATGACAAAATGTTCGATCCTGATGAAACTCCGCATGCAAGAGCCGAATACGCAAATGACTAAATGTTCGGTCCTGATGAAACTCACCTCAGGTCCGAATATGCAAATGACTAAAAAATAACGACCAATGACTAAATAGTGCCCCCCCGCGCATTGAGAAGGGTATATGGAAACCAAAGCTCGTTCGCAGGGACAGTTGTGACAACGGATTGCGGTTTCATTAGCCTCCACGGAGTGTGAGGATGCCTCGACGTCGGATCCGTGCACAGTACGAGCAGTTCAGCGTATTTGATAGAGGACGTATAATTAGGCTGAGAGAGAACGTGTAATTGGGCTGAGAGAGGACGTGTAATTGGGCTGAGAGAGGACGTGTAATTGGGCTGAGAGAGGACGTGTAATTGGGCTGAGAGAGGACGTGTAATTGGGCTGAAAGAGGCCGGTTGGTCAAGTCACTGTATCGCCAGGCATTTGGATCCGAGCAACGCGGCAATCGGACGATGTTGGAGCTAAGGGGTAGAGGAGGGCACAACCCCACGTGACGAGGGAGGTGAAGGGCTGAAAGCAACAACAGAACGACGTGAGGATTCAGCGATTGTAAGAGTCGCACGAACAGAACTGAATTCGTTCCTCTCAACCATCCGTGGACATGTTGCGTCATCAACAAATATGGAAGTGGCCATACCGGACGTTACCAGACTACTTGCTGAACATGAACTACATTTGAGGAGGTCACTCTGCCGCCTACCACGGACCAGCGAGTATCGCCGGCACTGGTTGCTGTGGTGTTGCGCCCGATCAACGTGGGATAGTGTCCAGTGGCGTCGTGTTATCTTCAGTAATGAGTCACGGTGTGCATTTGGTGCTGATGACCAGCGTACAGGTGTCTAGAGACGAGCAGGCCATCGCATGAACCCTGCCTTTACCGTGGAACAGCACACGACCCACACACCCTGGAATGACTGTTTGTTGAGCCATTTCGTACGATAGCCGGACATCCTTGGTAATCCTCCGCACCACTGTCAGGACTCAAAGTTACGTCGACGATATCTACGACCTGTTCTGTTACCATTCCTGTCACAGCATAACCGAGCAATTTTTCAACAGGATAATGTTCGGCCATACACGGCACAGCTCTACCAGGCCAGCCACCGAATGTTGACACCCTTCAATGACCAGTCCGATGACCCCACTTCTCACCGATCGAGCATGCTTGGGGTTACCGCCATCTATGCCCACCCCCGAATGTTGTCGACCTGGCCCGTTATTAGAACACAGTCTGGCATGCTGTAACTCGGGACAGTATCCGTAAACTGTATGCCTCGAAGCCACGCTTGTAACCGAGCCGGTGGTGGCGCTACAACGTACTGACTTGTTCCACTCGTGTAGCTTTTTTATCGGAATAAATGACCCAACTGCTCTGAAACCGCAATCATTTCCTTTCCTATACATATACATTGTACATGCTAATTTTCATCTCCATTGGATGATTACTTTTGGGTGCTTCTTTTTTTTTTTTTTTTTTGGCAGAGTGTAAAATGTATGCATTGTTCATATTTCGCTCGTTTTTCTCGGCTGTCGAACAAAGGATTCTTTATGTTCATTGCTATGAGAAATCATTATTCTCATCTATACGAGCGCGGGATTAAGTTTAATTGTATATTCGTTTAAAAGTATCATTCTCTTTTTAAACATCGTTGTTCTTACCAAAGTTTGAAACTTCTATAGATACCTTGGATGAGTGGTCTGAAATTAAAGGTACTACACTTTTCTGCCGGAATGAGAATAATTGCGAATTTAGTGTGGATGCGGTTAAATTTAAAATGTTTTTTATCCGTGCAAATTCCAGGTCATTAGAGACCACAGCTGTAAACAAAATCTAACATCGCCGCGGAGTTGCTTCGTGGGGTTGGAATGGGCTTTTAGGGTGGCAGATCTCAGACTGCGTTTATTTGAGTGTGGAAGAACAGATTTGTAGTTCGTTTGTCTAGTGCGGAAGGACACAGGTCCAGCTAGGACGAGATATCTGAAGCGTGCGCCTCAGACCACTCGGCCACTAGAGCGGCTATTAATTTTTTTAAATTATTTTACACAAATGTCATTATTGGCACATAGATGGCGTATTTTTTGTTGTTTCTCATGAGTCCATCTCTTCAATGCACTTGAAATTCGAACCCGCATCACTAGCTTTCTATTAAGAATTCCATTGTTACAGAATCTAGGACAATGAAGCTCCAGGATAGTGAAGTAAAGCATTCGTATCTTAGGAATCTAAATGCTGGGAAATGCTATGCTTCCCTGTAGCGTAGACGACCTTGTAGGTATGAAGTAGCTATGAAGTAGAAAATTATTAGGAACACCCAATAGCAATCAGAATCGTGCTATCCTCACTTACGTACGGAACTATGACTTGGAGATGACCTTATAAACAACTCCCTGTAAAGGATTCAGACGTGTTAGAAGTTTAAATAGGGACAATGTAAGGACGATCAGTGATTTAATCGAATTTGGAAGAGTAATGGCAGTGCGGGCAAGGAGCGCAGGTACAAGCATATCAGAAACGGCAAACCATGTCGCCATGCAAGAACAGCTCTATCGAGGGTGTACAATGAGTGGTGAGTAAACAACAAGTAGTAAGAAGTGTTTCTGTGGGCGAACATTTCTTGTTAATGTTCAAGGGCAAAGTCGGTTGGAGAGGATTGTACGGGGTAACAGATGAGCTCCATTGCGTCAAGTAAATGCCCAATACACCAGCGGTTTCCAGAGGAGAATGGCGCGAGTGGACTATAACAGCAGACGTCTCCTTCGTGTAACACTCCTCTCTGTTAAACACCGACAAATTCGTCTGTAGTGGGCATAGGTGCACCGAAAACTGGACCCTTGAGGACTGGGAGAAAGGTCACTTAGTGTCAGCTGCTCCGATGAATCATGCTTTCAGTTAATACACGCTGGTGGATGGGCCAGAATATGTTAATTCAACAAAAGTGGAGGGGTCGTGTAGTGTGCGGGTGTTAATACCTCTGGGATGGCATTTGGGTGCCACGAGGTATCTTAAATTCACACACCAGGCACACCTGTGCATGTGCATGGTGTTTCCTGACGGAGAGCAGGGGCGTAACTAGGGCTGGGCAGGAGGGGCGGCTGCCCCGCGTGCAGCTCAAGAGAGGGCGCAAAAATCACTGCTTGCAGTCTGGTTAAAACGGTAATTAAAACTTTTGCGCCAGTTTCTGGTACATTTTTCAACACCATATTTTGGTATTTGTCCATTTACAGAATTTGCTGATAGTATGGTTCGCCAGCTCCAGAATCGGTTGTCGTGCACCACTCAAATAATCCAAAAATAATCGACACTGTCACTGCACGATTTAAATCTAATAAAACAAGATCACATTAAATGTTTATTACATTAAAATATATTATTTACAAGTTAAAATCTACGAGATCTTTCAGGCCGTCAAACGTGCCCATCTTCAATTAAAATGCAAAGGAGGTGCACAGACAGCAGAGACTTATATACAGTTGGCTGTTGGTTGGTGACGTAAAATAGCCATCAAGGCGCATGCTCAAAGAGTTAGAGTCTTAAAAGGATTGAATTTTGCAACTCCACTTCCTATGGCAATGTTGGGATATCCTCGTCGTCAATTATTATGTCTTCTAATGTTCCCTCAATGAGGGATTTCCACGGTTGTGGCACTAAATAAGGCGAATCCTCATTACAACTTTTTTCACCAAAGGCTGATATGTACAAACTCTCGGCAAAAAGGGTTGAAGACTTGGTTTTTTGACTACCCAATATTGAAGATTCATTCCATATTGGCGTATATGAGCCTTCTCTTGTAAGTCGAGAGAGGGATGTAGTTGTTGAATGGTTTCTAGCGTTATATTTATGTATACCATCTTTGCAATTTTACCTGAAGATGGGCACGTTTGATGGCACGAAAGATCTCGTAGATTTTAGCTTGTAAATAATATATTTTAATGTTATAAACATTTAATGTGATCTTGTTTTATAAGATTTATATCGTGCAGTGACAGTGTCGATTATTTTTGGATTATATGGTTCGCCAGTTTTGGTAACCTTTACAGAGTAAAATCTGCATTGGTAAAAATCTTCCAAATACGTGGAGACAATGTAAATAGACAAAGTCATCGCTCTTTCTACGCTTTCCTTTAATTAATACACAGCATCCGAGAAATTGTATTTCGACACCGCACCGCCGGGATCGAACCCCAGATCTATCGAACTAGCCAAGTGCGTTTGCTTTACGCTACAGTAACAACAATCCACGGCGCTATGTGTTGTGTAAAGCGAACGCACTCGGCTGGTTCGAGAGATCTAGGATTCAATCCCAGCGGTATCGAAATACAATTTTTCAGATGCTGCGTATTAATTAAAGAAAAAAGTGGACAGAGCGATGACTTTGTCTATTATTATGTAAAATTTGCATTTATTCTTCAAAATATTTTGGCGATGTTCGTTGCATACATTAAGGAATGAAGGTGCGGTTGTACAGCTGTTCAACTAAAGAAAAAGAATGGACTTTGTCGACAACAGTGGAGCTTGTGGTTTTGCGTTAGTTTTCTTTAATTGGGTACATTGCGAGATAAGGATGTCGCTCACATTGTTGAAGATTCTCTGGGGGCTATTCGATAATTGCCATGGCTTTGAGCCTCGACTTCCAGTTGCATTAGGTTCGTTGGATGTGGTTCCGAAAGTCTGAACTCCGAAGCATTTAGCAAAAGTTTTTTTGATGTAATGTCAGTTTGATTTGAGTTTGATATGACGTCATTTTTGATTTCCTCAATTTCATTGAGAGAGAGAGTTTGATATGACGTCAATTTTGATTTGAGAGAGAGTTTGATATGACGTCAATTTTGATTTGAGAGAGAGTTTGATATGACGTCAATTTTGATTTGAGAGAAAGAGTTTGATATGACGTCAATTTTGATTTGAGAGAGAGTTTGATATGACGTCAATTTTGATTTGAGAGAGAGTTTGATATGACGTCAATTTTGATTTGAGAGAAAGAGTTTGATATGACGTCAATTTTGATTTGCGAGAGAGAGTTTGATATGACGTCAATTTTGATTAGAGTGAGAGAGAGAGAGGGAATTATTAAATTGGTATTAATATATTTACGCAAGAGGAAATGCAAATGAGTGCGCAATATTTTATGATTGCCCCGGGCGTAGAAATGCCTTCTTACACTTCTGATGATGAGGTCTACTTCCTCTGATGATGTCTACTTCCTCTGATGATGAGGTCTACTTCCTCTGATGATGAGGTCTACATTTTCTGATGATGAGGTCTACATTTTCTGATGATGAGGTCTACTTCCAGCCAAATAATGCTCACACTCGCACGGCTCGGATTGTCACAAAGTGGTTCCATGAGCACGACAGTAACTTCAGAGTGTCAAAATGGCTCCAACGCTCCCCAGATCTTAACCCAATTGAACACCTGTGGGATGAGATTGAGAGAGTCTTTCATAACGAATGTCCATCTACAGCGTACATTCTGCAATTGACTAAGGCCGTCACATGCGTTTTACCTGAACATACCAATAGAACGATATCAGCACCACGTTGAATCCATGCCACACTGAATGGAAGCTATTATGAAGGGCGTCTCACCCTGTTGTTGGGTAGGTGTTTCTAATAAACATTTTACTTCTTCAGTGTATTTTTAGTCCAGATCAGCGGTTTAATAGCAAACGAATCCCAATGAAGAAGTAAGGAGCAGCTGCTTAGTTTTACCGCCATAGAACTTCACTACCTTCGGTGGCTTAGCGGTAGTATCCTCAAACGGCAATGCAGAGATACGGGTTCGGTTCCCGGTCCAGGACGATGTAAGTTTCAAGTTTTCTCTAAAGGGTGCATGGGAAATAGTGGGTATATGGCACCTCTGTTCCAATAATGACATCTGTATGGGCCTTTCACGCAGTAGTGATATTTCCTAAATATCTCGTAGCATCCAAAAGCACCGTCTATATCACCAGTGTACTGTCAATAGACACACTCCTCCACTAAGCCAAAATATTATTATGACCTTTTAAGGAGTTTCTCCAGTTCCGAAAAAAACATATCATATAGTCACATTACCGAAATTCATAGGACTGCAATGATTTTCCTATATGTACAAGATTTTGCTTCTTACGAAATATTGCCTTTGATGAAAATATACATTGCTATGATTTTTTGTCAAAGTTTAGAACTTGTTAGATTTGTTTGCAGTAGTAACTTCAAGATCCTTTTCGCTCACAATTTTCTAAAGTTCTATTAATGTTCAGTTTGATTTTCTGCCATCCAAAATCCAAGCCAAGCGTTTCTCAAGAAATGAATCAACTTTTGAAAGAGTTAAATGATCCAGATTTCCTTGGCGTTCCTTGTAATCTATTAGACCTCATCAAAATCCTTTGCGCTTCAGTCAATATTCCATAAACTTTCAGGAGTGCTACCGACAACTTATTGAAATATATAACTCTTCGCACTCTCATTTAAAAACAAAGTAGAAGCACTCTTTCAGTGAAGCAACAACTGTTTCACATAATACTGTAAAGCTGAGTTATGAATTCTTCTCCCTGAGCGTGAGCGGCATCTGCAGTGTTGTTAGTTATGCACAGAAACTTGATCAAATTATATTAATGTTTGTGCCGTGTACAGAGGTAAAGCGCGTGTCAAGACGAAAAATCTGCAGCGATACACTCCGTCCATGTTGTTTAGTTGGGAGAGCAACTTACTCCGGAGTGAGGGGGAGCGACTTCGATCTCCGTCACTGACGAATATCTGTTTTCAGATGTTAAATATGTATACAGGGTGCCCAGTAAAATCCTTTCTCAGCCCCGTAACTTTCGAGCATTGTATGCGTTCTATTATTAGCATTCATATGCGCAAGGTGTCTTTTCGTACTAAATCGATACGGCTCTACAACTTTGTAATTGACTATGTTCCCGTATCTCGTATAGTTTTCGAGATCGGCAAGCGAACTCCTAACTTTGCCGCTAGGAGACGCTGTAAGCGGTCTCATCGAATACCGCATAGCCACTTTACTGTACCTAAACACCATTTTTATGGCTAAAGCTGTTGGCGTTCGAAAGTTACGGGGCTGAGAAAGGACTTGACTGGGCACCCTGTATAATGAAAAGGTTTTCCAAGTGATTCGATTTTATCGAGGCTCTTGTTCCTTGCAAATCTGGATTGCCATGAATTCAGGTGGAATTTTACCTCCGCCTGTAATAGAAAATAGCAACGTTCTCAAGGCACTACCTGACTTGTGACTAAGCAGGGGTTACGCTATAATTTCTTTTCTTGCAAACTTCCACAATTCGCTTTTTGGCTGAATACATTTGCGCTCTTGAAATCCCAATCGCCAACAAGCCAGTCTTTCTCGTTCTGCAGCCAAACACCTATCGATTTACAGATACATACCGAGCATTCATCTATTCGAAATTCATCTCTTCAGATGTATCCATAGTTCGTTAATTAACATTATTAGGTAATCACCAGCTGATTTAATATGTTGAGGTAAGTTACTTAGGACATCATCGCACCAGTGACTGCTAATTTTGATCGAATCAAACTTACCATAATTACGGTTGCAGTAAATACATTATTAGTGGTGCCAAATGTTTCCCTAGCTCATAAACCAATGTCTCTTGCAATTTACATGCTTTCACGAGAAACTGAACCATGCAAAATTACGCTAGTGGGCTTCTTTCAGCCAAAGGAGTTAGTTTGTTAACAGCCAATCCTCTTTTCTAGGAAAACAAGATAGTTTTTCGATAATAATTTATAGCTTTGAGAAAAACAAGAGCAAATAAAAAGACCATGATAACATATTTTTTCACTTGTGACGTTATAAATAAGTAATTGAAAATGTAAAGAAGAAGAATCTTCAGTGTAATTTTTTTCTGTAGCTTATAGGAACAATGAACTTGCTAATTAATAAGGAGGAACTATATGCCACCTATACTTAAAATAGTATAACTATACTGGTAGTCTGAATTCATTGGAGTAAAATAGATATCAAAATTTCCAAGCTTTCGCATATCAACTAGATTGCTCAGCCAAGTAAAGTAAAGTCTACCTTCGTGTCGGAAAGCTTGATATCTTTTATTTCTATTTTACGCCAATGAATTCGGATTACTACGCGTAGTATAATTACACTATTTTAAATGAACTTGGCTACCCCGGCGGTGTAGTGCATTCGTCCGAGATAGAGTCCGGATTCGAATCCCGGTGAGGCATGGATATTGTGTTTGTCTTACGGCACTAAGTCTCTCCCTTCCCTGGAGCCAGTGACCCTAAACTAGGGACGGGAGACTGCTTGCGGCCCATTGAGTTGCTCACGGTGGTCGTTAAACCTAATTAAAGAAAATGAGCTTGCCATTACTGTAGGAGAATGGCACGTTATCACAATTTGTTCTTTAACGTGGTGTCAAACAAAAGACTCCATGTTTAGGATTTCAAGGAGCAGAAGGCAATATTCCATCTATAGAAAAGAATACAGTGAGCAAAATAGTTATGGCCCCAATGTCATTTATTCAGTAAAAATAAAAAAAAAAACATTACAATGTGAAGAAAACTGATGACATTGAACAAATTGTACTCTAAATTACGTACAAGGAAGATAAACAGTTCTTATGCTCAAAAACATTTGTACGGGCTTTCTACACATTTAAGTGATAAAGAAAATGCTAAATAATTATGTGTCATTTTTAGAAGATAGATATTTTTTTAATATTTTGAGCAAGCTTCCATTCGACGAGGTAAGCTGTCATACAATCCTGAATATACTTCATATCGATAGAGTTCCATGATTCAAGAACAGCTGCTTTTAAACTGTCCTTAGTCATGAAATGACAGCCATTTTTATACACCTTACGTGCCATCATATTCCACATATTCTGTATTATATTTACATCAGGTGATTTTGCCGGCCAAAGTTTGAGTAATTTTATTTTTTAGACTGAAACCAAATCTGGAATCTGATTTTTACAGTTGCCCTATTGAAGCAATAATCAACTTCTATCTGCCATTTTAAGTCCATTTCGGGGAAAATGTTTGCTTATAAACGAAGTACTGCTTTCTTTTTCCAGCCAAGTGTCCTCCATATCATGACCGTATCCCCTCCCTGAGGTCGAGTGGAAAACACTAGCGGTGGTTATTTGTCATTCTTCCAAAAACTGTGTTCACCACCGTCTGGGCCATACAAATTGAATTTTTTCTCGTGAGAAAATAATTTTTCGCCACTCAGAACTTCAACTCATATGGCTGCGAACGAATTCTTTTAGATTGGATTGTGGAGTGAAGACAACATTGGTTTACTCTGGAGTTTTCTTGAACGAAGTCCTGATTGATACAGCAACTGTAGTGTTCGTCAAACAGTAACTGGAAAATCTAATTCGTTTCGCAGTAGTCGAGCTGTTACAATTCTGTTTGATGCCTTGCGCCTCAGAAGACGAAGTTCCCGATTCGTAACTTCGAATGATCTACCGGTGCTCTCTTTTGTATCGCACCCAGCTGGATCTTTCAGATAATTTTGGACGACTTTTGAGCTTCTACTGATAGGTCGGGGAATATCTGTAGCATTCATATCAGTTTGTGCTCTTAACACATCGATTTTCTCCCGTTCGATGCCAGACAGTCGAGAGCCGAACGGCTTGCTTGCTTTTTTAAACCTAACATTTTCCACAAGTTGTTTCATTAATTCTGCCTTCGGACTGTTGTTACAAATCGCTAACATCTGTTTCTCCCAAAGAGCATCTGTACCGCTAAACATTCAACTAAACAAGGCCATAATTGCTTCATTTTTTACCATAATTGCTTCATCAGAGTACCATTATGGATACCAATGATTTCGTTTCGCATTATGACATTGCAGTATATAGCACAGGAATTGTCCTTCACGTCTTTTTATATCTGTCAAAAATATGAAGGGTCATAGTTATTTCGTCTACTGTAATAAAAAGAGTCTTATGACTTTTCATTTGATTCCAGTATTCTGAAAATTTCATTACACTGTTGCACGAGTAGTGAAAAAATGTCGTAGTAGTTGTCGTTTGTGATCTGTTTTTAATTTAAAGCGTTTTTACTAAATGTCGAATTTAAACTAGTAGTTGGGGTATCGAACAATGCGGCATGCGTCACATTTTAGTAGTAAATTGATATCTCGAGACTCTTCAAATGATGCAAATAAGATTTCAAATTGAATAAATAAGCCGTGCATAAAGTTTTGAATGTTTCTATTTATTTGATGGGTGACGAACGTCTGCTGAAAGTTAAAAGCACTCTGTACTGCTTTCGAATGGCGAAAACGAGTAACTTGTAGACAAAATTAATGACTAAGTAAGAGCAGAAGAGTAGCTCCCAGTGAAATATTTGAAAAAAAAAGTGAAATGTATAATAAATTGCGTCAACATTAAGTCTTGGCACGAACCCCTCCGTACCCTTTCCATCTTTCGATGTTGCAACATTTTTCAAATCGGCAGTTTAAGATGCTAAATCAAAATAAATTCTAACGCAGAACAAAATTTGGGTGCGATGGGGACAGCAAAACTTCGGGTGGAAGTAGTACATTTTTTCATAAAAGGCTGCAGAGTATTCCAGAATATTTTAAGAAATTCCAAGACAATAAATATTTGTATTCACAGACAAAAATGTCACATAAAAATGCGGGACATACACCGAAGAGCCAAAATATTTTGACCATCTGCCTAATATGATATTTATCTACCACGTGCCACCAAAACAGCTCTTACAGGGCGAGACATAGATCTTACAAGATTTCTAAAGGTGTGTAATGCTACAAGATTTATAAAGATGTCTAGATGCTACAAGACTTATAAAGATGTCTAGATGTTACAAAATTTGTAAAGATGTCTAGATCTTACAAGATTAATAAAGGTGTCTAGATACCACAAGATTCATAAAGGTGTCTAGATGCCACAAGATTTATAAAGCAGTCTAAATGTCACAAGATTTATAAAGGTGTCTAGATCCTACAAGATTTTGTGACGTATATTCTAAATTAACTTTCCTTTTTAGTTTCTTTCCCTATGTAAATCTTGAGTTTATTCTCAGTTATATTTCACTCTTAACGTAATATCTTTTCTCTCAAACGAATACGTTTGGCAACACAATTGAGGTTGAATGCACGTGACGTATGCCTGATATGAGATAAGAACAAGAGATAAAAACGAGGACTAAACTGTTGCCCTGAAGAACGTTGAAAGAATGCGTTGTAAAGCGAGCGTTGTGTTAAGAGCTGTGTGGTGTGTTTAAATATTGATATCGTTCTGTTATGTACGTGCTTCAACCTTGAATAAAGCATCTTTTCCGTAAGTTTGAGTTCTGTTGTTTACATGTTTCGTCTGGCCTTAAGGTTTCTTTCATTTAGGAACTATTTCTTAGTATGTTGATGTTTTAAATTAACGTTGAAGTACGAAATGACTTCTACGTTATAATTTATAAAGTGTCGAGATACCACAAGATTCATAAAGGTGTCTAGATGCTACAAGTTTTTTAAAGGTGTCTAGATGCTATAAAATTTGTAAAGGTGTCTAGATATCACAAGATTCGTAAAGGTGTCTAGATACCACAAGATTCATAAAGCTGTCTAAATGCCACACGATTTATAAAGGTGTCTAGATCCTACAAGATTTATAAAATGTCGAAATACCACAAGATTCATAAAGGTGTCTAGATACCACAAGATTCATAAAGGTGTCTAGATACCACAAGATTCATAAAGGTGTCTAGATGCTACAAGATTCATAAAGGTGTTTATATGCCACAAGATTTATGAAGGTGTCTAGACGCTACAAGATTTATAAAGGTACCGACACGTTACCAGCAGATCCTTTAACTTTTGTAAATTACGCGGTTCAGCCGCAACAGATCGGATTTGTTGTTCCAAAACAAACCAAAGACGCTCGACGGGATTGGTGTCTGTGGAATTTGGAGACGAGAGAAATACCTAGAAGTCTTCCTTATGTTCCGCAAACCATTTCCGAACAATTCCAGCAGTGTGACATGGCGCATTATTGGCAAAGAGGCGATACCGTTGGCATAATGGGATGTACCTAGTTTGCAATGAAGTTAGGTAGATGGTAGAAGTCTTAGTTTCCTGTAAGTGACTGGGCCCAGAGTTTCCCAACAGAACATCGCACAGAGCATTGAACTTCCTCCACTGGCTTGTTTTCGCCCCACTGTACGTCCTGGTGCCAACACCTTCCCAGGTAAACGACACACACGTACCCGGCCGTCCACATGATGCAAAAGGAAACGGGATTCATCGAACTAGATATTTTCTTCCAATTATGTAAGATGCAGTTTTGATACTTGCGTGCCCATTGTAGGCGCTTTCGACGGAGATCTGAAGCTAGCGTGGACATTCGGAGCTACCTACGGCTTCTCAACCACATTTTCATCAGAGTTTGTTGGACTGTTTGTTGTGACATATTCCTCCGGTCACCAGCATTCAGATTACGGGCAAGTTATGCCAGAGTATCCCTTCAGTTGGCTCGTACCACACGGGATCGCCTTCTCTCACCTCTAGCACAGATGAGCTGTGATCGGTCCACACCTTGTCGACGGTATGTGGTATTTTCCTTCTCGGACCACTTCTTGATGTCATTAGCCACGACTGACCTTGAGCACCATACAAGCCTTGCCGTCTCTGAAACGCTCTGACCCAGTTGTTTGGCCATTACAATTTGGTCTTGGTCAAGAATGGCTTAAATCTTCTGCTTTTCCCATTTCAAGAACAAGAATAACACTGATGACCAGAGCTCGGTATCTGGTGTTGTTTTTACAGTTTTCACACCTTTACACGCGCCGTCGTTTATATGTAGTTGTTTCAATTTGCATAAAGACGCGCTGGCCATAATATTTCGGCTCTTGGGTGTATATGCATATCCAAACAAAATTTCTTCACTTACTGCAGACTGAAGCACCGCGGCATACAAAAAAGGAGCCCTCACTTTCTAGCAGAAAAGTTCTGTTCAAAAAAAAGCAGAGAGTGTATGAAAAACTCAGAAATGAAAATTTGGGTGGGCTTTCCTTCTTATAGCACTGAATGAATATTCAAAATGTCTTCTAGAAACTGAGATATATGACGTGCTGAATGCACTGATATGCTAAAATACGGCTAGTCACAGAGAAGGGAGATTATAAGAAAAGTTTTAAAGAAGCTTTAAGCCTCTCAAATGCAAAAATAATTTTTCCTCGTCATTCTTTTAGAAAAGGGTAGGTTTGTGCCACCTATCAAGAAATTGTGTGTAAAATCTAAGCTACAGCAACATCTGATTTCCGATGCAATAAAATTTTCTTCAAGAAGGAATAATGAATTCTCTTTGCCTGATGTGAAAATAAAGTATCTGTAAACAAAAGTAAAAGTATTTGTGAATTTTTAATTTATGAATCCATCTATAAGGAGCAGAAATTTTCGTAATACATCATACAGGAAAGAAAATATTATGCTCACTATGAGATAGGCAAAACAAAAGCGATAGCATGATCGCGCCAGTGCTTGATAAGCATCAAAAATTGTTTTTGCGGTGGAGTTATGCAATTAAATTTTACTAAAGGATTGCCGAAGAATCCGCAAATAAAAACAAGATACTGGCTTCATTCCGGTTATTTATGATTGCGTACTGCTGGTTTCTTTGTAGACAAGTCTTCGTCAAAAGTTCACTTGCACTTGAGTTTAAAGAGCAGCAATTTAATCTTTTACTAGTCTCTAAGATACAATTTATCACGCTTTCGCTTAAAAATTCAAATTCCATAGTTGACTCTGTTATATTATTCCGGTTAAATATGTGTTCTATAATCTTAGATGGAATATTTCCTTTGTCGCCTCCTCACTTCCCTCTCAAGACGGCCATGTTGTTGGGGCTACGCCGACAGGGGGCGCAGCGGATGAGGCCAACGGCAGACGTGAGGAAAGTGTGGACATGTGAGGACGCGTGAGAACTGATGGCTGAACTAATGTGAAAACTGATGTGAAGAGTTATAACGAAAGACGAAATATTCAATGTGTGTATTGTTTTCTAATTCCACATAAAATTATTTCCAATAAATTATGCTCATCAAGTACCTTGGATGTGTGCGACCCTCTTTGGAATATGTGAATTTTATTGTGTATCCGACCCTGTGAACATTGAGCAAAAGAAGATGCAGGAGAGCCACACGGCATCACGGAAGAGATAAGAAGTTAAATTTTAATACCTCTAATTACCTAAACTGAACTGAAACGTGAAAAGTAAGAAAACACGTATCTCAATTTAACTGCTGCTACTCAGCAGTTAAATATTTTTGTTTAAAACCGATTCTTTCGTATGATGCGCCTCAGCTTCACCAATTCGACTACTGCATACGTGAGTGTAAGCTTCCGTTATAAATTTCTTTTAACTTTCTGACGTGTTGCCTTGAAGAATAACATGCCAAATAACTAAACGAAATATATATTTCTGTGACTATGCAAGCAGTCCATATCTTCTAGGTGCCAAACAACAAAAGTACAAAAAATCGTATTATTTCTAACACAACTCTGTAGAAACATTTATTTACTGCTATAACCTACGCTCACATATTATCACCAATTTTTATGGTCTGTCTATCGACTTGCAAACAATCGATACTAAATCTTGTTTAGTTCTGTTCTCGTTGTGCATCCAAGGTAACCATGAAATGGAGGTCTGCAAGGACTTTATTTAGTAAACCCGGCCCGTCGATTGCAGCTATTATTTAGGCTTGGCCCAACCCAGGCAGCCAATCGTAGTTATTATTTAGGTCCGATCCGTGACGTGGCAGTTTTGTGTTATTTTGTTTTTCTATTGTGTTTTATTAAATTGTGAAAAACAAATAAAGAAAATTGAATAATGCAATGTGGTATTATTGAAAATATTTAGCTGAATGTAAACCTAAAAATATAAACTGAACTTAAGCAGTTATTGAAGAATATATCCTTTAAAGAGAGAAAAAAAGACACGGCGTTCAAAAAATTCAAAGTACAGCGCATAAAAAAAAACCGAAGAGAAAAGAAGCTCTTCTTTGAAATGCTTCCAACCCTAGTCTAAACACTAGTTAATTGATATACTGAAAGTTTTGAAGATTAAACGATTTAATTTTTTGTACAAACTCTGAATAAACATAAGTACATTTCCACACATGATTGCAGCCGGAAACTCTTATGGCGACATATATACATACATATATAGATAGCAGAAATTTCAGTATGTATGTATATATATATATATATATATATATATATATATATATATATACTTAAGAACAAAACTGAAGACTAAGGAAAAAATTTTAGAATTTAAAACGAAGGGTGCAAAATAACCTGAAAATCAAAACGCGCAAACGCAGCAGTTTTGAAAATTCAGAATACACATTCTATAAAGAAGATACCTAAGCAAAAAAATACATATATAATTTTGACTCACACCTAATACAACATAGAAAAGGTTATGTATCTACCTGTGTGAGTAAAAGGAGAAAAGATAAAAAAAAAATAAAATAAAACAACTGAATGTAGAAGGTGTCGAGAATACTGAGCCTTGGCTTTATCAAGGACCAGCAAAAACTCTGCATTTTCTCACTTCCACAAAGACCTAGTTGGAAAAGGGTTTCTGCAAGGCCATAGATGCAAGTAACATTCCCACCTAAAATAGTTAAAAAATATATATATATAAGTCATGTCCTCCGTAGAGTAGCATGACCTAGCACTAGTTAACAATTTCGCTTGCATCCATTAACCTTCATGGCCCGACCCATGCTCTTCATCTGTTACTATTAAACAGAGAGAAGAAGATTAAAGAGAACTCAAGCTGTGAGAGTGACATAATAAATGGAAATGATTTTCAGCTATAACGAAATTCCAAGTTCGTTTGAGAGAGAATTTAAACCTGAAAAACAATGCAAAAGAAATCCAAATTTTACATTGCAATTAAAAAAAAAAAAAAAAAAAGGAAATGTTAATTTATAACGAACAGATTTTTGAAAAGAAAACTTGAGTCTAAAACCCCCTACTCTACAACTTATGACAGCACGAAAACGAGAATAAGTTAAAGATAAATATTAACTAAAAGAAAACTTTGTGAAAGTTATATACCTTAAACAGTTAGTTGCAATATGTACAAAGTATTTCAGCAGTGCTTTAAGTGCATAATTAATTAGTTATTAAGCACTTAACTACTTTACTGAAAAAGCAGCGCATAGACAGCGCATAGAAAAGGAACAGGCTTAGCCTTCTTCTGTTCCTAGGTACCTCAAAAGACGCTCAAAGTTACAAAGAAAAGTAAGAGTTAAAACCCGCAAAAATGTTAACAGACAAACCAATGCTTAAAAGCTGAAAAGCTAAAAAACGACAGAGAAAAGGTACATAAAGTACAAACATTGAACTTATAAAACCTAGAACCCAAAAACAAGGAAGAGAGCTTACCTCTTGTGTGACAAAAACTTTTCTCCACACAAGAGGAGAACATGGCTGACCCCTTCCGCCACTCCCTAGACGCTGGGGGCAGTGAGGGTGGGGCTGATGGCCTCCTCATACAGCAAGAAACCAACGCGCGGGAGATTTTAACCAGAGAAAAAATATATAAACTTAAGACTGTGGATCTGTATGATCAGAATGAGCAGAATTAACTCTCCAGAATACATGAGAAATATTATAAAATACACGAGCAGTTTATTTAATAATCTTTGCATGTATTAAATCACCTTAGTGAGCTTCTATAGATTAATCAGAATCTTATTAATTTTAATTTTGGTTTTACTATTTTTAGTATAGCTATCCTAGTGATGAATAACTAGTTTTCTTTTTTATTTGTTTTTATTTTCTTTTATAAACAGATTTTTAAGCTTTTTTTGTGATTTTGTTTATATTATTTAATTTTTGTTTTAATAGGACCGTCATATCCATAGCACTAAGGTTCCTTTAGGTAGTTAATAGGCATCCTCTAGCTAACTTCCTTACGGCTTTGATTGGTCAGAATCATATTATTAACTGTGTAGAAAATTAAAGCAGATCTGCCAACCTTACTCTATTATTCAGAATAATTTTTCTTAAAGTTCTTTTGATGAAAGAAGAAGGAATTTCGTTCTCTAGAAAACTTTCTAATAGTATATTAATGTGGTAATTGAAATCCAAATTGTTGCTGCAAATTCTTGAAATTCTTAGGACCTGAGAAATTAGTACATTCTCAATTACTTTGGTTGAAATGTTATTATTCCAGTGTAGATATTTAATTACTTTGAAAGGAAAATTAACTCTTTTATCAAAGAGGCTAATAGATGGGTTACCTCTGTTGAGCTTAATGCTTAAGTCTAGGAACTCAAGTTCCTGATTACTGTGGTTGGTTTTACATAAGTTAAGAGAGCTAGGATAGATATTATCAAAATCACTCTCTATAACTTCTGAATTATTGATACACAGCAGATCATCAATATATCTAAAAGTGTAAAGGTAGTTATCTGAGCAGGTGGGGTGATTTTTAATGAATTTATATTCCTTAAAGAACAGGAATAGATTAGCGATATTTGTGGACATTGATGTTCCCATTGGAATACCGTTCACTTGCTTATAGAGAGTATTATTATATAAGATATGGTTATTTTTTATGCAGCAATTGAGATAAGAGTTCCAAGTTCCTACATCAACAAATTGGTTAAGTTTAAATTCTGCATACAGCTCCTTAAATGTAGTGATTATATCTGATAGAGGCAGATTAGTATATAGGTTTTCAAAATCATAACTATTAATATCTAGGGGACAAACATTGAGTATAGTAGAAATTACTTCTGCATTATTATTAATTATCCAAAAATCTCTGTACATCAAGTTAGAACAGTTTCTAATGTGTTTCAAAACCTTCTTTAAGACATCTTCAAAAGCAAGATCTATTTTCTTTTTATGACTCCTTACTCCACTAGCTATGAACCTGAACTTCACAGGATCCTTATGAAAAATAAGAGCTGCTCTAGAGGTAATAGAGGACAGAGGTTATTTCGCACATCAAGCAAAGTTGATTTTGCTAACTTGCTAAAAACTCTGGAAAGCTTTAAAACTGGCACTAATTTTGTTAAAAATACTTACAAAATTCTCAAGTCCTTCAAGCACTCTGTCCTTAAATGTTTTTCAAATTCTGGAATGAAACTGCTGACCATGTTGATAAGCATGTTTTTGCTTTGGTTCTGGACATTCTTAAACATATTCTTAAAGATAAAATTTCTCTTAAAGAATTTTCCAGTAATTTTGTTACCATCAGGTTCCTCAATAAAGCCTACGATAATCTCAATGTAAGGAAGCTGTTCTACAATAATGCAATTTTTTTCCCATCCACAGGCACCAGTCTATTGTAAGTTTTAAATATGTTAAGACCTTAGGGTCAATAGTTAAAAACTACAAACTTAACTCTTCGAGCTACATTCCTGTAATTACTTCTTGTTCTTGTGATGAACATAAAGAAACAGTTCACTATGATAAGAATTACAACCATATTATCACCGGAAACTTGAGTTATGTTGAAAATGAAAAGCTTACAGTTTGACGTACAATCAGCCTATTGAGGCCTTCGCAGAATGGAAATATAATATAATCAATAGCTTCACCGGTGAGTTGGCAGGTCTGGACTTTTGTTTCGACAGAAATCTCTTTTCTCTGGAGAAGCTAAAAGGTCACTCTCCAAACTACAAGACCAATTTATTTTTACCACTACGGATAAAGCTAGCAATAATTTTGCAATTATCTGTAAGAAGTTCTATTTTGAATTGTTAACTATGGAACTCAATAATAGAGTAACATACGAGCCCGTAAGTTATTCTACCAAGCAGTTAGAAAATCGGTTTAAGGCATTCTTCAAGAAACTTAAAATTCCACAAACTAGAAGATATGGGCCTGAATTTCCATTTCTTTTTGCAACGGTTAAGTTTCATAAGGATCCTGTGAAGTTCAGGTTCATAGCTAGTGGAGTAAGGAGTCATAAAAAGAAAATAGATCTTGCTTTTGAAGATGTCTTAAAGAAGGTTTTGAAACACATTAGAAACTGTTCTAACTTGATGTACAGAGATTTTTGGATAATTAATAATAATGCAGAAGTAATTTCTACTATACTCAATGTTTGTCCCCTAGATATTAATAGTTATGATTTTGAAAACCTATATACTAATCTGCCTCTATCAGATATAATCACTACATTTAAGGAGCTGTATGCAGAATTTAAACTTAACCAATTTGTTGATGTAGGAACTTGGAACTCTTATCTCAATTGCTGCATAAAAAATAACCATATCTTATATAATAATACTCTCTATAAGCAAGTGAACGGTATTCCAATGGGAACATCAATGTCCACAAATATCGCTAATCTATTCCTGTTCTTTAAGGAATATAAATTCATTAAAAATCACCCCACCTGCTCAGATAACTACCTTTACACTTTTAGATATATTGATGATCTGCTGTGTATCAATAATTCAGAAGTTATAGAGAGTGATTTTGATAATATCTATCCTAGCTCTCTTAACTTATGTAAAACCAACCACAGTAATCAGGAACTTGAGTTCCTAGACTTAAGCATTAAGCTCAACAGAGGTAACCCATCTATTAGCCTCTTTGATAAAAGAGTTAATTTTCCTTTCAAAGTAATTAAATATCTACACTGGAATAATAACATTTCAACCAAAGTAATTGAGAATGTACTAATTTCTCAGGTCCTAAGAATTTCAAGAATTTGCAGCAACAATTTGGATTTCAATTACCACATTAATATACTATTAGAAAGTTTTCTAGAGAACGAAATTCCTTCTTCTTTCATCAAAAGAACTTTAAGAAAAATTATTCTGAATAATAGAGTAAGGTTGGCAGATCTGCTTTAATTTTCTACACAGTTAATAATATGATTCTGACCAATCAAAGCCGTAAGGAAGTTGGCTAGAGGATGCCTATTAACTACCTAAAGGAACCTTAGTGCTATGGATATGACGGTCCTATTAAAACAAAAAATTAAATAATATAAACAAATCACAAAAAAAAGCTTAAAAATCTGTTTATAAAAGAAAATAAAAACAAATAAAAAAGAAAACTAGTTATTCATCACTAGGATAGCTATACTAAAAATAGTAAAACCAAAATTAAAATTAATAAGATTCTGATTAATCTATAGAAGCTCACTAAGGTGATTTAATACATGCAAAGATTATTAAATAAACTGCTCGTGTATTTTATAATATTTCTCATGTATTCTGGAGAGTTAATTCTGCTCATTCTGATCATACAGATCCACAGTCTTAAGTTTATATATTTTTTTCTCTGGTTAAAATCTCCGCGCGTTGGTTTCTTGCTGTATGAGGAGGCCATCAGCCCCACCCTCACTGCCCCCCAGCGTCTAGGGAGTGGCGGAAGGGTCAGCCATGTTCTCCTCTTGTGTGGAGAAAAGTTTTTGTCACACAAGAGGTAAGCTCTCTTCCTTGTTTTTGGGTTCTAGGTTTTATAAGTTCAATGTTTGTACTTTATGTACCTTTTCTCTGTCGTTTTTTAGCTTTTCAGCTTTTAAGCATTGGTTTGTCTGTTAACATTTTTGCGGGTTTTAACTCTTACTTTTCTTTGTAACTTTGAGCGTCTTTTGAGGTACCTAGGAACAGAAGAAGGCTAAGCCTGTTCCTTTTCTATGCGCTGTCTATGCGCTGCTTTTTCAAAGTAGTTAAGTTCTTAATAACTAATTAATTATGCACTTAAAGCACTGCTGAAATACTTTGTACATATTGCAACTAACTGTTTAAGGTATATAACTTTCACAAAGTTTTCTTTAGTTAATATTTATCTTTAACTTATTCTCGTTTTCGTGCTGTCATAAGTTGTAGAGTAGGGGGTTTTAGACTCAAGTTTTCTTTCAAAAAATCTGTTCGTTATAAATTAACATTTCCTTTTTTTTTTTTTTTTTTTTTAATTGCAATGTAAAATTTGGATTTCTTTTTTGCATTGTTTTTCAGGTTTAAATTCTCTCTCAAACGAACTTGGAATTTCGTTATAGCTGAAAATCATTTCCATTTATTATGTCACTCTCACAGCTTGAGTTCTCTTTAATCTTCTTCTCTCTGTTTAATAGTAACAGATGAAGAGCATGGGTCGGGCCATGAAGGTTAATGGATGCAAGCAGAAATTGTTAACTAGTGCTAGGTCATGCTACTCTACGGAGGACATGACTTATATATATATATTTTTTAACTATTTTAGGTGGGAATGTTACTTGCATCTATGGCCTTGCAGAAACCCATTTCCAACTAGGTCTTTGTGGAAGTGAGAAAATGCAGAGTTTTTGCTGGTCCTTGATAAAGCCAAGGCTCAGTATTCTCGACACCTTCTACATTCAGTTGTTTTATTTTATTTTTTTATCTTTTCTCCTTTTACTCACACAGGTAGATACATAACCTTTTCTATGTTGTATTAGGTGTGAGTCAAAATTATATATGTATTTTTTTGCTTAGGTATCTATCTTTATAGATATATATATATATATATGTGTATGTATGTATGGAGGAGACTGGCACAAGACAGACCGTTGTGGAGGAAACTTGGGGAGACCTTCGTCCAGCAGTGGATTGATAATGGTTGACAATGATGATGATGATGATGTATACAAATGCATAAACAGAAAACTTGGACAAGGAACATGTAGGAACAGAAACGCATTTATGTCTCTTAAGATTGTTCCACATGTTCCAGATTTTGAACTCTCAGAGCTTAAAGAATTATTGCACATAACGCGCCGTACAAAGTTTTTGGCTGAATTTTTCTGCATTGCCAAGCAGTTTAAAGTACGGCCAAATATCCCTTTCCCGCTTACGCTATCTATTATGGTGTATTTTTCTGTTGCAATTTTTTCACGGAATTCTTTTGATTTCTTAAATTCCATGGTAAAAGAAGCTACATTTGCAACTATGGGTACATGACGACATTGACAGGGGTTTGCTGCGGAAAAGTTTTCCGAGTGAAATGCCGCAGGAGGATAATAAAAATGTCCTTTTCTCCGAACAAGCAAGCGGTAACACTACAAAAGTCAATCCCTATAGGCAATTAAGGATAGGAGAAACAAGCGATGTCCTTCCACTCCCTCATACAAAAACTCCCCCTCACCACTGAAGACACTCCCCGCCCCCACTCCACACACACACACACACACACACACACACACACACACACACACACACACACACTCGATCGGGATCGAATTGTTTTGTTGTCAACAAGTCCCCAAAATATTTTTACCTCCTTAATACCTACAGATAGTAAAAACCGTGTGGGTCCCACAGATAAGATATAATCCCTGATAAGGCATGGGTGTTGTGTTTGTCTTACGGCACTAACTCTCTCCCTTTCCTGGACTCAGTGGCCCAAAATTTAGCATGGGCGACTACTCATAGTCCTAAGAGTTGCTCATGGCGGTTTTTAAATACCCTCACTCCCAAAATAGAATTTTCCTAAACAAGTTGCAGAAGGTGAGACATAGTAGAAGAAAAGCCGAATTTAATGCCTCCTCACGGATCAATTAGGAAAGGTGGTAAAGATACAATGGCAGCCACGGTTGTATAAATCATATGCAAAAATAATTTTACACATCAGACTTTCAGAAACGCAGATTGTTCTAAATGATATTATTTCGCGGCCATTCCTACGTGAAAGATTGTGTGTTATATTTATCATAACTAAAGCTAGTAATGGAGTCGCCCAATGATCGAGTGCTCTAGATCGCGGTATTCTGACTGTAAAAGGAGAAGATATGGATGTTGTGTATGTTCGTTTGACGTTGGTTCTTCCCTTTCCCGGAAACCAGTGCTCTAATCATGGGTTTAGATACTCCTTCTAGCCCTTGATGCTTATCAGGATCATCAGACCCACAGAAAAATCCAGTCTATGTTTTTAATCCCATAATAACAGAAGGAGATATTGAGTAAAGAATCTAAATTTACGCCAACCGAATGGAATATTTTAGGCATGAAAAGGTTGGAAATGAATGATACATTTGGTTCTGTGACTGGAGTTATCGGTTGAATTTTTGTTCTTCAAAAATTCCCCATACAAGCTTGTGCAAAATAATAAAGAACTTTACGCCACCTAGCGGGAAAGCTGTATGATAAGGAAATTTGAAAGTGTATGAATCACCAACCTTTTTGATAGTCCCATCCGGTGCAAACACTTTCGGGACATCGTATTACACAGACGGTCTTACGGGAAAAATAATTATATGTGACGAAGTTTTTTTCTTAAAAGGCTTTCTAACAATCATATGGTAAGGCAGTACATTTCCCCCAGTGATTATGACTTTGGTTCCTCTTGTCGTGCCTCTGAATTCGATTCCCCAGTGAAACATAGACAGTGCGTTTGCCATTTGCTTACTCTTTCTTATCTTTTAGAAAAGGTCACAGACTTGATAAATCACATACACACACAAATCATCGCGATTTTACCAGTGTATTTTCTTTAACTATTTATGAAGAATTTTTTCAGATTAACCATGCATATAAATAACTTCTTCTAAACTGTCTAGCAGAAGGACGGAAAACTATGGTTGCATGCATTATGAAAAACAAATAATATATGCCATCGCCAACTTTGCGGCTTTGGTCTTAATTTTCCGGTTACAATGACATTTTGGCTTTGGTCCAGCTTTCATTTTAATACCCTTCAAAGGAACGCCAGACACATCTGCATAAAAATATTCCTTGCTCATATGTATGAACAAAAATGAAACTTTACATGCTTTCAGTGTGATAATGATACGTCCTTTGTTATCACTTCAATTACAACTTCACTGGATGCTGAGAAATCTTTTTCGTTAAATATCATTTCGAAAGTCTTTCATCTAATTTACAGTGTTATATCAAAAAGTGTAATCGAATAACAGACGACCCGATTTTTACAAACTTCTGGAGAATAAAAGGCATATCTTTCATTAAATCAATTTGCAAGTAAGACATCCAAAACAGAAAGACTTCATTTCTACATTATTACAGGACACCATTATGGAAACAAAACTATTAGTGTACTTACGGAAAATCTCTACGCACTGGTTGGAAAATTTTTGGGAAAAACAATGAGTTAATAATTTATTTTTTCCGCTTTGATTTCAACCAAGTTCATTTCGCTATAAGTCTTGGTATGCGCACAAATGTAAAAAAATATATTGCACAAGTCTAGTAAAAACACACTGGCTAGAATTGAATGATAAACAAGCATCATAATAAACTCGAACCAGTTAGTCACTGCATATGTGACATTAGAATGACAATAATTCAAGTAAAGTGTGCAATGTTGGGCCGACGTCTATCAGACGTATAATGATGGGCTAACTGTAATCGAAGTACTTTAATTCCTCCTCTGCTTTTCTGAAATCCACAACAGCTATGGAGCTCCAAATACTTAGCCGAACAATATTCATAACCAGAAATAGCACTGTTGAGGCATGCGAGTAACTTTTAAAAATGTAAAAGTAATTGGAAAACTAAGATCAAAATTCTTGGGCCGGAAACAGTTGTCGAATGTGCGCTTAAAGTCACTCACCGTATCTCGAAACGCCATTTTTTGTGGGATCTGTTATTGCGCATTTGTGTGTGCATATACAACTAATGCCTTCCCTCAGTGCTTATCCCAATTATTTTATTAACACGCATATGGCGTCCCGCTCTCATCTAATCGTTTTTCCCCGCAAGGTGAATTTGCGACTTCCATCACAAAATGATAATTTTCTTGGGGAGCTCTATGAAACTGCCAAAGCTAAAATGTTTAAAGGATTTAGAGCGTGTACGTCCAAATAACAGGCCTTTCACGCTTTCTGTTCCACAAGCACGTCTTCTTCATCGTACCAATGACAATTTGATTTAAAATTTCTTCTCAAACGTTTTCTTAAATGCTGTACTGATATCATCATCATCATTAGTGTTCTGTCTCTTGACGGGACCAGCGGTATCTCAGTAAGTTCTTTTCCTCCAGTTTCCTCTGTCCCTTGCTTCCTCCTTCAATTCTTGATTGTTTTCTGTGCCTGTTACACAATGTGGCAAAGAATTTTTAAGACTGGGTCTGTAAAATGAAATAGAAACAAGAAATTATAATTTGTTTTGGTTTGTTATTCAAAATAAGTCCCTCCGGCTTCAATACACTTGTTACAGCGATTTAATAATGATTCGAATGCCTGTTCCAGTTCACTTTACGGAACTGCCTCCAAAGCATGCGTCGAAGCTGTTTGTATGGTCGAAATATCATCAAAATAACACCCTTTTAAAGTTATTTTAAGTTTTGGGAATAAAGAAAAGTCGCAGGGTGCTTAATCAGGCGAATACGATGGATGATTCAACACACAGACGTTATTTTTCGCCAAAAATCTAAGAACAAGAAGTGAGGTGTGACTGGGTGCATTATCGTGCAACAAACGCCAACTGTTTTCATCCCGATATTCTGGACGAATTCTGCCCATCAAACATCAAACGCCTCAAAACATTTAAATAAAACTCACCAGTAATTGTTTGTCCACTTGGAACAAATTCTTTGTGGATAATACCCTTACTATCGAAGAATGTAATGAGCATTGTTTTGATTTTTGATGGAACTTTTCTTGTTTTTTGGCTTGTGGTGAGTTTTTTGACTACCATTCCGCACTTTGTCGCTTTGTTTTAGGATCATATTGAAACCACCATGTTTCATCACCTGTAACAATCGATTTTAAGAAGTTTGGATCATTTTCAGCGGCTGAAATGATGTTTCTGCAATGTGCACTTCTCCTTGATTTTTGTTCATTGATTAACGTGTGTGGAACAAATTAAGCACAGACTTTTGTTTTGCCCAAATCTTCATGCAGGAAGGTTCGAATCGTTTCTTTGTTGATGTTTAAATACTCTTCCATCATTCTTAGTGACGCACATCGATTGTTTGCCACAAAATCACGCACTTTTTCAATAATCTCAGGTGTCCTAGATGATCTTTGTCTTCCGGTATGCTTATCATCTTCTAGCGTATCTCTTCCGTCAAAAAAAAAAAAAAAAAAAAAAAAAAAACGTTTGTGCCACATGAAAACATTTGATCTACTTAAACAAAACTCACCGTAAACTTGTTTCATCATTTGGTACGTTTCCGAGGCACTTTTACCAAGTTTTGCGTTAAATTTAATAACAGCCCTTTGTTCCATCTTAATAATTCAACAAGAAAAATTTTTTACTTTTCTAATGAACGGCAGTTTCGTTTGAGTTACTTTAACAACTGCGCAGTACTTTTGGCAGAAAGCAAGCAGATGGTCACGGTTTATAACGTATTCGCGAGTACACTGGTGTCTCCACCGTATCCTGAAATCTAGCGCCCGTCTTAAAAATTCTTTGACGCACTGTGTATATCACCAAGCATCATTAGTCGTCTCCTTCCTCTTCAATTTTTCCTCCTATCATTCTTTTCAGTAGGCTGTCTCCTCTTAACACATGTCCTATCCATTTATATTTTCTTTTTATTATGGTCTTTAGTAAATTCCTTTCTTCTTCAACTCTTTACAATACTTCATTATTGGTAATTTTTTCAATCCACTTTATTTTCTCCATTCATCTCCATATTCACATTTCAAATGCCTCCAAAAGTGTAGCTACCTTCTTCACAATTGTCCACGTTTCAGCCCCGTATAAAGTTTGTACTATATATGCCACCGGCTCTATAGTCATCACCGTAAGACAATCTAACACTAAATATGCCTTTTCTTCAAATTTTTATTTAAATAACATCATACATCCCTTTTATTTCGGATAGGACTTTCCTAATTTTAACGTGTCATGTTTTCGGCTTTTAAAGGCCACGGTGAGCATCTAAAGTTTCAGGTAGCCACCCGTCCCTAATTTCGGGCCACCGGCCCTAGAGTCATCACCGTAAGACAAACACACCATCGATTTCTCACCCGCAACTAGAACCCTGACCTGGCTCAGACGATGATTCATAAGTCCCCACCTGTGGTCATTCGCCCACTAAGGATGTAAATACGAAGCCGTGTCTACCGTTTTGACAACAATGACTACGATCGCATATACACTATCGCTTCATGGATGGTTATATTTCTTTAGGAAACGCTTATTACCCATCGAACACAGATTTTCGTAGAACACTTCGGATACCCACCATGATGAACCTAGGTTTTTTAAGAACACTCCTAACTCTCAACATGATGACCCAAGGTTCCCATAAAACACTCCTACCACCCACGGCTATGAGCTAGGTTTCATTAGGACACTTCCGACATCCACGGTGATGAGCTTAGACTTCTACAGGAATTCTTGTCAATCATCGTGATGAACTCAGGTGTCCTTAGGACCTCTTCTTGGTTCATCACCAAGGATAAAACGAATAGGGCTGTGTTCGAAATGCATAACCAGATTCATTTTTTTTCTTTCTTGAACGGAAAGTCAGTCTTGGATTTTGAGAATGGATTCAATTCCCATGTACTAATAATCTGCAGTAAGTAAAAGTTTCGAACAATTGTACTTAGTGTGCTGATGTTGCATTGCTGGCTGGAACAAACAGTTCGCCACAAATCACCCAAATGTGGAACTAGGCAATTTTGTAGCACTCGAGGAAGTTATCTTGCTTCACCGCATACTCTGAAATTTTTGTTTATTTGATTGCTATGTCAGGCATTATTTCTCACTCGGCGTAAATTTGCGTACTGCAACAAAAACGTGACAATAATCATCCTGTCGTTCGATGCGCCGCAATACAATCCCATGCAAGAGCACAGCCGCCCTAGAGGGGCAGTGGTCTAAGCGCTGTCTTGTGACCATTCTTCAGATATCGATTTGGGTTTGAATCTCGGTGAGGTATGGATGTTGTGTTTGTCTTACGGCACTGGCTCTCTCCCTTTTTTGGGATCAGTGGCCCTAAATTAGGAAGGGACGACTGGTTATAGCCCACGAGTTGTTCACGGTGGTTGTTAAACCCCAGTCAGAAGAAAAAAAACAACAAGATGACAGTCAATCAGTTCATTTATATGTATTGATGCCTTATCGTAACCACAGGTTGAAAAATTCGTCCTTTAAATGGATACCGTCTTGAAATCCCACAGGGAAATTTAGAATTTTTGCGCAGCTGAAAAACTTTCAGTGCAGCGGGGAAAGGAAAAGTCTTGCATTTGGAAAAGAATTCTCTGGAAATTAATGCATATTAATTACACTTCCGTATTGCAAATAAAAGTCAAACATGTGTAATATTAATGAATATTAAATGCTCTTTTTTACCCGGTTCCCATACGGCAAATTAATTAATGAGTCATTCTGTAATTATTTGAATATCCACGATACTACACAGTCTAAGCTTCTAAAGATTACACGTTTAGAGAAAACAGATTGCTGCAAAAAAGAAAAAAAGATAAAAAAAAAGCATTACTTAGTATCCTCACTCGCTCAAAACAGCTTCGTTCAGCACATGAAATTTTTTCAAAGAGAAACTACAGAATGCTCAACTTGTCATTTGCTCAACTCCATATAGGCCTATACTTTTAATTCATTCTCGTATTGCGGAAAGGAAGAATGCTGGAATATGCTCCCCCTCAACCATTTGCGTTAGTTTGAAGTTGTCTGTAGGTGTATTTATGCATTTAGTGTAAAAGTCTTGCTCCTCTTGTGTTTCAACTTCGTTTCAGAGAAGCTTGCTGCTCATTAAACTTCTTATGATATATTTTTCAATACTTCTAGAATTCTGACCTTAAACAGAAAACTCAGAAGGTACTTGTGGTGCTGCACTCTAAAGAGTTCAAGCTGATGATCCATTTAAAATAATAATAATAATATTACTCCATCTTATTGTCCGAAAATTTTGAAAAGTCGAAGCTTTGATGGTTCTGTAAAGATACAAGTTATTTTCAATTACTTTTTGCTCAAATGTTTTGACTTATGTGTTCAGAAAAGGCGTTTTTGCCAGTCAGAAATTCTTACAGAACGCAAATGCAAGCAGATGCTATCCTCGGAAGAGAACCCACTGCACGAAAGAATGGAACGAACGCGTCAAAACTTCGAAGCGTGTCATTAAAGTTCTTCAAAGTGCTTCGGGAACTCCGCCCCAAAAGCTTTAACATCGGTGTTTGGGAGCGACGAGGCAAATCGTAATTAACCAACAGAATTAATGGAACCCGACAGTAATTAATATTTTGACATCTTGCTTTCGAAACCGAGGAGGCCGTAATGGCGAAGAGGCCAGGAATCAGAAAAACCAACGAAGGGTAAATTCCTCCTTCATTACACATACTGTGATAAAGGAGAAGAAATCTTAATTTAGCACAAAGTAGTTTTCCTCACATTTCGTGCAAAATTTTGCAGTAAGTGAGAATTTTTTAGGGTCTACTAAAATTTTAAGAAAAGGAATGCTATCATACCATCAGCGAAAAAGATAACTAGAATGTCTCTGATATGATGAGATCATCTGTTTGGCTAAAAAAGAGATACAGACCGTTTCACAATATTCGAAAAACAGTTAAAAGGTGGGCAGGGGGAAATTGTGCACTTATACTGAATACTTCTTCCTAGAGAAAAAACTGTGTCCTAAGAAAAACTTCCTATATTTAACCTTCCTTTTGAGTTTGGGTTTTCTAATGTAACGAATCTTTGGTAATCTTTGGTATTGCTAGCGAATTTGGGAACCCGAAAGACCTGGTACACACCATTCTCCGCAGGCATCGAGGACTTGCGTTTACCGCATTAGAACTAACCCGCACTCTTACCAAGTACGTAGCATCCATGGGCTATTTTCTTGGCTGCACCAGCGTTTTAAAAGATGCACGTGCCAGGCTTAATATAAACTTTGGTTTACAAACACGCAATTTGTACACTCTAATTAAACGTGACAGGGATCCCGTTGAAACCAAACACAGGTACGGCGTCTACCTAATCCCCATGAGAGCTTTAAACCCTAATGAAATAGATCAAGTGTACATAGGCTCAACTCTACGCAATTTAAAAACCCGTTTGCTTGAACACTCACGCGATGTCAAAACAGGCTCACATTCGACAGCCCTAGCTCGCTTGGTAGCTCGCGGCACACATAAGACCATTATGGGATGAATGTAAAATCCTCATTACACACAGCACCAAAAGCATGACCCTCTTTGCAGAAAGTTTGTATATCCACCATTCTAGAGGTATTTGCTGTAATGACGATATACCCTCTCTCCTCCCACGAACATGGACTAATCTACTTTAACATTGCGAAAATAATAATTATAACGGAATCATTAACACTTGTATAACATCATTTTGACTCTTTTTTTCTTTCGCAGTGCTGTGACTTGTTTCTCACTCACTCACTCTCTCTCTCACTCACTCTCTCTCTCTCTCTCTCTCTCTCTCTCTCTCTCTCTCTCTCTCTCTCATTCTCACTCTCTCTCTGTTCACAACAACCTTCGTGAGCATGCGCTCTAACCATTTTCTGTGTCATCAAAATCCCTATTTATGTTGCGTGTTGTACTCTGATGCTATTGGATGGGCGACCTGATGAAGATCACTAGTGTGATCGAAAGATCTCGTGTTTTTACCTATCATATGTTTCAAACTTGTAAATACCATTTTTAATTTGATTAAATGTGTAAGTGCTCTTCATCATTTTGTCAAAGGTGGTTATTGAACAAGTTGTCTATCGTGTTAAGTATGAGAGAGGTCTACTCCCATACGAATTTCTAATGTAATTTCTGTTTCTTCTGTTGTAAACATTTTTTCCTTGAACGGCACATTACTTCCTCGAAGAGCTTGCATTTTTGCCAATTCTGACAGGGAGCCAGAACGAAATAAATAGGCTTCGTTGAAAATGAATGGGGTAGTAGGAGAGTGTAAAGAGAGTGATTGCTAGTACACTGGGGAGAGTTGACATAGCCGAAGAGATCGAATGCGAATGAAATCTCGAAAGAGATTGAACCTATGTGAATCGACGAATACGCGTTATTATTATATGATTGAGATACATGTTGACACCAGAATTGTTTTTGTTCAGTGGATTATGTTGACGACCTTTGAACTTCTAGTGAATGGAACAATAAAGGAACTAGCTGTTGTTTCATGTAAGTTCTAATTCTTTCACCCTGTCGTTGTTATTACACAGTGCAGAAATTAAATGAGATTGAATTATTTAAAAAAAATGGAAAAGCAGGAAAACTTACGTGAATATATTTTATCCGAAATACATTTCCCTTGATAATACAAGTAGTGTCACGCTCAGCCAAAGAAAGGATCGTGACACTTCTTTAATACAAGAAGTGTCACGATCAGCCAAAGAAAGGAAGGACTTGTAGAGGTCATCTTTTGATACGAAGTGAAGAGCTGATGTCACAGTTATTTTTATGTCTTCAAAGTCTTGAAAAACTTTTCCTTTTAAAGGCAGCTTTAATTTAGGGAAAAGAAAGTAGTCACATGTTGACAAATCTGGAGAATAGGGAGGGGAGGGGGTTGAGTACATGGACTTGTTTTCGTGCTAGAAATTTTTGTAGGTTGACTGCTCTGTGTGTCGGTGCATTATCGTGAAGAAGGAATCATTATCCGGTTTTGTACTCTGTTCCGAAACGTACAATCCTCTTCCACAATCGTTTCAAAATGGTCGCATAAGCATTACCAATTTCCAAACACAATCGGATATTCGTTCTCTGCTCCATGAAAAAGCTGTGCCAGTGTTCTTCCACCGAATGACGACATCCACAGCGTAAATAATCATCTGCACAATTAGTACGCAAACACTGTTGCTACCGAATAGCTGATATATGACTGATAAAAAAAATGCTTTCCCGACCGGTGTGTTTTACAGGGATTTTTTTAAATCAGTCTCATTACTTGCCGCACTGTGTATTATTCACTGAGTTAGTAAGAAGTGAAATACACTATTTTGACAAAAGTCACCGGACACCCCTTCAAAAGCAAATGAACGGATGCGCTGCGCTGTTAAGGTGCGCGGTACAGCTGCAAACGATATAAAAACAAGCCTGCAGCTGACCGCGATCATATCGCACTGTGAGGTTGAGTGGAAATGTTGCGGTGGGAGAGAACTGACTTTGAGAAAGGTAAGATTGTTGGGTGTTATTTTAGTAGGTTGTCCATAAGAGAAATCGAGAAGCGTTTAAACAAAAACCCAAGTCAACTGTTTTGGATGTACTGAATAAGTAGAAGACACAGGGCGTGCCTGAAGCAGCAAAACGTACCGGCAGACTAAAGAAAATCAGTAATAAAGGACGTCGAAGCCTCAGGAGTTACAGCTCATCGACGGAGTACTGCACAAGACCTCAGTGTACAGGCGAGTAAAAATGCTATAACCTCGGTATGAACACGTACCAGTAGCAGAGAACTTCATCTATGTGTTACCGTGGTCATGCGGCTGCTCTTAAGCCATTCATCTCCACTCGGAATGCTACTCGTTGTTTAGCATGGTGTAAAAAACATTTATCGTGGACCGTAGATCAAAGGAAACGGGTCCTATGGACTGATGAATTCAGATACACGATCCACTAGTCTGATGGTCGTGTGTGAGTATGGCGACAGCCGAGGGAACGCTATTTACCACAGTGTACTGTTCCTACGGGAAAGTTTGGAGCTGGCAGTGTACTCGTGTGGGTGTGTGTTTAGTGGTGTGATCCCGGGCCATTGGTTATCGTGGACAAACTTGTTAACCAGCACTTCTACCTCGATATTCTGGAGAATTATGCCCTACCAACTCTTTGGCAATACTATAGAACCGAGCCTTGTTGGTACCAGAAGGATAATGCACCGAGCCATAAAGCAAGGACTGTTACAGCATGGTTTGGCGATAATTCCGTAAAGCAACAGTTAGCGACAGGATTATGTACTGAATGGAAGCGCATACCTATCGTTGTGTTCCAAAACCTTGTCGAAAGCATGTCTCGAAGGGTTAGTGTATGCATTAAGGACAAAATTGGACCGACACCGCGCCAATGTATGGCAATAAATGCTATGTTGTATTTCTCTTCTAGGTGTCCGGTGACTTTTGTCAATATAGTGTATATGTTCACAAGTTTAGAGTTAGCAAAGCTCATTGGTTAATTAATTTAATAACTACATCAAAAAATAAAATGTTTGCAACATCCAATTTTAACTTTAAAAAAAAACAGTTCACATTATTTGAAATGTTCTTTTCAAAACATTTTTCTGGATTTTTCAAAGAAAAGAGAACCTTCGCTTTCAGTTATGTTAACATATAACATGTTGTAACATCCTATGGTGGTGTTGACTTTAAAATATTTTCAGGAATATTTTAATAACTAGTTTTGGATAGCGATGATTTCGACGCATATAAGTAAAATAAATCGCTCATTAAGAGATCTTTTCAAAAATGTTTTAAAGTAAATGATATGAATATTAAGTAAATTATATAGAAGTTTCAACCCGTTCGGTGTTCATAGTTCCTCTGAGACTTTGCTACGGTGCAAGTTGTTTGGCTGAAGTACATCCGAAACCAGTCTCCCAACAGATTTGGTTGTCCACTCCCTTTAGTCTGTATTTAGTAGAGGGATTCCTCTCTTCATCACGAGTACGTGGGTAGGGCACTGGGCCATAAGAGGGTAGTAATTTTATCGCGGGGAAAAAAGGCAAAATTCGCTGGCCGGTCGCTGGGTAAATCGAGAAATTTCGGAATTTACCCCTAAATTCCGCGAAATACCGTATATCCTCAAAACTTCATCTTTCAGACTCTTTCTTTACGATTTAGACTTGAACGATGCGTTGTCTGTCACAAAAGCGGTTATATCCGCAAAAGGTATTTCATACTTATTGACGCACTGAAGTACTGCCTCGCTGACTTCAAAGAGGTTTCAGCATTACAGGTTTCAACATTCATTTCAGCTGATTGAACAGCAAGAATATTCAAAATCTACCTCTCTTCTGAAGCAGTTATTTCGTCTGCTACGATGCTTACATCGGATACGGATTTAAAAAATCTTTCAATTATTGCTTGTGAATATCATATATTTTTGGCAAATAGCACTTCCGCATCCAATTTGCATTTGGAATACCACCAATACCTTTCCACGAATTTTCCAAGTAATTTTAAATGTAGACTAGCTGCAGAAAAGGCACCAGTTAATTTTGAAAGTTCACTTGAGCGATGCTGTTCTTGTTTAGTTCTTTTCCCAATTAATTCATCAACACATTTCTTCATTATTTTCAGTTAACTGTTCGAACAAACATTTTTTTACGCAGCTTGCTTGCTAAATGCTTTTCACAACTCTCCGTTTTTGAAAAATCCACGGGTATGTTTTAACACGAACAGAACAAGAGATTTTTGTTCACATGAAACGTTTCCTTGCTGTATTGCTTGCATCTTTCAGGTGCACTCATTTTTACCCACATGGCTCATTTTCAAAATTAACAAACAATATATAAAAATTAAAAGATAATCGAGGTAGTTACCTTCGATGCACGATCTTGATCAGAAGAGTCACACACAATACAAATTCAAATTTTCATAGGCGGAATTTAAATATTTTATTATGTATAGTTTGAGGTAGAAGAATTTTCAGGTTTCCCTAGGACCCATCGTCAGATACATAAACGGAAGAAGAAAGGGAATACGTTTAAATAGAATATGTTACATGACATGATATAAACACAAGGTATAATATATGATTGAGCGCCACGTGGTTTCAATTATTTAAACAACGTAGTAAGTATCGTGAAAGAAAGAAAATATAATGAAGGAATACATACAATACTTAAATACAACAACCTCGATTATTTTTTTAATTATTTCTGCACGAATTTGAATCTCCTAATATCTAGAAACTTTATAAACTAAATATTCACAAGAAAATCCAAAACTTTTCTAAGCTAAGCGCCTGAGAAACCCAAACAGCCTTTTCTGTGAGCTGCTTTTTCAAGCTACAACTACTAATACGATTGACGACATTCGGTTTACAAGTGTGACAAGTCTCAGAAGTTACCCCAAAAATTCGCGAAAAAAATCGCGTAAATTTGCGCCGTGAAACAATTAATGGCCTAGTCATAAGCCTTGCCAGTTCCACACGTCTTCCACAAAGCTCTGTATATGGGTACCTTCAATTTTATCACATACTTTTAAGGGGGAGGACGACTACCGTGAACAACTATGAAGGCTATAAGCAGCCTCTCGTCTCTAATTCCGAACCAAATGGTTCCAGTGAAGGGAGAAAGCCAGAGACATCAGACATACATGCCATCCAAGCCGATCTCAGACGATTAATCAGAAGCAAATGTCTCAGACCCCTCGGCCACAAGGATGGCGTTTTATTCCCGATCACTCATGTTTTGCAGAACGTTTCATTATCAATTTTCTTTACAAACTGAAGATAGTCTCGTTTTATGGTTTTTAGCCCTGTGTTTTAAACTCGTTTTAATGCCTGTCATCAATATGTTTTATTTCATACGTAAAATAATGTATCAGTGTTTCATTTTTTTGTGGGTGATGCATCGTGTTGAATGAAAACGAGCACCTAGTGGAAATTTAGGGAACATAAGGGAAATCTTTGCTGTAAGTGCAACTGTTTCCTGCAAATAAATTATCACAAGGCCACAAGGATGGCGTTTTATTCCCGATCACTCATGTTTTGCAGAACGTTTCATTATCAATATTCTTTACAAACTGGAGATAGTCTCGTTTTATGGCTTTTAGCCCTGTGTTTTAAACTCGTTTTAATGCCTGTCATCAATATGTTTTGGCCACAAGGATGGCGTTTTATTCCCGATCACTCATGTTTTACAGAACGTTTCATTATCAATATTCTTTACAAACTGGAGATAGTCTCGTTTTATGGCTTTTAGCCCTGTGTTTTAAACTCGTTTTAATGCCTGTCATCAATATGTTTTATTTCATACGTAAAATAATGTATCAGTGTTTCATTTTTTTGTATGTGATGCATCGTGTTGAATGAAAACGAGCACCTAGTGGAAATTTAGGGAACATAAGGGAAATCTTTGCTGTAAGTGCAACTGTTTACTGCAAATAAATTAAATTAAAAAAAGGAAATTTTACGTATGTCTTTTGGAAGGTGGGGCAGATACCGTACTTAATGTAAATCTTCACTTTTACCACTTAGCACAAACCCTGCAACAAAGAAATATGAGAATAAGGGAATACGTTTGCTATACAATGGTGAATTAGTTAATATAAATATCGGAAAGTAAAGCAGATCACTTTTCTCATGGTCACAAAATTGGATTTTACAGTCTTACAGTTGGGAGCGGACATGTCAATATCGGGCTAATGACTCCCTGACAAAGTACTAACGTCAACATGCGCGCTTTGGTGGATCCTTATGATTAATAAATTTAAGCATATTGATACATACACTATATTGACAAAAGCCACCGGAAACCTAGAAGAAAAACGCAACATAGCATTTATTGACATACATAAGTAAAGTGTCGGTCCACCTTTGGCTTTAATGCATGCACTGACCTTTCGAGACATGTTTTCCACAAGGTTTGGGAACATAGAAATAGGTATGCGCTTCCATTCAGTTCATAATTCTGCCGCTAGCTGTTGATTAGTAGTAGGTCTTGGTTCCAAACTTCTTATGCGGCGCTCTAATTCACCCCATAGGTACTCTATGGGATTAAGATCAGGGCTCTGTGCTGGACAGTCCACACACGATACGGAATTATCCTCAAACGACGCGGTAACAGTCATTCCTTTATGACTCAGTAGATTATCCAACTGGTACCAACAAGGCTCGTTTCCATAGTATTGCCACAAAGTTGGTAGGTCATGATTGTCCAGAATATCGAGGTAGACGTGCTGGTTAACAGGTTTGTCCACGATAACCAATGGGCCGGGACCATACCACTAAAAACACCGCCACACGAGTACACACTGCCAGCTCCAAACTTGACCGTAGGAACAGTACACTGTGGTAAATAGCGTTCCCCGGTTGCCGCCATACCCTCACACGGCCATCAGACTAATAGGTCGTGTATCTGGATTCATCAGTCCATAGGACTCGTCTCCATTGATCTACGGTCCACGATAAATGTTCTTTACACCATGCTAAACAACGAGTAGCATTCCGAGTGGAGATGAAAGGTTGAGCAGCAGGACGACCACGGTAACCCATGGAATGAAGTTCTCTGTGAGTGGTACACGTACATGCCGAGGTTCCAGCATTTTTACTCACCTGTACACTAAAGTCTTGTACAGTACTCCGTCGATTAGCTGTAATGACTCTCCTGAGGCCTGGACGTCTTCTGTCACTGATTTTCTTTGGTCTGCCGGTACGATTTGCTGCTTCAGGCGCGCCGTGTGTTTTCCACTTATTCAGTACATCCAAAACAGTTGACTTCGGTAAGTTTAAAAGCCTCTCAGTTTCTCTTATGGACAACTCACAAATATAACACCCAACAATCTTTCCTTTATCAAAGTCAGTTCTCTCCCACCGCGACATTTTCACTTAACCTCATAATGCGTTATGATCGCCGTCAGCTGCAGGCTTGTTATTATACCGTTTGCAGCTGTACCGCGCATCTTAGCAACGCAGCGGATCCGTTTATTTGCGTTTGAAGGGATATCTGGTGACTTTTGTCGATATAGTGTATATGTGATTTTATGACACTCGAGCAACAAAAATTACTTCTTTCACATAAGTATCTCACAGGACGATAGATCGGGATGATTTCTGAAGCGAGAACAATAATCAACTTATTCAGAAAGAAGCATCATTAATTAATTTTGTGTGCTGTTTTAACACTAAACAGAAACAAATTACACATGATAATGAGCAATCAAAATGTGAAAAAAGAAGGAAAGGAAGACAGTAAAAAAAAAAGTAAAAACATCTCCATTAAAAACGATACATATTTCCGTCGTTTCATAGTCTTTCAAGAGAAGCTTAAGACAACGAGTTCTTCAAAAACTTCAAAACGATCTCCAAGTCTCCAGCGCTTCCGCAAGTCTTTGGTCAGCTAACAGCAAGCTCCCGAATAAAAGTAACTGCTGTTAAATACTGCTCATTCTTCTTCAAAAGCTTGTAGTCGGTTCTTAATATTTATTAATTTAGTCACCAGGGAAACACTCTTCCTCCGATAGAGTCAAATGAAAGTGAACGTTTCCTTAATTTCGTTGTTTAACACCTGCTGACTAATATTCTTTTGCTAATCATCAACGGCATACTAAGAAAATTATTACATGTCGGCTGCTTCTATTCTAAAGGATATTTCTCTCTTGTAGTACAAATTACTTCTGTAACCCCTGTTTAAAATTCTTCTTATTGTCTGCTACATACTTCCTTTCCAAATGATTGAGTTTGCGCAAAAAAATATATATTCTGTTTCTTCAAAGACGTCTATTCCAAAAGCATTCTGTCGAATAAATATGCAACCATTGCCACTACAAGTAGAATATATATTTTTCTTCCGTTTGTTCTACGTAGATCTGTTCAACATAAAGAAAATTCTGGCTCCTTCTCTTTGTTAACGGGTTTTCGAATTTTCAACCAAGTATTAAAAAGTAAACAAAGCAACAATAAGCGTCTACCTTCCTAAGGAATCTTCTAGTTTATTTTGGATTACCGCACCTTCTTTTTTTTTTTTTGGAATTCCTTATGACCTCAAGCTTTTTCGTTATTGAAGCACCTACCTACAAATAATGTTCTTTAATACCTTTTGACTTTAGAATAACAGCAATGAGTCTCAGAACTGATTCGATTAAGTTTTGGTAAGGTTCCCGTAAAACAGTGACCCCTGACGCTGGTTGGACGGCATTGGAACCAGACGTTGGTGTCACATTATATTCATCCCACAAATGCACAACGTGATTGAGGTCTGGCGACAGTTATGAACCAGGAAAAGACTCCATCATACTCCTAAAATTATTACGAGAAAATGTGGGCTCGACTCAAGGGGCTGAAAAGTCACCCATGATTACATGGTGCATATCCTTACACTGCCTGAACCGACTTGGAGAGTCGTTATCCAGCAAGACAGTTTCATACTCTCATGCAGCTGTCTCCAAACTCTCACGTTCCGATCTGCATGATGCAGTTGAAAACACAATTGGTTCAATCCATACGAAATCTTTCCAATCATTTATGGTCCACGTTCGGTACTGCAACCCCATTGGAGAGTTTTGTCCTTTCCTTTGCAGACAACAATACTCATGCTGCAGCGAAAGACCTTCTATCGTTGTAACTCAGATGATGCAATGTACGGGGCACAGTGCATTGAAATGTTCTTTCCGTACATCACTGTACTGTAAAAAATAGCGGGTCAAATTACGGTACGTACACTGCCAGCTGAGCGGCCAGTCAATAAACCATAATTTTACAGTACCGTACCGTAATGTTCATATTAACATATCTAATGACGAGGAAATAAAAACGTCTAAAAACCGTATTGTTCATTAACATGTCTAATTAGAAATAAATAATAATACATGCTATGTTCATTAATATGTCTACTTAGAAATAAATAATAATACATGCTATGTTCATTAATATGTCTACTTAGAAATAAATAGTAATACATGCTATGTTCATTAACATGTCTAATGACCGGGAATAAATAATATGTCTACTGACCGGGAAATAAAAACGTGTTGCCCGTAGAGGTGTTGCCAGTCGACTGAAAAAACAGGTATATAGCCACTTTAAGAAGAACGTTGCCAGATAGTCAAGGTTAAAATAGAGTAACAGTTTAAACACCGTGAACATGTAGTTTTGGTTGACCGCCAGGCGGCATGCTTACGATCTGTAAACTGTCTTAACCTGGGTGAGACACTGACTATTCATGGCAATTTTTTACAGTGTGGGACGTATGTGGTTTGGCATAGATTCCACAAGATTTTAGAGTGCATTACGTGTACAACATACCAGGCGGTCACGAGGTAGTACTTTAACAGGCTCAGATTTGACGGAAGAAGACTTTGCTTCTGGATTTGTTTTTCTAACATGTCCCATACATTCCCGATGGGATTCACATCGGGGGTTTTTGGGGGCCGGGGAAGAGGGTGGAAATTGCTATCATGCTCGCTCAACCTCAGCGTAACACTTCTTGCTCGATGGACAGTAGTATTGTCGTCCACAAAATCGCCGCCATTGACAGGAAAAAGTCAAAATTGAAGGATGGATTTGACTGGAAGCAATGTTCCAATGATCCTCTGAGAACAGTCGATGCCGCCCCGGAGGCGCCGTGGCCTACGTGCTGGCTCGTGACTGTTCGCCCGAAATGGATTCGGATCCCGGTGAGGCATGGATGTTGTGATTACCTTACGGTACTGGCTTTCTCCCTTCCCTGGAACCAGTGGTCCTAAATTAGAGATGGGTGACTGTTTATATCCCATTGAGTTGCTCACGGTGATCGTTAAACCTCCAACAACAACAACAAAAAAAGCCGACGTTCCAGCAATGCCAGGGAACCTCTTTCATATTAAGAGAACATGCCCTACGCCTTGACATCACCTACAGAACCTTGAGTTGTGGTTACAAGGCAAGCTGGTTCCGTTGTTTCATGGAGCTCCGTCCAAATCTGTGCCCACCGCCTGTACAGAAAAAGGTGCACCACGAGTCGTCGGACCAAATGACCTTTTTTTCCCAGTGCTGCAGTGTCTAGTCACGGTACGAATTTTCCTGTTCTTTGCAGAAATCAGTGGTATCCATAAAGTAATGCGTCTGCCTATACAGATCCTCTTTAATTCTCTGCGTATTGTTCACTGCGGCTCGCTTTGTCCGCTGGGTTGGTGTCACCCTTCACTGAAGGCTCCGGTCAATTGCTGCACACAGACACCCTTGTTTCTCTGTATACACCTTCTCAGGCAACGGCGATCTTGTTCCTGACACAATGTCGTCGCGCTACAGTTGCGCCTCTAAAGACAAGAAATGTGGGTTATTTTCCAGCTGATTAAAAATCCAAGATATTTCTTCTTTGGAGAAAACAATCAGTTCTGCTGTTTTCAAAATTGGCGTTTCAGCCAGACGGGCACTCGCAGTAAGACCTTTATCAAACCCCGAAAAATCCTTTGTTTTTTCCCATTATAATCAACACTACTGACGATCAGTAGTCTAAAATAGCTACCTAGATCACATAGTGAGGCACGTTGTGAAAATGAAGCCTCATTTTCCAGTAATGGGATTTCAAGCCATATCTGCCTTCTCTGGAGTTGACTGTTCTACATATTGAATTACAGCGATGAAGCTTATCACTGCAACTAACTCGCTTGAAGTAAGTCGTTGTAGAAGAAAGGATCGGGTATCGTTCACTTGATCGGAAGTTCACTTGATCAAAAATCACTTCGCCGAAAATCACTTGATCGAAAGGTACATTTCACCGAAGGGCCACTTGACCGAAAAGTTCATTTCATCGAATGGACATTTGATCAAAAAGTTCATTTCACCGAAGGATTACTTTGCCTATAAGTTCATTATATCGAAAGATCATTTCACCGAATGGTCAGTTTATCGAAGACTTAGAATTTTGTTGTTAGAGATCTGTTGGAGTGTGATGCTGATTTTTGAAAAACTGGCCACCTAAGTATTATCAGCTTGTATAAAAAATACATTTTTAATTTCTATGAAACACCTCCCCATGAGTAGGTTTCTCGAAATATAACATTAATTATAAGGCCTAGATCTGTGCTTTTTTTTTGTCAAATTTATTTACTTGATTATATAATCAAGTAAATAATGTTCCACTTTTACTCAACCACAAAACATAAATTTTTTGACCGTAGGCCTAGATACAGGCCATTTTAATAGATTTTAACTCTACTCATATTCATAAGCATAACCTAAAATGTAAAGTAACTTTTTATGTAAACCTTATGAACATGAGCACGCACGCTTAAAATTTGCAAAAAAGGCCTAAGCCAAGGGCAAGAGCCCTAAACTTGATTCTTTTTGCCTGAAAAAATGTGCAGCATTATTAACTTGACTTTTTATGTAAACTTTATGAACATGAGTTCGCACGATTAAAATTTGGTAAAACAGCCTAAGCCAAGGCCTAGGGACCTAAAATTGATTTTTTTGCCTGTGAATTTATGCAACATTATTAATTTTACTTTTTGTGTAAACCTTATGAACATGAGCACCGAACACGACTTTTATGTAAACCTTGTGAACATCATTAAAATTTGCTAAAAAAGCCTAAACCGAGGCCCATAGTCTTAAAAAAAGATTTGTCGTAAAACTAAACCCTTGCGCTCTTTGTGACACGGAGAAATCAAAAGTCCACTTTGAGTATAATCCCCTAACGTTTCGGTGGTCTGTCTGTCGAACTTGTACCATGCTTCAGCAGATCCTGTAATGAAATCCAAAGTTTTCGATAAACTGACCCTTCGGTGAAATGGCCTTTTGATGAAATGAACTTTTAGGTAAAGACACCTTTCGGTGAAATGAATTTTTCGATCAAGTGATCCTTAAGTGAAATGTACATTTCGATCAAGTGACCCTTCGGTGAAATGATCTTTTAGGTAAAGAGATGTTTCGGTGAAATGAACTTTTCGATCAAGTGACCCTTCGGTGAAATGTACCTTTCGATCAAGTGACCCTTCGGTGAAATGAACTTTTCGATCAAGTGTTCTTTCGGTGAAACAGTCTTTTCGGTGTAGTGATTTTCGGTCAAGTGACCCTTTGGTGAAGTAAACGTCGGGCAAATGAACCAGACCTGAAAGGGTCCTTATTGATTCCAGACGATGAGTAGAAGAATCATCACACAATTTTCTCGAGAATCACGGCCAGGGGATTCATTTTTACGTTCGGAAGCCAATATGAAAATAAAGCCTTATTACCTGATGATGGGATTCGAACCAAAAACTGTCTTTACCGGAGTTGATTGATCTACCGATTGAACTACATGACGAAGCGTGTCTCTGCAGCCCTGCTGTCTTGACATATGTATTACCTTTGAGCTAGATAAGTCGCAACAGGATCACGTATTTTGCATATACGCTGATGCGTAAGTGACGTTTACGTATATCTTCATAAAGGTTTCTAATTCAGTGGCCGGTATATGCACTGCTGGGTATGTTTCAGTTATCTATATTATATAGTCCGTAGTGACCACCAGTCGGAGTGCTCCCGTTTACTTGATTATGTGGCCACAGTAACTGCTACTGGAAATTCAGTTCAGATCATATGTAGAGGATTTTAGGAAGGAGAGTGTTTTACCCCAGGTCTTAAACAACCCTCAGAAATAGGAAGCTATGAGATTTGGGCTAGAGTGCCATGTAGGAAAGGGACACGGAAGCTAGGTAGAAAGGGGGAGGAAGACGCCCTTATTTATTACCGCGGGCCCAGTACCCGGGGCCCGACGCCTTAACGTGCCCATCGGACGCACGGCGGATATTTAGTGGTTCCATTGTTCGTACTGCCTGGGATCGAACCAGAAGACTTCTTGGCAGTCACGAACTTTGACGACCAGGCCATAAACTACTGGAAATTCTCCCGTTCAAAGGATTATGTAGTTGTAATCAATAATAGATGTATCATGCGTTTCCATAGGGACAAAAGCGCATGACGTGTCTACCTATTGGTACAAACTTGTCTACTGGACTTAATTGACCAATGATTGTATGTTTGGAAACGTCCCAAAAACTCAATACTTATTTCACAAAGTAGATTTAGTTAAAGATTTCCTTAAGTAGATTATCGTCGATAATGGCGGGATGATTGAGTTTACAGAAAGAATTATTATTCACAGTGGCTCAGTTTCCTCAAACGATACAGTAGGAGCATTTGCGTGAAATACTGACATTATTAAAGAATGAGAATTAGTGAAACTAAAAGAATAAGCAAAGTGATGGTAAAATTGCTTCACATTATTTTTACTACTTTTAATTTCATCCTCTGAAATATTTTACCGCGGTTTTTGTGCATATAAGAACCAAAAGTGTATCTAACATAGTTTTATCCCTAACGTGTCGTCCTTCCGTACACTAACTAAAATCTAAAGTTTACGAATATCGTTTTGCACGGAGTCTTTATTGTCAGTTACTCTTGTTCTTGTGTGGCACGCACTGAATTACCAGCAAAATATATTTTAAATCTGGTCAGTGCAAATGAATCATGACTGTGGTCATGTAAGTGAATGAATCATTGGAGTGGTAGGTTTTCTTAATTCTTGAAGTAACTGATTTTCCCTTATATTAATTCCAAAATAGTTTCATATATTTCTACATTCGGACAAAATGGGTGATGCTTATTATGCTTCATACTTATACTTTATTCTTTCAATTTCTTTACACTTTTGTTTTTGCAGAATCGACCGCATTTCTTTTTCATAAAGACTTTGAAAGTTAAACTCACAAGCAGCTTTATCCGCTCCATATCTGTCGCAAAAACAAAGAAAATGAAATCTGTGAAAACTTATTTCCAGATCGATTACTTCTTTTCGAAGTATTGATGGAAAGGAAATCTTACGTCATCCACGCATTACGAATTCCAACATGTTACGCTAAATAGAAATCGATATTGCATATTTGCATGTTGAATGTGAAATAGTGGGAAAACTGACTGAAGCTCACCCAAAAATAATGAATCATACGGAAAATCATACTTAAGCGTTTTATCGGCTTTTAAAAGCGGAGGAAAATAATTTCATTCCTTAGTTTGAGAAGGCAGGCCGTTGATCTGAAGGAATAGTGATGTTCACTGATGCTTGAATTCCTTTGTGTTTCATTTTAGCTTGCAACAATGAGCGTACCAAATTTAAAGGACAGTTTTCTTTCATGATTGCCAAGAGAACACGCATTTATAGATTTCAATTAAACTTCGGTCTCAGAAAAAAGGACACTTTTTAATATGTCACATCCTGCTTATAAAATTAGCTGATTTCAATGTCGTTGAAATTATTTCATTTACAGATTAAGAATAATTCACTGAACTACTGACAGATCGATTATTTGATTTCATGGTGTCAGCGCTATGAGTGGTTAAAATTACGTTAAGGGAGCATTGAACTATGTAGCTCTATAGCAGTTTAAACAATTTTCACCTGCAGCGTTTGGGCGTCTCCCGAACGCCCGTACTACTGGGCTTTTCAGGCGCAGTAAAGGCTCACCATGAATGGTGCGACATGTAAAAATCTTCCAGCGCTCGGCGATTCTATGGACAAAAACAGCTGGTAGATCACGTGGGTCAAATGAGGCAGGGGACATAGTTTTGTAACCAGAAGCGTTACTAGGTATTTCTGCGCCCAGGGCAAACCGCAAAATACTGCGCCCCCATTTGTCGTTGCTAATTTAGTAGTTGTATACACATATAACTATCAATTTACTAAATATGTATATGATATTAGTAATAATGTCGGGCAGTGTAATACTCTTTTCAGCAAAACAAATTTAACGGCATACTCCAAAGTTATCTCTACGCGGTAGATACAATCTAACTGCGACTGTTTGTAGTTTTTCGCAACTGCTTGGGAGTTCGGACCTACTTACTGTACCACATCAAATGGGCCGAATTCAGTTCGTAGGAGTGGCTCACAGCCATAGAAATGATCAAACAGCAGCACCCAGAGAATCTTCAACAATGTGAACAACATCCGTTTCTTGCAACGTACGTATGGTCCATCCAACTAAAGAAAAACAGCGGACCCCATTGTTTGTGAAATTCGCAACTTTGCTGGTGAAGCAATCGAATTCGCGTCTTCTCGTTCCGGGGTGAGTCACATCATGTCCACCTAAATGTTTTGAAGCAAAGAAAGTATTTTTCATTAATTCCAGACAATGCGTGAAACGAACTTTACACACTTTTCGAAAACCCCAACGGCCAGTAGATATATTTTTACGTTCGGGTGCCAATGTCAAAGTCACATATATGCCGGTGACGAAGATCGAACCGCGTCTCCTCACTCCGGAGTGAGTCATTCTAACCAACTAAAATACACCGACGGAATGTATCGCTGCAGATTTTTCGTCTTGATACGTGCTTTGCCTGCATAGTACGTCACATGTTGCTGACGAAGGCCGTAGTTCTTTTTTAGTTCGACGCACTATACAACCACTCCTTCGTCCCTGAATGTGAACAGCTAGAATCCTCTGAACATTTTAAGGAAGAAATTCGAATTTTAAGTGTACCAAACACTTGTGTAGAAGTTATAGTTTCAATTTTAATCAGACTGCAAGCAGAGGTTTTTGCGCCCTCTCTTGAGCTACGCCCGGGGCAACCGCACCGTCTGTCCGCCCTAGTTACGCCTCTGGTTGTAACCCATGCGCAGTATGGTTCTAAAATTGGTGCCTTCGGAGATGACCATCATCACACCAATGTTAAAATCCTCAGAGATTTGTCGGGTGGAGGAATGTATTAGCTTGCACGATTCTCCCAAGTATCTTTTGACCTCTTTGATTCACCAGCACTTTCCGTCCACAGGATCTCCAATTCCTGGAAGTTTTTTAGGTGTCCCACTATGCACGGTAAAGCATTGATACGGGTATGACTGTAAAGGATATGTTCGAACGGAAACGCTAGCGCCAACTTTCACTCGTTCTGCACATTACGAACCTTAATTCAAAGAGGAGCTGTTCCTTTTAATTTATACCGTGCTGACATTTAGCTCTGGTTCAAAATCTCGTTTTGCACATTACGAACCTTAATTCAAAGACGAGCTGTTCCTTTCGGTTTATACCGAAGGAACAGCTCGTCAACTTACGTCTTATACGTTGGAGTGATCCATTTATACGGGGGCAGGTGCACCTAATAAACTAGCATTTCAGTGTATATTTGTTTCCTAACTAGTGAGTATATTCAAGAATTAAATCCAGTGTAAAAAAGAAAGCAAAACCCTTGTTTGTTAAAGGTATATCTCAAATATTTCCTATTTTTAAAAAAATTAAATGCTTCATCTGACCGAAGATGCTCCACGTATTTGCGACACCCACGCAGAATTGAGAGACAAACGCACGATCTTCAAGTTTTATTTTTATCTTAAAAAATTGTGTTTGTGCAAAGAGTTCCTGCAGTAGCACTTACGTAGCAGGTTTTTAAAGAGTCTCAGTGCAAACGTGATGGACATTTTGAAAAGGTTTCATTGAAAAACAAGGATTATCTCTCCTGAATGAACTGAACTCAAAAGTTGGACCTCCCATATCCTCTTAGTTTAATGAATAATTGACGCCACACTGAGGTGCTTTCGATAGGATGTTGTAGTTCAATTTCACTATATTTTTGCTTATGAAGTGGTTGTTTAAAACGTTGTGCTAGCTATGAGTGTTCCCTTGCAGAGCTACAGTACATATGAGTGTGTACTTTGTGATAACATCGTCTTCGATTAATTTTTCGTAAATGATGATAAAAATTTCATTTCCAATACGGAGTCTATCAGTTGTACGTAGTCAGAAATTAAGATGAGAAATCGCTCAGTATAATTCAATAGAACTACAGATCTATCTGCACTCGAAGCACAATATTTTTCTACTAACGATAAGTTAGAAAAACGTTCACTAGAAAGAAGACAATACTTTGACATGACTTTTGGCTGCCTACCACAGAGGTTCACTAGAATGAGGACAATACTTTAACATGACTTTTGGCTGCCCACCACAGAGGTTCACTAGAATGAGGACAATACTTTGACATGACTTTTGATTGCCTACCACAGAGGTGCACTAGAATGAGGACAATACTTTGACATGATTTTGGCTGCCTACCACAGAGGTTCACTAGAATGAGGACAATACTTTCACATGACGTTTGGCTGCCTACCACAGAGGTGCACTAGAATGAGGACAATACTTTGGCATGACTTTTGGTTGCCTACCGCAGAGGTGACACATATGTCAAAACGGCAAGTTACAGCGATAGGACTTACCTGGCCGCCCCGATGGCGCAGTGGTCTATGGCTTATGACCATTCGTCCGTGAAAGGGTCCGGGTTCAAATCCCGGTGAGGCATGAATGTTGTATTTGTCTTTCGGCACTGGATCTCTCCCTTCCCTGGAGACAGTGACCATACATTAGGGACTGCTTATAGCCCATTGAGTTGCTCACGGTGGTCATTAAACCTTCAATTATACAGTAAAAAAAAAAAAGACTTACCTGCGTAGTTCAATAGGTAGAATAGCACCTCCGGATTAGAAATATGTGGTTTCAAATCCTACCACCGGTAGAAAACGGCAAGTTTGCTGTAGACACTCGTAGGTAATATTTGAAATTTATTTCAATGTGTTTTTTCCAAGTGTGAAATCAATAGCTTTCTAAAGAAAAAAAGACAGGAGCAACGCAGCACTCACAGGTCCACTCCAGTGGCTCGCTGCGTCGTAGAAGTCCGAGATGTCATTTCATTCAGCTGGTACAGAATAGCTGATAACTTTCGCGGTCCAGTGAGGTGATGCCACTTCCAATGCGTTTGTATATTGGCGATTCGCAACTGTATCATGTGTTACGCGAGACAAGTGCCATTAACACTAGGAACAAACTCAAACGAGTACACGAGAGAGCAAATATGTCGAGTGAACTTTATTTGTTAAGAAAGCTGTTTAGTATAAATTACAATGAGGTGATGCCCATGCAGTCACACATTAAGGGTGTAAGCGAACTGGCAGAAAAACTAAACAATAATGGGAAGCAAAGAAAAGAAACCCATATGGCAGCAATCGTGTTGTGTAGTACCACAAAGTTATAGTACATTGATAACTGCCTTAAAAAGAAAACAAGAAAGATGACACCGAATTTTTGGTTACAATTAGCACGTTCTTTGAATCCGTTCTGAAGAGAATTAAATTTATCAAAGCTATTCAAAGTCAATCCAAACGGTATAGAAAACCAGCAGTAGCTGACCGGAGAAAGAAATCTTTCAATCGTGTCTTTAATCCCGCAGATATTGCTGTAAACAGAAACGTCAACTTACGCCCTCTAATGGTAGACTTGTGCTTCAAGAGAAATTTGAAATTACATGAGAAACACTTAGCACTTGTAGTAAAAGCAGGGTGTCGCTGTAACTTTCACTAGTGAATGTTATCTGAGGATGCTGCAAGACCTCTTACTGCCTCAGTTACGGATGCTGAACGTGGTTATTGATCATTTATGGTTCCAACACGACGGGGCCACCGCCCACACGGCCCGCATATTCATCGTTTTTTACGACAGACCTTTCCACAGAGATTAATTTCTCGTTATGGTGACGTCCCTTGCCCCATTCCCCAGGTCCCCCGATCTAACATATGCTGGTTTTTTCTTATTATGGTACCTCAAGTAAGAAGTCTTCCAAACACGTTGTGCCACCATATTGGAATTGAAAGGCCGTGTCAGAGCTGCCGCCACCAATATCCCTGGCGATATGTTACGACGACTAATGAACTCCTTCCAACGCTGCTTAGAAGAATGTGTGGTACAGCGGGGCCACCATTTGACTGGGGTCATATTCAAACATTGACTGATCAATGGCATTCTTGTAATTATTCTTTGACATAGAGAGTTTTAAATAGGAGACATTTGTTCCCTTACTGTGCGATTTTATTAATACGCTATCAACCCTGCCGCACCCTGTATGTAATTTTTAAATGAATGTTGACATTAATCAACACTTACGTGCACGCAGATTTCATAATCAATTTAAGACCGTAAAACGTACATAAAAACAATTATCTTCGCGGAAACTAGAACTAACGCATACCAAAAACTAATTGTTCATATTGAAAATATCGAATTTATGCAGAAAGATTTTTTCAATTCAGCCTTAAACAATATACTGCACCTTTAAAAAGCATCATTTGTTTCCTTCATCTGCTGAATAAAGGACAAGGGCTTTCCTTGGGAGAGATCCGGACCACGTGGATCCACCCCTTGTGGGAGCCACTGGTATCAGCTTAGATTGGCTAATACGCAGTTTTCACTAAATTCCAGACATGGTAAGATAGAGCTCTCGCGTTTTAGCTGAAAAAAAATCTGGCTCCAAGTAACAATGCCTAAAATATTTCATACAAAAATATTTTTCAATGTGAATTTCACATGGTAAAATGAAAATGTCGCTCCATCGGCCGAGTTGTTAGAGGCGCTTGTCTCTGACAAGTCCACCAAGCCTGGCTCGAGTTCCGGAAACGCATGGGTCGTGTGTTAATGCTCTCGAACGGTGTTGTCTGTGTCATTCCCCTGAAACCAGTGGCGCCAAATACGAGACGGGTGATTGCTTATAGTGCTCAGAGTTGCTGAACGAGGGCGTTAAACCCCGAAAGATAAAAGTAAATTAAAATAAATACGCAGGCAAATCAAAAAGTAAAGACAATTTGAAAATTACGCGGTAACCGCAACTGTTAGAAGCTGACGCAATGCAGCACGTTCGCAATGGCTTATGGTAGTGCAAACACACGCAGCACGTTCGCAATGGCTTATGGTAGTGCAAACACACGCAGCCCTTTAGTCTAGTTGAAGCCCAAGCCAAATAAACATGGATGCTCCGCTACGAGATGGCACCATTGTTGGACAACGGACCGTAGTATGATTTCTTTCGTAAACTGTTGAAATTCACCGAAAAATGTTGGCTTAGTACGGAAGTTAAAACCGCATGACTCAACGAAAACTTTATGAATGGGTAGAAAGGTTTATAGCGGGAAGAACAAGTTTAACTGACGAAGCTCGATCTGATCGGCTATCAACATCGCGCGCACGAGCCCAAATCGACATTGCCCTGGTCAGAGAATACCGACGGGTTACGTTGGTCTCTGTTGCTGCACATTTGGATATCAGCTGTAGATTCGCACGTTTCATAGTGCATGATGACTCGGGGTACCGTAAAGTTCCATAGTGCATGATGACTTGGGGTACCGTAAATTTCCATAGTGCATGAAAGCTTGGGGTACCGTAAAGTTCCATAGTGCATGATGACTTGGGGTACCGTAAAATTCCATAGTGCATGATGACTTGGGGTACCGTAAAGTTCCATAGTGCGTGATGGCTTGGGGTACAGTAAAGTTTGCGCAAGATGGATACCCAAACAGACTACCGATCTGCACAAGCAAAGGCGCGTGGAGGTTGCGACTCAATTTATGAAATTTTATAAAGAAGATCCGAGTATTTTGGAGCTGATTGCCACCTGCGACGAGACACGGGTCTTTTTTTTTTTTTTGGGTTGGAGGTTTAACGACCACCGTGAGCAACTCAATGGGCTATAAGCAGTCTCCCGTCCCTAATTTAGTGTCACTGGTTCCAGGGAAGAGAAAGAGCCAGTGCCGTAAGACAAACACAACATCCATGCCTCACCGGGATTCGAACCCGGACCCCTTACGGACGAATGATCATAGGCCATCGCTTAGACCACTGCGCCACCGGGGCTGCAGACACGGGTTCATTACTGTGAATCGGAAAGCAAGATACAAAGCATGCAGTAGAAACACCCGTGTTCTCCAGAAAAGAAGAAATTCAAACGACAGCCCTCAGATAAGAAATTCAGGCTGACCTTCTTTTTGGACCATGAAATGTCCTATTCTGGTGAATTTTCAGGAATACGGACGAACAGTGGCCAGTGCAACGTAGACAGAAACGGAAACATACAATTCATAGAAAAAGAAAAAAATGCTGTCAAAAACAGTCCTGCTGCTCCATGCCAATGTACGTTCCCATGTAGCTGCCGCAACGGTGGTAATGCAATAATTCCGCTATGAACGTCTTCCAGATGCCACTAACAACCCTGATCTAGCGCCATGCAATCATCACGCCTTCGGTCAACTTAAAGAAGCTCTACGAGTTGCAGGATCACCTCTGATGATGAGGTTAAGGAAGCGGTGTAGACCTGGATTCGGAAGCAGCTAAAAGCTTCTTTTTTCAAGGAATGAAGAAGCTGGTAGAACGATACTAGAAGTGCATCAACCTTCAGGCGACTATGTGAAAAAGTAAGATAACCGTTATGTTCATTTGCTCATAGTTACCGGTATTAAAAGGTATGCTGCCTTTATTATTTTCTCTCGTATTCGGGCACTGAAATATCTTGTTTGAATTTTAAGTTTGTCCAGGGCAACGCCGGGCGTTTTTACCTCCGAATAGCAATTTGTTCCTGGATGAATATTACACCGATCGCTTTTTCTGCAGAAACTGAAACATACATTTCCAGGGAAGACATGAACTGAAATAAAAAGAAAGAAAAAAGAAATGAATCGAAAGATTAAGCTGGAGACAAGTAATGCTAATGAAAAGAGAAATGCTATTCGTAGAGCACCGAGTTGGTTCAAGGCCGTCTAAAAGCATAAGGTCATGATATTAGAGAGACGAGTTCCCACCTCAAGCTGAAACCAAGGCTTCCTCTATTGGTTTCCAACGGTCGTGTATGCCGTCAAACACAACATCCACGTATCACACTGTGTAATAAGAGTGACGTCACAAATGGAGGGAACTCGTGTCTCTAATGTAATGACCCTGAATTTTCTTGACGCTTTTGGTTAGTCGGAGCACTGGAAGCGTGAGAAAGTTGCATGGAAAGAAAGAGTATTGAAGTTCAAAAGTAAACACTGCGAATATTATCAGCTTCTACCTATACTTGAATTGATATCAAACATGAAGAATATATTGGTGTCAGTACCGCTGAAATTTGAGTGTGTGTACAAAGTTATTAGCCATCACATAACTAATTTTTTATTTTTCGTGTACAATGTGTGATACATTACGTGAAAATTCCAATATATTTTATGTGATATTTAAGTACTTTAATTCTTGAATCGGAACAATGGCAATGTTTCGTGCTTTCTGGGAAATTAAACTTGCTAAAATGTCTAAAAGACGGCGCGAATAATGGGTAGAGAGAAGGTTAAGTATTTCCCTATTACCCCGTCTGCCTCCCGTAATGGGCCAACACCGAGAGAAAATATTTGCTCTCCGAATGTTGAACTGTTTGCGCCAAGGGACGTCTATTAAATATATATCAACAGTGAACACTTATGTACAACAGACATCGGCAAAATGTCATCCAGTAATGCGTTAATAGGCGGAAGTATTTCTGGAATTCCTTTGCTGGAATTCGCTCATTTCTCCACGAAACAAGCACTAAGCTTTCGACGGAAACTGCTGGTGAGGGAAACAGAAATTGCCTAGCAGCTGAGATGGTATCGATTGACAATCGTTATCTTATCGTGATGACAGTGTTGTTATAATCACGCGAAATATTTCGATGCTTTGAGATATTCTTCACATGCTTCTCCTAACATCTCACCTACTTAAATAAAAACTTTATAAAACCTGTAATGCTTAAGCTCTGGTCTTGTACAGGGTAAATGAAAAATCTTCTCAATTTTTAATATATACCTTGCAACTTTATAAACAATTCATAAAATGAAAAACAAAATATTAACTATGAACATATGTTTGGTGGGTATCGCTCATTTGCCCCAAGACAGCACTGAACTGAAACGAAAGTACCCTTAGGCTCACTTTGCCGAAACTCCCTTGATCGAAAATTTCATTTAACCGAAGGATCATTTCACCGAAAAGTTAATTTCACTGAAGAATGTTTTCATCAAAACCAAATTACTTTACTAAAAGATAATTCTTTTTTTTTTTTTTTTTTGCTTTCGGATTTAACGACCACTGCGAGCAACTCAATAGGCAATAAGCAGTCACCCTTCCCTTATTGGGGGCCACTAGTTCCAGGGAGGGATGGGAGAGAGCCAAAGCCATAAAACAAACAAGACAACCACGCTTCACCAAGGATTAGAACATTGGCCCGTCATGCACGAGTTGCTGAAAGGTAGCGCCTCTTAGCATTCTGCCACCGGGGAGGCAGATAGTATTCTCAACATTATCGTTTCACAAAAAAAGGTCGCTTTTTTAACAATGTATTTCAACGAAAAAAATCACTGTACAGCTTTCTTCGATGTCCAAAAGTTCACAAACCCGATTATTACATAATATAAAATAGTGTGAAACAAAATTCCTGCTTCTAAAATAGAACTGTTAGGGCTATCTCTCTTTGGGAAATTCTCAGTTGGCACTAATTTTCACAGAATCGAGCTGGGTAAAAAAACTTTGCTGAAACATTTTATGCAGAATGGTTATTTATTAAGGATGAAAAAATATTATTCGCAATTTATTGCAATTTCTTTAAACTCAGTAAAATCTACAGGGTCGAAAAGTCCTCTAGGAGTTTCGATTGATAACTGAGCAAAAACAAACAGATCACACAGCAATGCGGGTTGCGGCATTTGAAAGAGTAAATATTCGAGTTTTTAACGCCATCTCTTTCCAACAAATGGCGTTACGTGCTCGCAAATACCGACGCCGACTGTAAAACACCTGAAAATGTCATCGCCGCAGGAGAAAGCGATGTGCATGCGTTGTTTTTTTGAGACGAAGTCTGTGATTACGGTACAAAGAAATTACCGTCGAACATATGGGATAGCTCTACCAAGTGATTTCAGTATCAGAGCGTGGCAGAAGAAGTTCTTGGATACTAGTAGCGTCGTGGACCGGCAAAGAAGTGGCAGACTCTCTGTCAGTGAAGAAACTGTGCATAGCATATAGGAGGTTTTCGATCGCAGTCCTAGCAAGTCCACGAGAAGGGACTCTTTATAACTGAATGTTCCACGATCCACATTCATGGGAGTGCTTCACAAACACCTGAAACTAACCGCATACAAAGTGCAACTCCTACACCAGATTAAACCGAACGATGGACCTCAACGCTTAGCATTCGCTCGGGATATGTTGGAGCGGCTGGAAGTTGATGAAAGTTTCCTACGCCGTATAATGTTCTCGAATGAGGCAAACTTTTACGTGCACGGAAAAGTCAATATTCAGAACGTTCGTATATGGGGTAGTAAAAATTCACATTCAGTCAGGGAGCACGTCGCGCATAGTCCAAAGGTGAATGTTTGGTGTGGGATCATGCATATTCGTGTAATTGGGCCATTCTTCTTCTCCGAGCCCCCACTGCAAATGGATAAATAATTACTTGGACGTGCTTCAGAATTTTGCGGTTCCTCAACTACAGGATTTGCAACCAAACGTTATACTGCAACAAGATGGCGCTCCTCACATTAGGGACTTGACTTTCATGAATACCTGAACCTTTAGTTTCCCGACAGATGGGTTGGCAGAGATGGTCCCATTGCTTGGCCACCCGGGTCCCCGGATATCACTGCTTTGGACTCCTTTGGGGCTATATCAAAGACAGGGTTTACCGGGAAAGATTAAGCAGCCTTCAGGAGCTCAATCAGCGTATTACAGCAGTGTTTGATAGAATCGATCCTGACATGTTGAAGCGCACATGGCAAGAAATTTAATATCGACTGGATGTGTTACGTGCCACCAAAGGCGCACATGTAGAGGTGTATTAAGGTAAGATTATTAAACTCGAATATTTACTTTTTCAAATGCCGCAAACCGCATTGCTGCAGATCTGTTCGTTTTTGCACAGTTGTCAACTGTAACCCCTATGGGACTTTTCGACTACCCTATATGTCTTCAAAAGTTGAAGATTGTAAGAGTTAATTAGTAATTCACTTTGCGCGAACAGTTCTCCCTCATTAAGGTGATGAAGGCGAAAAAAGTAAGTTACGGTTTCAAACATTTCACCATACGGTTCACTGCTCTAATTTGAGTCAACTTGTTTCAGGGAAGAGAGAGAGGCAGTGCCTTAAGACAAACACAGCATCCATGTCTTACCAGGATTCGAACCTGGCCTCATCACGGATGAACAGATAGAATCCTGCTTTCAGACCACTGCTGGGCACAGTATGCGAAAAATAGTAGACGGTGGCGTTCTATTTTGGGTGTTTCGGCAATGGACCTTTAACCAGTAACCCTAAATTAGGGACAGGAGACTTCTTATAGCCCATCTAATTGCTCACGGTGGTCGTTATACCTCCATAAAAATAAAAAGATAGGAAATTACCAAAGAAGAAAATGTAGAAAAAATAATTTTAATTATTGAAGGTTCACCTTAAAGTATTTGTACGTATCTTCTGTCCTAACGTCTAATGCGAATTGTAGACTTCTTATTGCAAAATCATATCTATCTTTTCCCTTTAAAACTGCGCTTGCTTACTCTTCCGCTCTTGAGGGGCCTCTGTGCTCAATATCCAGGAGTAGTCGTTTATCGTGTTGCGTTCGTACTTTCTTTCCGTTTTCTAGCGCAGTATTCTGGTGAAACCTTTCCTTTTGAAATTCACACATAGATCCGAGATCTCCCGGAAAGTGATCCAAATGAGCATTTCGGAATTGTGCTTTGAGGTTTATATTACATCTTAATACCCTGAATTTCTATAGCATCATGTTCACGATATCTTTGTAGTTTGTCTTGTAGTCACGTAACACCGTTTTTTATAACAATCTAGGCTTTGGTTTTCAATGCCAAGTACTGTGTTTCCAGAATTCTTACCCTTAATTAGTTTTCGTATGTCTGGTACGTCAAATATGTCTTCTTCGAACGTTTCATCTGACAGTCCTACAAAACCTTTGTACGACAACTTAAAATCGTACCCATCTCGCTGTAAAACTTTCACGCATTGTGAAATTAAACCAAGTTTCATATTTAGAAGATCCAAGAGGAACTTTTCGAGATCAACTCAAGTCTCACGTATAGAAGTTCCCGGGTATTGGACTCTGTTAACATGATTTCTCGAAAAAAAATTTAAACATAGTTTTTGGTTTCAAATGAAACTTTTTTTTTTGTATACATTTTGCTCATCCCAGCATTTGGAAAAAACAGAAATATGCTATCATGTTGACATAAAACTATTTATTTTAAGTTTAGATTTTTTAATATTGATGGAAACTCTCAACAAGTTCTTGTTGCCGAATCAAACAGTTTTCTGATGACATTCAAAGAAGAAGAGAATTTTCCTTGAATTTTTTCCAGTCCTGATTTTTTGGAAATACCTTTCCCCAAAGATTTCGTGTTCTCTCCTGGGTACAGCAAGCAGAAGAAGTTGCGGATCAGTATGGGGGGAAATGGATGCCTAATTAGTCTACATTTGACGTCAAAACAAATATTTGAATATTTTCTCAGTGCCCATGCATTGATATCTTCAACGGATTGTAGAAGGAACCGGAATTTACTCTTTATTACTCCAAAATATTCTCGTGGAATCACCCCACTTTATAATCCTCTGATCAAGCTCTGGATAAACGTGACTACGAGTTATCAATAGACTATGGAAAGTTTGAAGAGAGGAGCCGGACCTACTGAATATGGTAGACGTCAAAAAAAACAAACGAATATCTGTGGAAATTGCACTGTAGAAAAATTTTCCATACTGAACATAATTGATGGCAGCATTAAAGTAAGCCGTACTTCTGAAAACGATGTAATTTAGCGGTATTAGTCCTTAGTATTAAGCGTGATTTCAATTTTTCTGCAAAAAGTTGCCTTGAAAATCAACTTACAGATCATAGCACGCAATTAATTCCCTTTAACAGATCATAACACTCAATTGTTTTCCTTTAAAAGATCATTGAATGCCAATCTTACCCCTCTAGACCGTGGCCTTCTATTTCGACCATCCCCAGCCCGCCGACGGTTGCATTTTTTTACGGCAGCTGCTGGTTTTGGTTCAGTCTTGGTACACACGTGGTCCGATGGCAATACTCAATCTCTTCACTTTTGAACTTTGCTCCAATCGTTATGTTTACTCATCATAACCCTAGCGTGTGTACTACCTATATACAAACCTGCTGTACTCTGCCATCATAACCGTAGCGTGTGTACGCTATGCAGCAAATAGATATCTTACTTATTTATGGAAAGCAGTGGTTTCGACTGACTACATTATAGTGGTAGAGTACAGCAGGTTTGTGTATAGGTGCGGTGGGTAAGCTACAATGCGTTTTTAGTGCATAACATTGTACGCTGACTGACAGAGAAAATGCCACACCATGAAGGAATGCTCGAAAACATACCATACTGAACACACAGATAGCCAAGTAGATCCTCAACAAATAAATTAATTGTCACATACAGACTAGGCTCCAGTGCCGAATATACAATAAGAAGTGTGGCCCCATTTTGGGCGATACAGCGTTGAATCCGACATGGCATCGAGAGTCCTAACAGAGTCCTGGGTTATTTGTGGACCATGTGGTGGTGGTCCGAGTCCACAGTTCATCTTTGTTTTGCGGGGGCGGGAGGGTACTCAACCGACGTCCAATCGTGTCCCACAGATACGTGATGGGCAAGAGGTCAGGTGATCGTGCTGGTCACGCAAAATTCCGCACACCATGTAAAGCATTCAGACTGATCCGAGAGTTATGCGGCCGGACGTTATCCAGTTGAGAAGCAGCGCTTGGGATGCCCTGCAGGTACGGTAGTACCACGGGCCGCAGCCCGTAATGGATACCAGCGGTGAGCGACTATTGTCGCTGATAGCACCCCACACCATGATTCCACGTTACCGGGCCGTGTAGCGTTCCAGAATGGCGGAGGAATCCGCCCGTTGGCCTCGTCGTCTCCAGACTCACACACGGAGATCATCCGCGGTGTGACAAAACCGCGATACGTCGCTGAACACCACACTCTTCCGTTCGGCACCCCACGCAGCTCTGGAGCGACACCACTTCAAGCGGTGACGACGATAGCTCACTGTTAAGGGCAGCTTTCGCAACGGACGGCTGGACACCAAACCAGACGCAGCCAATCGGCACGACACTGTCTGCGTCGATATTGGAGCATCCAAGCCTCCCCGTACACGCTTCAAAATGTTGCCCGTTGTAGTTTGTAGGTCCGCTACTGCGTAACGTCGGATTCGACGATCGGTGCGATCGGACGGCCGTCTCTCTGCTCCGGCCCCCCTACGACTTTGCACAGATCCTTCCTGACGCCAGTGTCTCCAAATACGACCCACGTTTGTGGCATCACGTTGTGTTTCTTCCGCAATACGACGCAAAGACCATCCGGCGGTACGATGACAATGTGACGTCATACAGAGGTGCAAACATGTGTCAAGACGACAAATCTTCAGCAAGGCATTCCGCGTAGCTTATTTGGGAGATGAACTCACTTCGGAGTGAGGGAATACGGGTTCGATGCCCGTCGAACACAAATGTGTGTTTTCACAACACCTCTCGTGAACTCATCCGTTTGACGTAATCGCGTACGACGGTGTCTAAGGGCATTGTCACTGCTGATTCGTTTTCCAGACACGGTTACAGCAGAACCACTCACTTCTCGCGGGCTTGATGACATCTCGACTGATGGCCTCACGGGCTGGTTGTCCGCTTATATCCCGCACGCCGTTCGTCCGATTGGCCTGCAAATGCAATCGTTTACATAACTTGTACATGTCCACCCACCCTGCAATTTGCATGGCGCTGCGTTCACGTCTTCGTGGTGTGCCATTTTCTCTGTCAAGCAGTGCATTTAGAGCTGGCCATTCGCAACACATTTGAAAGGTACTGCATTCATGATCATACTATAAAATTCGATAGCCGTTTGTAGCAACATTTTAATAATGTAATAATGATACATTATTGTGCATTTTATTAAAAAGCAAAAAAATGTTTGTAACGTTTATTGGAAGATCAATGCAGACAGGTATGGTCTTTAAGCTCATCCCGTGAAGTAGTAAGAGACTACCCCAGTGCTTGAGAGGTCAGAGGTCTGAGCTGGGTCATAGTTCGAGCCCCGTATGAAGAATGGGGGTTAATTTGTTCAAAGGCTCTGGTTTTTTCATTTCGCTCGAACCATTGGTCCTAAATTAGGGACTAACTGAGATTTGTAGCTTTAGATGCGCACGGGTGTCGGTAAATTCTGAAACAAAGGCAGTGTAGGTACGTGAATTTTACCAGTCCCCCTATAACATCACTTAGACGGCAAAGTGAGCACGTTTGGATACATAACGATCGTCGTAACTGCTTAGGAGTTTTCTATGAAAATTCTTTCCTGTCTTAAAACATTTTTCTTAAAATGCCGGAGTGTTCCGTTGGCATTTTCTTGAAGAAACTTTTGGGGAAAACTAATACACTCAATGGGCACCTAGAGTTTCTTGAACAGGCTTCTGGAAGAAGCATTTCATCCATCAATCTTGAGTTCCTCACTTATAATGGAGCCCCCAAATCCCAACGGCATCTGAATTTATGTGAATCGTGCAGCCACAGGCATCAACATTGAAATGGACTCCGAGGCGCATATCCTTTTTTCACATCCAAATGGCACCCACTTAAATATTTACGACCCAAGAGCGTGTTGTACGTAGATGAGAAAACGTGCTATCGGACCTGGTCATGGCGAATGGCCATTACGGTTCGTTTCAGTGACCACATGAATCGATATTGAGCAATGAGGTCTCCTGTGATAAAGACGACTTAGGTTATCCTAGTTCGCTCCCACCACTAAAAGGGTCGTAAAAGTCACTCAATAAAAACGATACTGAGAGTAGGTGCGCAGTCTCGCACGAAGCAAGAATGGTTAGCATAGGAAGGCATTCTAAACCCTTGGCAATGTGGGTCCATCATCGCCATTCAGTTTCCACTTATTTTCCCCAGAAGATGCTGAATAAAGTAAAATGTAGAAAAGGAGAGGGGAAAAAAGCTCGTCAGTGACCCTCAGCTGTCAGCAGATTAAGGTATATGATTTTTTTCACATTTATTAAAAATTACATTACAATTTATGTCCAAATATTCAAGAAAAATCACAACTTTTACCTAGAAGGAGAGAAAAGGGATTTCAGAATTCGCATAGGCAATTAATAGGAAACTGTTCCTTTACCAAACTCAATAGACAAATTTGAGCATCATTTTCGATGTAAGATCATCAAAATTAGAAACAGGCAACACACCTCAACATATAAATGTACTGTAGTGCCATATGGGTTTCTTCGCACGTTTTGAAATCCCTGAATAATCGTTAGACACTTTAGTAATGGGAAAAACATCTACAGTGGTGTCCAAAATTTACATGACAAACACAAAATCATAAATACCACACGATAGTTTAATGACAGTTAGTAAGGACATACATATATCGATAACGCAGCAGTACGCAACAGAAAAGGAATGCCATTACAGCATGAGGAAGAAGCATGCGCATGACAGCATGGCAGCCTGAATGTGATGCAACAAGTGGTGGGGATTTCGAGGGGATAATAGGGAGCGCATTACCCCAACCGTGATACAGCTCGAACAACGTGTCCTCGCGCTGTTTACAAGCCTATGAATGAGAGTTCTAAGTGCCACTCCTCCACTAAAGTGCGTTGAAATCTCGGCAGGGTTCTGAGAGGGGGGGCGCCTGCTAAAAATTGTTCTTTCCAGGGCATCTGAGACATGCTATATCGGGCTCAGATCCGGAAAACTCGTAGGCTACTGCGTTCTGTGAACATCCTCACTCTCCAGGTATTCATCGACTAGCCGAGCCTATTGAGACAGGGCTTATCATCCGTAAAAAGGAAATGGGGGCCAACAGCTCCCCTTTAAAGCTGTACACAGGGCTCTAGGAGCTAGCGCGCATACCTGTACCTTCAAGCAGTCGGGTTCCTATTGGAAACCCTTGAAGTGGTATGCGTTCATCCAACATGATGCCAGCGCAAACCAAGAGTCCGCCACCACCGTAGTGTCCAATTTCTCTAATGTTGGAGGAAGGATTTCGCCTTCTCGCCGGTATCCAAATGTACACATGTCAAGAATTCGTGTTTAGGCCGTCACTGAAGTGAATACAGGCCCATGGATCTGGGACCCAGGGGTGAACCATAAATTATAGAAACAACGCTACAATGCAAAAAAAGATGATCTCATGAGTATAAAACCCGGACAGCTAATGACTGGAAAGGTGTGGTATTGTCCGATGAACCCTCATTACATAATTCCCAACAATAGGTCGGGATCATGTATAGAGAACCCCCAAGAAAGCGTACAATTCGAAACGTCTGGTTCCAATTGTGAAATCTCGGGGTGGTTCATTGGTGATTTGGGCGTCATATCTTGGTATTCAGTAGGCTTCATCATTGTCCTACATGGTCGAGATACCGCCAGCGAGTACTTGGACATTCTAGGTGATCAGGTGTAATCTGTGGACCATATCTTGTTTCCCTACAATGATGCCATTTTTCAAGATGATAAAGCCCCCATATATACACACAGCCAGAGAGTTCAGTCTTGGTTTGAAAGCCAACAAGATGAACTTCGTCATCTTCCCTGGCCAGCTCAATCACCTGACATGAATAACATCGAACCAATGTGGACAGTTTTGGAGAACACAGTGGGAAGCAGTTTCTCTTCTCCAATATCTGTGAAGCAATTGGCTGATGATGTTCTGATCAACTAACGATACAATATTTCATCTGGAGACTATTTAAAAGCTGTATGAATCTATTCCAAGAATGGAAGCGGTATTAAAGGCAAATGGTGGTCCAACACTTTATTAATAAAGACATAGTACAACATTCCACTCGTGGCTATTCAAAAGCTGTTTAACTCCATTCCAAGAAGGTTGGAAGATGTATTTAAAGGCAAGAGGTGGTCCAACACCTTAATAAAGGCATATCGCCTATTTCCCAGGTGTTAGCATTATTTTGTCCGACCGCTGTACTTTTCCCTGAAGGTAAAAATACTAAAACAAAAATATCTATCCATTCAACTTCAGCGCAACTAAAGTTGCTTACCGTAAATATACACAAAAGAATTTTACAAAGAAATGTTTAAAGCCTATGTACTTTTTTTTATTTTCTGGCTCCTGCCATAAGGATATTCTGGTAGTTTTTATATGAATTCTATTTGAGTGCTTTGCGTTCTGCTCATAATAGTGTTCTTCTCCTTTACTGCCGAAACGATCTGTGAGTAATATCGTTTGCGAAGTAGAGAAGACAAGAGAATAAAAAAACAAAAAGCAAAAACAAAGCTTTTCGGCCATTATAGATTTTCTTCCAATGTACCCACTGCGTACGTTTCTGCTTTGTTGCATTGGCCCCCATTTCGACGTCTCCCTCTTCGTGTACTTTAATGAGCGAACCTGAATTACCTAACTAGGTAAACCTCCGAGTGAACCATGCGTAAAATACCGATTTCGTTTTTATTTACCCTCTGTACGATTGATTTAGAAATTGTAAAGACTCGGCTTCAAGTCAGCTGACTTTAACAGCGAGTGCAAATCCTGTTCTCCTTTAGTTGGTGATTTCTAATTAAAAAATCTTGATATATCTTCCGATGAAAGAGAAGCAATTACTGTAACAGAATATTGGCTCTAACGATGGATGATATTCCCCTAATTACTTGGAGCAAGAGAAATACTTCCCCCGGAAGTTCCGAGTATTACGAGAGAAAGGTTCTAATCCTCTTAATTGCCACAATTCTTCCTTCTTAAAGAGATAGGCCGGTAGTGATAAAAATCAGTCAAACTGCCAAGAACATAATCGACACTCTTTGTCTCCGATATCTTTAGAGTAATTAGGATCCAACACAATTTAAAACTTTCAATCGCTTTAGATTCGAACAAATATCAGAAAAATTTATAACAGCATTTCACTGAGTGCGTTGTTTTTTAATTCCACTAGATATGGGAGTAATTATCTTAAAATACTGGGTGATTATTTTAAAGCAATCATATTCTTTCATTTATCATATATCGGCATTGAAAAGAATTCAGCAGAGAAAAAAGACAGAAGGATAAGGGATAATAAGGCGACCTCGCTAAATTTAGATTTCCTACTACGATTGAATTTCTCTTCCGTTGAAAATTTAATTTTGTTTCACATTATCTCTCTCTCTCTCTCTCTCTCTCTCTCTCTTCTCTCTCTCTATGAAATCGAAAGTAATACGTAAATTTAAAAGGAGCAGTCGAAAAGTAATTAATTTCTTAATGCCTCTGATTAAAGAATCTCTGTTCTCATTGGTCTTTCACATTTCACTCAATTTATCTTTCAGTCTGAAGCAAAATATAGCAAGAGAAAAGATCAAAATTACTGAGGCTGCATATGTGAAAACCAGAAGAAAGGATCAAATGTATTAATATTGCACATGTAAAAAAACTAAGGTATTCGACTTTCATATACGCAAAGTTGATCCTTTTCGATGTAAGCTCCTTTGAACACAGAGCTGTTAGACCATTCTTCCAATGTTGAGTACACTTCAAAAACCAGTTTTTGTTAAACGACATTACTGGCTAAACTTTACAAGTAAAATGAGCTATTGTTTTGTTTCTAAGAAATAATTTGATTCAGTAATTCTCTCAGAAAATAAACTTTATAAATCTTAATTTCAACAATTTTTTTAAGAAATAATAAATATATTTAGACTTCTGGTTGTAACATCCAGTGAGGAACTAAATTCAAAACCAATGTAGTTAACGGTGAAAATATTTCAAATACGTGCCGACAGTAAATAAATAAATACATCGCTCTTTCCAGGTTTCAGAAACACACAGCAACCGAAAAATTGTTTTTCAGCCGCCGCTGGAGAATTGAACCACAGAACTCTCGATAACTAGCCTAGCGAGTTACATTTTTACACCACGATGGCCAACAATCCACGGTGCTATGTGCATTTTTAAGTCAGCTTCTGACATCAAAAATCCGTAAGATGGGCCCAGCTACTGCGACGTCTCCATCCGGTGGGCATTAACGGCACTGGCTTTATAAATAATATAGCAGTTAAATCTAAAAGGGCGAGATCCAAGGTGAAAATCCTCCAAATACGTGGCGACAGTAAATAAATAAATACATCGCTCTTTCCAGGTTCCAGAAACACACAGCTACCGAAAAATTGTTTTTCAGCCGCCGCTGTGGAATTGAACCACAGAACTCTCGATACCTAGCCGAGCGCGTTACATTTACACCTCGGTGGCCAACAATCCACGGTGCTATGTGTATTTTTAAGTCAGCTTCTGACATCATAAATCCGTAAGATGGGCTCAGCTACTGAGACGTCTCCATCTGGTGGGCATTAACGGCACTGGCTATATATCTGACTTAAAAATACACATAGCACCGTGGATTGTTGGCCACCGTGGTGTAAATGTAACGCGCTCGGCTAGGTATCAAGAGTTCTGTGGTTCAATTCCACAGCGGCGGCTGAAAAACAATTTTTCAGTTGATGTGGGTTTCTGGAACGTGGAAAGAACGATGTATTTATTAATGTAGTTAACTTAAAAAATTGTGTTTTCTGATTACGGAGTCTAGAAATTCTGCTGATTTCGAACGATGTTTGATCTGAATTTTCCTGTAAAAGTCTTAAAATTTTCCAATATTTATTCCAGATTGTAACATAGACCTTTAAACACTGGCGATGCCGTTTATATGCATAGTATAAAGAATTGTCCAGTTGATTACTTTCAGATAAACGTGCTGGACAAATAAAGAGAGAGGAAGAGATTCACAGTTACTTAAAATTAGTTTTCAAGATGTGCACCCTGATGTGAGTTCAATGAACAGTTGAACCTTTTGTTATTTATCAAGTATTTTCTACATTTCCATTGATATTAAATTTGTCTCTGCTTGGGGGTTTAATGACCACCATGAACAAATCTGAGGGTCACTGGTTTCAGACAAGGAGAACAGCCAACCAGAAGTCACGCAAACTACCCATACCTCATCCAGGACTCCAGTTATGGTGCATCTCAAATGAATGGTCACAAACCATCGCCTGAGACAACTTGGTCACTTGGGTGGCTAATTTGATTTCTGCAAAGTGTGGGAACAAAGGATTCGGAGTGAAACTGAGCAAATGCAGTCGACGGTAGAACGAACTTGTCATATAAGCGACGTGCAACAAACTGAGAACGACGAACTTATAATAAAAAAACAGAAATATGCCAATTATTTTATGAGGAGGGAAATTTGCTAGGCCATTTGAATAATTCTAAAGCTTAAAATATTTAAAAAGCACAATCCGATTTCATATTACAAGGACTGGACAGAAATCATGGAACACCTGCCTAGTAGCGGGTAGGCTCACCTTTCGCCCAGATAAGGACATTCACATGACCGGGCATTGAGTCCAGTTGGTCACTAAAGCTTTCCATAGGTATCTCCATCCTTGTTTGCTGCACCGCTGTCCATAATTGCGTCTCATTTCTGGCCGGAGGATCCAAAGCTCGAATGAACCTTTCCACAGTATCCTAAGTATTTTCTACAGGGTTCATGTCAGGTGAACAGGGACATAAACCCTTTAGAAAATATTTTCAAGACGTTCGGGTGGGAAAAGTCTGCTGAAAGCTTATCTAACCATGTCCTATTTACCATGGCTCCGTGTAGATGAGCATTGACCTGCTGGAAGAATCTATTCCTCAAGGCATGTATGATAACAATGAATAGATGCGGATAGTCTGCAAGAATGGACGCGTAGCGTAGACCACTCAGAGATACATTTAAGACCTACTAGAGGTCCCAACGTGTGCCCGTTGAACACTCCAGACCATAACTGAGCCTCCATCATCCTGAACAGTTCGTTGTTCACGTGCAGGGTCCATCGCCTTCTGAAGTTTCCACTGGATCAGCACCCTCCCGTCTGTGCGAAGTAATTGGAAATGAGACACTCGATATACTAAGAGACCCATCTCCAAGCCTCCAAGGTCAAGGGCCATTGTTCTTTCGACTAATTTAGGCATACGTTCGGTGATGTGGTATTAAAAAGGGAACTCTGGGCGGTCGGCGATTCCCATAGCCTATTGAGGCTAAAGATCTGATGGTCTCCATGGAGACTTTTCTGTCACATCCGTTTTTGAAGTAGGCGGTGGTTTGTGTCACTGTTGTCCTTCGGTTGCTTGCAAGTACGAGAGACAGACGTCGATGGCCGCATTCATCTACCACCCATTTTCACATATAGAGCTGTTCACGATGCTGTGTTGTTCAGGAAATGTTGTATTCCAAATACACTGCTGGCCACCCAAAATGCAACACCAAGAAGGAAGCATTCGATTAGCCTGAAATTCGCAGCATGAGTCTCCCGCGAGAGGACATGCAAACGATTAGCATTGCAGGGCATATGCAAATCATGTGCTCCCGGCACGCCACCAAAAAGCATTATAAGAATTGTGCACAGAAGGCCGGGTGTAAATAGTGGAAGTGTGTTGTGCTGCCTGACCTGTGCGTGGGAAGCATCCGGATGCCTCGTCGCAGAATACGGCAGTCATTCCAGCACGTTTCGGAGTTCGACACAGGACGAATAGTGGCTTATCGCGAAAGCGGTTTATCGTACCGAGACATCGGCGCCCGTGTGGGACGACATCCAGCCACAGTGAGGAGAGTATGAATTCGCTGGGTGCCGGACGGACGGACGGACGTACGGACAGGCGGACCGACGTAAGCGATTGCCGTAGCCGCGGCACACCACCGTACGAGAGGACCAGCATGTTGTGCGGCGGAGATTGGCGGCTCGCACTGCCACATCACGAACGTTAGCACAGGATTAAAGGTGTTTTGCGCAACAACCTGTGTCAGCACATACCGTTTGACGTCGTCTGCAGGAGCGGAGACTTGTCGCATAGCGCCCATTGCTCCGATTACCATTGACGTTACACCATCGGTGAATGCGGCGGCAGTGGGTTGTTGAACGCCGGACCTGGACTACGGAACGGCAAGACATTGTCTTCTTCGACGAATCCCGCTTCTTCCTGCAACACCACGATGGTCGCATAAGCGTGTGGCGGCACCGCAGCGGGAGACTGTATGACGCCAGCATTATGCATCGCCATACCGGTCCGTCGCCTGGCGTTATTGTTTGGGGCGCAATTGGATATGACACCCGCAGCCCTCTGGTACGCATCGCCGGTACACTCAACAGCTACCGCTACCTCGCCGTCGTTTTGGAGCCTGTAGTCCTCCCTTACCTGCAGGACCTGCCAGCGGCCACGTTTCAACAGGGCAATGCGCGCCCGCACGTGGCACGCATCGTGCAACAATTCTGCACAACCCACCAGGTTCACTTATGCCGTGGCCCGACTGTTCTCCCGATATGTTGCTCATCGAACAAGTCTGGTCGCTGATCGGCAACAGAGTGGCCCGGCAAGCACCTCCCGCGGCTACACCTGATGAACTGTGGCAATGTGTGGAAGCAGCCTGGACCGACATACCCCAAGCCCACATCCAAAGCCTATTTCGTTGGATGCCGCGGCGTGTAGCGGCTGTTGTTGCCAGCCATGGGGGCCACACGAACGATTGATGTCTGCGTGTTCCGCAAGTCGCACAGGCCTGTAAGCTCAATCGTTTCATCTTTGTATCTGTTGTTATGTGTCCAGTAAATCTGGCTTTGCTATCTCGTGTCCTTCTTGGTGTTCCATTTTGGGTGGCCAGCAGTGTACATTCTTCATACTGTTGAACGGGGATATTGCAATTCTTGTATAAGCTGCACGATGGAGTCGGGCACCACCTATGATCCGTCTTTCAGACTCTGTTAAGCTATGACGTTTATCCCTACTGGCATTGAATTCTTGTGTATGTGAATGCAGTCTTATCCTCCTGCCTATATACCTGCTAAGCGGTGGGCTCATCCAATAGTAAGAGGGGTGACAGTGTCGTTTGACCAGGTAACACATGATTGCTTATCTATCAGTGTGTTTACCCCTTGTGTTAATTTGTAGTTCAACCTTCAAACTTTAACAATTTTTGTAACTTGTGGTTTAAATTAAATTACTAATTAATTGTTGCATATCTGATCTAATAACTCGCAACATAATGTGGTAAATTCATTTCTAATTAATCATGTTACCAAACTGTTTCAAACATAATTCAAATGAAAGGGTTGTGTACTTTCATTTTCCACAAGACAATTATACGAACTATTCTAGCAAGTTTTCATAAACAATGAGAGAAATGCCAGTAATTCTCAAAGTCTACAGGAAAGGTTTGTTTTCAGGTGAGATTTATTTTATTTGATTATGTAATCCGAAATCGAAAGCGAAGAACAGTTATTCAGATAACGAAAAGAAATGATTGAATTTCTTAGCGAGAAATACAATTTGCCTTGTTAGATTTGTGATATTTCATCATCATATAAATTCATGAAAATTATCAGTATGTACCCTTCGGGTTCTTTACGAAAATAATTTAAAACAGAAATTAAATTTCCTTCAAGCGCAATATATGCAGTTTTTCTAACTAAAAGCTATTTTGATTTATAGGATGCGAAATTGCATGTCGATTGGAGGCAAAAAAAGTAATGTTTGTTTTATGTTTTATACGGCATGACATTCATTTCCATAATAGATATTCATTGCATAGCAAAGAAATGTACCAACTACAGACAAGATTTATTTTTTGAAGGGTTTCACATTTATGCTTAGGATGTTTATAATGTTCTTTCCTCTCATACAACATCATTCGAAACATTTGGTCATTATTTTAATCAAAAAGGCAATTCAACGATATTCTATTGTTTCGTTAGCGTGATAAATATATTTGGAAGATGGTGTACTACACACATCATTCAATTCCCTATTACTAAGGAAATATTTTTAATACACTGGAAAAAAGGCTTCAAGTTCTTTAAATTGATTTTGAGAAAGTTATGACGTCATAATACAACACTAGTCCGTAACCCGTGCCAGGCACGGTTGAAAAAGCTGTGACTGAATGTTTTTCTTGTCATATAACACGAATTGTAATAAAATGCATAACTACACTGGTGTGCAAAAATTAAGGACGAAGAGGAGAAATTAGCATAACAGTGGAACGAATACGCAGAACGGACCGAAAGACCACTCAGGAGATAGACTAGGGCACGGTACGGTAGGGCATGCGCATATATGCAGCATGACGTAGGGGGGTGAAGTGTCGGAAGGCTATAAAGCACACGGGCGGTGTACGCTCAGCAATTCGGTGAAAGCTATTGCACGGTGTACATCGGTTTGAACGACGTTGAGTTGCTGCCACCGTGTGATATGGCAAACAGGCAGTCCAGTAGACGACATCTGGATTACTTTACCCGAGGTCGCGTCATTGGTCGAAGTGTGACTAGTGTGGCCGAGGAGTTCGGGATTGCTCACAGCATCGTTTCACGAGCTTGGAGAGCATTTCAAACGACAGGAAAAGCTGACCGAGAGTTTTGCAGTGGTCGTCCACGAGCAACCACGGCGCCGGACGACCGGTATATTGTCCTACAGGCGAGAAGAGACAGACAGCGGGAAAAATCGCAAGGCACACGCAACAGACAACTGGACGTCCTTTATCGTGTTTTACCGTGGCCAGGATGCTGCACGAAGGTGGTCTATTTGCTCGACGACCAGTACGGTGTGAGCCTTTAACGCCTGCTCATCGTAGACGGCGGTTTCTGTGGTGCCAGGAACACAAGAACTGGACACATCAGCAATAGGGTAGAGTTCTCTTTACGGACGAGAGCCGATTTAGTCTGACGAGCGATTCTGGACGTATACACATCTGGAGAGAGCAGGGATCACGCAATCACACTTCCAACATCATCGAAAGGGACCGGTTTGGAGGTGGCGGAGTTCTCGTTTTGGGGCGGTATCATGCTTGGTAGCCGTACTTGACCTCCACATCCTCCAAGGAGGTTCAGTCACTGGTGTCCGCTATTGTACCAAGGCTCTCCTGCCTCACGTGCGTCTGTTTAGAGGTGCTGCGGGTCCTGAGTTCCTCTTCATGGACGACAACGCTATACCTCATCGTACAGTGGCTGTCGCACAGCTGTTGGAGAGTGATGATATTCAATGCATGGATTGGTACGCAAGGTTCCCGGACCTAAATCCAATCGAACACTTGTGGGACCTTCTCGGTAGACGCTTGGCAGCACGTCACCAGCCGCCAGCAACGATTCCGCAGCTGCGATTGGCGCTACAAGAGGAATAGGCCGCGATGCCTCAACAGCTCCTTACAACCTCGTCCTCAGCACGGACAGACGTTGTAAATCCTGCAACGTAGTCATGGGTGATCATATCCCATACTAAAGAACGGATTTTTCTTGGCAGCCGCCTGTCACATGGACGTTTCGGTCTTCTGTCCAGTTGTGCTCGAAGCTACCGTTTCCATAAAGTGCCTTTGTATCCTTCGGATTCCTTGTTTGGACGGTTTTGCTCACTTGTCCCATATTCTTACATCTTATCTTATGGTATGATTTGAGTCAATGTGGAGCACTTCTGCACGACGTTACATTCGAAAAACCATCTCGTCCATAATTTTTGCACACCAGTGTATAATGAACGGTTGAATTATTAATGGGCAGTCTGTAAGATGGGTCACCAATAACATCATTTTCGTAATATTCCCATTAATTTTTTATTTCTCCAACTACTCGTATACGAATTTAGCGATGACGTTCCTCATTATTGTATAAACATATGCTTACCCGTCGTTGGCGGGCTTACATTGGAGTATTGAGGTATTCTTTCAGTGAACCGAAAAGATATCGTGTGTAGATAACCACACAATGGGGTTAAAAATGTGTTTTATTTTGCCAGTTTGGTTTTAACAATATTTTTTGGTATTATTATATCATCATCATCATTGTCAACCATTATCAATCCACTGCTGGACGAAGGTCTCCCCAAGTTTCCTCCACAACGGTCTGTCTTGTGCCAGTCTCTTCCATGTCACCCCTGCATACTTTCGAATTTCATCCACCCATCTCCCATGTGGTCTTCTTCTGGGTCTTTTCCTGTCCCTTGGAATCTAATCTAAAATTTCGGCTGTCCATCGATGATCTGTCCTTCTGGCAGTATGTCCAGCCCATTGCCATTTCAGGGATTTAACTCTGATCATGATGTCTTCCACTCTTGTCATTTTTTGGATCCACGAGTTCCTCTTCTTATCTCTCCTGATTACACCAAGCATGCACCTCTCCATGCTGCTTTGAGTTGTCTGCAGCCTTTGTATGTCTCTTTTAGTTAAGGTCCACGTCTCTGCACCATACGTAAGCACTGGAAGGATGCATTGATCAAACACTTTTCTTTTAAGACATAATGGCATATTGCTCTTGAAAATTATGCTGTTTCTTCCAAAAGCTCTCCAGGCAAGTTTTGTACGCCGATTAATTTCTTCATCAATGTGACCCTCACTTGATATCTGCTGTCCAAGATAAACGTACGTGTCTGTTATCTCCAGCTTTTCTCCATCAATCGATAAATCTTCATTTCTTGTAAAAGCATTGTACATCACTTTTGTCTTCTGAAAGTTCATTTTTAATCCCACTTCTTTACTCTTGTCAGCAAGTTCCTGGATCATACTCTGCAGCTCTGATGGGGTAGTTGCAAAAATGACTACGTCATCAGCAAAACGAAGGTGGGTTAGATAATCTCCATTAATCTTTATCCCCTTGTTTTCCCAGCTCAGCGACTGAAAAACACCCACCAATGTGGCATTAAAGAGCTTCGGAGATATGGTGTCACCTTGTCTCACTCCCTTTCCAATTTTTACGTGTGTTGTATTTTCAAACAGCCTAATCTTTGCACTTGCATTTTCATAGATGTTATTAATAATATTAATGTATGCATCTTCAATACCGCAGGTTTTCAGAGCCATTGTAACTGCTGATGGTTTCACCGAATCAAAGGCTTTTTCATAATCGATAAAAGCCATGCACAATGGAAGTTCGTATTCCCTCGCTCTTTCAATTAGTTCTCTCAGCACGTGGATATGATCTATTGTGCTGTAGCCACTCCTGAATCCAGCTTGTTCTCTCGGTTGAGCCATGTCCAGTGTTACCTTCAAGCGGTGTGAAAGAACTTTAGTGAAGATTTTATAAACTACTGATAGGAGGCTGATAGGTCTGTAGTTTCCGAGATCCTAAATGTCACCTTTCTTATGTAGCAGGATCATTGTAGCGGTGTTCCAATCCTCAGGAATCTTTCCTTCATTAAGGCATCGAGTGAAAATTTGGGCGAGTACTGTTTCGATTTCTCCACTTGCTTCTTGTATGATGTCTACAGTAATTCCATCTTCTCCTGGAGCTTTTCCTCGCTTCATGTTCTTGATTGCATGTGCAACTTCTGCTGGAAGGACTGGAGGAACTCTGGTACTGGTATCTTTCATGATGTCTGAAGTGCATATATCATCCCTTTCATATAATTTGGAGTAGAAATCTTTCACTCTTGTCAAAATTTCGCCTCTATTTCTTGTTACAGAACCATCTTCTTTTCTCAGTGCCATAATCTGTTTTCTTCCCTTACTGAGATGTCCCTTTGCTATCTTTAGGCTTTGGTTGTTTTCAATTGCTTTCCTCACTAGTTCACAGTTGAATTTCCTTACGTCTTCAGTGATACTTTTTCTTACTGTCTTGCATAGCTCTATATATTCCACTTTGGAAGTCACATCTTCTTTAGTTGTCCTCATCTCTCTTCTTTTTTGCATCAACATTTTGGTTTTTCCTGATAATTTGTTCACATGCAACTTGTTCTTAGACCCAGCTAATTTTGTTGCTGTTTCCATAAGAGCTTTGGTTACTTTTCTGTTAACTTCAGAGATGTCCACTTCTTCCGATGTTAGGCCTTCTAAAGCAGAGAACCTGTTCTTCAGTTCTAACTTGAAGGTATTATGGTGTTTTTTAAGGTTGGTTATGTCAATAGATTTTGTTTGTCTTATGAGCTTGCCACGTTCAAGTTTAGTGTTGAGGTGCATCTTACATCTCACCAATCTATGGTCACTACCTGTGTTGAACTTGTTTAGCACACTGCAGTCTTCCATGACGAATTTTTTGTTACACATAATAAAATCAATTTCACTTGTCGTCCCATTTGGATGTCTCCATGTCCATTTCCTGTGTGGCTTTTTCTTGAAGAAGGAGTTTAAAATGAAAAACCCTTCTGCCTCTGCAAACTCAACGAGAGTATTTCCACGCTGGTTTCTGTTGCCGTGACCGAATTTACCTACTGAAGTTTCATTCTGTTGCCGTTGCCCTATTTTTGCATTGAAATCTCCCATAATTATTTTCAAGTGCTGCTTACCTTTATTATTTAGATGACAAATTTCCTCATAAAATTCTTCAATTTCTTCTTCAGGATGACTTGTGGTGGGTGCATAAGTTTGAATAATCTGAGCCTGGTATCTTTTCGAGAGTTGGATAACAAGCCGTGCAGCTCTGTCAGAGGAACTTTCAACTTCTACAACTTTATCCTTCAGTTTCTTGTTTATTATAAATCCAACACCACTAGTTCTGCCAGTATCTGTCCCACGATAGTAGAAGAGATGTCCACTTTTCAGTTCGATGAGATCATCTCCTTTTCTCCTTACTTCACTTAGCCCCACGATGTCCCACTTGATCCTTTGTAGTTCCTCTTCCAATTCAAGAAGCCTTGAATCAGAAGATAATGAGCGTCCGTTGTAAGTAGCCAAGGTCAGCATCAGATGGCAGCCTAGTCCGGTCCTCCGGGGATTCTTAGTACCCTCTGCCTTCATGTCGCACTGGCCGCTGCCTTGGCCAGGTACATTCCAGCTGCCGGAGACTGAGGGCCAAGATTTAAGTTGTGGAATCATTTTGGAGGGGTTTGGCCATAACTCACCACGCTGGCCAAGCGGGTTGGTGAGTGTGGGATAGAATTTCCTCTAATCCCGATGGTATAGTTATACCGCTATGGGCGGTCGTCAGAGCCCCTTTAGTGGGAACAGGATGCACCACGAGAAGGCGGGGTTGACATTTGTCAAGGAGAGGCTGTGATGTTACGCATCACCTGACCTTACATCACCTGACCTTACATTATTATATAATCTATACCAAAAATAAAGAGAGAAACCTTTTGTTTATGTGTTTGAGGTAATCTTGAAAACTACTAACCGATTTGGATAATTCTTTCACCGTTGGGAAGCTTATTTCTTTCGGTGGACATAGGCTATTTCGTTTTTTTTTTCATTATTTTTTTATTATTTATTATTTTTTTTTTATTTTTTTTGGCTGTACTACCGAATCGATCGCTTGTAAATAGTTCCTGATTTCCTGTGTATCGTTCCGATTTGTTTTCATATAACCTGATCACACCCAACATGAAAGAAAGTAGTTTACGATAATATACGGAACTTTTTTATACTAAAATCTAAATGAATGTTCAATCTGCAGGAACAAAACATTAAAATTCAATGATCTACTAAACTAAGCAGAAGATTTTTTCATTAAAACATTGTTACAGTACATTTACTGTTGAAATATCGAGCAATTCTATAGCGTCATTAAAATGTTTTATGCAAAACGAATGAATAACCTGCTAACTAAACCAGTCTGCGTATTTAGAACACAAAATTGGTCCTGTGGCAATATCTAGATAAGTACTTGTTATACATATATACTAAGGTAGTCCGCATTTCAATTAATAGAATTTAAGTATATTAGAAATTTTCATATTTCAAAAATTTCGGGAATTTGACATTTTTTTTAGAATTCCGAATGGCACAAATATATTATGATCTGACAGCTTATTGAATCTGAACCACATTTCACCAACAACACTTGCCGAATACGCTAGAAATGAAATGGAGTAATCCCCTACATAATTCCGGTGGAAACTACTTACATCCTAAATCGCATCCGAAATATCATAAACTTGCCGAATTACAGAAGCTCTATATATATTTGAGATGAAGCACCCAACAGTGAGACGTTAAGTCTTAATCCCAGACGAAATCCGGGAATACAATAGTGAAGACTTCAATATGGAGATCCTTCACGGTCTCCTGTGAATCGTAGTGTTTGTCATAAGTCAAACTCCTGTCAGCGACAGGAATTCCAATTTATTTCGTTTTCAGTTGTCAGTCATCGCTAACAATATGGAGGTCTTACTAAAAAAGACTTATACACCGCATGCAAAGCTATAGGAGTTTTCATTTAAATCCTAAGTATTTTTATATTACAATGACATCAGCATTTTCTGTTACGTCAAACCATACTCGGCAAAAATACTATTTGCAACAGTTTCAGTCTCATATAAGCGACAGAAGCTCAACTACATATGACGCCTCAAAGATATTTGAGATTTCTATAACATTTTAATCATACGTTTTACGCAACTGGCAACATTCCCTTTGCTTATAACGTCACGTAACGAGAGTCAGTGCGCTACATTGTTTCCTCAAAGCAGGTTAATCAGCAATCGCTCCTTAAGGCTTCTGTATTTTTATTTTTTACGCTTTCCAACCGTAGGTTGAAGAAGCGTATATGCTCCAGCTTTGTCCGTCCGTCCGCACGATAACTCACGTAAAAATAGTTCGATTTCGACGAAATTTTAGTATGTGGTAGGGGGACCACCTGGGGACGAACCCTATTGAAAATGGGCGAAACAGGGTCAAAGGTCAGGACAAAGGAGCGGGATCCACTCCATTGCTCTTATGCGTCATAACTTGCGTAACAATTGTTCGATTTCAATGAAATTTTAGTATGTGGTAGGGTACCACCTGGGAACGATTCCTATTGAAAATAGGTGAAATGGGGTTAAAGGTCAGGACATAGGAGCGGGATCCATTCCATTGCCTTTATGCATCATAACTTGCGTAAAAATGGTTAGATTTCATGAAATTTTAGTATGTGGTAAGGAACCACCTGGGGACGATCCCTATTGAAAATAAATGAAATGGGGTCAAAGGTCAGGGCATTGGAGCGAGATTTATTCCACAGCCATTACCCACATAACTTGAGTAATAATTTCTGGTATGTTGGAAAGCGTATCATAATCAATGCATTGCATGATTTTACTAACTTGTTTTGATTGGAGTTTTTTTTTAATGATTTATTGGACCTGGTGGTACAGACATGACAACCAGGATACAGATATCTCACAGAAACGAGTCATACATGGATTTTTCAGTAGGGTAAATGACCAATGTACACAGACAACCCAGTGTTGGTCAAGCAACACATTGAGAGCCAGTGCTGAAAGACAAACACAGACATCCATGCCTCACCGGGATTCGAACCCGGACCCAACTAGGGCGAATGATCAGAATCCATCGCTTAGACACCGGAGCGGCAAGGCTGGCTTTCAAATTAGGTTCTTCCTCTTCTGTCTTGCATCTGGCTTATACTTCACTGGCCAGCTGATGCTTCGAAATGTGCGACAGTACTATATACAACGAAGTGGAACTGAGACAAAAGAGAAAAGAAGACATTCTCTGAACGGGTATAGAATATCACATACATAATAACGTGTAGATGAAATAGCAAAAATTAAAAGCAAGCTTCGGCGAATCTCTTGATGAGCACAGATACACGGTCGTATCAGAATAATATGATCATCTACCTAATAATGGGAATAACCACCCTTGGCCCGGAGGGAGACTGCGTGGCATGGACCTAATCAGGCCCTGGAAGGTCAACCGAGGCACACTTGCCCGTTCGGGCTGCAACAGAACCCGGAGGTCTCGGAGATGACTCGGTTGTGGGTCGGCACGTCGAACCTGTCGATCCAAATAGTCACACAAGTGCTCTATGGGATTGAGATCGGACGATTTAGCCGGCTAAGAGAGAACGGATACATCGCTGTCGTGTTCCTGGAACCAGTCACGCACCCCTTAGCGACATGGTGGGGAGCATTGTCGTGTTAGACAACATCACCACCAGGTAAATGTCCAACATGAAGGGATGCATGTGGTCAGCAAGAATGAACAGGTAGCCATGGAGGGTGATAGCGAGGATGAACAAGTAGCCATTGGAGTACTTGGAGGGTGATAGGGAGAATGGATGCAATTCTAGAAATTCTCTGCTCCCGATTTCTCTCCGGCGACATCCCCATTTCATTACTCTTCTATCCCTTTTTGCATATTTCCTTTAGAAATCCCTTTTAACCTGCGTGAGCCACACACATCCTCTTTTTACCGATAATTAAGTTGCCTGCTTTCAATTCTGCGGATGCGACGAATCCAAGCTAAACCCTCTTAGAGTGGGTAAAAGGGAGAGTCTTGAAGAACTCGCTTGCTGAACATTTGACGTATTCCTTCCCCATTGCTTTTCTACCAACATTCTTTCATTAGCACACCAGTATTCCCCTGTGCTGTTACAATTTCGACCTGTATGCCACCATTTCTATTCCTCCATTCCAGGACAGCGCGCAGCAGATTTTGTCTTCGTCGTTAAAAGTAATTTAATTACATCTTGTTATTTTCATTTTTAAAAGTGATTACCTAAGGATTTCTTTCCCTCAATAAGTAGGAGTTCTTGTTTTGCTCGTTAAATCTGAGATCTCGCTAAATACGGGCTCTTCATAAACGCGTTCTACTGTAGATGAAAAAAAATATAGGTAGGCTCAGTTCTGATTGAGCCGTCAGTTTGGAACGTAGCACTATGACTTGCAGATTGGAGAGTTGAAATGACCTTGTCGAATATGGTTTCAAAGCATTTATTGAATTTGTTATAGCCAACACGGATCTATGATATGAAAAGTAGCTTACATAATTTTTGAAAATAATGCTGGATACGTTGCGAACACAAAACAGAGTTCGAGATGGGCCGGGTATGGGTTCGATCGGTGTGTTGGATTTTTGTTTGGCGGAGGTCGCTTTCAGGCGCTCTCGATACTCTTTAGTTTGTTGGGCTGCAGTCTTCTTGGGCTTCTTACATTCTTCATCACCTGCTCTTGCTTCTCGTTTTGATGATGTTCTCCATTTTTGCTTGCTTTCATTCTGCGAATTCCGCGGCATTGTCGAAAATGTTAACCCGTTCACACGAAAACAATTTTTAAAAATTTTAGTTCAACCCTTTAAGCGACCGATGTATCTGGACCAAATGCTGCCCACACTTTTCTGCGCTTCCCAAACCTATATGTTCTCATAGAGGTCTGGATTTTCAAAACTACGGCAAAACGATTCCTTTCACCTTTTCAGCCGAGAAGTACCAACCACAAAACTGTCACTGGTCGTAAATCCTCTCTCTCTAGAGGTCTCTCCGGGTTTTCCCCTCTGTCTCTGCATCTCTCTGTCTCTCACGCTCTCTCTGTCTGTCTGCCTGTCTCCCCCCACTCTCTCTCTTTCTCTCTTTCGGTATCTATCTCTCACTCTATCTCTCTGTCTGTCTGTTTCCCCCCCCCCTCTCTCTCTCTCTTTCTCTTTCAGTATCTCTCTGTTCTAATAGCTCATTCCCTGCTTCATGACTGAAGTCCCGATGGGGAGTGGCTAGTCTCTCTGGCGCGGACATCATGTCATTGGGTAGAAACAAGTGAGTCAAACATGCAATTCTCTGTGATGGGTAAAATCACTCGTTTCAACCTCGTTCAGTCCACTTCTTAGACAGCGAATTTATTCATTCAAGTTGATATCAGCCCATTTTTTTTTTGATTGGACGTTTAACGACCACCGTGAGCAACTCAAAGGGCTATAAGCAGTCGCCCGTCCGTAATTTAGGGTCACTGGTTCCAGGGAAGGGAGAGAGCCAGTGCCGTAAGACAAACACAACATCCGTACCTGACCGGGATTCGAACCCGGACCCCTTACGGACGAATGATCAGAGGCCAGCGCCTTAGACCACTGCGCCACCGGGGCGGCTCAGCCCATTTTGCTAACCCCGAGTATATTCGTTCCAGCCGGTTAAGGAGTTAAACCACTGCGATATATTCTTTATATATTTAAATAAATCTCCTCGAGAGCTTTAAAATGATACCACGCACAGTCTTTTTGCGCTCACGGTTATCCAAACAAACTGTGATATTGGTAAAAGTGTTCAATTGTTCACAAGAAAACAATTTTTTAAATGTTCTGTTCAAACCACTGCGAAATGTTCTTCGTGTATTTGAATAGATCTCGTCGAGAACTTTAGAACGATACCACGTACAGTCGTGTTGCTCTCATGGTTACCGAGATAGACTGAGTCAAACGCGGCGGCACACCCAGAAATATTGAATTATCTCCGCGCACAGGGAGGGAAGGGGAAGGGACGGGAGTGGAACGTCGCGCGCAAGATGTATGGCGCAGTACATCTTGGACTCCATGCAGTTTAAGAATATGCTAACACGATTAATGTGAGGCACGTATTTTTGACGCTAAAATGATTTTAATTTAGACTTATTTTTGTCACAGCTGTCGGCCGTACGTAACCCCATACTATCCGAGGAGTTAGACGTAGTCCCATGTCAAAAAGATGTTTTGTCTGAACAGATTACTTCTGCATACGAGTTTCCTACAAGACTGTGAAATTTTGTGCATTGCACTTCTAACATATATTCTTTCTTGTTATAGAAAAGCAGGATTCTGATCTTACAAGTGTACAGGGTGATTCAGTTAAGCGTGTACAAACTTCTGGGAGAGGTAGGTTGCACAAAGACAAATCTAAAACACATAGCAATGCAGGGTCGTAACGCCATCTTTATGTGCTAGTGTACAGAGAGGACAAGAAATGAAAAAGCAGCACGTAAGAGTACAAAATGCCTTTTATTACTCACAAGACATTTTCGAAATGCATTGAGGTTACAGAAGGTGTTCAAAGTTGCGACTATGATTTGTAACACACGCTTGACATCGTCGGCGCATGGAATCTCGTACATTTTGCAAAATTCCTGGCGTGTCTCGGACTTCCGAAGCAGCTACAAAGATGCGTGCTACAAGGTCCTGATCAACTTCAACGGGAGTGTCGTACATCAGTTCTTTGATGCAACCCCAGAAGAAGTAATCAAGGCATGTTAAGTCCGGCGATCTTGCAGGCGAACGAACGGGACCACGACGCCCGATCCACTGATGTCCAGATGTTATGTTTAAGTGATGACGAACGTTATTACTTAAATGGGTGGGGGCCCCATCGTGCTGGAACCACATTGCACGGCGCAGCGACTGAGGGACCTGTTGTTCGTTCAATAGCTCTGGCAAGACGTCCTCCAAAAATATTCCGTAACTCCTCCAGTCCAGCCGAGGAGGTATGAGGTATGGACCAATTAAGTGGTCCCCGACATTGTCGGCCCAAACATTAACAGCAAAACGGGTTTGTGTTGCACGTGGTCGTACAGCATGGGGTTCTCCAGCGCCCATACATGCGCGTTATGTACATTGAAGCAACCTTCCCGTGTAAATATTGGTATCCTGAAAGAAGGTATGAGCAGTCTCGCGGCCGAATAACGCCAACACGTCACTAGTCTCAACAACTTATGGCAGTATTGAGCTGACATTCACTGTGTACACACTGAGATAGTTTGAGTTCTCTTTTATCTAGTGATATTACTGGGCAACTGTGTTGTGGTTGATACTCGGTCATTATGTCAAGGAAGTGTTTCAATCATCCAGATACCTTCTTTTATGTGTTTGGGAATTGGCAGTTAAAGTTCAACGTCAAAATTTCACCCGACTCGTTAAAAATGCTATGAACTACCTTTTGGCTGTAAAGTAGGTGACCAAGATAAGAACTGGGCCCTTAATGTCTGCTGTTCGACCTGTGTGAAGCGTCTGACAGAATGAGTTGCCGACATATGTGCTTCGCAGTTCCCATGGTTTGGAGGGAGCCCGAAGATCATTCATCAGTCTGTTATTTTTGTTTAACAAACGTAAAATTAATAACAAGTAAATCCGGAAACACAGTGGCATACTCAAGTTTGCCATCTGCCATCAGGCCAGTTTTTTTTTTTTTTTTAAATATTAGTCACTGTGTGTATAATATAATGTAACAAGATGCCCTTCTGAGTACATTTAGCGTTATTTCCCCTTGTCACTGAATACTTCTGTACATATGTTGTAAATTTTGAATGTAGCATCACTGTTGCATTTCTGTGAATTAGTACCTAATGTTTAATCTTTAGTATGGTAGTAATGCTTAATTGGAATTTGTGCATAGTATAGAATCATGTCTTGCCCTTTCTACAATACTGTAGGTAAACATTTTCGTTTGTATCGCTCGTGCTTTATTGTCTGCCTCTCCTTCGCCCTACGTGGCGAAATAATTTTTTTTTTATGATTTTAACAATATTTTGTTTTACGTTTCACTGGAACTTTCCAGCTGATGTATATACCGCTGTATTTATTGGCAGAATTCCATTGTCATGTACATAGAAATGTTATTTTACTGAAGAATAAAGGCAATTTTGAAATCTAGTAAACGTAACTGTAGAAGATGAAGATTCGGGAAACGATGCAGCTAGCCACGTTCAACATCAGGAGCAGCATGACTACTTTTGAAGCTAGTACAGGGTGTTTCAAAATTATCTTTACAACTTTGACCCTCAATATATCCCAAATGAAGTAAGAGAGCGAAATTCTGTTTTTGGTGCATGTAACAGCAACGAAAAAAGTTTTACTGGTACGCAAAAGGTTTTTGTTTAGTTTCAGGTACGACCCTGAACTTGTGATGGCTACTCCACAGGACAAGGCCCAGTGTGTGTCATGGTTCATAGAGATGAAGTCTGATACACAAGTCCAAAGGAATTTCCGTACCAAATATTGACGTAATCCACCATCCACACCCTCAATACGCGAGCGGCTCAACAAATTTATGGGGACTGGTAGTATGCTTCATAAAAAGGGCGGTGACCGATCAAGCACAAGGGAAGAAGATGCAGAAAGTGTTAGACAGAGTTTCTTACAAAATCCAGAGAAGTCCATTTGTACAGCCTCCATGTAGATAGAGTTACCACCTATAACGATACACAGGGTACTGCATAAGCGCTTCTACCTGACTGCCTACAAAGTGCGTTGTTCGCAAGCACTACACTCCGAGGAAAAACCAAAACGCTTCGATTTTGCTGGTGATATGTTCCACAGGATTGATAATGAGGAAGGCTTCCTGAAACGTGTTTTATTCAGCGATGAGGCAACGTTTCATGTCTGTGGTGTTATCAACAGGCATTACTGCAGAATTTTGGGGTCGAAAACCCACATGCCGTTCGTGAGATTGAACGTGACAACCCTAAGGTTAACGTCTGGTGCGGTTTCCTGCACAATCGCACCATCGGCCCATTCTTTTTTGCCGAAAAATCAGTCACATTTAATGTTTATTTGGACATGCTGAGTGAGTTATTACCCACCAATTGGAGGACCTGCATCCGGCTATCATCTTCCAGCAGGACAGTGCACTCTCGCATTGTTCAATTCGTGTTCATGATTTTCTTTATGAAACCTTTCCTCTGAGATGAATTGGACGTATGGTCCAATTACTTGGCCTCAGCGTTCACCAGGTTTTACCCCCTAGACATTTTTTTCTGTGGGTCTATGTGAAGTATATTGTGTACCACACAAAGGTTCCGGATGTGGATGAGCTGAAACACAGAACTGCATTTGCCATCGCAACAATTCCTGAGGCGGGAGAACTTGGCAGGAGGTTGAATACCGTCTCGACGTTATTCGTACAATCAACGTTGCACATGTGCAGTTCTACTAGCATCCAAACAAACTTTGAAATGTGCTGTTAAATATCAACAAACCGATTTTTTGTTCTCTTATTCCGTTTCTGTTTTATTGAGCGTCAGAGTTGTAAAGATGATTTTGGAGCACCTTGTACTTTTTCTTTTGAGCCACATCTGTTAACTCAAGATGATTTAAACGACCTAGTTCCGGATTTGAATTTGTCCAAAACACAGGCTGAACTTTTGGGGGTTTAGACTGAAAGGCTCGTATCTGCTTCTGCGAGAAATTAAAGCGTGTCTTTTTCATAACCGCCGGGATGAGTTTAAAGTTTTTTATTATTAAGAAAATTATTTAATTTATTGTAACAATGTATTTGTTCTGTAATGGATGCCCTTGGTCATGAACTTCAGCGACGAACATGGTGAGGGATTTTACCAAGACATCTCGATTATGGAACAGAGGTACCAAGGAAAGTGGAGTTTTGGCATGCTTGCTGACTATTATTGTTGGACAATAAAGAGGGTCGCTCCTGATGCTGAATACAGAAAGAAATAATCAAATGTCGCTTTTTAGGTAACATGAATAATTTTATAAATGTACGTAAATATATACATATTTTGTTTTCAGATTTAACCTGTGTGTCACTAAAAATCCTCGCATGATAGAAAAAATCTAGCAACGTATTTGAATTCACCATAAAAAGCACTACAGAGGGTGAGTCGAAAGTTTTGCAATATTTGGATCACTTTGTCTTCATACGTACCTAACTAGCTTTCAAGGTATAGGCCATCAAATTGCACTATCTTTAGCCATCTGTCCGCCCATTCTTCGACACCACGACAGTACCATTCTTCGAGACGAAGAACTCTTTCACCCCTGCTGCCACCTCCTCTTAAGTGCCGCCCATGAAGGAAGTGGGTCATGGATCGGAACAAGTAATAATCCGATGGGGCAAGTTCCGGACTATATGTTGGGTGTGACATCAGTTCAATGCCCTCAAGTTTCTGGAGTTTTGCCCGGGTTGTTCGCGCGGTATGTGGCCGAGCGTTGTCTTACTGTAGGAGAGCGCGCTTTCTGTTCGCCAGTGCTAGGTACTTCTCCTCCAAAACGGCATGCATCCGCTCCAGCTGTTGAGAGTATGGGTAGGTGTTGATGGTTCGATCGCCTGGAACAATTTCGTAATGGTTTCTCCTCGAAATTCCACCAGACGCAGAGCATCACCTTGTGCTCGAATCGCCCACGTTTGGCAACAGGTTCTGGAAGCTGGCCCGGTCTCAACCACTGCTGTTGTGTGTTATAATTGCGGAAATATACCCACTTTTCATTGTAAATAACAATTGTCTTGATGAAACGCACATCGCGCGGGTCTTCTAGGAGATTCTTGTACACTTCCAGTCGGCGATTTGCTTGAGCTGGCGTCAGTTCGTGAGGGACAATGCTGCAGCTCCTTTAGATATTGCAGAGGTGGACTGTGATATGCCCAGATCGCCTGATAATCTACGAGTGCTGGTTGTTGGATATTTTTTTGGAGGTTTAACGACCACCGTGAGCAACTCAATGGGCTATAAGCAGTCGCCCGTCCCTAATTTAGGTCACTGGTTCCCGGGAAGGGAGAGAGCCAGTTCTGTAAGACAAGCACAACATCCATGCTTCACCGAGATTCGAACGCAGACCACTTTCTGGCGAATGATCAGAAGCCATCACTTAGACCACTGCGCGGATTTGCCTCTACGGCCTGGCGCACGGCCACCGAATCAACGATTCGCGGCCTACCTGACCTTGGCTGATCGTCGAGGTCTCGGTCACCTGAGCGAAATTTCTTGAACCACCTGGTTGCGGTGCTGTGGTTCACAGAACCTTCCCCTTTCGCATGACAAATGTTTTGTGTTGCTTGAGTAGCGTTATGGCCAAGTTCAAACTCGTAAAGCAAAAGTTCCTAAATAGGCGGTTGCGGCTGTTCATCTTTTAGGCGTCCCGACCACTGACAGAACGACGACATGCAATGCTGTTTACAGCAACGACCACCACTTTACATCCGTTTCGACTGAGTGCAGTGCACGACTTGAACTAGTTTAAACACGCGACATACCCGCCACAGCACATGCGTTTATACAAATATTGCAAACCTTTCAACTCACCCTCTGTATTAGGATAATATAGACTGTATAGTTTTTCTTATGTACCAAAAATTTAGTTACATTTTTTTTTTGTAAACCAGTGTAACAGCTCGTTAACTCAATGACTTAACTGCCATATTCTGGAATATGGCAGTTAAGTTCGCTCCTTAACGCGACTTAACTGCCTATTTCTGGCAGTTAAGTCGCAAATCGGGCACGAGCAAATATTTTCGTTTTATGCTTTCTCCGCTCCTAAAAAGTAGAACTCCCCAGTCAGCTTTATTTTCGTGTCATGTAGTTTCCTGGAATCGCCGTTTTTGATGACTCATGTGGGTCTGATGGCATTTCGCCAGTTTGGTAATTTAAGGTTTTTCGAATTCACTTAATTGAGGGCGTTTTGAATATTTGATAAACTGGAAGAAGAACTAAAACATTTTCGGAACTGCAAAACTTGCTGAGCCAGTTAAATACAAACTCAAGACGTTCAAAACTTGACAATCCCCAAAATACCAAGAATGAGAAATTAGTTATGCGGAATGCAGGACTAATGACTTCGTGAGCTCACTTCATCAGAGATTGTGTGATTCCTTCGATAATTCTTGAAGTGTCACTTGTGATTTGAGCATTGCCGGAGAAATTACAGGATCTGCGATGAAGGAAATTCGGTAACAAGCTGCTGTACTGATGACATGTTGCCCCTACTTCTACTCTGATGTGAATAGTTTGAGTCCGACGGCAGCATTACATGTAAGGATGCAAAAAATTCTTTTCCTTCAAATGATCAAACAAAAGCATAATCGATGTCATGCTTCACTCGACGTGAATTGAAGACAGCAACTCTTTAGACTTTCTCAGCCATCTCACTTCATGTGGATTTATGCTAATGAATTACACATGCAGACTGTAGTATTAATTTGCGAACTTAAAACACCAGCTTTGTTACTGTTTTTTTAAAAACACACCAAACAGTTTAAAGGACAATGGAAAGTAACAAAATTAATTAAGTAAAAAGAGACAAACATTTCTGTGAGCAGTTAATGAGTTCTCATTCCTTTGTTCTTCAGTGGGTTTAAAAGAACAGTGAAACCTTAGAAAAATGGTTTACATTTGGACAGGAGGGGGAAAGTGTTCATTGTTGGGAGGTAGCCGTTGTTCGGAGGTTAGGCATAATTTAACATTTCTTTTAGTTGCGTTTATACAAAAGTAGAATAAGAGTGAGACTTAAGCTCATAGAAAACAGTTGCAGTGCTTTTTCCAAATGCTGAATAAAGCTAAGTTTAAATGATTTTAGCGTTCTTTCCTATATGTATCCTGGAGAACACTACTTGAGATCTAGCGAATTGGGGATATACCCTCAAATATACTGTTACACACGTATCAATATAAAAAGTGTACAGCGATCAGCTAAAGCAAGTGTAAAACTGTCCTGAATCATTCATTTATTACTGCCATACGTTATACACATACAAAATTTGTATATCGTGATCAGAAGATGAAATTAAAATATCAATTAAAAACAATATGTAAAGTTTGAAATAATATATTAGGTGTACAAAGAGTTTTGAAACGTTTTAAGACAACACAACATGTAATTTGAGAGAAAACAACAATACCTTTACGAACCAAAATATGCGCCGTCATTATCTATCACTTTCCGCCATCGATCGGGCAGCTGTCAGATTCCAGAAATGAAGAATACTTCATCGTGTGACGCGATGAAGTCTTGAACCCATTTTTGAACATGTCCGGAACCGTACAGAAGACAAACTATGTTGCATCGATCGGAACAAATGATAGTCAGAAGAGGCAATGTCGGGACTATACGCCGGGTGCTCCAAAACTTCCCAGCCAAGCGTCAATAACGTTTCCTTTAACAATTTTGAGACATGCGGTCTGGCGTTGTCATGCAGTAATTTCATGGGACGCAATCCTTTACCTGCGAATTTACGTTTACGACAGATTTCCTGGTTCAGTCGCAGCAATTGTTGCTTGTAGCAATCAGCAATAATCCCTGTTCCAATAGTTCATAATAGAGCACACCCTTCATATGCCACCAGATGCACAGCAGAACTTTCTTGCAGTAAATATTGCGTTTCGGTGTCGAATTCGTTGCTTCACAGGGGTCTACCCAGTGTTTCTTGTGTTTACGATTATCGTAACATGTCCACTTTTCATCACCCGTATCGATTTTCCACAGGAAAGACTTTCTGTGTTTATTCAACAGATTCAAACACTTCGTGACACACTTATTTTTGTTTCTCTGACTCAGGTCATGTGACACCGATTTTCCTCCCTTCTGAATCTTTCCCATTGCGCCTAAATGATTGGAAATGGTATGTTGAGTTACCCCCAGTTCTTCAGCTAGTTCTTTTTGCGTTTTAGACGAATCTTCATCCAGCAATGCTTGCAGTTCCTCATATGCAACATTCTGCGGGGCGTCTCTACGTTCTCGATCGCTAACACCAAAATCACCTGCTTTAAATAATCTAAACACCCAAACTCACGTGTTTTTCGATACAATATTCTCCCCCAGAACAAAACAGATCGGTGCACATGCTTTTGCAGCACTTTTTCCTTGATGAAATTCGTAACGAATGCAGTGTCGTATAAATGCAGTATCGCTTGTCATCTTTCACCTACCGATGTGCAAGTGTGTTTGACTGTTCAGCAAACTTCTGTGTCATATTTTATACTGTGGACCAGTCACGGTCACGAGACAACAACGCTGGGAATGTCGGATATGTAAATTTAGCGGTATAAGTCACAGAAAAAAACGCTTTAAAACTTACTTGTACACCTAATAATAATATAGACCAATTCGGAATTTCTAAAGCAAGACATTACCTCAGAAGTGTTCGGAAGTCCAGATGCACTAGAAAGCACTATAAATTCGTACAATTCCACAATAGCCTTGGTGGCCATACCATTTGTGTAATGTGTGCAATTCCACAAAAGCCCCCTGGTGGCCAAACCATTTTTTACCAAAAATTAGAAAATATATGAAAATGATTTCCTATCAGGAGCTGTGTCCGGTTTATAAAGAATTTTTCAAATCGGAGTTTTAGAAGTAGAGATATCGGAGAGAACGTAATTTACTTTTACGCCCCGTAGCGAAAATCTATGCGTAACTTGAAAAAGTAACTATACCTAAAATACTCTTCGAAATAAATGGAATCTTTAAAAGAATGTTTTCAATCGGATGCTTTGAAGCAAATATATGGAATGAAATGTATTTTGAATTCGACATCATGTGCCTTTACTCCCTCTAGCGGCGAAATTATACATCGTAAAAAAAAAAACGAAATGAAGGATCATCATTCTCACATTTCAAGCTTCCCAATGCAAAAAGAATTTTTCAAATCGGACTAATAGTTGCAGACATATGATGTATAGTGACGGACGGACTGACAAACCGATAACATAAGCCCGATCTTTTTTACAAAAGACGTGCTAAAAATGGCAAACTTGTTTCGTATTGCATAACAAAAAAAAAATCTTCGTCTTATGTTAATTTTTTTTATACAGTTTCTTATTTTTGGTACATGTATTTGGATAATATAAGGTAGAAATGTTAGCCTATTTGTATTTTTTACATGTTCGATAATCCGAACTACCAGTGGTCCCAATTAGTTCGGATTTTCGACGCTGTACTGTATCTTTAATTTCTTCATTAGCGCTAATCCCTGCGTATCCTTTTTGTTTAAAAAAAACGTTTGAAACTCATCGCTACACTTTTACAATGTTTTTAAAAAATTGCGCACTTCTTTTCTTTGATGTTTTCAAGTCAACGAGCTGAAGCACATTGTTAGTTGCGTCCTCGATACACGGATCTTCATCGACCGTAATAAAATCTTTTACATTTCCTTTACTGTTTAGACGTGTTATTATTTCGAAAGCCTCTTCTTCTGGATTAACATGGAGTACCCCATCTTATTAGAAAGAAGCTGTTTTTCCGACTTCAAAAAAAAAAAGATCTGTTATATCGAAATCTCAGACAAACAGTTTTTGTAATTGAAATCCGGAATACAAAAAGAAAACTTTTTTCTGTCCAAAGAAATTAAAGGAAATTTTGGTGGCGAATATTTTCCGATTTTTGCCGTTGAACATTCGCGTTGTTATCAATTTTATGAAAAAGATCATTGTCAGTTATTCGGAGGTCCGCATAATTGAAAGTGATCTTTTTCACTGTCAGAGAAGTACAGTCCTGAAGTATGTGCGTTTCTGTAAATGTAATCATCATTGTCAACCATTATCAATCCACTGCTGGACGAAGGTCTCCCCAAGTTTCCTCCACAGCGGTCTGTCTTGTGCCAGTCTCCTCCATGTCACCCCTCCAAAATGATTTCTGTAAATATACAGATATATATATATATATATATATATATATATATATATATATATATATATAGTGAAATTAGCGAAAATGATCTGTAAACATTATATTAACTTAAACTTTTAGTTTAACTGTTACTTCAACTGCATGTTAACTTGCACTGCAGACTTTAAATTGTTACGTTACTTAAATGTTTCTTTTCCGGATGAGTCTCAGTCGTAGTAGGTGAAAACTTAACAATTCACACATCGAAACGCTTGCTAATAAACTCTTAAGTTCTTAAATGAATCAAACACACTTACAGTTCAATCTTGTTTATTCAGTATCTTTCCGCACCTCAGGAAACCGAACAATCATCATCAAATTATACGCTGATTGTCTAACAATATCTCATTCCAACAAGTTAGTAAAATCATGCTATGCATTATGATACGGTTTGCAAAATACCAGAAATCATAACTCAAGTTATGAGGATAATGGATGTGGAATAAATCTTGCTCCTGGGCCCTGACCTTTCACCCCATTTCGATGATATTCAACAGAAGTGGTTCAGTATACCTCGGGAACAACATGATACAGTTTTGTCGCAATGGAAGCATTTTTACGCAAGTTATAACGCATAAGGGCTATGGAATGGATCCCGCTCCTATGTCCTGACCTTTGATCTCATTTCGCTCATTTTCAATAGGGTTCGTCTCCAGTTGGCCTCCTACCACATATTAAAATTTTGTCGAAATCGAATCATTTTTACGCAAGTTCTCGTGTGAACAGGCAGACGGACAAAGCTGGAGCATATACGCTTCTTCAACCTAAGGTTGCAAAGCGTAAAAAATAGGCCTAGTTCGCATGATATTCAACAAAACAACTTGCAGTCGAAACCAAAATGTACGCGGTCGTACACCAGAATTCTCTCACTCGTAAACAAGAATCAATAATGCACCTACAGAAAAGAATGTACGCTGCGCTCACTAAGAAGCCCGGGATATATGCAAACTACGGCAAAACGATTCCTTTGCACCTCTCATCTCAGCAGTTCCGACTATAAGTACTCCTATATAGTCCCGAATCTTATAAACTAAGTTGGTTTTACTTATAGTCCTTAGTCTTACAGTCTGATTACCTTATAGTCCTTGATTCTCTGCTGTATTACCCAAGGAATTATTCGAAACAGCTAGTCTCCCTGAGCCGGACATCATGCGCTGCGTGGAAGCAAGTGACCCAAACATTTTTTCTCTCATTTGTTAGGTTCAACGTCATTTTTATAACCTTTTTTTAGCGGAATCAGCAATCAGACAGAGTGTATAAATGACCATCATCCCTCTAAATGACCACTTTAAATGACAAACCTAAAGGAAAAGCAACGCTTACTGGTGCGCAGATTCACTCGTTTCAGCTGCGTTCGACCCATTTCTTAGACAGCAAATGTATGTTCGTTCGAGCTGAGTTCAGTCGGTTTTGCTAATCCCGACTTAATTTACTCCAGCCAGTTAAAGGGTTACCATTGGTCGTAACAGTCCTGCCAAAATATTGCGCTCACAGCTTTTATCTTTTGATTCTCTACTACGCCATTGCATTTTGCCCTCTGGTCAGCAATTGCCAAAAACTAATTCGTCGAGCGGGAATCTGTGGCGTTATGTTTAGAAAATCTTTAACACGAATAAACAAAATTTAGATAAGAAAAGAAGAATTAAAGAGGTAAGTTAAATTTGATTATCCATCACATGTTCAAGTCAGAAGTGGATGATACATCTATGCGGCGATGGTATGTGCACATAATAAACTGGTAGGTGTATATATTATTTCCGAGATAGAGAATATGACAAAAAATAATTTTGGGGAATTCAGTAATTTTGTTAGACTACTTTCAGGCCCACTTTTTACTGATACTGTCAATAATTATTTTCTGAGGAATTGCGAATGCTTACAGATTTTTGCTATGATACTTCAATTAGCTGAACATTTTTTATTTTTAGTTATTGGGTTGGAGAAAAAGTCATTGCGTTTTTTACACATAATTGGCGAAACATTTCTTGAAATGAAACTTATCATTTGAAACCGCATTTTCATTATGTAACATGCCAGCTGACAGTTCAAGCTTGTTTTAGGAACACAATGTATAAAATTTTGTTAACAAGTGTTTGTTGTCGATTTCAAAATGGACAATCAAAAGGAACATTATCGTCATGTTTTGCTGTATTACTTCCGAAAATGAAAAAACGCACTGCAAGATCATAAAAAGTTATGTGATGCGCATGGTAAAGATGCCTTAAAATTACGGCAGTGTCCGAATGGGTTTGCCAAATTTCGATGCCGCGCCGGTAGTGCAGTGGTCTAAGCGTTGGGCTCTGATCATTCGTCCTAAATGGGTCGGGTTCGAATCCCGGTGAGGTATAGATGTTGTGTTTGTCGTACGGCACATGTTCTCTTCCTTCCCTGGAACCAGTGACCCTAAATTTGGGATGGGCGATTGCTCTTCATGAGATGCTCACGGTGGTCGTTAAACGTCCAATAAAAAAAAAAAAATTCGGTCTGAGGAATTTGATATCCAGGATGCACCACGCTCAGGAAGGCCAATCGAAGTTGATGGCGACAAAATAAAGACATTGGTCGAATCCAATCGACATTTAACGACACAAGAGATTGCTGAGAATCTGAACATATCGAAATCGAGCGTTGAAAACCTTTCAAAGCAATTGGGATACATTAGTAAGCTCGATATGTGGCTACCACACGAGCTCAAAGAAATTTATCTCACTAAGTGCGTTGGCATCTGTGATTTGCTCTTTAAACGAGAAGAAAACGATTCATTTTTGAAACGTATGATAACAGGCGATGAAAACTGGATCATCTACAACAACGTCGAACGCAAAAGATCGTGGAGCAAGCATGATGATTCAGCTCAAAACACTTAAAAAGCAGATATGCATGAAAGGAAGGTTATGCTGTCAATCTGGTGGGATTTAAACGATATTGTGTATTTTGAATTGCTTCCAAGGAACCAAACCATTAATTCGGGCGTGTACTGTCGTCAGCTGGATAAATTAAGTTATGCAGTCAAACAGAAGCGTCTAGAATTGCTGAATCGCAAAGGTGTTGTGTTTCAGACCACATAAAATTTGGTCACTCGTCAAAAACTGTTGCAGCTTGGATGGGATGTGTTACCACATCCACCATATTCGGCAGATCTGGAACCATCAGACTACCATTTGTTTTGTTCGTTTCAAAACTCCTTGCGTGGTAAAATCTTCACTGCTGATGAGGCTATCAAATCGTTCTTGGAACTGTTTTTTGCCGAAAAATACACTTTTTTGAGCGCAGAATCATGAACTTGCCTGCGAGATGGCAAAAGGTCATCGAACAAAATGGACAATATGCTGTTGACTAAAGTTTGTTTCCCATTCAAAATTCGCTTTTCACTTACACAGGAAAAAAACGCAATTACTTTTTGGCCAACGCAATACATTAAGTACGACTGCCGAATTCTGTTTATTAAAAAGCAAGCAGCGCATTATTATTTCAAGGCAAACCTATTTGCACGTTACCTTTTTTTACTTTCCTAACGAAACTTAATGAATTTCAGCTAACCCCTTTAAACAAATGAAAAGGTATCGTGTCATTTAGTACCAGTCTCCGAAGTGCAAAAGTATGCTGATGAAAAAGGACTAAAAAACGAAGAAGTATTCAGCTAATTAACCGAAATTGTGCTTCCTTTAAATTCTTTGCTGTGACTTTCATAACTGTGTTGGTTCCGTTCCTTGACTTCTCCTGGAAGTGCGGTTTATGGTGGTGATAAATAATTCAGTTCTCACAACGCACACAAAAGCTATTCCACGAGAACCACAGAGCATGAGGTTGTTCCCGGTATTATTAACTAGTTCTAAGCTGTAAAGCAGGTGCCTCAGTGCGAAGTAATGAGGGGGAGTGCAACTCTGAGGTGAAAGCCTTTAAAATGATGAGACCGTTCCTTCCGGAGGGGAAAAAAAGGGAAGGTTTTCGCCTTCATCTAAGCCTTAATTAGATAAAGTTTCTTTTCAACAGAGGAAACCCATTTTTTTTAACAACAGCATCTGCTGCAGATGGTTTCGACTGCATCAGCATTGTTATCCTTTGAAATCCGCCTCATTTAAACATGCGAGATAATTGTGTAATATTATTCTGCTGCTTTCAATTTCTCTTCGTCGTATTTCTTTTATGATGAGGAAAACAAATTCAGATGGGTCCAAATCGTTATGGTCACTGCTTGTATGGAACTTTCAGGAATGCATCATTTTTTGAAATTCTTAAGTCACTCTGGATCCAATTAAAAGCGAGCTAGATGCCACCAATTCTTCAGGTATTGTAGGTATGTGTTTTAATAACAACCTTCAAATTTAGTATTCCAACGGTATTACAATGTATTATAAGGCGTGCAATCAATACTAAGCTAAAAGATTTCTTAGGTATTTCTTTATACAGTCAAAATCTTTTGTATCGGAATTAAGGGGAGTCGTTATTGTCCGAAATATACGTACAAAATGTTGGATATATACAACTCAATATATGCATTTACTGTACTGTAGTTATTTCACTGTAGCTCGTTGTAGCATTTGGACATTCACTGGGTCGGAGAACGGAAATTTAGAAGCTCTGACACTTGTGAAGGGCTTTTTTTGCACCTAGTCATGTGGCATCATCAGCGTTTGGATGTCCGCCCGTCTACCGACTCCATGTCTCAGCCACTACTAGTCCGGTTTGAATTTTTTTTTCCTTAGGAAGCTTGAAATGTGCGAATGATGATCCTTCATTCCGTTTTTTTTTTTTACGATGCACAATTTCGCCGCTAGAGAGCGAAAATGTATATGATATCGAATTCAAAATACATTTTATGCCATATTTTCTTCTAAACATCCGATTGTAAAACTTTTTTACCTTTCGTTTCCATTTATGTAGAAGACTATTTTAGGTATACTCACTTTTTCAAGTTACGCATAGATTTTTCGCTAGAATGCGAAAAAGTAAATTACGTTTTCCTAGATATCTCGGCTTCTAAAATTCCGATTTGAAAAATCCTTTCTGCAGCGGATACAGCTCCTGATGGACAATCTTTTGAATATGATTTCTAAATTTTAGAAAAAAACGGTTTGGCCACCAAGGGGCGTAAGTGTCAATTTCTGCTTCTGATGTATTTGCAGCAAAATCTCATCTTCTAAAATCTCGATTAAAAAAATCCGCTGCTGGAACCGATGCTACTCACGTCGATTAACCTTTTAGAAATATTTCGTCTTAACAATATTGCATGTTTTCTCAGCCACGGAACGTAGATGTATATCTTATTTTTGTCAATATCTCTGCTTCTAATGGTCAGATTTGAAAAAATTCTTCTTTGTTGAACTGATTTTCGGGTGCGACATGTTTTCATTAATTTCAAAATTTTCAAGTAAATGGTAGACTTTACGCTAGGGGGCGTAAAAGTGAATTGCGTTTCCCGCGATATTTCTGTGTCTAAAACTCCGATTTGAAAAATTCTTTCTGCACCGGGTACTGCTTCTGATGGGAAATCTTTTGCATATAATTTCTAATGTTTCTTAGGAAATGGTTTGGCCACCAGTTGGCATAAGCCTTAATTTCCGCTTCTGACGTATTTACAGCAAAATCTGAGCTTCTAAAATCTCGATTGAAAAAAATTCGTTTGTGGACCGATACTACTCACGTCGATAAACCTTTTCGCAATATTTCTTCTTAAAATAATGATTGGTTTCTCCGCCAGGGGGCGTAGATGTACATCTTATTTTTGTCAATATCTCTACTTCTAACAGTCCCATTTGAAAATTTCTATCTTTGTTGGACAGCGTTTTTGGTGCGAATGTTTTTAATATAATTTCAGAATTTTCAAGAAATTGATAGACTTTCCTCTCGGGGTTGTTAAGGTAGTTTGCGTTTTTTTCCGATATTTCTGCTTCCAAAGCTCCAATTTTAAAAATTCTTCCTGTATCGCAGACAGCTCCTTATGGAAAATGTTTTGCATATAATTTCTAATATTTGGTAAAGAATGGTTTGGCCACCAGGGCGCGTAAGCGTTAATTTCTGCTGATAATGTATTTGTAGAAAAATCTGAGTTCCTGAAAACTCGATTGAAAAACGTCTTTCGTGGACAGATACCCTCACATCCAAAAACCTTTCGAGAATACTTTCGTCTTATAATAATGCATGGTTTTCTCGCCAGGGGCCGTAGATGCGTATCTTACATTTGTCGATATCTGTTCTTTTAAGAGTCCGATTTGAAAAATTATTTCTTTGTTGGAGATCGTTTCCGCTGCAAAATGTTTCTCATATAATTTAAAATTTTTCTTAACGCACAAGGCTGCCACCAGAGGGCGTACGTTCACGTTTCCGTTTGCAGCAATATCTGCAGGACTAAAAACCCCGATTGAAAAACTTATTTTTTCAGTCATACGCTACTGTTTTCCATACCGGTTCCATTGACTTTGAATAACCCCGATGGCGCACTTCTGATCATTAGTCTATGATGGGTCTGGGTTCAAATCCCGATGAGGCATGGGTATTGTGTTTGTCTTACGACGTTGGCTCTGTTCCTTTCCTTGGGGCCAGTGCACATAAATAGAGACGGGCGACTACTGATAGCCCACTGAGTCGCTCACTGTGCTCGTGAAACCTTCAATTAAACAAACAGAAAATCGCTTCAAAACAGATTCAAAATATGTGCTCATTACAACCGAAAATTCGGTGTAGCCTTTCTTGTTTAAAATTGCTCTTAGAATACTCTTTGGCATCTTAAAATGTTTTGTACTTTACACTTTTTCACACCCCTTTCAACTCTGTGGATTATTTCAAGCACTGTTGAAATCGGTGGGTTTTGCATTTCGCAAATAGTAATGCACCCGTGAGAGTTAAACGAAAGAAACGAACTTTTCCTTTACCCCAATTTCTTTCTTTTCGGCAGTCGTTGATGTGTTCATTGTTGAATGGGATTAGGCGAGGACTAACAAGCTCATGGTAACTCCCAATATTTAATAATGAAAGTTCTTAGATAATGATGGCAAAAGCTCGTTAGAGCCAATAGCAGCAAAACTAAATTAATGGTAATAACTGGTCTAGTCTAGTTCATTTTCTTTCTGCTTTTTCCTGATCGAGCGTGAGATTCTTCGGACCTAAATAAACTGATTTTCTTCACATTCTGATCTTCCTTGGGGAACATCTTGGCCTTCGCACTCTTCTTTTCTTTTTCCAGACAGGAGATATAGCGACACCGTAAAGGTGTGTGTAATCCCTTACTAACGGGCGATTGTAATGATTCATTGTCATTGTTAACGGGGTCAACCTTCATTGTCCCAAAGACAGCACTTTCAACTGCAGAAGCTGCCCTGTATCCGTAGTGCTCTTTCTGGAGATGAATTTGATTTACTTGTTTCCTCTCATTTTATATGGAAGTTCCCCAGCCTTAAATAATTTGTGCAAGCCCTTGAATAAGCAGGTGTTGCACCATTTTGGAAGTCTAAGGTCATGTGCTACAGTTGAACACCTGATTTTGTAAATGATTAGCTGTACTAAGGACATCAAATATTCGATATATACTTTGTGACTGCTATGTTTTGTTCGATACAACCTTGCTCTTTCAGATATGTTTTAATGTGATTTTTGCAGTGATTCTCTAAAATTCAATAAAGGGAAATAATTCAATGTTTCCGTTTTCGATACGAACGGATTTGGAGGTATAGCTTTCTGGAAAAAGTATATACACAGTAAAGGTATCTGAAGCAAAACCTGAAACAAAGAAAAGTCGAAAATATGAAAATAATCTTGATTATCGTATATTGATGCTTTGTAATGTTTCTCAAAGTTTAAAACGTGTACATATAGCTTTGGGAACACTACGTAAAGTTTGTTCAAGTTCTTTAAGCGAAATAGGAGTCACACAAATGAAGTTCAAGAAAGAGTTACGGTTTGTCTTTTATTCCACTGAAATTCTCTAGGCACTTCAGCAATGAAGAACTTTTAGGTAATTATTCCAATAACAACAATATCCACTTAGTCGAATTCGTGAATTAGTAAACACAATAGTAGTTTGACGAGACTCTAACACGAAATTTGCACTGCCTGGCCGAGGAAATGTCACACCACGAAGACGTGAACGCGGCGCCATGCGAACTGCAGGGTCAGCGCACAAGTAAAAGTTATGCAAATGATTGCATTTGCAGGCCAATCGCACGAACGTCGCGCGGTATATAAGCGGTCAATCAACCCGTGAGGCCATCAGTCGAGACGTGGTTACGGCCGCAATAAGTGAGTGGTTCTGCTGTAACCGTGTCTGGAGAACGAACAAGGGGTGCCAATGCCGTTAAGATGCCGTCGTACACGATTTTGTCATACGGATGTGTTCATGAGAGGTGTCATCGTAGGTCTTCGTACCGCTGGATGGTCCTTGCGCCGCACTGCGCAATAAACGCAACCTAATGCCACAACCGTTACTCGAATTCGGAGGTAGTAGTCCCAGGAAGGATCTGTGCAACGTCTTAGGGGGACCGGAGCACGGAGAGCGTCGTCAGAGAGCACCGATCGTCGCATCTGACGTCATGCCGTAGCGGACCCACAGACCACAACGGGCAACATTTTGAAGCGTGTACGGGAAGGCTTGGATGCTCCAATATCGACGCAGACAATGTCGCGCCGATTGGCTGCGTCTGGTTTTATGTCCAGCCGCCCGCTGCGAAGGCTACCCTTAACGGCGAGCCATCATCTTAACCTCACTCAGCTCTGGAGGTGTCGCTCCATAGCTGAGTGGGGTGCCGAATGAAGCAGTGGGCTGTTCAGCGACGAATCGTGGTTCTGTCTCACCACGGATGATCGCCGTGCAAGAGTCTTGAGGCGACGTGGCCAACGGGCGGATTCCTCCGCCATTGTGGAGCATCACACGGTCAGGCAACGCGGAATCATGGTGCGGTGTACTATCAGCGCCAACAGCCGCTCACCGCTGGTACGCATTACGGGCACATTGACGGCACGCCGCTATGTGGACGAAGTGCTGCAACACGTGGTACTACCGCATCTGCAGTGCATCCCAAAAGCCGCTTTTTAACAGGATAACTCCCGCCGCATACCGCTCAGATCAGCCTGAATGCTTCCTTGGCCAGAACAATCCCCCGACTTCTCGCCCATGGAGCATCTGTGGGACACGATTGGTCGTCGGTTGAGTACACTCCCACCCCGAAAAATGAAGATGAACTGTGGACTCGGATCAACACCACATGTTCCACAATACCCCAGGACTTTATTCCGACCCTTATTGCCTCTATGCCACGTCAGATTCGACGCTGCATCGCCCAAAATGGAGGCCACACTCCTTATTACCGATCTTGTATATTCAGCCACAGGAGTTTAGTCTATGTGACAATTAAATAATTTGTTCAGGACCTACTTTGCTATCTGTGTGCGGAGTTTGGACTGTTTTCGAGCATTCCTTCATGGTGTGGCATTTTCTCTGTCAGGCAGTGTATATGTACACCACAGATCGACAGTACCTGCCTGCATGAAAAATACTGCTTACAGCTTAAGACAGCTCCCTCGAATATCATACCACACTTTATCTGCTAGCTCCAGACGTTATATCTCGTTTTTAGCTTGTCAAACATACACTATATTTACAAAAGTGACCGGACACCTAGAAGAGAAACACAACATAGCATTTACTGACATAAGTTAGTACGGTTTCGGTCCCCCCTTTGGCCTTAATGCATGAACTGACCCCTCGAGACATGCTTTCGACAAATCTTTGTAACAGCAATAGGTATGCGCTTCCATTCAGTACATAATGCTGCCGCTAACTGTTGCTTAGTAGTAGGCCTTGTTTCCAAACTTCTTATGCGGCGCTCTAATTCATTCCATAGGTACTCTATGGGATTAAGATCAGAGCTCTGTGCTCGCCAGTCCACACACTATACGGAATTATTGTCAAACCACGCCGTAACAGTCCTTGCTTTATGGCTCGGTGCATTATGCTGCTGGTACCATCAAGGCTCGGTCCATAGTATTGCCACAGAGTTGGTAGGGCATAATTGTCCAGAATATCGAGGTAGACGTGCTGGTTAACAGATGTGTCCACGATAACCAATGGGCCGCGACTATACCACGGAAAACACTCCCGCACGAGTACACTGACAGCTCCAAACTTGACCGTCGCAATAATACACTGTGGTTAATAGCGTTTATCCGGCTGCCACCATTCTCAGACACTGCCATCACACTGATGGATCGTGCATCTGAATTCATCAGTCCATAGGACCCGTTTCTATTGATCTACGGTCCACGATAAATGTTCTTTACACCATGTTAAACGACGATTAGCATTCCGAGTGGAGATGAAAGGCTTATGAGCAGCCGCACGCCCACGGTAACTTATGGAATGAAGTTCTCTGCGAGTGGTACGAGTACATACCGAGGTTCCAGCATTTTTACTCATCTGTACACTGAGGTCTTGTGAAGTACTCCGTCGATTAGCTTTAACGACTCTCCTGAGGCTTCGGCATCGTCTGTCACTGCCGGTACGTTTTGCTGCTTCAGGCACGCCGTGCGTCTTCCCCTTATTCAGTACATTAAAAACAGTTGACGTGGGTATGTTTAAACGCCTCTCGGGTTCTCTTATGGACAACCCACTAATATAACATCCAACGATCTTTCCTTTCTCAAAGTCAGTTCCCTCTCACCACGACATTTTCACTCAACCTCACAGTGCGACATGATTGCGGTCATCTGCAGGCTTGTTTTTTTACCGTTTGCAGCTGTACCGCGCATCTTAACAACGCAGCGGATCCGTTCATTTGCTTTTGAAGGCGTTTCCGGTGAATTTTGTCAATATACTGTATTTACGTCGGTCACTCTGGGCCTCAGGACTGCTGCCAAAATAACATTCAGTGACTGAGAAACTATGACTTTAAGGTTGAAACGCTAAAAAAAGAACGAACTCAAAGAGAGAAAAATAACTAAAAATGAAAGTTAAATTAAATTATACATCATAGCTGCATGCCCCAAAAAAAGAATTTTTTCGGTCCTGATGCTAAAAGAGGAGACATGGAGATATACAAATATAACTTGACGTTGCTTGCGGTAGAATTCCCGCACAAAATTATTAGTCCCGCAAGTGAGGTGGTTCAGAATCTTCTGCTTTATTCAGTTATGTTTAATAGGATATCACTCTTAAAGTTGTTTTTCGTATACTGTTGTTTAAATTATCTCTCCAACGTATTCTATGTTTTTCTCTGGGCTCTTTTCCCCTAGTGGCTCCATATTCGTATTAGCATCCCACACTCTTTTCATTGCATCTGAACGTACGTCCATGCAAACTGAATCCTTAGACCTTCAAAATCTTCTGCGCTTTACCTTTTCCACTTATCTTCTCGCTTAAGCCCCTTCAGCTCATCATCACCATTCCTTTTAGCATATCTTTGACGCATGTTATCATTGGCAAATTGTCACCACTTTATGGCATTGATAGCCTTACTACAGACAGCTTTGATGTTCGGCTTCAGTGGCAGTCATTTGTGACAGTGCATATGATGCTTTAATTCAAGTATTCCACGGCTCTGGTGGTGGATAGCAAAGAGCCAGAGAAAAGTTGTCGGAGCTAGACCTGAGATCTTATTTCAGGGAAGAACATGGGTGTTGTCTGTCCTTCCGGTTCTGATTCTATACCATTCGCCGCAGAATCAGGGTCCCCAAGTAAGGACCATTGACCTTTCGTAGCATTGAATTCCCATAGGGGTGTTGGTAACGTAACACACGCAATGAAAATTATTACTTTTCAAAAAAAATAATCTTCTCTTTTAAATCTGTTGACAAACTTTTGCTTCTTAATGTCATTTACTTAAAATTAGTTTTGGAAACGTATTATTAATCAGAAAATAACTTTCAAGAACGCTGTTATCAATTTCTCGCTGGTTTTATAGAATTATTATGTATTTTCTCTAATAATTGGAGCTGAGAATCACGAAAAGCTATCGGATAAAAAATGAAGATCGAATTACCGAAGTCAAAGTATAATAAACAGACTCGCCCTAGACTAGAACCACTGTCATGTTTATTAATTTGTTCATGTTTCATACACTAGGTCATTAATTTCATCACTATGTCAAAGCAAAATGATACATATTATTCTGATGATTTCCAATTTTTCATTTGCACAGTTTTCAAACTAGGTGGCATGAAGTTATTTCAACATTTATAGTGATATCGCCACTTCTAAAAGTGGAACGGAAAACATTCTGTTTCAGATACAAAGTTGATGCATTACCAAGTTTCCCTACTTACTTTCAGGCCCTTCCTGCTGCAAAAGGTTTCCAATTGATAGCTAAATTTGCATTTCTATTTGATATGCTTTCTCTACTTCTAGGTACTAGCTAGGATTCAAGTTTTATTTGATAGGTATAACCATGAACTAGATTTACTCTGCATTTTTTTTCCTGATTTAAAGTTTCGCAGCCATTTTCCACAAATGCGTATTTACATTTCTCACGATGTGTCTGATGCTACAAGATGGGCAGAATTTTTTTCTTTTGTATCGGATTGCATGCGAAAAGAAGAAGAATTTTGTTATATTGTCCTAATTTTCAAGGGGTGATAGAAGAATCGTGAAGTGAGATTGAAATCGATAGAAAAGAAAGACTTTTTTAGAAAGCTCAATAAAAGAAACGCCTGGTGGTGAAATGAAAGAGCACTACTGATAGCATAGGAAGAGACAAAGGCAATGAAGCTAAGAACCAAAATACGCGATAAAGAGGACTGGGAATTCAATGAAACTACAAAGAAAGAAAATAAAAAAGGCATTTGTGATTGAAAAAGTTACAGTATGCGAAAATGATTTTGAAGACCTCGGCACCAGTAAAAAATAAATAAGCAAATAAATAAATAAAAAAACAAACTAATATTCAACTCTGCGAAAACAAGAAATAAGACAGTGAAAGAATACCGTATTTTTTAGCTTATAAGTCGACATGGAGTTTTATCTGATAGGTATAACCATGAACTAGATTTACTCTGCATTTTTTTTCCTGATTTAAAGTTTCGCAGCCACTTCGTTAGAGATTAGCTCATGCAACCTAGTTTGAAAACTGTTTCGCAGCAGTTGAGTGGGTTAAATTTCTCAATTTTCTTATCTTTATTCACAGATAAGTCAATCCTGAGTTCAAGACGAGGCTAGAACACATGCAGTTAGTGCTTCGAAATGCTGTACAACATTCTTAATGTTTCAGTAAATATTAAAATGAAGAGAAAGTAAAGAAACTTCCGCATTTTTCCGAAATAAAAAAGCCGATTCCGTAAGTTTATTTTTTTCTTACGAACTGACGATACCGTACCCGGCGTTTTCTCCGACCGAACAGTTGGAGAAAACAAAAAGTCAAGGCCGCACAAGTGTGACAAATAAGAGTAATGCTTGCGCGTGAGTTATGCTTCTCTGTTTTTTCACGAAGTCCGCTTGAAACCGGGAACCAAAAGATTTCAATCGGAAACACAAAATAAATTAAGATACGCATAATAAATGAAAGCGGAAGCTGATTTTAATTCGGTTAAGCGACACAAATGTGAGATTGGCAGATCGTAAAAAGACTGCCTTCACTAGTAAGTGGTCATTGTTATTTTTACAGCGCATGTTGCGCCGGCTGTCGACACAGTTGTCATCAAGCAATCATCTGCGTGGTAGTCGGGATTCAGGGGTTTAATCATTGTGAGATAAGTGAGATGAACCCGATGTAGTTCTGGCGGCTTTGCAAAACCATAGGTGAATGCCACCCAAGATTAGTAGATGACAAGGTTAGGCTCATTCCGCACTTCCGGTGATTGCTTTGTGACGTCACTGTTCAAATCGCGATCGTAAGTCTACCTAATCGCCACGTTTCTTTGTATCTGAACCATAGTAGCGTGTCGGAATTACTATTCGCAAACCAGCTGGAAAATCATCATACATTCTATCAGATTTTTAATGCATAATGTTTTCAAGTTTTAATTTTAAAAGATGAGGGAATGTTGCCGAGATGCTTTTCCTGTTCCTCATAAAGAAATTCTTTATTATATGACAGTATGTCCTGCTGTGCGTTTTTCCTTCTAGATTTATATAAAAACAGCAAAAATTTCTGTTGTAACTAAAGTAGCATTTAAAGGTACAATCGTTTTCCTGCCCTTTACGTAACAAAAATGTGCGGGAGGCATTTTTGAAATCTCCTTTACTAAAACATTCACATGACTGTGAATGTTTTCTGTATTTGATGTAAAAGTGCTTTTCTTCTGTGTTCGAGTTATAAAAATTGTTGACAAAACATCTTCCTCCATAGCTACCGTTTTATGTACGATTCCATGTTAGGGCGGTAATGTCACTCAGTGACGTTACGATTTCCCCCGAGGAAAGCGGGATGAGCAAACCTTACTGTCTATTAACCTTGAATGCCACCCACTGGGTCTTATAGGGATCGCTAGGGGGATTCGATTAACATACCACAGTTGCCGCTGCAAATTAGTCACTGCGATTTTAATGATTATGTCGAACGGAAATATTCGTTTCGGCATCTTTTAAACAAGTTCTTAGTGAACGGAATACTACAATTTGCACGCTTTCGGAATGGTTTCTTAAGAGCGTAATACTGCCCTTCCGAAGCTTGGATCTCGACGGAATTCAAGGCACAATATTTTTTTCCCTCATTGAGAAATTTCAACTGATAAGTCGATGTGGCGCATAAGTTAAGTCTCGGACTTCTGAAAAAAAAATGGTCTCAATTTTCACACCGAAAAATACGGTAAGTAACATATTAAGCACATGAAAAATAAACATAGAATGGCTAAAAACGGGGGACAACAAAATGAAGAGGAACTGTCGAAGCAAAGACGAAATAAATACTGTAAACATTAAAAAGCATGAAGTGTGATAAGCTTATGGGCGTGATATTATATTTGTGCAATTTTAGACAATCTTAAGAATAGAATGTATTGATATCTTGTGGATTTTAACGAAAAATATATTTGAAGAGGAATTTATTCCTATCGTATTGAAGAGCAGTGTGTTTAGTGTTAGGAAAAGGCTCCGCGAAAGAATGAGAAACATGGCTCGCCGTAATGTTGTCGTACGAACGTCAGTAGCAACAGAAGACTTCCGTATCTTCGCTAAAACACGAAGCTTTCGGGAGAATATCATGAGACTGGACTTTGTGGCTCGACAGAGATGTTCCTTTCCCTAGCGTGTCGAACGGGTGTTCCTCTCCTTTTTTTGATATGAGTTACTGTAGACACCGTGCACTGTTTTAGTGCCCGTTATGAATTCAAGATAACCACATCCCATGTTTCGCCTTCTGACTTCACATTGACTCCACTAGCTGATGTGCTTATTTCACTAGTTTGGAACTCTGAGAAGCAGTTAGCATCCAAAGTATGGCGGTTATGTATGACTGGAGCTACTGCTGCATCATAAACCTAATTCTGCGTACGATTAAAATATAAAAATGAATATTGCTTAAGAGGCTTAGAAATATCTTGAAGATAACGGGAAAACAGCTTGATTCTTGGAAGACAGAAATATAAGGGATAACATTTTTAAACAACTTGCAGAAAAGTACAATGTGTGTTTTTTCTGGAAAATATGGGACTGTTTGATTGAGTGTATTGCACAAGAGAAATATGTGTTATTCGTAAGTTCTGCATACGTGTTAGAAGTACCATATTGCAGACAGAGAAATTTGACGTCAATCCCTTTCGGGATTACCAATGATCAGCATAAAGCCCACATTCTCAATTGACGTTGCTATAAATAAGGGCACACCATGAGAGAGGAAGGAAGCAGCATGCTGTTTCAGATTATGCTAAGGCTAATGAAGGAGTACAGAAAAAGGTAGAAATCTAGAGAAGACTTTTATTTCATGTTAATATCAGTGCTAAACTTTGAATATTTGATGTTAACATTTGCAGAGAGAACAATGACTGAGAGATAGGAGTTGGAAGAACTGTGGAAGAGATAATGGATTACACAAAAAGATGAAAAGAACACATGGAGAGGATAAATATCACCGGATGGCCTAATATCGTTACATAACACAAACCCATTATGACGAAATCAAGGAAATGACCAAGCAGATGTTGGCGAAAAGACATTCAGAACAATACTGGCATGTCACTGCCTAGTTTTCGAAGTCAAGAAAAAGATCCACGAAAATGTAATAAAAAGATCTCGACATCTCGAATCAATGTGAAAGGATAAGTCAGTACAGTACAGCAGTCGGAATAAAGATTCCAGTAAATTTCGACGTTTCAAACATCCGGTTAAATACTATTTGAGCCGTGTTTTTTAAATAATTTTTATATTTTTCAAGAAAAAGTTTTTGATTCTGCTTACTTTCAACACATTTCAGCTGCTGGTGCCGATACCACCGTTCCCTAAATTCTATTTTTAGAAACAAATAATAGTCAGAAATATTACTTACTTTAATCATCTGCACCCAAAATTAATAGACTTGAACCCACATATTAAGAGCCCATGTAAACCGAAGTTCCCATATATCTCTTGAACTCCGTGAACATCGTCCCTCTTTATTTTAACCGCATGTTACGAATAACAATTTTTGGAGAAACCACATATGTCAAAATTCAGCACAGTTATAACAACCAGAAACGTTTCATTCACCCAGTCATTAGCCTTCCTCTTTCACCGGAAAACTAAGGATTTCGTTGTATTTATAATGCTCGGATGTTTCCCTTATAGACAGATAAGTTTGCAATAAGAAAACAAGAATGTTTCTGTTGTTTTATACATTCTCCACTCCTCCAGCTGCACTCATACAGATTCTGGGAAAATGCTGTATATTAGTTCTGCCCCAGGCCGCTGCGGACTTTGTTTACATAAGGGCAGGACACCGGATTAATGACGTTACAATAACTGTATGATTTCTGACTGTGATTTCATATCTCTTCGGAGACGACACTCTAGTCTTCAATAATGTGTGGTTCAAGTGGTCTCAGCTATGTAACTAAAAATCATGTCGGTCACATTTGGTAAATTTAGTTGAACTTCGTCTGCTCAGCTGTTCAGTATTCTGTTCAATGTTATTACACAAATAAAAAAATCAGAGCTTTAAACGAGCGTAAAACTTTAACGGTCAATAGGATCAAAGCAATTCGCATGATACTAAAATTAGGAGTAAAAAACTCTGAAGTTGAAAAAAAGTTTGACGTTTCACCAAAGTCTCTTTTAACAAGTTTAAAAAACAAGGATGAAATGAAACCAAAATTCAATGCAAATTTTTCGAGTGTTGAAAGAAAATATTTTCGAGAGGGTGTCACACAAATGTGGGCATAGTGGAGCACATTTAGAGCAAGAATGACGATCAAGCAAGCAAGGAAGGAGAAATCACTACAGAGAAGAAAATGATTTTAAATAGAATTGCTTTTGAAAATTTAGAAAATCTTGTGTTATTTTGTATCACTGCCTTTGAGAAAATAAAAAAGTTAATAGCTACTATCACAACAAGCAACAATTGATTGAGATTTCCGAAATAACGTGTAAACAGGAAAACAAATGTAATAGGTAGAATTTAAAATTTTTGTAGTTACTTTAATTTTTACATTGGTTAAATGCTCTGCGTACTGCATAGCTTTAACGTAGTTTCATTTTTAGTAAGCAGCTTTTTTTATATTAATTGGTAAACACTTTATGATGACTGTTTTTAACCAGACACAATAATTATATGCCACATTATGCCCTTTTTTTTTATCTGATTAGTTATAGTCTCTGCCCGGATGTTGATGACCCAAAAATTCCTAAAAAATGCCCGTTAAAATGGAAAAAATACTCTTAAAAAATCTCCCCCCAAAAAAGCAGTCGGTATATTTTTCCAAAATGATAAATTAAATAACTTCAATCTTAGACAATTCATAATCTGGGACCGCGGGTGGCCTAGTGGTCAGCGTTCGTGACTGCCATAGAGATAACCTCAGGTTCGATCCTGGGCAGGTACGAACGTTCGAACCACTAAATACTCTCCGTGCGTCGGATGGGCACGTTAAGCCGTTGGACCCCAAGCGTCTTCCTCCCCCTTTGTACCTCGTTTCCAAGTCACTTTCCTATCGGGCACTCTAGCCCAAATCTCTAGCTACCTATTTCTAAGGGTTGTTTAAGACCTGGGGTCAGACTCTCCTTACCTAAAATCCTCTACAGATGATCAATTCATAAACTAGAATTTTGTCTTTTCTTTATAAAATGCATTATAAAAGCTCAGGAGAAAAGATAAAAAGCAAGTAAGTACCTGCCAAGTAGCATATAAAAGGGCTTGGAATGTCAGCAACACTAAAGCATAAGAAGCTCTGTATTGGAATTCTTTAGTTCACTAATTTTCCTCGCAGTCAAAAGGGGACAATGGGAATTCTCTTTCTCCAAGATTGGATAGCATTAAATGCTCTTTGCTTTGGTCATCTGGCAATTGTGGTTTGGAGCGTAGCAATTTGAAAGCATAATCCTTATGAAAATTTAATTTTTTTATTAAAAAATGACAGAAAAATGACCTAAAACAAAAAAAAATTCCGAAACTTTAATAAAAAAGTGCCTATAAACCTCAAAAAATGCCATCGAAACTCTGAAAAATGCTCTAAAATTGAAAAAGTCCTTAAAACCGCTGTCATCTAAGTCCGGGCAGTGGTTATAACAAAGCCCGACTACATCGAATATTTTAAACTCTCCTTTCAATTTCATTGCGTGGGAACGTTAAAACGTTAGTAGATGACAAGGTTATGCTCGTCCTGCACTTCCGGTGATTTCTTTGTGACGTCACTGTCCAAATCGCCATGGTAGGACAACTTAATCGCCACGTTTCTCTGTATCTGCATCATAGCAGCATGTTAGAATTATTATTCATAAACCAGCTGGAATAATCTTCATAAATTCTGCCAGATTTTTTAATGCATAATGTTTTTAATTTTTATTTAAAAAAAAATGAGGAATGTTGCCGAGATGCTTTTCCTGTTCCTTATAAAGAAATTCTTTATTATATGACAGTATGTCCTGCTGTGCGTTTCGCTTCCTAAATTTTGTATAAATACAGCAAAAATTCCCCTTGTAACTAAATTAACATTTACAAGTATAACCGTTTTCCCGCCCTTTATATAACAAAAATGTCCGGGAGGTATTTTTGAAATCCTCGTTACTAAAGTTTTCACGTGAATGTGAATTTCTTGTGTATTTAATGTAATACGATACCTTATTACAGATATTACATTAAATACAGAAGAAATTCACAGTATTCACGGGATATCTTATTACAGTGATTTTGATTATCTTTGTAATCAGATATCCAGAACATAGGGGTTATCAGTTCTGTAATGACAAACGTTTCTCCTAAAATAATGATGTTGCTTTATTATTCTTTAATTCAAACAAACTTTAATCGTTGCATTTAAATCTGTAGAACCACAACCAACTTTAATTTAAATAAGCTACTAAGATTACAAAACAAATTTATTAGACTTCTTGAGCTTAAATTGTTACACAATCGATATTTTGTCCCTAATTTACGAACTTCTCTTACTCCCAGGGATTTTATATTCTATCAATTAAACAACTGTATAATTCTATGAATTAAACAACCTAATATTCCGAACTTCTCTTATTCCCAGGGATTTTAATATTCTATCAATTAAACAACTATATATTATATCCATTAAACAACTATAATAGTGGTAACTTGATGTTTAAAAGAATAAAAAAGAATTTATATCATGACTTAATCCATCTTCATACTCATAATCATAATTATGACACCAAAAATAAAGACTTTTTACTGCCTATGTTTCCGGTGCTTGAATGTTCCAGAACCTTCCTCAATTATTCGGGTTCCTCCTTTTGGAACTCACTCCCTAGTAACCTTACATCTATTAATTATACTAATCATTTTAAATATAAATTAAAACACAACTTACTAAATGTATGCTAAGTAACTTATCTCTCCTGGTGGTGATCCATGTTTGCCTCCATTATTGCAATACCTGTGACATGCCAACTTGATCCTCTCAGTTGTATATGTATAATTTTTCCCCTGTTGGGAAAAGAGGGCACGTCAGGCCTTTTAGGCCTTTTCCCTCTCTATCTCAGTTGCTTACACTGTACTTTATTTCGTATTTCCTTTTCGTTATTGTATTAATGCTGTGGCAACTAAAATGTTAATAAACGAAATGAAATGTGCTTTTGCATAAGCTTTTTTGTGTGTTTCAGTTATAAAAATTGCTGACAAGACATCTTCCTCCATAGCTACAGTTCGGATCTACGATTCACATGTTAGGACGGTGATGTCACTCAGTGACGTCACGATTATTCTTTTTTTTTTGTTGGAGGTTTAACGACCACCGTGAGCAACTCAATGGGCTATAAGCAGTCGCCCGTCCCTAATTTAGGGTCACTGGTTCCTGGGAAGGGAGAGAGCCAGTGCCGTAAGACAAACACAACATCCATGCCTCACCGGGATTCGAACCCGGACCCCTTACGGACGAATGATCAGAGGCCAACTGAGCAAACTTTACTCAATAAGTAGGAACTGTACACGAATTATACTCAAAATAGTAAAACTATACTAATAATCCGAAATTTCTTGGTGTTGAAAAGAAATAAAAATCCATAACTTTATCGAGAAAACCGGAACCAACCGTGCTAATATTTGTTTCTGCAACTTCGCTGCTGGGTTCTATTCCCTATACCCCAACAGTTTCCTATCAACTCAAAAACGAGCTCAGGAGGATAAACTTCGGTGTCGGCATAAGGTCTCTGGCATCTTTGTATACGATGCTTAAGAGAAAAATTGACAAGCCCCCTCTTCTCAATGAGACAGGTATTTATGCCATTCCACTACAATATCCGGACGGCTCCAGGCGATACTACATCGGAATGACCAAACGTTCGTTTGGAATTAGAGTCAGCGAACATAAAAGGGATACAAGAGACGGAAAAATAGCCGCTGCCCTATCAAGAGAAGTCAAGTTCAAGTCCGCTGATCCTATATGGAGTGATGTAAAAAAATCAGCTTCATACTCCATGCCCAAATCTACTGCGATTTGCGAAACCTTGGAAATCTTGACCAGCTGCGCTGCTTACAATGGCAGCGCCTCTCTGGAGTTGCCACGTATTTGGAATCAATTCTTCAAATAATGCTGCGTTTTCTACCATGGTACCGCATGCCCAACCAACGTGACCTCGTTTCTTCGAATTATCACGTTTGTGCCTATTCATTTATTGTCTAGTCAAGTCACCGCGTTCAAATTGTTGAAACGTTCTATTGTCCAGTTTGCAGTTAGCTGTCTACCTTCCTTGAAAAAGCCATCTGGTTGATGTGCGAAAGCTTTGAAAGTTTTATTTCTATTCTACGCCAAGAAATTTCGGATTATTAGTATAGTTATACTCTTTTGAGATACCTTACTCTCTATTAACCTTGATATATGGGTTCCAGTAGAAACATCGCAGAAATGTTTAATTATGAAATAAAGCTCTTGCAATGCATATTGTTTACTATGATATGCAAAATAATATTTGGGTGGCTGTACATGAAATCTTACAGAAAGTTATAGGAGCACACAGAGAAAATGTTCTGCAACGTAAGCATATTTTCTCCATTTCACCAGGTAAGTCTATGTGAACAACGGAAGCGAATGTTGTTTCAGCGAGAAATATCGCGCCTGATGCTTTGAGAATTCAGCGCATTTCTCCTTTGTTTTTCTTATCCCGGGCAGCACACTCCGATCCATTAATATTCCTTCGCTCGCTATTCGTGTAGACACTAGTACTTTGGCCTTTATCACAACAGAGGAATTCTCCGATCGAAAATTTAAAGGAGACTTTCAGCAGCGAAGGCTCGTGGACACGTTTCCATGCACAGTGTAATTTTTTTGCCAAACCTGGAGCACTTGAAAAGATTTCCCTCAAAAAATAAAATCTTATTTTCCCCAGAAATAAAATATTGGAATAGCAGTTAATAATTTTTCTTTATTCATATTATTATCGGGGTAGCTGAACGTAAAATATAATATGTTCTTTTGCAAACGCAGCGAATATATTATCCTCGGCAATATTGCTTTTTGATAATTGCTCAAATGCAAAGCTCATGGTTTAGAACACCGGCATGTCTTTGCAATTCTTGAATGACCTTTTAGTAACGAAAATCCATGAGCCGTGTTAGCTGCACAAAACTAAAGTTTTATCGTCTTAAACATCTTTTTTATATTTCAGAGGAATTAGGTGCTTAACTATCACGCAAGGAATATGCACATAGCAAAGTTTTAGTCATAATAATATTTATTAATACCAACTTTGTTTTCGTCGAGCATAAACAAACATCATTAGGATAAATGGTGCTTTAACATCCTCTCTGACATCATAGGCAACGCAGACGGCTGCGGATTTTTACAGTTTGTTTTCACGCGCTTGAGAAAAATAAGTTAGACGTTATATCAATAAAAAGTTGAAAAGCTTTTGCCATAACAAATTTCGTAATTGAGCTGGGCTTGTTAGTCAGTCCAGCTTATTCAAACAAATATTTATGAATATTTTCAAAACAGAGTTAGCCCTTGAAGACTTCTTTACATTACAATTGTGTTCGTTCAAACTTGGTAGTCTATAATTAAAAAAACACGCTTACATGGAATTTAGAAAATGTACAGTAGGAAACGGGCTCATGCGAGATACTAAATTTAACAAGAAAAACAAAAAATATTTGTTTGGTATGATGTTAACTCCAAGCTAATTTAATCGTTTGTAATGAACAAAATTGAATGAAATCCCCGAATTTAATGAGGGAGAGAAAATCTAATATGATCGTTCTTAACGAGTTAACTTACAAAATTGAATGAAACTGAGTATTTAACAGATAAAAAAAAATATGCTGCCCACTTTCCTGAAATGGAAGAATAGAAATGGTGGTATACAAGGCAAGAAAATCATAATTGCTAAGCGCAGCGGAATCTTGATGAAGAGTTTTGACAGAAAATCAATGGGGTGGAGTATATCAAATGCTAAAAAAGTGAGTTGGACAAAAGATTCTTTCTGTAACACACTCCAAAAGGATTTCGACTTGAAAGGATCTCTTGTTAGAAATGTTTCCGGATGATATCTGCTTCAGGATTTTCTGCAAATATGTATTCATGTAAGCGTTTTTTTTTATTTCTACTGCCGTAGTTAATTTACATACGAGTATATAACAAGAGCCTATAATTCATATTTTGTCATGGTAGGAGTTTTCATTCCTAAAATGATATTGCAAGGATTTCCGTCGGTTCCGAGCTGCTCGTTATAAGCAGGTCCTACTGTATTTGTATCTTCAACTGCGTCCTTTGTTCCATAGAAACTATCAGGGGTATGCAAAAGTTTCCGCCGTGTGGTTTCCGCCAGATCTGTACTCTCCCGTATGCGCTAAATAACTGGAAACCAGACTCACCGGACGAGTAGACATGTCTCCACTCATCCAAGGTTCAGTGCCGATGTTCTTTCGTCCAGTTGAGGCGCACATTCCGGTCACGTGCCTTTAACAATGTGACTCAAGTGGGTTGGCGGCTTGAGTAACCCATTGCAGCTAATGATTGCCTGACAGTCCTGGTGGAGACGTTTCTGGCATCTCTCTCGCTGAAGTCGGCGGTGATTTGTTCCATTGTTTCTCTTCCCGGTTTGTTGCAAAGATGCAAGCAGATGTTGACGAGAACGTTCATTCCCTACCTTTTCCCGCTCACAGCGCTGTCCACGATGCGATGTAATTCACACTCTTGAACGATGCGATGTAATTCACACTCTTGAACGATGCGATGTAATTCACACGCTTGAACGATGCGATGTAATTCACACTTTTCCCTACTTTTTCCCGCTCACAGCGCTGTCCACGATGCGATGTAATTCACACTCTTGAACGATGCGATGTAATTCACACTCTTGAACGATGCGATGTAATTCACACGCTTGAACGATGCGATGTAATTCACACTTTTCCCTACTTTTTCCCGCTCACAGCGCTGTCCACGATGCGATGTAATTCACACTCTTGAACGATGCGATGTAATTCACACTCTTGAACGATGCGATGTAATTCACACGCTTGAACGATGCGATGTAATTCACACTTTTCCCTACTTTTTCCCGCTCACAGCGCTGTCCACGATGCGATGTAATTCACACTCTTGAACGATGCGATGTAATTCACACTCTTGAACGATGCGATGTAATTCACACGCTTGAACGATGCGATGTAATTCACACTTTTCCCTACTTTTTCCCGCTCACAGCGCTGTCCACGATGCGATGTAATTCACTCTTGAACGATGCGATGTAATTCACACTCTTGAACGATGCGATGTAATTCACACTCTTGAACGATGCGATATAATTCACATTTTTTCTCCTACCTTTTCGCGCTCACAGCGCTGTCCACGATGCAATGCAATTCACACTTTTCCCTACCTTTTCCCACTCACAGCGCTGTCCACGATGCGATGCAATTCACACTCTTGAACGATGCGATGTTATTCACACTCTTGAACTATGCGATGTTATTCACACTCTTGAACGATGCGATGTAATTCACACTTTTACCTACCTTTTCCCACTCACAACGCTATCCACGATGCGATGCAATTCATACTCTTGAACGATGCTATGTAATTCACACTTTTCCCTACCTTTTCTCGCTCACAGAGCTTTCCACGATGCGATGTAATACACACTTTTACCTACCTTTTCTCGCTCACAGCGCTGTCCACGATGCGATGTAATTCACACTCCTGAACGATGCAATGTAATTCACACTCCTGAACGATGCAATGTAATTCACACTCCTGAACGACGCAATGTAATTCACACTCCTGAACGATGCAATGTAATTCACACTCCTGAACGATGCAATGTACTTCACACTCCTGAACGATGCAATGTACTTCACACTCCTGAACGATGCAATGTAATTCACACTCCTGAACGATGCAATGTAATTCACACTCCTGAACGATGCAATGTAATTCACACTTTTCCGCACCTTTTCCCGCTTACAGCGCTGTCCACGACACGATGCAATTCCTGAAATGGGGTATTTATAACACACACTCTTGGTTACTGTCGAACGAAAATATTCCAATTTCTGCACCACCTCCACGATAGAGTGACTCACGCGTCGCACACCCTCGTGACCCACGCGTTGCGCACCCTCGTCACCAACCCTCTATCTTCCCTTTCCCAAGCTCTGCCATCTCACGACCCACACAGAACATAATATATCGTATATGTTACAACTACGTAGCACTGAAACATTGAGACTTTTCAGATACGTTGCGCGATGTAACAGTAATGTTTCAGAAACCTTACGGTTACGTCAAAATGTCCTCAAACGTTACATAACTTTGAAACATAACCGACACGTTACAGTGAAAAGTCTTTGTAACTTCAACATCTCAACTTCATGTTATTGTTACGTATTTGAAGATATTTGTAACTTCGTTACATTACTGTTACGTATTTGAAAGATATTTGTGACATCATATTACTGTTACTTATCTACTACGTTGAACATTATAATTTTAATACACTTTGTAAAATCACAATAAAAAATATTACACTCGACAGCTGTTTCAAAAGCAACAACAGTCGTATTACGAGTCGTTTACGTTTTCACAGGTTCAGCGCATTCCGCTGTCCACTGGGAACAATGGCGGCGTTTATATATTGATAACAAAAGAAATAAAAATCGGTCCCAAATGAGGGTGTCGAATTTCTATTATGCATGTGGAATAGACTATATTTCAGCGAAAAAAAAAAAGAAAATCAAATTCGTCATTTCTCTAAATACCTACCAATATGAAATTCCTCAGCTTCAAGTAAAAAAAGCAAAATATGCTGGTATAGTATACTAATACAAAAACACAACCATCTACTTAGATTTTATAAAATGCTTTTTAGAATTTAAAAATTATAATAATCAAAACAATTACTTTCTTTCAAATGATCGTGAATCACGCACACACACACAGAGAAAAAATGGATGAAATATTAAATCAACTAGCTAGCTAACTCGACTACGACGGTATCACCAAAGATTATCCCAGTAGCACGTGGAAATACGACTACGAGAGTGCTTCGGTGAAATGGCATAAATGCGCATGCGCATCCACGTCGTTGTCAAACCAAAAATCTTAAGTATCGCCGGAATGCAACATGAAGGTAGCAATTATGTACAATGGAAACTATAAAACAGTAGTATCGGTGAATGCTATTTTTAACGTAACCGTAATGTACAAAGAGTTATGTTCCAAAATATATGTTGCTGAAACGTAATTGTAAGATGTCTTTGAAAGTGTAACAAAAATGAGAGATTGTAACATTATTGATACTTATCTGAGACGTTTTGTGCTGTATGGGGATATTTTCCCATACTCACATCGAATTAACGTCAACGTCAATGCACTGATGTTCTCACACCTGAATAATGGCCAAGCTCTGGGTTCGCTTACTAGCGAGATGGGTGACAGCGCCGCGTTTTCCTGAAACCGGGTATACCACGGCTTTTGTACTCTCAGTGTAAAGCTAACTTCATCAGGTTTTCATCAAACTTTCAGAACCCATATTGTGTCCCGGAAGTAAGCATTAAGGCATCCATCTTAGCAACACCTATGCTTCTCAATTTCCAATCTCACCGCCTTAAACGGTTTAATCAATTTTCTTGTTTAACAAGCTTAATCTCGGCACTACTTAGTACAATTTGCCCTTCACGAAAACTTCCCTTCTTATAGTTGTCAAGCGGGAAGCAAACATGCCGTCCCGAAGGAGCAGTGGTCTAAGCGCTCACTTCTGAATGTTCGTCCCAGCATGACTCGAATATCGAATGAGGCGTGATGGTGCGCTTGTCCTACAGTACTGTCTCTCTTCCCTACGGAACCAGTGTTCCAAAATTAGGGACAAGCGACTTCTATAGACTTGCTTGCGATGATCCTTAAGCACCCCTTCCGCCGAAGGAAACAAGAAGCCACATATGCCCCGTATCTAACGAGCAATGGTTTTTGGTGGAACGCACTGAAATTTAGAATGTTCTACGGAATAGCAAATCTACTGCCAAATTAGAATGAATGTATTGTACACTCAGAAAACTAATAAAATACACTTAAGCTCAAAATGTTTTTTTTTTCAGGGTGGGAAGGGCTATCGAAAACAGTGCGCAACGCAATGAGCTATAAGCAGTCAACGATCCCTAATTTAGGGTCACAGGGATGGGAAAGAGCCAGTGCCGTAAGACAAGCACAACAGCCATGCCTCACCGACATTCGAACCAGGACGCATCTAGGGAGGGTGATTAGAAGCCAAAGCGTAGACCACTTCAACACCGGAGCATCAAGCTGAAAATGTGTCATTTACTTACTTCCGTCTGTCTGACACAAATAGAATGTATTCCCCCTTTGATACAAACATGGAGATGTCCAGATGAGCACAAATGTACATGAATGTAATACGGGATTTACACCATACAATACAAATTTTGAAGTTGACAATCAGTTTTTTGATGTAAATATGACAAGGATGTTAAGTAAGTCAGGTAGTATCCGAAAACTTGAGCATTTCGTCGTCCTGGAGCGGTAATCGAAACCGCGTCTCCCAGATAGCGCCCGGGTATGCTAACCACTACACCACCCAGAACGACCAAGTGTCAAGTTTCCGATTAATTTGAACATAACCATCACATGATTCGCTAGTCGAAGCAACCGGCATTCATGTTTAGTGAAACTAGAGGTTAAGAATATTCCATTCATGATTATCTGCTACTTCGGCAATCACGGGATAGGATTCTTAACCTCCAGATTCGCTAAACATGAATGCCGGTTGCTTCGACTAGCGAATCCTGTGATGGTAATATTCAAAATAATCGGAAACTTGGCACTTGGTCGTCCTGGGGGTGCAGTGGTTAGCATACCCGGGCGCTATCTGGGAGGCGTGGATTCGATTTCCGCTCCAGGACGACGAAATTTTTAAGTTTCGCATAGTATCTGACTTAACATCCTTGTCATATTTACACCAAAAAACGGATTGTCATCTACAAGTAAACATTTTCGTGTTTGGTGCTTCGAACGCTTAATGCGGAGTTCGTCGTCTTTAGCTCTGGAATTGAGGCAACTGTATTTTCACTTCAATCCTAAACATTTTCGTGTTTGGTGAACAAAAAAACAAGTAGCGAAATATTATTTTACCAGAAAAACAGGTGAAAAGACCAAATAAGTTTTAATATTTTCCTATATCCGATATGAAACAATTTTTTTTATTTTCTCACCCGCAGACATAAATGTCATGACAAAGAGGAAAATACGTTTTTCCTCTGAAGACAGAACAAAACGTATCAGGAAAAGCTGAAATCGTATGAAAAATCATGAACATGCAGAGGGAGTGTGTGTGTGAGTATTAAACGGCGACCATGAGCAACTCGATGGGCTATAAGCAGTCGACCATCCATAATTTTGCGCCACTGTCTCCAAGAAAGGGAGAGAGCCAGTACACAACATCCATACCTCTAAGGGATTCGAAACCGAATCTATCGCGAACGAACGATCAGAAGCCAACGCTTAGACTACTGCGCCATCGGGCGGCGCAGAGAGAGAGAGGGTAATGTGAAGGAGTCGTGAATTACGGTGGAACTGCCTTACGAAAACATGTCTTATGGTTTTTATTGTTTATTGCGCAACATCTCAGAAGATAACCGACTCCGAGGAATGGGTAAATAAATAGGAAATATATTAATACCTGTCTGAAGCTTCAATACTGCAACCCACCTCCCTTATTTGTCTCTGAAGAAAACATTTAGTTGCCTTCATTATATCTAAGAATTAAGTAGTTCCATATGGATATATTGCATCTGATTACGTTTTTTATCCATTATTTGTGGATTATTGTACAAGCTTTAATAAATTCTTTTATATCGTACAGAAAGATAGGCTTTATTGATTACATCTAGAACCGAATTAAATGCTGCAGATTCAATTTAAGTTAATGATTTCATTCTCCTTATCTTTGCGATTACCATCGACGGCATACGCCCGCATTTAAAATTGAATTTTTCATCTTTGAAATTCAGTGATTGCATCTGTTCCATCCGAAAAGTATTTTTTTCCCTTTTTACCTCCTAAAAATTATGATGTTTGTTCCAAAAAGGAAAAAAAATAAAAACAAGCGGTTCTATTTGGTGTAGGCTTTACCTTTCGTCATTAAATTCTCCTTAATAATTAAGAAGCAGTAATGAGTGTTTCATAGGAAATCTTCGGCTTTTAGTAGAAGAGAATGTGACTTTCAAAACCTTAATCCTTTAGCGGAAGAAAATACTTTGTTTCCTTTCAGCTTTCTTTGCTCCGAACGCTTAAAATGTAATGTGGAGTTCGTCGTCTTTAGCCCTAAAATTATACGTTGCAAAGCATTAAGGCGATCATTAAACGTAAGAACACACATGATTCCCTTCCTTTCTTTCCGCTAAAGTTATTGCGCCTCGCCGAAGCTCCTGTTTCCTGTCGGTCAAGATGAGAGTAAGTTCAGTAATCAGAGAAACTCGTCCTCCCTTAAAGAACAAAATGAAAAGTAAAACTGTAATAGGAACATTGAGAATGAGAGTGTTACTGCCAATTATCCAAAAAGAAAAAGTCTGGCTTTTAACGAGAAGTGCTGAGAACAATGTACTGGAATTGAGGCAACTGCATTTTCACTTCAATCCTAAACATTTTTGTGTTTCGTGAACCTTGGTGCTTGTCCGTTCTGGAATTTCATTGAAAGTTCGAAAACGTTGATTTTAAGTTTAAGGAACGTTGAAAATAAAAACTTAAATTAGTAAGTAAAGGCAGAAACGGGTGTGTAGTGCAAAAAATGCACTTCATTCTTTTACTGAGTTAAAAGCTTTTCAATGCTACTTTGATATAACTCTCAGCGATATACAACTACATTTCGACTGAATATGTATGGTAAATTTTTACTCTAACAAATAAACGTACTTTAAAAATAAACGCACGATAGGAAAATACTCTTTGAACAAAAAAATTAAGCACCCAGGAAGATTCATCCAATCGAGATGAAAATTGATATGTGCAATGTGTGTATGTATAGAAAAGAGAATGATTGCAATTCCACAGCAGTTGGGAGGGGGGGGCATTTATTCGGATAAAACAGCTACACAAGTGGAACAACCCAGTACGATGTAGCGTCACGTCTAGCTCAGATATAAGAGGTTACCTGGCGTGTCACAAACGCATATAATTCACGCATACTGTCCTGAGGCATAGCATGCCAGGTAGTGTCAAAATTGTGGGCCAGTTCGCCAACATTCTAAGATAGACGTAAGTGGCGTCACAACATGTCCCAAATAAGTTCGATCGGTGAGAGATCGGGCAATCAGGCTGGAAATGGAAGTATGTCGACATCAAGGAAACAGTCCTGGGAGAGCCGTACCGTGTGTGGCCGGGCATTATCCTGTTGAAAAATTGTTCGGTGATACTGCGACAGGGATGGCAACACAACAGATCGTCGAATGTGATCGACGTATCCTTTAGCCGTGAGGGTGGAACGGAGGACTGCCAAGGGTGTCCGTCTGTCTTAGGGAATGTCTCCCCAGACAGTAGCTTTTGGTGTGCGAGTAGTGTGCTGTTCCATGGTAAAGACAGGATCCGTGCGCGGACATACTTTCACAGGCGCTTAAATGCGATCATAATGAACTACTGGGTTAATGCGGATGAAATGTGCAAAAAATGAGAGTGTTCCATAATGAGTAGTTCCCTTCCGCAGCGACACAATTCTTCCAACTGGTTATGAGGCTGTATATCTCACGGCGTCTGTGTGGAAAGAAGGTGGCAACGGACTGACAATTAGCTTGGTCGTTTGGGAAGGTCTTCGCCTCCAAGGTATGGCCCAAATAACGGAAGAGGTTATAATTCGTGGGAGTAAAGTCTGGGAAATATACAGTGTGCGGCAGAGTTTCGTAGTCCAACTGGTGGATTTGTTGGACGTCTGAGAAGGACACCATGCCTGTTGACCAGAACTGGCTGCTTGGTATGGAGCATTTGTGCATCTGCTGCATTTCGGCACAATAGCACTCCGAATTGATAGTGTCACCTGGTAGGAGGAATGGACGATATATTAAGGCGTGGGGAATCATATAAGAACCAGAACTTTTACCGGGTGTAGGGATGGCTTTGAACAGTGTTTACGTGGCACCATGGTCTCAACCACTGTTCTGATCGCTTACTATTGTTGTAGAAGGCCCACCTTTCATCACCAGATGTAGGGATTTCTCCCGTTTGTGCCTGGCAAAGAGGAAAATGCACACACATCTGGACGACATGTCTTATTGGCTGCTGTCAATTCTTATGGCACCCAGAGATCAACCTTTGATCCCTTCTTCACAGGGCCTCCAGACGCAGGCAACCGATGAATGGTGCACATAGATCTGCGCTACGATCTCACTGGCACTTTGCCGTATGTCAGTCTCCACGATACTCCTCTGTTATAGCTACTGATGGTTGTACACGAGGCGCATTTGCAAGGGACGTATCTCCTGCTTGGAATTTTGCGAAACATAAGCTTATGGTACGTTCATTCACACTATCTGCCGAAATGCCATATGAATATTTCGGGCCGCCATACCCGCAGAATGTCCGAGTTTGAACTCATGCAGAAAACATACGCATAAATGGCCTTTTTCCATGGCCCACTTTGACCAAAGTCTATTTGCAGTTGAACCTTGTTACGCAATGAAGCACACGATGAGAACACCAAATATACACTATATTGATAAAAGTCACCGCACACCTAGAAGAGAAACACAACATAACATTTATTGACATATATAAGTACGGTGTTGGACCACCTTTGGCCTTAACGCATGCACTGAACCTTCGAGACATACTTTCGACAAGGTTTTGAAACACAGCGATAGGTATGCGCTTCCATTCAGTACATATTGCTGCCTTTAAATGTTGCTTACTAGTAGGCCTTGGTTCAAAACTTCTTATGCGGCACCCTAAATTCATCCCATAGGTGCTCTATGGGAATAAGATGAGGGCTCTGTGTTGGCCAGTCCATATACGATACGGAATTATTGTCAAACCACGCCGTAACCATCCTTCCTTTATGGCTCGGTGCATTATCCTGCTGGTACCAACAAGGCTTTGTTCCATAGTAGGGCCTCACAGTTGGTAGGACATAATTGTCCAGAATATCGAGGTAGACGTGCTGGTTAACAGGTTTGTCCACAATAACAAATGGGTGGGGACCATACCACAAAAAACACCCCCACACGATTTCACCGCCAGCTCCGAACTCGAGCGTACGAACAGTACACTGCCTTAAATAGCGTTCCCCCGGTTGCCGCCATATCCACACACGGCCATCAGACCGATGGATCCTTTACCTGGATTCACCAGTCCATAGGACCCATTTTCATTACTCTACGATCCACGATAAATGTTCTTTGCACCATGTTAAACGACGAGTAGCAGTCCGAGTGGAGATGCATGGAATGAAGTTCTCTGCGAATGGTACGTGTACATACCAATGTTCCAGCATTTTTACTCACCTGTACAATGAGGTCTTGTGCAGTACTTCGTCGATTAGCTGTAACGACTCTCCTGAGGCTTCGGCGTCCTCTATCACTGATTTGTTTTGGTCTGCCGGTACATTTTGCTGCTTCATGCACGCCATGTGTCTTCCACTTATTCAGTACATCCAAAACAGTTGACTTGGGTATGTTTAAACACCTCTCTGTTTCTCTTATGGACAACCCACTAATATAACACCCAACAATCTTTCCTGTCTCAAAGTCAGTTCTCTTCCTACCCAACATTTTCACTCGACCTGAGAGTGCGATATTATCGCGGTCATGCTGCAGGCTTGTTTCATACCGTTTGCAGCTGTACCACGCATGTTAACAACGCAGCGGATCCATTCATTTACTTTTGAAGGGGTGTCCGGTGACTTTTGTCAATATAGTGTATACCACTTCGTCGCGTTTCCCATGACGTTGGTCCCGCTCAAATGGTCAACGACACCATCCCGCTCAAATGGTCAAACATATCCACTCACTGAAAGTGGACGTCATCTACACTAAACCAATACATTTACACAACAATTAAACTCCGCTTAGTTTGGTTTTTCTTTCACACATAGCCTCCGCAATGCCACAAGATCCATGGTGTGTGTTTTTGTCACAACAGGAGTTACGTTTAATTTGCAATGTGTTGCGCAATCTTTTATCCTTATAACGAAACAGTGTCTCCTGAAACAGAAAAGAAGAATGAATGTGATGCAAACGAGTTTATTTTGTGAATTCATCACTAAGGATTAATTAAACCCCAGAAATGTTTAAAAAGAAAAAAGGTGGATTGACGAAGACACTAGAGAAATCTCCGTTATCATGGCATCTCTTTCCCATCGCTTTTTTTTTTTTTTTTTGAATTGGCGGTTTAGGCTATAAGCAGTCGCCCGTCCCTCATTTAGGGTCACTAGTTCCAGGGAAGGGAGAGAGCCAGTGCCTTAAGACAAACACAACATCCATGCCTGACCGGGATTCGAACCCGGACCCCTTTCGGATGAATGATCAGAGGCCATCGCTTAGACCACTGCGCCACCGGGGCGGCCCCATCGCTTTGACTGTCTGTGTATTGATATCGATTCATGTTACAGAGTTATGGGTTCTATGAGCATTTATCACCCGTGCAGTGCTCATAACGAGATAAAGGGACTGATCTTTCTACTCTACTCATTTGAATGGGATAGTTACGCGACAAAGTGATGCAAATGATACCACTAGTCGAAGCTCTTATTTAAATAAACGTTTTTTGTTGTTGTTTTGTGTATGCACTTTCACACATTTTGTCAGATGTACTGATTCTGGTGATATTATGCAAAAAGCTGACGTTATGCATGGTTTCAATATGTGGCATGCAATAAAAATATAATTTAACTTACGCTTTTCATAGTTCGAAGCATTCTCGTCCGGGTCACCAATTTGACGTGCCATTTGCAGTGCGTAGGATTTTAAGTTTTGAATTCCTTATTACGTGAATAACAAAGTAGCTACCTAATGTTCTCAGAGAACTACATAAAACGCATTCAACTAAGTAAATACCAGCAGCCACGCAGGAAAAAATCGGCAAAGACTTACGTATAAGGATAACTTCATCTTTTATAGTTCCACTCACGGGAAGTTCAAAGGGTGTCAAAATAATCCATTGACAGAAAGTATTTTGCAGGTGTCAACACGGATTTCACTCGTATGGCAAAAATATGTATCCGTCGATCAGGTATGCATATGTAAATACAAATTGAACATCAAACTCTCTTTCGCAAAATCAACGCTTTACAATGTACTTGCAATATTTCGACATCTCTACAAAACTCCCCACTCTCTTTCACATTGAACGGTGTATTTTCTCTGACTTACTATAAGATTTCCCAAAAGATACAAGCTATTTGTGGTAGTAGTGTGCCATTCAATGAGAAAATGTTAAGCCAAGAAGTAATGAAATTCACATAAACGGATACCTTTAACTCCAAAAAGATAACGCGAAGCACGACGATTTGTCTTACAGTTGTAATGGGTGGATCAGAGGTCACCGTCGATCTGTTGATGCAGGGAAATAGAAGTAACTTTTGTACATATCAGTGGAACTCTTCTTTGAAATGTCAGGTTTCCCAAATATGAAAATATAGCAAATCGTACGTGGAGGATGGATCTGGTCTGTGCCTAATTGCCTTCGCATCGTTGATCAAGCCGTGGTGCTAGGTAGGGCAGAGACACCAACTGATACATGGTTCTTAGCTCTGTTGGTGGGAGTAATTCAGGGGCAAGTTGAAAATTTCATGGATACGATAGCGTTTTATTCAACAGAATTTAACGTGCACTAGGTCTTTCATCACCAGCAACCAAATTGTCCCTGTCTATCTCTGCTGGATCCGGCCTCATATTGGGCTGATGCACAAGTTCATGCCATTTTATTTCACGAGTGTTTCCCAGGTCAGTAGTGACGGTACAGATAGCCAGTTGTATATCAAAATGTAGCCAGTAATATCGTGTATCTAAATGAAATTGCGTTGTGTGATTGTGGCTAACGGTTTTTTAGTTTTCAGGTCCGGAAGTATGGAGTGTCAAGTAGAGAGGAATGAACATTTCCGACATCTGCCACTCTACGAGTTTAACAAGGATCCTCAGCCGCCGAGGCTATTAGACAAATTTGTGCTCTGTATGGGGATGATGCTATTGCTACGAGGACAGCACGCAAATGGTTTGAGGGGTTTCCATTTGGCAATTTTGGCTTCAACGACTCTCCACGATCAGGTCGGTCATCTCACTTTGATGAGGATCGTTTGAACCATCTCATCCACTTGGATTCACGTCAAACCACACGAGAATCGGCCACAGATGGACTGGGATCAAGCCACAGTGGTGCGTATGGGAAAGGTCCAGAAATTGGGGTCTTGAATGCCTCACACTCACCGAGGACATCAACAATCAGCATGTTGCCATATGTGGTTCCATGCTCGCACGTTATCGCGATTGTTCTCAGCAATACAAATCCTTTCTGTCACGTACTGTTATTGGAGATGAAAAGTGGTGCCTGTACATGAATTTCAGGCATCAGAGGGAATAGTTAAGCCCAAACATGACGCCCACACCATGTCCAAAACGTGACGCCCACATCACGTCCAAAACATGACGCCCACACCACGTCCAAAACATGACGTTCATCCTGCGAAGATCATGTTGTGTGTCTGGTGGGACATGGAAGGCATTATTCACTGGGAAAAGCTGCCGAGGAATCGGACCATCAACACCACTCAATTGTGAACAACTCCGCCGTGTAAAGGGAGCAATTCAGGAGAAACGGCCACATGGGCTCCATGGTGTCCTTCACCAACATGATAACGCACACACTCACAGTACAAACATGGCCACAGTGGCCATTCAGGACATGAAATGACAGATCCTTCCACGTTCAACCTATTCCCTTATGTCACTCCTTCAGACTATCACCTGTTCCGATCTCTGTCGAATGCACTCCATTGCAGTACGTTCAACAATGATGTAGATCGTCAGAATTTCCTTGATGATTTTTTTCCAAAACCTACACGTGTTTTCAAAAATGGCATGGCAGACCTATCCAGTCGTAGGGACACCATCGTAAACAAAAGGGGAGAATACATAGTTGATTGATTACGTTTTCCTTTCTGATGTAATACATTCCTGCAGTGCGGTGAAACAAAGGTCACGAACTTATGCATCAACCCAATATTTTGCTTCTATTGTAAGCACCTCTATAAACCTTCTCCTGCTAACACTGTCCAATTGCCATGAGGGTCGAATGTGCGGTCGTTATAGGGGTATATCATCCAGACGGCGAACGTGTCCGTGTGGTTAGAGGAGTGAGCTTTAGGATAACCGTTGGAGATGGGCCCGGGCTTGTGTCCTGCACAAGACGAGGGTTGTGCTCCCTCTGTCCCACAGCGCTTGCTCTTCCCCACCCCGGAACCAGCAGTCCCAATTTATGGGCGTACGACTGCCAGATTCTCACCTGGGTCTTTAAACACTCGAAACAAAACAAATGATCCTGTTATTCCACAAATCCAGGAGTGGAGAACACGACAGGAGATTAAGCATTTTTGTCGACCACTATGTTTGTTTGTCACATTGGTACTGATCAATTTTTCGCTCTTTTCTGCAGTCTGCAATCTCACTTCATTTTCTTCTGAGAAGGGCGGACAGGAGCTGCGTGAGATTTGGAATCCAAGCTACCAATTAAGAACGCTGTAAAGATATAGTCTTTATTCTGAAATTCCCGTATTTCAAATGAAACAAGTTAGTAAAGTCATGCAATGCATTGATTATGATACGCTTTCCAATATACCAGAAATCATTACTTAAGTTATTATTCAAGTTATGAGGATAGTGGATGTGGAATAAATATCGCTCCTGTGCCCTGATCTTTGACTCCATTTCGATGATATTAAACAGAATTGGTTCAGTATACCTCCGGAACAACATACTAAAGTTGTGTCGCAGTAGAAGCATTTTTAGTCAAGTTATGAGGATAATGGCTGTGGAATAAATCTCGCTCCTATGCCCTGACCTTTGACCCCAATTTCAATGATATTCAACAGAACTGGTTCAGTATACCTCCGGAACAACATGATAAAGGTTTGTCGCAATCGAAGCAATTTTACGTAAGTTATGACGCATAAGGGCGATGGAATGGATCCCGCTCCTATATCCTGACACCTTTGACCCATTTCGCCCATTTTCAATAGGGTTCGTCCCCAGGTTGTCCCCTACCACATACTAAAATTTCATCGAAATCGAACCATTTTTACGCAATTTATTGTGCGGAAAGACAGACGGACAAACATGGACATAGACGCTTCTCCAACCTACGGTTGGAAAGCATAAAAAATGTTAACATTTTATGTATCTTGACATTCGTGGCGATTTGTTTTCACAAATTCTACAAAAGGTTTGAAAAATTATAAAACTCTGTTTTTGAAAATCATCAGTGCTATGAAACTCTGTTTGAGTAACACTTAGTAAGCGTACTCCACTTTCAGACACACTTTTGTGTTCATGTATTTCTATGCACGTATTAAACCAAGAAGTGATAACAGAGAGAAAGTTATATGTTTAAGAAAATTGAGAATTCGGAAATGAAACTGTGTGTATATGAACTTCCACAAAATGACAGATTTTCTGAGAAAACTCATCGTGAGATTGTAGGCTATCTTATTTTGAATCTTTACGGGTTCTTTGTCATGCTAATTATCTTTCAGAAGCACTGCTCCTTTGCAGGACTCTAGAGAATAAGAATAATGAGTTCTTGGAGTCTTTAAAATGTTAAGCAACTACGAACATTATACATTTAAAGCGCAGATCTGTGGGCCTTCTCATGGGATATGTCAAGAATAAGAAAAATATTATGCATTTTAAATAACTAGCTGAGTTTCGGGATCCGTTGCTTCAGCAAAATAAAGGAGTAGATCTTAGAAGTGCAATTGATACATTAGTTGTGACCTATGACACAAAAGATGGTCTCTGAAGTAAAATAGGAGAAAGCTCTTTCGTTTGGCTTCGTAATATAAAATTAGGAGCACATCTCTTAAGGAGTTCACTACCGAATATTGATTAAAAAGTACTACAACTTTCAGAAATCTTAGCAGCCTGTGATTGCGTATTTGAGTTCCGATCTTAATTTAAACAGCGTGAGGAAACACATGTAAGCAGCAAAATAATCTGCTCTTCATGCGACATCTTGCAGTTGAATTTATTTAATGGTTTTGCTGTTTTATTCATTTTTCGTATTTTACATAATTGTGCATCTTTCTCAATTTCCGTTTTCATAGGGTGGACTCGCTGGTATTTGACTGCTTGTAATGAGATTCGGAGGAGGGTCACTAAGTATTTTACACAATTCTGATTCATCAAGTATGCAAATACACAGAACGACAAACAAAAGGAAGGAGGAAATGCGAACGGTGTCATGTCATTTATTGGTAAAATCTCTACTGTTGAAAATTGTTCATGGCGCAGAATAACCACCCTCAAGGAATTTGCACGTCAGGGTGTTTTAAAGCTCCAAGAGATGAAATGAAAAATTGAAAATTTCCAGAAATCAGGATAATAAGTTAGGATATTGACAGGATTTCAACATTCAGTTTTTTGATAAGAAATGCGTTGTTTTTTTTCGACAGACTGAAAAATATGAAATGTTTTCCCATCCGTTTCATCATGTCAGCAAAAGTGATGTCAGAAAGTATGTTAAATTAAATTAAAAAAGGATCAAATTTAAATTCCTCGAACACATTACTTTTTAGCATGTTTTTTGTATAAAAGATGGTGCTTATGTTATCGATTTGTCCGTCCATCTGTCCGTCCATTGGTCTGTCTGTGGGCACCATATCTCCGCAACTATCAGTCTGATTTGAATTTTTTTTTTTGCATTGGGAAACTTAAAACGTGCAAATGATGATCCCTTATTTCGTTTTTTTTACGATGCACGATTTCACCGATAGAGGGCGTAAATGCAGATGATATCGAATTCAAAATACATTTTATTCCATATATTTGCTTCTAAACATCCGATTGAAAAAATTAATTCGATTCATTCCATTTTTATATTCATTCATTATTTTCATTCCATTATTATATTCATTCATTATTTTCATTCCATTATTATATTCAATATTATTTTTCATTTCACTATTTCATTCCATTATTCGACGACTCCATTTATGTCGAAGACTATTTTAGGTATAGCCTTAGACATACCTGAAATAGTCTTCGACATAAATACTTTTTCAAGTTACGCAAAGATTTTCTCTAAAATATCCCTAAAATATTCTTCGGCGTATACATTTTCAAGTTACGCATAGATTTTCCGCTAGGGAGCCTAAAAGAAAACTGCGTTTTCCCCGATATTTCTGCTTCTAAAACTCCGATTTGAAATATTCTTTCTGAAGCGGATCTATATACAGATCCTGATGGAAAATTTATTGCATGTATTTTCTGATTTTTGGTAAAAATGATTTGGCCACCAGGGGAGGTAAATGTTAACGTCCGCTTCCGATGTATTTACATCAAACTCTGAGCTTCTGAAATCTCGATTGAAAAACTTTTTCGTGGACCGATGCCACTCACGGGGATAAACCGTTTCGGAATATTTTCTTCTTAAAATAATGCATGGTTTCTCCGCCAGGAAGCGTAGATATACATGATATTTTTGGAAATATCTCTACTTCTAAGAGTCCGATTTCAAAAATTCCTTCATTGTTGGATAGCGTTTCTGGTGCAAACTGTTTTTTTCAACAATTTCAAAACCTTTCAAGTAATTCGTAGACTTTCCGCTAGGGAACGTTAAGGTAAATTGTGTTTCCCCCGATATCTCTGCTTCTGAAACTCTGATCTGGAAAATTCTCTCTGCAGCGGATACAGCTCCGGATGGAAAATCTTTTGCATATAATTTCTAATTTTTGGTAAAAATGATTTGGTCACCAGGAAGCCTAAGTGCTAATTTCTGCTTCTGATGTATTTGCAGCAAAATCTGAGCTTCTAATATCTTGATTGAAAAAAAATCGCTTGTGGACCGATACTACTCCGTCGGTAAACCTTTTCAGAATAATTTCTTCTTAATATAATGAATGCATGGTTTCTCCGCCAGGGGGCGTAGATGTATATCTTATTTTTGTCAATATATCTACTTCTAAGAGTCAGATTTGAAAAATTATTTCTTTGTTGGGGAGCGTTTCCGCTGCGGAATGTTTCTCATATAATTTCAAAGTTTTATTAGCGCACAAGTCTGCCACCAGAGTGCGTAAGTGTACGATTCCGTTCACAGCAACATTTGCGGGATTAAAAACCCGATTGACAAACTTCTCTCTGTGGTCAGATTCTACTGTTTTCCATACCGGTTCCATTGAAGTTGAATAGCTGTGAAGAATTTAACTCGCGTCAGAACGTTTACAGAAGACGTGATGATTACACCCGAAAATTCGGTGTCATCTCTCTTGTTTAAAGTTTTCGTCGGTTTCGAAGCACTCAAGAAAGTTACCTGCAGCTGAAACACGAACATCTTTTTGTTTAGCTGGGGGCAGTTTTGACACAAATTTGGTCGAGACGCATTGCATACCCAAATCATCCGTAAGAATCGACTAAACTGCACCGAAACTAATATTGAAGTTTTCAAATAACTACGAAAAATGATTCGGCGATTTTCCCGGACGGTTGTGCGCGCAAGTTTGACAATGTTTTCAGTTTTGCTGGTTACCAGCCTCCCAGACTGTTCATCACCCTTCGATATTTCCACAACCATTTTTAAAACGTTTACTCCACTCATAAACTTGTTCATGACTCATACAATCATCTCCATAGACTTTCTGTGACTTTAAGTATGTGTTTTTGCAAGTTCGGTAGGCTTTTGACAGTATCTGATTCAAATTCGTTGATCAGTTTTTTCCGACATGGCAGATGCGACTGATAGCTCCACACATTTAATAAAAAAGCACTACTGCAAAAAAACCGGATGATGAGATGCGACTCACGTCACATGCGTAGTACGTTCCAAGGTCACCCTGTGCCAAACCACTTCTTGCTGTGGTCGCGAGATTCAGAACTTATGCAACCAGCCTGGATATGTTTCGATCACACCTCGTAGTCACCCATTGCTTCTTCATTCAAAATAAAGAATCCATTAAGATTGACATTCTACCGGAAATCAGACTTATCAGTGAAAGAAATCTGAATTAAAGAATCATTTCTGTTTTCGTTCTGACACAGTGGCGTAACTACTACTCCCGCAGCTGCTAGGTGGCGCAGGTAACGTAGGGGCGTACTGCAACTGCCAGTTATAGTTTCATGAAAAAATTCGAACACGCACAATAATTAACCCAAAGATTCATACTTTGCTTTAAGATATGTTTAGCTTTGTCTAAATACATGCCTAGTTTCACTCTTAAAACACTGAATGTCCTACAGATTGAAAGTGTTCGGCTCTTTGACTTCGCGTTGTAATACGATTGCTCTGCAATGGGTTGTAAATAATACGATCGCTTTCCAATCGCCTTCTAAGCGATGGCCTCAGATCATTCGTCCGAAAGGGGTCTGGGTTCGAATCCCGGTGAGGCATGGATGTTGTGTTTTTCTTAAGGCACTGGCTCTCTCCCTTCCCTGAAACCAGTGACACTAAATTAGGGACGGGCAACTGCTTATAGCCCATTGAGTTGCTCACGGTGGTCGTGTTAAAACCTTCAATAAAAAAATCGCCCTCTCTCTGCCCTGCTGAGGAAAAGCGCGAGGCCACAGTGGGATTCCCAGTGGAGGATGTAGGGAAACAGTCAGTTACCTAGGATTACGTGCACGACAGGGGTCAACATTTATTCCCAGCAGCCGCAGATCTTCCGTGTGTAAGAGGGTGATTTTTTTCTAGTGATTTATTTTAGTTTTAGACAAAGCAATTACACGTATTGTCAAATCTATTACTTAAAAAGTTAAAACTGCAGGGCTCTAGGTACCACCATTATTTTTACAAACACTATCCCTGACTCCCTAACCCCTCCTAACCCCTCGTTGTGCTAGTTACGCCCACATACAATGCGGGCGTAACTAGCACAACGTGCGCTACCCACTGTTCTGACCACATACAATGCGGGTTAAGCTGAAATACATATTTAGGTGGCGGGTTTTCTCAATGACATTCCTCACTTCTCAGGGGTGAAAATGCTTCCAATTATTCTACTGAAACTTTGATTCCTTTTTTCCCGTCACTCTTGCATATATTGTTTCAAATTTCTGTTAAACACACTCAGTTACGAAGGTTCTGTGCTAGCGTTCTGCCTTGCGCATCGGCAAGCGATTAACACATTTCGTAATGTAATGCCGTCTAGGGAAAACACTTCAACACGAAATTTCTAACGGCATTTTCATTTGTTGGTCCCTGTCTCTCGCTATATGAGAAAATTGTTAAGGTAAACTGATGTGTGGATAATTTTTTTTTCACACCCCGGATGCACAGAGCTGGCGGGATGATTAATTATAGCACGCGAACAAAATCCCTCTGTTAATTAAAACTCTTGGTAAACTGCTTCACATGTTCACAGATTTTTGAGTTCAAGATGCAATTACGGGAAAACGGGAACCAATATATAGGAGAGCATCACCGACTAATGTGCCTTGATGTCGATAAAGTAGCCATTTAAACCCAAAGTCTCATTCATTAGTGGCGTGACTACACTGTGAGCGTGTGAAAAAAGCAAGAAATGTGAAAAGCGCTCTCCAAGGTAAAATGAAGCTTTTGAACGGGTTTCCATGGACAGCTTCGCGGATTAAAGGGTCGTGTCACGTGACCTAAACAACTTAACTTGAGATGAAACGTTTATTTTAAAATGTTTTCTGCTAGAAGATTTGAAAGATGCTACTCACACCGGCCAATGAAGACTTTTATTCTAATTAATACACACAAATGACGTGGATTAGGAACATCAAACAGAAGTCATCGCTCTTTGCGCGTTTATAAATGGTAGCATGTCCAGCGCGTAACTGGAAGACTCTGGGTTCGATTCGCGGTGGCGGCCGATGAGAATTTTTCCGGGACTCACTTATAAACGTGGAAAGAGCTATGACTTCTGTTTGATGTTCCTAATCCGCGTCAATTGTTTGTATTAGTTATTCATTCGCCTCGTAGTTATTTGTTCAGTTGCTGCTTACCATCTTTGGTGAATCCCCAGCATTGTGCGGGGCTCCAAGAAGCAGCCTGCCATGTGGTTTTGCAGTTGGTTGTTTGTGAGTCTGGAGAATTCGAGGCCGCTGTGATGCAATGGTAGCACGTCTGGCGCGTAACTGGAAGGCCCTGGGTTTGATTCCCGGTGGTGGCCGAGGAGAATTTTTCCGTGGCTCATTTATAAACGTGGAAAGAGTGATGACTTCTGTTTGATGACCGGTTTGGACCTCCTTTAGCCAGGATTACAGCAGGTATGTGGTTTGGTATAGATACCACAAAGTGTCGGAGTGCATATACGTCTACAGCATACTGGGTGTTCACCAGACAGTCCCTTTAGCTGGCTCACATTTGATGGAAGAGGTCTTTACCCCCGGATCTGTTTTGTTTTTCTAACGTATCCTCTACATCCTCAATGGGGTTCAGATCCGGGATTTATGGTGGTCAGGAAAGATAGTGGAAGTTTCTGTCATGCTTGCTGAACCACTGCTGAACACATCTTGCGCGATGGGCAGTAGCATTGCCGTCCATGAAACAGGCGTCACCTGCTGGACGAAAAGTCAACACTGCAGAATGGACGTGATGGAAAACAATTTTCAGATAATCGTCGAAGGTCACCTTATACCCCAGAAATATAAAGGCACCCGCTCCGTACCAACAGAGCGTGCACCACACCATAACACCACATACAGAACCCTGAGTTGTGCTTAAAAGACAAGCTGTGTGCATTGCTTCACGGGGCTGCTGCCAAATTCTCCGCCTACCGTCGGTACAGAACAAGGTGTACCGCGACTGTAAGACCACGTGACCTTTTACCAGTCTTCCAGTGTCCAGTCACAGTGTTTCTAACACCACTGTAGGCAAACTTTCCGTTTCTTCGCAGAAATCAGTGGCTTCCATATAGGCAAGCGGCTGCTAATACCGTTCCTGTTCAATCAGTGTTCACAGATATATGGGCCAGAAACAGCCTTCGTTGAATGCTTTAGTCTATTGTCGCACGCAGGGAGTCCTTTTTCTCCATACAATCCTCATACGACGACGATTGCGTCCCTGACACATTGTCGTCTTGCCACAGTTACGCCTTTTAGACAAAATATATGGATTATTTTTCCACTGATTAAAGACCCGGGATATATCATTCTTTGAGAAACCAGTCAGTTCTGCTGTTTTCAAATCGTCGCTCCAGCCCGACGGGCATTCACAATGAGCCCTTTATTAAACTCCAAAAGGCCCTTTATTTCTCCCATTGTGATCAATACTACTGACAATTACTGACGAGCAGGAGTCTTAAAAAGTTTATAACGAAGTAAATTTCTCCGTCATTTTTGTCCACGCCGGGCATCAAACCCGGGTCCCTCACTGCGGAGTTAGTCGCTCTCCCAACTGAGCTATGCGGACGTATGCTCTCACTGCTATCTGCCTATATCCCATGTGCTTCCTGCGTGACAGGTACGTCACATCTCTCCCCACACCCCCAAAAGGGGGCCGGGGGCATGGCCCAAGGGTCAGCCGGGACCAGGTGTTGCTGTAGGCAGTCATACAATGAAGAACGTACATTGGAGAAATCCCTGTCAATTTGGTGTGTGGAACGTAACATCACAAACACATTTATTTTTCGAAGTGCTGAAGAAAGGATTCTCATTTTTCCTGTCTCGCGGTGTGGAAAGAACATCACAGCATTGCGAGAACAATAACGAAAAGATAATTCTTGAAGTTCGGGCGTCAATATAACGAAGTAAATTTCTCCGTCATTTTGTCCACGCCGGGCATCGAATACGGAGTAAGTCGCTCTCCCAACTGAGCTACGCGGACATATGCTCTCGCTGCTATCTGCCTTTATCTGATGTGCGTCCTGCGTGACAAGCACGTTACAAATTGCCGAGATCACGTGATGACGCTCGTGACCAGTACTTTGCATACACGTGCGTACGTGACGTTTACGCACATCTGCATAAAAGTTTCTAATTCAGTGGCCGGTGTGTGTATAAATATCACAATTTACAATCAGCTGATTATTATCTTTACTTTATCGAAAACTTTGCAGACCTACGTAGCTATTGCTTTTTGCTTGTGTTTCAAGTGGGAGTTAAGAGAAATGAAAGTTCCTTTTGGATTAGTTTTCGTAAGACTGATCGGATGTCTGCTAAGATTTACTTAGTTTGAACTTTTAAGGTGGTTCCACGGGCGGTGTACGCTCAACAATTCCGTGAAAGCTATTGCACGGTGTGCATCGGTTTGAACGACATCGAGTTGCTGCCACCGTGTGATATGGCCAACAGGAAATCCACAAGACAACATTTGGATGACTTTACCCGAGGTCGAAGTGTGACTAGTGTGGCCGAGGAGTTCAGGATCGCTGACAGCATTTTTCACGAGCTTGGAGAGCATTTGAAACGACAGGAATAGCTGTCCGAGAGTTTAGCCGTTGTCGTCCACGAGTAACCACGGCGGCGGACGACCGGTATATTGTCCTACAGGCGAGAAGACACATACGGTAGGCACCCGGAGAAATCGCAAGGCATATGCAACAGACAACTGGACGTCCGTTGTCGCGTTTTACCGTGGCCAGGAGGCTGCACAAAGGTGGACTATTTGCACGACGACCAGTGCGGTGTGTGCCATTAACGCCAGCTCATCGGAGACGGCGGATTCTGTGGTGCCAGGAACACAAGAACTGGATATATCAGCAATGGGGTCGAGTTTTCTTTACGGATAAGAGCCAATTTAGTCTGACGAGCGATTATGGACGTACATACATAGGGAGAGAGCAGGGAACATACAATCACACCTCCAACATCATCGAAAGGTACCAGTTTGGAGGTGGCAGAGTTCTCGTTTCTGGCGGCATCATGCTTGGTAGACGTACTGACCTCCACATCTTCCAAGGAGGTTCAGTCACTGGTGACTGCTATTATACCGAGGTTCTCCTGCCTCACGTGCGTCTATTTAGAGGTGCTGTGAGTCCTGAGTTCCTCTTCATGAACGACGACGCAGCACCTCATCGTACAGTGGCTGTCGCAGAGCTGTTGGAGAGTGAAGATATTCAACGCATGGATTAGCCCGCAAGGTCCCCGGACCTAAATTCAATCGAACACGTGTGGTACCTTCTCGAGAGACGCTTGGCAGCACGTCACGAGGCGCCAGCAACGATTCCGCAGCTGCGATTGGTGCTACAGGAGGAATGGGCCGCGATGCCTCAACAGCTCCCTGACGACCTCGTCCTCAGCATGGACAGGCGTTGTAAATAATGCGACGCAGTCAGGGGTGATCATATCCCCTACTAAAGGCTGAATTTTTTTTGGCAGCCGCCTGTCACATGGATGTTTCTGTCTTCTGTCCAGTTGTGCTCGAAGCTATCTTTTCAATAAAGTGCCTTTTTGTATCCTTTGGATTCCTTGTTTGGACGGTTTTCTCACTTGTCCCATATTCTTACATCTTGGGGATCTTATGGTATGATTTGAGTCGATGTGGATCACTTCTGCACACCGTGTTGTCCTTAATTTTTTCACGCCAGTGTAATAATAATAATGGATTAACGCTTGTCTGGAACTAAAAGGTGGATTAACACTTGTATGGAACTAATAGCTGAATTAACACTTGTCTGGAACCATTTGGAATTAGCAAGAACATCTGCTGATTCCCCAATGAAAATGTAAAAGACTGGAAGACAATGTTACATGCATATGATGAAGAATTCGGAGACGTTAATATCAAGAGAGACATATTTTAAGGGGATTCTTTGTCGCCTTCATTGCTTAATATCTCTTTAATCCCATTGTCAATGATTTTGAACAAGACAAAATTGTTCTACCACATTTCGGACCAACATGGAAAAATAAACCATCTGCTGTACATGGATGACCTAAACTTGTATGCAAAAAGTGCCGCCAAACTTTTGCATACAATGGTGATTACAGTGCAAATATTTAGTGATGATATTCAAATGGAATTTGGGCTGGAAAAATGTGCAGTACAAACCATGCGTCCGGGAAAAGTCCAGAATATATATGGAATAGAACTAAAAAATGGTAATATTATGAAATCATTCTCAGATAATGAAAAGTACGAATACCTAGGAATTCTTGAATCAGATAACATCTTGCATACAAAAGTCAAAGATCTGACTCAGAGGGAGTACATCAAGAGAGTACGAAAACTATTGAAATCTAAACTAAATGGTGAAAATACAATCAAAGCCGTAAATACGTGGGCCATTGCAGCAGTAATCAGATACCCAGCTGGAATAATTGATTGGACACAAAGTGAATTAAAAATATTGGATCGGAAAAATCGTAAGCTGTTGAACATGCATCATGCACTCCATTCAGAAATTGATGTTGACATATTATATTTACCTCGGAAAACTGGAGGCAGAGGACTGCTACAAGTACAACAAGTAGTAGAGGAAGAAGAAGAAAGAAGCCTGAATGATTACGTCAACAGAAGCAGAGAAAAGCTACTTGAGGCAGCGATAAATGAAAATATATAAAAAAAACAACAGAAAGCAAGGCTAAATACAAGAGAAAGCAGTTTGAAAGCAGATTAGATGGCTGGAAGAACAAGCCACTGTATGGACAATTTCTAAAGAATATTGAAGGAAAATGTGACAGCTATTTGGCTTGGGCATGGCTGAAATTGGGTTCCATTAAGAAAGAAACAGGTTTGATTTTTTGCTGCAGAAGAACAGGCGTTGCAAACAAATGTTTTGAAGGCTAAAATCCAGAAAGTCAGAAATAATCCAAAGTGTCGACTTTGTCAAAAAAAATAAAAAATAGAAAAATAAACTGTCTCATCTTATATGTAAATATAGCAAAATTGATTCACTGGTCATTATGCTGAAAGCACAACCTGCCAGCTTCGAAAACCTCATGGGAACATCAGGCTGAGAAAGTCGTAGAAAATGATCAAGTCAAGATCTTGTAGGATTTTCGAATTCAAACCGATCGGTAGATAGAAAATAATACACCAGACATGACAGTCATAGAAAATCGGAAAGTCTGGATAATTGATTTAGTGATTCCTGGAAAGGCCAGAGTCAATAAAAAATAACTGGAAAAATGACTAAATAAAGAGATCTGGCCATAGAAGTTACCCGATTATGGACTAAAGACACAGCCCCCTTATCATCGGGGCACTTGGAAAGATTTCAAAAAAAAATATGAATTATAACAGAAAACTGCAGTTCTCTGATATATCACACACATAACTCCAAAAAACAGCTTACTTTGGACATCATATATATTACGCCGATACTTGACTGATACTTAAATCTCTGGTGAAAACTCGTAGTATAACCTATTTCGAATAAAAGTAAATAATAATAAATATTGCTTTTAAAAACTAAATAGTCGAAATACTTACCAAGGTGCCACTGATATATATAAAAGTAAATAAGAATAACAAGTATAATAAATAATAATATAATAAATACAGTAATTGGTTAAACCCGAGTGCGGTTTTATCCAAAAGTGACGGCGTTAATGCTTAAAAACAAGGACTGCATGCACCAGAATTAATTACCAAACTGATCTCTTAACGCAAACAAATGGGAAATGTATCAGAATTAATTCTCCGAGACGATCATTCGTATGATGAATGCCTTACAATTTATGATTTTATTTTATTCCTGAAGCCAGAATGCGCGTTCTAGAACTCTTGGATAATTGCAATTTTTCGCAATGTTTGTGGTTCCGTTTCATAGAATCGCACTGTTTTTTTCAGAGCTTCCACAGTGGGGAAAAAATTTTGGAAATAAAATAAAAAGATTCAAAAATCACCTACAACTGAAAATTCGGTTCTGCTAACGGAACGAACGGCTGTTTTTGTCATCTGTATGGGTGTGTGATAGGCAAATGAACCACAATATACTACAAGTGACTTTTAATCGATTACATTTACTGTGCTTCTTGCCGAATGTTAATACATAGTTACACAAAGGTTGTTCGTGATTACGAAGATTTACTGAATTCGATCTTAGCACACACACAAAAAGCCCGTAAAGTCAACCATCTCCTGTTGAGGAAGATTATATACTACATTGTTCAATGTTTTGAAATAGTATAAGTACACTAGTAATTAGAAATTTCTTTCTGTAGAATAGAAATAAAAATTTCCAAGCTTTCGCACATCAACCAGTTGGCTTTTTCAAGGAAGGTAGACAGCAAACTGAATAATAGAACGCCTCAACAATTTGAACGCGGTGACTTGACTTGACAATAACGAAGAGATGCGAACGTAATCAGGTATTCAAAAGCACGAGGCGAGGAAAATCAAGAGATAATCACTATTTGAAGAACTGGTTCCGAATTCGTGGCAACTCTAATGAGACGCTATCATCGCATGACGCGCTGTTGGTTATGATCTCCAGGGTTTCGCAGTAGATTTTGGGGTGGAGTAGGAAGGTAATTTCTTTATTGCATCCCACTTAGGAGCAGCATACTTGAACTTGACTTCTCTGGATAGCGCCGTGGTTGCCTTGCCGTTCTTTATGTCCCTTTTATGTTCTTTATGTCCCTTTTATGTCCCTTTTGTGTTCCTTGACTATTTCTAAATGAACGTTTAGTCATTCCAATGTAGTATCGCTTGGAGCCATCCGGATTTTGTAGAGAAATGGCATAAACACCTGCTTCATTGGAAGGTGGGATCTTGTCAGTGTTTCCCTTAAGCATGATATATAAAGACGTCGGAGACCTGATGCCAACACCAAGGATCATTTTCTTGAGTGTGTTCTTGAGCTGATATCGAACATTTGGTATATAGGGAATTGAGCCCAGGCAGCGTAGCTGCGGCATAGAAAGATTAACATGATTGGTTCTGGTTTTCTCGATATCGCGATGCACCAGGTTCGGGGCGTATCCTGCCTCAGTGGCCAACTATTTAATTGGTCAATGTATTCGCCGTTCTGACGGACTGAAACCTCAATCCGCGGAACAGTCTTCTCAAACACAGAATGAAACTGCTTTAGATGACGTTTTTCACATGCTGAACAACCACATTCCTCAGATTTGCCGAATGAAAAAGATTACCGCCCCACACCATGCGTTTCAGGTGACCTCTCAGCCGAAAGACAGAGATATACACTCTACGTCTAAAACATAGTTGCACCCAGAAGGGAGAAACCGACAGGAATGAAACTTGGTGGGTAAGTTTGCATCGCCACACATATCGCCGATTGAAAATGTGTGAGATGCTATTGCACGCGCTATCCACACCTCACCCGCTCCGCACAACCTGAAGGAACTGAGTGAGAATATTCAAGCTGCATGGGATGGCTTATAGCAGAACACCATTAAGAATCCGTACAACTCCATGCCGAAACGTCTGGCATGCCATGTTAGCAAAAATGACAGTCCGACGCCATACTGAGAGACACTACTCATTGGCGTGTAGCTCAATAAATACTGCCATATCAATCTAAATGTTTAATCATTTACTGTTCTTGGTAAATTTTACCTTCCTCCCGAATAGCATTGCAATCCGACACGTCCTTCTGGGCGCAACTATTTTTTTGACGTAGAGTGTATATATCTTGTAAGCGTGGTGCCCAAACGCATAGATATATACACAGTCGAGTTACATTATTGTGACCACCACCTCCTCTTTTGACGCCAACAGCGCGTAACCAATGAAAGAAGACACGTGTCGTGAGCTGGCTTGGATGGTATTATAAGGTGTGCTGTAGGCATTCTAAAAAATATCATTTGTTGCTGTCATGGATTAAAGGAACGATTTATCAAATTCGCAAAAAGGGATCATTATCGGCTTTCGTGCCAAGGGTGGCAGTATTTCTGAAACAGAGCAGTTTGTGAACTGTTTGCGTGCTGCTGTGGTTAAAGAGTATCGTGATTGGAGAAATGGCATCATTGCGAATAAGCGGCGTGAAAACTGCGGAGCACCACGTGCCGATAATGTGAGAGGTGAATGTCGGCTACGACGGTGCGTGAGGGCCGATCGACACGCTACAATGGAGAAACTCACTAGCCCAATGAACCAAGGGGCTACCGGAAGTGGGTCTAAAACGACAGTTCACCGAACTGTGCTGCGTATGGGGCTCCGATGCAGACGAATGGTTACTGCACCTACGCTACCGAAGGTACATAGGCAGAAGAGGCTAGCATTTGCACGGCAATATCGGAATTGGACCTTCGCTTATTGTCAAAGGATTGCCTTCTCCGACGAGTCACGTTTTCTGCTTCATCGAACGGATGGACGTTGGCGTAAGGCAAAAAATTGTCGGACAACAAACACTCTTCAACCATTGCTGGAAGAACACAAGCTGGTGGGGGCAGTGTTATGCTCTGGGGAATACTTTCGTGGAATTCCCTGAGTCCACTCATACCTGTGGAAGGCATTATGGCCCGAATTCGTTATGAATCCATCCTGGAAGACCACGTGCACCCATACAAGCTGCTTGTCTTCCCTGGGGCGGATGGGATCTTCCAGCACGATAATGCGACATGTCACACAGCTAGAAACGTCCGAGAGTGGTTAGAAGAGCACGATGAAAACTTCAGAGTATTTCCCTGGCTCCCTAATTCCCCAGACGTTGACCCAATAGTGCATCTGTGTTTCGATCGTGTTGCCTCTATGGATCCTCCACCAAGCACCCTCCAGCAGCTGTAGTCAGCATGGGCAGCCAGCATGGCTCCACATACCTGTGAACACTTTCCAGCACTTTATTCAGTCACTCCCAGCCCGTGTACCTGCTGTCCGCGCTGAACACGGCGGTTACTTTGGATATTAGCTGGTGGTCACAATAATGTGACTCGACCGTGTAATATGTCTGTCGAACGTGAGCCGAAAGACATAGGGATATACAATGAAGTGCCAGAAAAACTGGTACACCAGTCTAATACTTCGTAGGTCTCCCACGGGAGCGCACGACTGCAGAAATACGACGGGCATGAACTCCACTAGCTTCTGGAAATATTACTTCCTGCAGAACGTCCCACAATTCGGGTGTATTCCGAGGTCTCGGATTCTTCTGTTCGATAGCGCGTTGCATGGCATCCCAAATGTGTTATATCACGTTCAGATCTGGGGACTTGGGTGGGATTGGCAACACCCCAAACTCAGATGAATGCTCCTCTAACCATAATGTGGTGTCCCGACACCTGTGTGGAAGTGCATTGTCCTGTTGGAACAGGCCCAACCCATCAGCATGGATGCAAGACATGAACGGGTGTACCTCGTCAGTAAAAATGCGCACATAGCGTTGGCCGGTCACAGACGTTTGTAGACATACCAGAGTCCCAGTGAAGGCCAGCTAAACACACCCCATACCAGCCGGTACCGTTCCCTGTTGACAGGCGTGATCCACGGCTTCATGGGGTTTGCGCCACACACGAATCCTTCCATTTGCCCGATACAGTTGGAAACGCGACTCGTCAGACCAGGCTACTTGTTTCCAGTCATCAAGTGTCCAGTGGCGGTGTTGCCGTGCCCAAGCGAGGCGCATAGCTCTGTGTCGCGCACCCATGAAGGGGACTCGAGTTAGGCGTCGGCTCCCAAAGCTTATATCGTGCAGGGTATGTTGCACAGTCCGGACGCTGATGCTTGTTGAGGCTCCAGCATGGAATTCCGATTATACCTGCGAGAGTGTTGCACGCCTATCGCGTGAAACGATTCTTGACAGCCGACGATGGTCACGTTCACCCAATGTCTTTTTAGAGCCACACTGGTATCGTAGGTTGGAGGTTTTGCCGGAATTCTTGTAATCACAATACACCCTTGCAATGGTCGTCCGTGAAAATCCGAACTTTGTTTCTACTTCCGAATTACTATGGCTCATCTCACGAGCGCCAACTATGACACCGCGCTGAAAATCGTTGTTACTTGTCATTCTGATGCCGAAAACAGCTCTGACAGCTGGCAAGGATGTCTATCGCTTTATATACGCACTGGCGGACGCAACCCAGTACGCGCATAGGTGACGTTGCTATGTTTTTTGCATAAGCTCGCCTCTACCAGTTTTTCTGGCACTTCACTGTATATGTGTGGTGAGCGCGGTGCCCATGCTGTTGGGAATGAATGACTTACCACGCAATCCTCTGTAAAATTTTGTTGCAGCAGTCTGTCACATGACACACCATGCTTTTCAGGTGACCTCTCAGCCGAAAGACATAGGGATATATATATATGGTTAAAGTGGTTTAACGATTGTTCTGCCTTTTCATTTTAATTTGTGAGTTAAAAAAGATCCTTTGAAACCGAAAACCCAAAAAAAGCAAGAAAAATATAGAGTATCGTATCGAAAAACTAGGTCGATGTGACATCATGTGACATTAACAATCCCAAGGGAAATAAGTCCGGACCAAACGCGAAACAAAAAGATTTTGCGGAGTTAGAAGTTTCACTGCGCATTTCTCATGGCTATTAGCGGTGTCTGTGGATTGCATGTTTTACAGATGAAGTTTTTCATCAGTTGCAAGTGATTTGGTCTGGCCATATCTTTCTTTTACGCAGTATATTCCTTCATTTGTTAATGTTTTACGACAATAAGCATATATTTTCAATGGAAAATCTAGGTGACGTTGTTGTCTACTGCAAAACCGAAGAACTTTTTTCATGAAATGTATAGTTATGATTAGTAAGTCGACTACTGACATTATCTTTTAATCACAGAAAATAAGTAGTTACATTACCATTAAAGAAAATATATTTTAATTTTTAGTAAACTGATTTTATTTTCTGCAAATACTTTTCTGTTCTTAATAAATATTTTTGAAATTGTTAGTAACATTAAAAAATAAATATGGTTTTTTTTGTTTTTTTTTTAGATTTAACGACCGTCGTGAGCAACTCAATGGGCTATAAGCAGTCGCCCGTCCCTAATTTAGAGTCACTGGTTCCAGGGAAGGGAGAGAGCCAGCGCCGTAAGACAAACACAACATCCATGCCTCACCGGGATTCGAACCCGGACCCCTTCCGACGAATGATCAGAGGCCAACGCCTTAGACCACTGCGCCACCGGGGCGGCATAAATATGTTTATGTGCTTTAGTACCTAAACGTCCGTTCCCTTGTAATTAAACTGTAATCATTTCACTGCAAAATTTGAATATTATCAACACTGTTAATCATTTTACTTTCCTGTTGTTTCCAATAGCAGTATGGATAATAGCTGCGGAAACGTCGTGAAAATGAATTACAATTTAATTTCCATAGCACGTGCAAATCACAGTTAAGTTTCATGACGGCATTTCTATTTCAAAATGTAATCTTCCGTAGCAACAATTTCTCACCCAGTCAGACTTTCATGTTTTTGACACGAGTCCATCCATTTTCGACAGGTCACGTTCTGAGTTTATCTTACTACTTGATCAAATTCCTCCTTGTAAACAGAAAGTATGTACACTTAAAGTAAAAGAAAAGTCACTTTTCGTGATGTTTTAACATTAGTAAAACAACAAATTGCTTTGTTGTTCTTCCGCCGTGGACGGAAACGAGGAAGACAGTATGCTTGGGAGGTTGCTAAGTCTTATCAGCTAAAAGAGAGACAATAAAATATATTAAATTTTCAGTTTTTGCTTTTGTTTCAATAAGCTCATACTATCACATGTTCAGATATACTGGAGATCTCTTTGAACGACTCTTGCACTAATTAATTTGTATTTTTAGTGCTGAAAATCACTGAATAGCCATTTTCTAACAGAAAAATATTTAGTCTCAATTTGTGTAAACTGAATTAACACTGCTAGAGAAGAAAAAAGTTATAACTTTTTTAATTTAAAACCTCATGTCATTGTTTTACACCTTAAACCCTGAAGGAGAAGGAGTGTAGCCCCGGTGACTCAGTGGTCTAAGCGCTGGCTACTGGTCATTGTATGAGATGAGTCTGGGTTCGAATCCCGGTGAGGCATGGATGTTGTGTTTGCCTTACGGCACTGGCTCTCTTCCTTTCCTGGAGCCAGTGATCCTAAATTAGGGATGGGCGAACGCTTATAGCCCACTGAGTTGCTCCTGGTGGTCGTTAAACCTCCAACAAAAAAAAAAAAAAAAAAAAAAAGAAGATGGAAGAGAAAATGTGACTAATTTCTAAAATTCATTTCTGCTGTGATTTCCCTAACAAGATATTGAATCTTTAGTGTATTTAAAGGGCCAAAAACATTTTATGGATCATTGGTTTATGCACTGCACTGGTACGGAAGTGATCGATACTGAGATATAAACATGAGAAATACAAAACACACAGAGACAAATAGCCTCTCCGGTGGAGCAGTAGTCTAAACGCTGGCTTCTGATCATTCGCCCGAGATGGGTCCGTATTCGAATCCCGGTTAGGTATGGCTCTTCTGTTTGACTTACGGCACTGGCTCTCTCCCTTCCCTGGAGCCAATAACCTTAAGTTAGGGACGGGCGACTGCTCCTAGCCCATCCAGTTGCTCACTGTGGTCATTAGACCTTCAATAAAAACAAAACAAAAAAAACCAGTTGTATTATTGTGACCGGTATATTTTTGTGACAAGATCTCATGCACAAGAACTGAACAAAGGAACTACTTTATAATGTATGGTGCAAAAAGGACCAATGTTGAAATATAAACGTAAACTATATAACATGTCTTGGAACAAACTGTACTGTAAATCAAAATATAAAAATATAAGGTAGAGAGCTATGGTACAAAAATGACCAATGTTGAGATATAAACGTAAATTATATTAATAGAACAAACTGCACTGTAATTTGAAAATTAATGTAGTGATAATTGTGAATCTTCAGATGACATTCAATAGATAAGATCTGAATCCTTCATTTGTAATTTTACCATTACACATTATAGTCGACTTTGACACTACTCAAAAAATTCATCACACAAATATGGGAAAACAAAGAATAATAATTTTGTCTCTCTAGCAGCAATTTTCGTAAAAGCGTGCGCTTTACTTTTGATGGCATTTATTCAAGTGTTTCTCAACTGCGTAAGTCAGAATAGAGGATGGAGGTTTTACTCAGTGCGGAAATTAAGTAGTGAGACTGATCTATTTTAAATGGAAAAGCTGGAAAACTGAATATAATGTCGGGCCTCCGTATGCCGCAATCGATGGTTCCACAAAAAAAATCGATATATAGAAACTTTGATGTATGGAAACTATCTTTTTTATACATATACATTGTTTAGTACAATATATTGAGAAAGGTCACGGGACATCCCTTCAAAAGCACATGAACGGATTCGCTGCGTTGCTAAGAGGCGCGGTACAGCTAAAAACGGTATAAAAACACGCCTGCAGCTGACCGCGATGATATCGCACTGCGAGGTTGAGTGAAAATGTCGCGGCGCGAGAGAACTGACTTTCAGAAAGGAAAGATCGTTGGGTGCTATATTAGCGGGTTGTCCATAAGAGAAACCGAAAGGCTTTTAAACATACCCAAGTCAACTGTTTTGGATTTACTGAATAATTGGAAGACACATGGCGTGTCTGAAGCAGCAAAACGTACAGCAGACCAAAGAAAATCAGAGATACAGGACGTCGAAGCCTCAGGAGAGTCGTTACAGCTAATCGAAAGAGTACTGCACAAGACCTCAGTGTACAGTTGAGTAAAAATGCTGGAAGGTGTTCAGAGGTATGTGGAACCATGCTGACTGCAGTGCATCTGACAGATGCTGGAGGGTACGTGGTGGAAGATCCATAGAGAGGACAACACGATCGAGGTGGTCCTACAGATGCTCAATCGGGTTGAAGTCTGGGGAATAAGAGGTCCAGAGAACTATTTTAAGTCTTCATCGTGCTCTTACAACCACTCTCATACCTTTCTAGCTGTGTGATAAGTCGCATTGTCGTGCTGGAAGATCCCAGTCGCACCAGGGAAGACAATCAGCATGTATGGGTGCACGTGGTATGCAAGGATGGATTCATAACGAATTCGGTCCATAGTGCCTTCCACAGGTATAAGTGTACTCAGGGAATGCGAAAACATTCCCCAGGCCATAACGCTGCCCACAATGGTTGAAGAGTGTTTGTTTTCCGATGTTGACTCACCGGAGAAAGATATCATTTGCCAATGAGCGGAGGTCTAATTCCGATAGTGTCGTGCAAATATAAGTCTTTTCTGCCAATGCACCTTCTTTAGCATAGGTGCAGTGATCATCTGTCTGCATCGGAGCCCCATTCGCAGCAGGGTTCGCTGTACTGTCGTTTTAGACACACTTCCGGTATCCCCCTGGTTCATTCGGCCAGTGAGTAGCTCCACTGTAGCGTGTCGATCGGCCCTCACGTGCCTTCGAAGTCGACGTTCACCTCTCACATCAATGGCACGTGATGCTCAGCAGTTTCGAAGTTGCTTATTCGCAATTGTACCATTTCTCCAATCACGGTGCACTTTAAACACAGTAGCTCGCAAACAGTTCACAAGCTGCGCTGTTTCAGAAATACTTCCACTCTTGGCCCGAAAACTGATAATCATCCCTTTTTGCAAATCTCATAAATAGCTCCGTTTATCCATGACAGCAACGAGGGATATGTTTTCAGAATGCCTACAGCACACCATATATAGCCTCCAAGCCAACTCACGACACGTGCCTTCTTTTATTGGCTACGCGCTGTTGACGTCAAAAGTAGGAGATGGTGATAATAATGCGACTGGACTGTGTATAAAGATATATTTGTTATTATTCATCATAAAGAAATATTTATTAATATTTATTATAAAGAAATATTTTTTATTATTATAAAGATATTATTATTGTTGTGTTTGATCATTATTTAGAGCACTACTTTAGTTTTTTCTACTTATGTGCTGCCATCTATCGACAACTGCGACATTTGTACTGAAGACCCGCTAAGGCATAAGTACCAAAAATCCAACATATGGAAACAGTTTTTCTATGTAATGATCACGGGGATTCACAAAATTTCGATACATAGAGAATTTCGTTATATAGAAGTTCGATATATAGAGGTCCTACTGTATATTATTCGAAGTACATTCCTCCTACGTTAATACGGGAAGTGGCGCACAGGCCAAAGAAAGTAATGACTTCTATAGGTCATCTTTCACACGGTGACAAATCAGGAGAATGTGGGGGAGGCTGAATACCCACACTTGTTTTCGTGCCAGAAATTGCTGTACACTGATTACTCTGCGTGCGGGCGCATTATCGAGAAAAAGGAACCATTTTCGTTTTTGTACTCAGGCCTGACACGAACAATCCTCTTCCACAATCGTTCTAAAATGGATTTGTAAGCATTGCCAGGGGGTGTTGCACCTTCAGGAATGAACTCGTAATGCAGAATTCCCTTGCTGTCGTAAAAGCACACACACACACACACACACACACACACACACAAGCAATGTCTTGATTTTGGACCTGTAACCTGATCTTCTTTCCTTTGGGTGACTGTGGCGACTTCCACTTAACCTTTTGATGAGTAGTTTCAGGATCATAACGAAATCACCTTACCTCGCCACCTGCCACAACGCTTTGAAGAAAATGTTTCATTGTTTCTACATTCTCCAGTATGTCGTTTGCATACTCCACTCGTGTATATTTCTGGTTCTCTGACAAAGCATGCGAAACAAAACGAACACTAACTTTTCCCCAAAAAATCTTGCACTAATATTTAACTTATCTCCTTATGAACACCGAGCCCACATTCCCGCAACCTCAACATTACACAACGATCAATTTTTATCTATTTGTGAACGTTCTTAATAATTTCAGAAGAGCGCACTGAAATCGGGCATCTGGTCCTTTCGTCATTTTCCAAATCTTCCCGCTCATCCATGAAACATGCATATATACGGAATATTGGTGCACGAGATTGGCAGTTAACCCCATAAACATCACGCAAAAATTCAGATGAAGTTTTACGGATTTCCAAACAACGGATTTACTCTCTGCTCCATAACAGAGCTGTGACGTCATTCTCCCACCGAATGACGTCATGCATTGCGTAAATAATCATCTGCGCAATTCTCACGCAAAAGCTGTTGCCACCACATAGCTGATAAATGATTTATCGAAACACCATGCCTTCGCGTCCCGTGTGTTTTACCTGGATTTTAAAAAAAAATCAAATCGGTCTCCCATTACTTAATATTCACACTACGTAAATTCAGTGATGAAACGTTTCAGAATTGTATTGCTTTTAACTTCGTTTTACGGCAAATTTGTTTTCTTTGAAAGTTTTCTTCGGCGCCATAAATCGTTGATCTACTTTTAATTACTTACAAGATTTCGTTTGATTTTCTTATTGTCTGTTTCCTGTGGTTTGCATTTTCGGAGGAGGAGGGTTTAAATCTTGTCTTTCTGAAATAAACATTCATCGTCTTCAAATTCAGCTGAAGATTCATTACGTTTGCTGTCATTTTTTGTTTTTTTACATTGTGAAGTAGTTTAATATGATATGGGTCGGTAGTGTTACTTAAAGACCCTTTTATATGTTTAAGACTTATTTGTGTTTCACGCCACAAATTGCTCTTGAATTTAATAAATACTTTAGCATAGATCCATTTGCCAGTTCATTCCTTTATTCCGCATAAAGATTTTCTAATTTCGTGTAAGGTTCTCTGAACATCGGTGGTTTAGGTATTCAAATGGACGACAAACGGAGCAGTTTTGAGAAACGTTATTATAATACCTTATTCAACGTACCGAAAAACCGTTGAGAAGAATGTTCGCTTTTTCTCAAACGAGCTTTTAATTTAAGTCTCAATAGCTAATATTTGAACATCCGTTTTGAAGGAAATATTTTCGGATTTGAATGAGCGATGAAAATTAATAGCTTTGCACCTCAGGGAACGGATTCCCGTATCCATTAGCATTTCTATTCTACTCATATATGTATCCGAATCACTCACTCAAAATATTTTTCACCCTGCAGTCGGCATCAATCAACAGGGTTTTCACGCAACAAACAAAACACTTTCAGTAATTGCATTTCCAGCATTTAAAATCAGCAGCTTACACCTGCGAGATTTACACTTTTATCGGAAAGAAAGAAAATGCATTTGCCCTTATGAAGATCATCAATTCTCAGAAGTACACAGCCGTTTTGTAAACGGAGGCAAGCATAGTGATTAATGGATTGCATCTTAATAACTGTGGAATTTACAGTGACTTTAGAAAAGAGAAGTACTTCACTGTTTCGACGAAAAGAAAATGCTTGACTTTTGAATTAAAAATCCCAAGAGATGTCAACCAGAAATGGCAACCCCTGGAAGAAATTCTCGAAGAAAACATTAATTTGGCCAAAACCCAATTAGCATTTCCTAAAGCCTTTTGTTGTTCGCGCTGTTTCCATATGAAACTTTTATAACTCGAAATATATTTAGTAACTTTTGTGTGTATGTGGGCCAAAAAAATCGCGTGTTCATATCCCCTTAGAAACCTTGGGTAATATTGCTGGGAACATAACGGCGTTCATTCGTTTTTAATTTTCTTCACTTCTCTGCGATTCTTTTGTTCTTGCACTAGGCTCCTGTGAGTCGCAGCAGGAAATACCAGGGTGAGACAATTCGTCCTGTTTGCATTTAAAGAGTTCAAAGGTGCAGCAAAGTGATACTAACTCACTTTGTTCTGCAAAGTACAGTCCGTTGTTTTCTGACCAGAGAGAGGTCTGCAACCCGCGGCATGCGGGCCACATGTGGTCCGTCCTGTCGATTTATGCGTCCCGCTGACGCCTTAAAAATCACCTTATTTTTTATTTTAAAATGACCTATCGATGCTATATCATTATCATCATCAACCATTATCGATCCACTGAAACAGCTAAAAATCGGAAGGGCTCCACTCGACTTCAGATATTTTTACCTTGAATTAACAGCAAACACCTGCAGCGTACAAACAGTAATGGTGCGCGGAAGCGCAGGGCAATTGGATATGTGGCTTTGGAAAAGGAGGCAAGCTATGATATTAAGATGGATGTGACCTTCGTTAGCATTTTTTTTTATTGTAGGTTTAACGACTACCGTGAGCAACTCAATGGGCTATAAGCAGTCGCCCGTCCCTAATTTTGGGTCACTGGCTCCAGGGAAGGGAGAGAGCCAGTGCTGTAAGACAAACACAACATCCATGTCTCACCGGGATTTGAACCCGGACCCTCTCCTCCACCAGGCTTTCCGGATTGCCAGTCGCTCTTGTTCTCAAGATCTTCCGTTCACTGCCTACAGACATCTTCTGCGGGCTCATCCACCTACGCCTCTTCCGTCAGTATGTGCCTATCTTTTCGTGCTGGTTAAACACGTTATTTACGTATACCTTCAACAACTCCGCAGCGTTTCCTCGCCGGTCTTTTTACACCAGGCCAGCGCAGACTTTTGTGCCATTTTCAAGATCGATTGCTTTCTCGACTCCGCCTGGAGTACCAGTCGGCTTCTTCCAGTCGTCGAGAAGCCACCTTCTATGCTACCTGGGCGTCGGCCGCTCCATGGTTTGCGGTTGATTCTGGACAGCTACACCTATCAGCACCCTAGGACATTCTACACCTCCTTTGCTGAGTTCCGTGGCACCCTGGTGCCCCTCCTCCACTGTACGACTCGTGCAATCCACGCTACCGTTGAATTGTGAATGCTAATGCCATCTCAGTGTATTTTCATGCTTACTCGTGTACATTACTTACTTTCACCCCGCCTGTATTATGTTGCTTTGGTGCCCTCGTTAAATAACTTGCACAATTGTGCACGCTGTGTTTTTATCTCATGTTTGTAATGTTTTACCTTCAAGGCGGTGTTTGTGCTGTTCTTTTTCTAATTGTGTACTATTGTTTCGCCTGTGTTATCCTGTAAATCATGCCCAGCCAATGTCATGTGACACGATGTGTTTCTCTCTGTCACTTCTGCAATTTTTATTCAATAAGCTTTGCTTGCAGCATTTGTTATTCATCCCCATTGTCATTGCAGTATATATACCATCATGTTTTAACAGTTTTGTATTATTTCCCAGTGAGACGCCCAATACTGTACGTCTCCCTCTTATGTTTCCTTATGATAAATAATAATAAACCGATTTTGAAACCTTTCGGACGAACGATCAGAAGTCATCGCTTAGACCACTGCGACATCAGGGCGGCTCGTTAGCATTGGGTACCAATCCAGCTGGTTGTTGGGACGTGATAGCCTTTTCCTGCTGTGGAGGACGCGAGCTGGGAAGAGTGAGACGTGATGAACCAGTGTTGAGTGTTAGCGGACGTTAAATATGCTGAGTTGAGTTGTACCTTTATATTGAGTGAGAAATAATTTTGAACATGGCATCAAAAAAACGTAAAATTGGTGATGAAATTTTGTTCTCGACTGAGTGATGAACACTTACATGCGACGATGCGAACTTCTTCAAGTCTTAAAGCAGACATTGAAAAATTAGCAAAGGACATACAACCCCAGAAATCCCATTAAATAGGGCGAATGAGTTTGTACATTTTCTTTTTATGCACTCACGGGCAATGAAATTTATGCACCAAGAACTGAAATTTTATGGAAGTAATGACAGAGATGAATGATACATATGATGGCAAAAACAGAGATGCAGGACAATTACAGAGGGATCTGCTGTACACAGTACGGTCATCAAAAATAGCGCGTTGCGCCGCCTTGTGCGGCGATACATTCTGCAGTACGGTTCGGCATGGAGACGAAGAGACGTCTGATGTTGTCCTGCGGCAGACTGCAGCACACGTGTTGGATGGTGTGCTCCAAACTCCGGATAGTGCGGCACGGCGGCAGCTGGTGATTCAACTGGTACCATACATGCTCGATAGGGGGTATGTCTGGGGAGCTGGCAGGTAATGGAAGTGTCTGGACATGACGTAGGCAGTCTTGGGAAACCCGAGCCGTGTGCGGGCGGGCATTAACCTGCTGGTATAGCGCACCTGGAATCCCGGCCAGGAATGGGAGCACATGGGGACGTAGGATCTCATCCACATACCGCTGGCCCGTCAATGATCCACGTACCACTACTAGAGCTGATCGACTATCGTAGGCAATGGCTCCCCAGAACATAATGCCAGCAGTGGGGTAGGTGTGGCGCTCGAAAGCGAGATCGGGATTGTGTCGTTGACCCGGGTGCCTCCACACGCGGACACGATGATCATCTGTTCCCAAAGCGAAGCGGCACTCATCGCTAAACACCACACGTCACCAGTTTGTGGCGTTCCACGTTGCTCTGGCCTGGCAGCACTGCACACGAAGCAAGCGATATTCCGGTGTTAATGGCAGGACATGTAAAAGGCGCTGGGATCGCAGATTCGTTTCCGCGATACGCCGAGAAATGTTTTGTGGGCACACAGGAGCCGCTATATCTGTCTGTGTAGTGGAAAGGGTTCCCGTTGGATCTGTTCGTGCCTGGCGCACGATCCGTCGATCCTATCTCCCAGTGGTCCTCCTGGTCCATCCGGAGCCTCTCCGCAACGTTGCGGTGCCGTCACGTGTCCACTGCTCCCAACACATTCGGACGGTATGGTCAGAACGACCCACGTGGCGGGCTATTCAGCAAGCGGACCACCCTTCGTTTTTCAGTCCGATGATCAGGCCTCTCTAAAAGTCCGTAGGTTACGTAAATCGACGTCTGTGGCGTCAATCCGGCATTCCTTTCAATCTGTGTCGGCCGGTGCTTTTCGCTTTCATGGGGGCATCGACTACACTCCTGTTTATAAGGCTGCCGGTTCGTGTTTGCATCGCCACCATAGGATGTTGGGGTCATTCGGAATCGCACCAAACGTGGATCATTTGCATACCAGCACGCATTCTAGCTATTTGCAAAGTTTCGCGGTTGTAGCATGTTTTCTTCTAGGTGCGCAAATTTCATTGTCCGTGAGTGTATATCAATGTTGTTTTTTCGCGTATATTTCTGTCATATGTTATTTGGGGGTGGGGGTTCTAACTAATATTTTGCTGTTATGATTCAAAAAGGTTATATTTGTCTGTATTTTTAACATTTTGCTGAGTTTAAATTAACCTTTATTACGACGTAAATGAAAGTGTACTATATACTGCACTTGCAGCCCTTATTGTAACTTAAAAGTCAAATGCAGCGCCCATGTGCCCAAAGGTTGCCGACTCCTGGTTTAGACTTCTGCGCCACCTGGACGGCTCTATAGCAAAGGTTGTTCCTTCCTTCATTGTATAAAAACTACTCTTGTGAAAATTGCAACACCATGAAAGAATAATGGTAATCACGTGAAACTTACAGGATATGCAGAGCATGGTAGGGCATGCAAATGATTAGAGGTGCAGAGTCATTGCGCATGTCTGGGCCCAGCATAGCCCTCTGGACAGTCGAGTGAGGGGTATAAAGAGAGGGCTGTTTAGAATACTACAGCAGTAGTGCATCACGGACAGCGAGTAGTAAAAGTGTCTCCAGGATTCAATAATGCCTCGGCGTCGACCAACGGCGCAATATCACCATACGACAGAGTTTAGACGGAGACGAACGATCGTTCTGCGTGAAGGAGCATTTTCATACCGTGACATTGCTCATAACGTCACGACAGTGATGCGCGTGTGGCGACGGTGAACCAAGAAGAACCAGGTGCATCCACAATCCGGCATTGGACCGTGAAATGGTGACGACACCGCAGGATGACAGACACCTCATCCACATGGCAGTGACGAACCGTTCCACGTCTTTGCAAGTGTTAGTACCACAGTGAAGCACTGCAGCAGGTGTAGCATTGTCTGCCTCCACAGTTCGTTTCCGTCTTCTGCACAGAGGACTGAATGCACGCATCTCTTTGTGGCGAAATCCTTTGACCCTGAACCATAGACGCCTCGAGTTTGAATGGGGTTTCCAATACACACAATGGCATGCTGATTGGCAATATGTCGTGTTTTTGGATGAGTCCCGATTCAACTTGGAGTACCATGATGGCCGCATACTCATTTGACGGTATTGTGGTGAGCGCCTTCTTCCAGCATGTACTGTCGAGCGTCATACGGGCCGAAAGCCAAGTGCTATGGTGTGAGGTGTCATTGAGTACTATTCGCGATCTCGGCTGCTACGACTTCAGGTCAATCTCAACAGCGACCGCTACAACAGGGAAGTTGTACAGGCAGGAGTCATACCGTACCTTCAGAGCACTCCTGGAGCTATATTCCAGCAGGACAATGCCCGACCACATGTTGCCAAGAATGTTCAAACTCTGTTCGCAGTATAACAGATAACGCTTCTTCCCTGGTAGTCCAGCGGCTCATAGCACTTCTGTGTGCAACTGTATGTACAGAGAAAATTCCTTCTGTAATAGTTACTTATGTGTATAAGAAGCAAAAAAAAGTTGGGTGGCCGCCCCCCCCCGTTTTCTCAGTATGACGGCATTCAAGATGGCCGCCATCATTCCACTTGCCTTCTACTAAAGTAAGCGTTTTAGCGGAAACAGTAAGATTTATTGAAAACATTTTCAGCGTTCAATCGTCTACAAATTTGCTTCTGACTATTTTCTTGATTTCGCAAACCATTATCCCAGGAAATTTACCTTTTTAATATTGTAGATTAGAAAATGTTTGTTTGCGTACTCTTACCACGCAAATCCCTGGATTTTAGCTAGTTCTTTAGTACAAAAATGAAGATAACCCAGTTACTAAGGCACATTTATTAAAAAAAGTGTATAATTTGTAATAAAACTGGTGACAATATCATTACAACCGAAAACGGAAGAAAGAAAATAAGGGATGCAGCCGCAATAAGAAACGACAAAGTGTGGGAGCAGTTATCAAGTATTGCAATCGAAGATCTGTTTTATTATGATGTAAACAACGAATGTTACAAACAATATTGCCATAAGAAAGCACTTGCCCTGCTAATAAAAAGAACAAGTTCACAATTTAGTGATGTCATTACATTATGTTCAATTACAGTACCATACACTGAAGACAAGCCATGCAGGAAGAGATCGAGAAGACAAAGTCCTAGCAGTACTACAGATGTCAGAGACCGTTGATGTGTGATATGCAATAACAAATCACACTAGGGGAAATATGAGAAATTTCGAATATGTGAATCTCCACGAGCTGAAAGGCTTTTACAAGCCATTTCATTTTTTCAAGATGATGTATTTGTTCGGACATGTGACCTGACAGATACACCAAGTGTATTTGGTGCTGACATTATGTACCGTGGGAGTTGCATTTCGTCATACATCCTCCGCTATGAACGTGAACAATCTGGAACATTACCGCAAGTATCACAAAGTGTAAAACTGCAGTTGTTTAATAATATACCTGAAGAACTTGAGAAAGGAAGAAATAATGAATTAGGATACACTGTTAGCTATATACGTGAAAAGTTCAACTCTTAATCAAGTGTAACGATCAATAACCGGGATCTAAAAACATTTCTTTTAAACCATTTTGGTGACACAATAACATTTTCCAACCCTGTTGAAAATAACAAGCAAGCTATGTTTTTCTCTTCCAAATTAATGCCAGAAGAATTAGCAGATGTTATTCGAAGCCATAACCCAATCACAGAATGTGCAAATATATTGAGGGAGTATATAATTTATATATATAATATTGAGGGAGCATGAAGAATCTTGATTACGATTTATGTGATAAGTTCTGTGATATCAATGATCTTACAGATTCGTGGTTTAACACAAAAATACCTCCCGCTTTTTCAGAGTTCTTTTGTTCTCTGTTTGATATTTATCCAAGAGAAACAAATCTTGTCCAAAGCAATGATAACAAAGACGAAGAAACTACTTCCAGTAGTTGGGCGATGAAAGCGCAATCGTTACTGCAAAGCATGTATTACCTGTTACATCGTGGAAAAAGAAGACTCTCCTACACATACTAAATGCGCAAGCTATTCATGAGGCCTGTAGGAGTAAACTCTTGTTACAAGTTTCAACCACTTAGGACTTTGTGTTAGCTATGATGAAGTTTTACGTCACCACAGTGCCCTTGTCCAGTTAACTTTAATACAAAGTGGAGATGTTCCTATTGCTCAAGTTCGTGGGTATGAACTGGCGCGTCTGTTTCAGTTAGAGTTATCAGCTGTTTCAATGTTTTTTGATGAGAATGGTCTTCTTGTTAAAAGCAAAAAAAAAAAATACTCTTATGCAGGAACTAAAAAGGATTTTGAGTGAAGAGGCAAAAGCAACACAATTTCTGCCAGATATAATTACTTGTTTCATCATAGACTTTATGAACTGTTTGAGAAAGGTGGTAACAAAGGAAAAGAAAACGTTTGGTTATGTTGCCACTTCTTACTCGACGTTTACATCAACACTCTCAGCTGGTGCTTCCAAGGAAGAGCATATCTTCAATAGCTACCAAAAGTGTTCTCCTGAAGACTCTGAACGTCTATCGAGGCAAAAAAACAAAGTCATAGTTTTGTCTAAAATATCATCAGAAGTTAATCTACCAATTCAAATGGAAACTTTCTGGCCCTCATTATCAAACAAATTGTTACTACAAAAACGTATAACAAACAGTTTGAAAACCTTGATGGTGACAAGACCTATTAGACAGATGCATGTCTTAAGTGCATTCTCTGGTTCACTGGATGAAATTAGGTCAACTGCATGGGTATTCAAAATGGTGTTGAAAAACCAATACGTACCATGGACAGATTTTTAATAGAAGAAGCAGAATTCAGGATGATGGTCCAAAGAGACCGCAGCAAATCAAGGGCTAAAGAGAATCGTGGTTATAAATGCTGATACTGACATCTTGGTCCTGGCTCTATTTCACTGGAAAAGGTTGAGGAGTGAGTGAAGAGTGGCTAAGAACTGGCGTTGGTGACACAACAAGACTTGTTCCAATCCATATGTTAGCTGAGACACTGAAACAAGACATGTGCCAGGCATTACCAGCACTTCAGGCTCTTTGTGGTGCTGACTATATGAACAAGTTTGGTACCAAAAAAGCTGCAGTTGGTTGTAACCCTGTGCAGTATCTGAAAGAGTTTGGCGTGACACCACTATCTCCAGAGCTCGACAGAATCATGTCACTTGCCGAACAGTACTTAGTGCAATTATTGAAGAAAGGATCGTCTTGCAAGACACTTGATGAATTCAGGCTATTTAAGTACCTCCATGGGAAAAATATTTCTCTCCATGACCTACGTCCAACAAGTACCAGTGCACAGGGACATCATCTTCGTGCTTTCTTCCACACCTACCTAATGATGCACTGCCTCGATAAAGCACAAGAGACATTTAAATCCAGTTAAGTTCGGCTTTGAAATGACAGATAGTGTTCTAATGCCATCAAAGTACATCTTTCCACTACCAGACGACTACAATGGAGCATGTACATGCATGAAGTGCGCTAGATCAAGTTGTGTGTGTAGGGACGCAGAAGTTCCATGTTGTTTGTTTTGAAAATGCAACAGTGTTGACATTGATAAAATAGATTGTAGAAACCCGTATTTAATTTAATGTAGTTGCTAAAGAAACAAACATTTTACTTAAAACGATAATAAATGTAGGTTGTTGTTTACATTTATAAACCAAGGCGTTTAAAGGTTATAAAATTAGCACTGCTTTGTCTTGTATAGAATTTATTTGTAAAGAATTATCAAAATGTTTTTTAAGGATTTGCAAGCGCATATTTTTTACGTAATATAAATTAATTAAACTAAGTGTACTTCATAAACAATTTCATTGAATATACGTTTTTCTCAATGTTAGTGTTAAATCTTCCTTAAGGAGAATATTTGCGTACTTCAGTATGAAAAGGTTACTTTCCTGGGATAATGGTTTGCGAAATCAAGAAAATAGTCAGAAGCAAATTTGTAGACGATTGAACGCTGAAAACGTTTTCAATAAATCTTACCGTTTTCGGAAAAAGGCTTACTTTAACAGATGGCAAGTGGAATGATAGTGGTCATCTTGAATGACATCATACTCAGAAAACGCGGGGGTGGGGGTGGCCACCCAACTTTTTTTTGCTTCTAATAACACCCAAGTAACTAATACAGAAATAATTTTCTCTGTACATACATTTGCAGACAGAAGTGCTGTGGGCTGCAGGACTATGGCCTGCACGTTCGCCAGACATGTCGCCTATTGAACATGTCTGGGATATGGCCACTCGGCAGCTGGCCCTTCAAAGTCCTACAGCGGTCAGTTTATCTGTGGACTCTCACACATGCCGCGTGGCAAGCAATTACCTAGGACACCATCCTACGCCTTTTCGATTCAACGCCACGCCGTCTAGAAGGGCTTATTGCAGCTCGTGGAGTCTTCACAAGATACTGATTTTTGCTGGTAAATATTGTATTGTTCTGAAAATTAAATCACTTATGCACAGTAATGTGTGGTATATATTTCATTCGAATCGCATGGTTCGTTCTTGGTGTCGTAATTGTCACAAATAGTAGTATATTTCATTTTGAATGTTGTACATATTTTCATTCATGGTCTTCGCTAACGGCTCACATTTCCTGTATTTCACTGCATCTTAAATAAAGCGATTTTTGAACTCAGCGGGTTCCGAATCCGAACCGTCCCGGACGAATGGTCAGAAGCCAGCACTTAGATCGCTGCGACACCAAGGCGGCTTTTTTTATTTATCCTTTTTATATGTTGTTTCCTGTTCCTCTTCGAAATTAGGTGATAAATCGAAGTTGGCTATTTTTTGGTGGTGGGCGCTATGTGCAAGTAGTAAGATTTGCCTAGGGCGCAAAATAACTTGGAACCAGCGCTGTGTAGAGGAATGGATCTTTGCCGGAACATTTTTATATAATGCTCAGTTTAGTGGCACATTTGCCGAAAAAATGATGCAGCTTACGTGCATGAACTATGCAATGGTAAAAACGCATCTAGTCTTTTGTGGAAAATCATTGGGCATAAAATTGCAAATGAAATTGCACAAAAATTAGTACACTTTTAGATCGAATCACTGCCAATTTTATTATGGGGTAGGATATTTAACGACGACCATAAGCGGTGTAAGTACTCTCTCCCGTCCCTAATTTCGGGGCACTGGTTTCAGAAAGTGGAGAGAGCAAGTGCCGTAAGGTAAACACACTAGCCATTACACATCCGGGACTCTGTTTCAGTTTCGGGACAGAGTTTCGTATGTGTTACGGGTATTGGTGGGGTTGAAACTTTTGTTTGAAATTTATACAAAGCTGCACTGGTAAAAGTCTCTAGGGGGTACTCCGACAAGAGTTTCTCAGGGTAAATATCTTTATTATCCCAAAGAAAAATTATTTTTTGTTTTTGATTTATTAACGTTTTTTTCCCAATCTTTATTTGATGAAAACAATCTACGGAAGTGGCACTTCAGCGTAAAGAAAAAATTATTTTCTTTCAAAAAACAAGTTTTTTTTCATTCGCTGTATTTCTCAGGATAAAATGTTCTCGTTATTTCTGTTATTATCCCGGCATTTCTGAGGAGATGTCACTGATTAGCGACTTATTCAGGATTTCAGAATACGTAACGTACAGAAGCCAGGAAATTCCTTTTGTTTTGTCAAAACTATCCAACCTGACAGACGTTCGTCGAGGCCATGGCAGCATCTTTTTAGGTATCATGTAAATTTGGATCGTCTTCGACAGACAAAACACCCCAGAACATAACGGGATGCGACTCCAGAACTTGGTTTTAACTGTAGTGAATACTGTAAAGCATATACACTGCTGGCCACCAAAAATGCAACACCAAGAAGGACACGAGATAGCAAAGCCAGATTTACTGGACACATAACAACAGATACAGAGATGAACACGCAGACATCAATAGTTCGTGTGACCCCCATGGCTGGCAATAACGGCCGCTACACGCCGCGGCATCGAACGAAAGAGGCTTTGGATGTGGGCTTGGGGTATGTTGGTACAAGCTGCTTCCACACATTGCCACAGTTCATCAGGCGTAGCCGCGGGTGGTGCTTGCCGGGCAACTCGGTTGCCGATAAGCGACCAGACGTGTTCGATGGGCGACATATCGGGAGAATAGGCTGGCCACGGCAGCAGTGACACCTGGTGGGCCGTGAAGAATTGTTGCACGATGCGTGCCACGTGAGGGCGCGCGTTGTCCTGTTGAAACGTGGCCGCTGGCAGGTCCTGCAGGTAAGGGAAGACTACAGGCTCCAAAACGTCGGAGATGTAGCGGTGGCTGTTGAGTGTACTGGTGATGCGTACCAGAGGGGTGCGGGTGTCGTATCCTATTGCGCCCCAAACCATAACGCCAGGCAATGGACCGGTATGGCGATGCATAATGCAGGCGTCATACAGTCTCTCGCCGCGGTGCCGCCACACGCGAATCCGACCATCGTGGTGTTGCAGACAGAAGCGAGATTTGTCGGAGAAGACAATGTCGTGCCATTCCGTAGTCCAGGTGCGGCGTTCAACGGCACATTGCCGCCGCACTCGCCGGTGGTGTAACGTCAATGATAATCGGAGCAATGGGCGCCGTGCGACAAGTCCCCTCACCTGCAGATGACGTCGAACGGTACATGCTGACACAGGTTGTTGCGCAACACACCCTAATTCCTGCGCTAACGTTCGTGATGTGGCGGTGCGAGCCGTCAATGCCCGCTGCACAACATACCGTTCCTCTCGTTCGGTGGTGTGCCGCGGCAATCGCACACGTCGGTCCGTCCGTTCCTCCTGCACCCACCGAATCGATACTCGCCTCACTGTGGCTGGATGTCGTCTCACACGGGCGCCGATGTCTCGGTACGATAAATCTCTGTCGCGATAAGCCACTATTCGTCCTCTGTCGAACTCCAAAACGTGCTGGAATGACTGCCATATTCTGCGACGAGGCATCAGAAAGCTTCCCACGCACAGGTCGGGCAGCACAACACACTTGCATTACTTACACACCGCCTTCTGTGCACCCTTCTTATAGTGCTTCTTGGTGGCGTGCCGGGCGCGCATGATTTGCATATCCCCTGCAATGCTAATAGTTTGTATGTCCTCTCGCGGGCGACGCATGCTGCGAATTTCAGGCCAATCGGATGCTTCCTTCTTGGTGTTGCATTTTGGGTGGCCAGCAGTGTATTTTTAACATATTTTTAACAGTGCTATTCTAAGTACGTATATCTTTTTACAGATATACGTTATCTTTTTACAGATAACGTATATCTGTAAAAAGATATACGTACTTAGAATAGCACTTTGTTCTTTCGCCTGTATATATGATGTCTTTGCAAGTATTGGTTCGATTTGAAAAATTCCATTTTCATTGGAAAACCCGAAATGTGAGAATGATGATGTTTGCCTTTTCAGGCCTTGCCCGAAGCATAACTTTGCCGCTAGAAGACGTAACTGAATATTCTAATTTAAAATACATTTTATTCCATATCTTCACTATTAAATATCCGATTTGAAAAAATGCTTTCTCCCGTTCGATGCCATTTATTACAAATACTATTTTGGACAGATTTCTTTTCCAAGTAACATACAGTTTTTCCTCCAGGGGGCGTGAAAGTAAAGTGAGATTTCTGCCATATCTCTGCTTCTAAAAGTCCGAAGTGAAAACACTTTTTTGGGTCGGATAGACTTTCTGAAGCCAAACGTTCTGCATATACACAGTCGAGTCACATTACTGTGACCACCTCCTACTTTTGACGTCAGCAGCGCGTAGCCGATGAAAGAAGGCACGTGTCGTGAGCTGGCTAGGAGGGTGTATAAGGTGTGCTGTAGGCACTCTAAAACCATATCACTCATTGCTACCATGGACAAAAGGAGCGATTTATCAGATTTGCAAAAAGGGATTATTATCGGCTCTCGGGCCAAGGGTTGCAGTATTTCTGAAACAGCGCAGTTTGTGAACTGTTCGCGTGCTGCTGTGGTTAAAGTGTATCGTGATTGGAGAAATGGCACCATTGCGAATAAGCGTAGTAGAAACTGCGGAATATCACGTGCTATTGATGTGAGAGGTGAACGTCGGCTTCGAAGGTGCGTGAGGGCCGATGGTCACGCTACAGTGGAACAAATCACTGGCCGAATGAACCAACGGTCTACCGGAAGTGTGTCTAAAACGCAAGTTCAGCGAACCCTGCTGCGTATGGGGATCCCATGCAGACAGATAATAACTGCACCTATGCTAACGAAGGTGCATCGGCAGAAGAGGCTTTCATTTGCACGGCAGCATCCCAATTGGATCTCCGCTGATTGGCAAAGGATAACCTTCTCCGATGAGTCACGTTTTCTGCTTCATCGAACGGATGGACGTTGGCGCATAAGGCGGAAATTATCGGAGAACAAACACTCTTCAACCATTGCTGGAAGAACACAAGCTGGTGGGGGCAGCGTTATGGTTTGGGGAATGTTTTCGTGGCTTCTCTGGGTCCACGCGTACCTGTATAAGACACTATGGACCGATTTCGTTATGACTGCATCCTTGCAGACCACCTACACCCAAACATGCTGATTGTCTTCCCTGGGGCGGATGGGATGTTCCAGCACGACAATGCGACGTGTCACACAGCTAGAAATGTCCGAGAGTAGTTGGAAGAACACGATGAAGACTTCAAAGTACTTTCCTGGCCCCCTAATTCCTGCGACTTAAACCCAATTAAACATCTGTGGAACCACTTCGATCGTGTAGTACGCTCTGTAGATCCTCCAGCAGCTGTCAAATGCACTGCAATCAGCATGTCTCCACGTACCTCTGAACACCTTCCAGGACCTTATTTCCCAGCCCGTCTAGCTGCTGTCCGCGCTGCACACGGCGGGGGTCTCTGGATATTAGCTGGTGGTCACAATAATGTGACTCGACCGTGTAGTTTCTAATTTCGGCGAAAAAATTATTTTGCCACTAAGTGGTAGAAGTGTATATTTATGTTTTCGCTGCATTTGGTGCAATTTTTGCGCTTTTGATAATTTGGTTGAAAAATTTCCTTTGCAGAAAGTTACTGCTCACTGAGACTATTTTGTACATATTTTCTGTTTAAAAAAAAGGAACATTTATTTCTCCATGGGACGTAATTTTTCTTGATATCTCTGCTTCTAACACTCCGATTTGAATTTTTTTTTTTTTTTTTTTTTTTGCCGGATAGCATACCTCATGCGAAATGGTGTACTTATAATTTCAATTTTTTTAAACGAACGGGTTTGTCAATAGATGGCATAAGTCACTTTTCTGTTCACAGGATATTTGCCGCAATACCTACGCCTCTAAAAACCTATTCGGAAAATTTCGTTTTATGTCAGATATTACTCCGAAAACATTTTATGCACATTTCCTGCCCAAATTAATACCCAATTTTCCGGCTAGAGGGCGGAAATTTGTAATCAGTTTTTTTTCGATATCTCTGCTTCTAAAAGTCACATTTAAAAAATTCTTTCAACACCCGATATCATTTAACTTGTGGAACACTTTAGATTCACTGCTGGGTTGTTTTCCCATCACAGCTCTGGTACTAGGTGGTGTTAGCATAAATTCCGTCTGCAACTTTATCTTCCCTAATAAGAATACTATTGTCATGCATGCCATTCGCTACAGTGAATACTGGGAACATTATCCTTTTGAAATAATGCCCAGTCTTTACGCTATAAAGCGTAAATTTCAAAACATTTTTCTCAAACAGTATTTCGCCCAATTATCGCGATTTTTCGGTTTGTTGCTTAATTTATGAAAACCAGTGTATTTGTGCATCGTATTTGGAAAGAGGATATTTCTTTGAATTCCGACTAGTATTAAATTTTTAGTGAGATCACTTGCCCAAACCTAGCTCTTTCGCTGATGTTCACCTGAATATGCAAAAGCATTCTCAATCAATAGTTTTTCACTTCCTTTTTTTTTTTCTATTAATCGTATGCAACTATCTTAGATAATAGATCGTGATTAGAATTTGAAACGGAAGTAATCTTCTTTTTCTAATCCCTCTTTTGTGCAAAATCCTTGGAAAAAATATAATGTTTTTATCATATTTGGCGTTTTAGCTGTTTCTCTAATCCCCGCTGCGATAATTATAGCTTCATTCTTTCGCACGTATACACATACGAATATCTGCAACAATATTCCCTCCGGTCTGCAAAATTAAATTTAACTGTTGGTTCCTGCAATGTTCTTGAATGCGCGCATAAACTAAGATAAGTGAATGCTTGTTAACATCGCAAAGAGTCATGAATAATAATTTCCAAAGCAGGGAGAAAACATAAAAGGACGCAAAATTTAATTAATTCGGCTTAAAGAAGAGCGAGCAAATAAGGCAAGTTTGCCTTTTTCTTTCCGTTTTGCGGTCCAATGCGACCTGAAGATTATGCAGAACTTTTCTTAATTTTAAGGCATGGTTGAGGAGACAGCAGCCTTTTGAGTAACAGCGGGTTATACTATAGAGCGCGAATTAATAAATCAACGAATAAAAAAGTGCATGCCTACTACAAGTAAGAGTCAGTTACATATCATGTTGCGAGTGTAAAACTGGGCATTTGTTGTCATTCCGAGTCAAGATAATGCATAAAGTTATTTAAGGTGATTGACTCGATCTTCCAGTTAAATCATTTTTCCTTTCTCTTCCATTTGGATTCTGAAGCAGTTGGAAAACGTTCGTTGCGTCAGAAGAAAGTATGAGCGTCTCTTTTAATGAAAGAGTAATTAAAAGACAAAGTAAAAAACTTCATTGAAGTTTACATTGAATTACTCCCTGATTTTTAACTCGTATTTCGTCTTCCACACTCAGGCTTTCTTTCGTTTTACTAAACATCATACAGTTAAACCTGTTTATATTGAACACTAATACATCGCATAATTTGTGACGTGCCTGCACCGCAGGACGCATATGAGATAAACGCAGCTAGCAGTGAGAGCACATTTCCGCGTAGCTCAGTTGGGAGAGCGACTTAGTCCGGAGTGAGAGGACCCGGATTCGGACAAACTTGTACGTTATATTGGCGCCCGAACTTCCGGGATGACCCGGCTGTTAAGTTTCTCGCAATGTTATGATGTTCTTTCCACACGGCGAGACAAGAAAAATGAGAATCCCTTCTTCAGTTCTTCGAAAAAATAAATCAGTGTGATGTTACGTTCCACACATTAAATTGTCTGGAATTTCTCAAATGAGCGTTCTTCATCGGATGACTTCATACAGCGACACATGATCGCGGCTGACCGGTCAGCTATGCTCTCAGCCCTCATTAGCGCGGGGGGGGGGTGACGTGCCTGCACCTCAGATCGCACATGAGATAACGGCAGGTAGTAGTGAGAACATGTCCGCGTAGCTCAGACAAAGAATATCTAACGAGAAGAAGTTAAGGCTCAGCGAGACGTTGCGCAGCCGCACCTTCAGGGAAAACATGCAGTGCACAGAAGCCAACATACAGGCTGATCGGCTGATGCCGGAGCAGACTGCGCATGTGTATTTCTGTTGACTTCAATTCTATTGGTAAAGTCAGCCATCACCCGAGCTACTCAGACTCACAGAACGTGATTGTAACCTTTTGTTAGCATAATCACTTCGCAAATCGGATATGTTACTTTTGCTATGCCAACCGGTTATGGCTATTATTTGTTCTTCAGTTTTTCAGAAATATTTTCAGTAATGGCAAATACTAGGGGATGTCTGCATTTTGTACGGATCCTTAGGCCTAACTGTAATATTTGCTGAAATTTAATTTAAATAGTAATACTAATGTTATTGCATATTTTTCTCACCAAAATAAGGGATGGGCGGGATAGCAGAAAACAGCAACAACAAAAAACTGCTCTAAGCAAATAGTCATCAGATCGCAAAAAAACATCGTGGATCAAAGAAAGGCTTCATTGCCGTAGTCCCCCATAACAGGGTTTGCTCTTAAATGTTAACTTTCCCGCATAGCATATTGTCTCTTAAGATGTGGTGGCGCTGTTGCCGCCTGTTTCACGTTATCTCTATGAGAGTTGACTTTCTTTAAGCGTTAGATATTCTTTGGCTCAGTTAGGAGAGCGATTTACTCCGGAGTGAGGGACCCGGATTCAATGGCCGGCGTGGACAATTTTGTACGTTACACATTTCCTTTATAGAAATTCAGAATGTCACCATGAAAATGACATTCAAAATATAGGAAGGAGAATGATTATGTCGAATAAATCATATCAGTCATAATGTATATATAAAAAAAGCATAGCAGTTATAATGTTTATATCGAACATTTGATGCCCTTCATCCAGCTAAATATTGAGAGAATCATATCTTCAACTGTAGCACTGTTGAAGACTGGATGATAGACTTCAAATTCTAGACTTCAAAACCGTGCTGTAGGAGCTTATTCAAGTTCATGAATATATTATTTAAAATAGAGAACTTCAGAATGAAAGGCCAGAAGCGAAGTAAATCCTATTTTTGGGAAGGAAGAACCCTAAGGCTGAAAATGGTGTAGGATTCTGTCTTGGAAAATCCTTTCTCTGGGAAACCGTGCGATTCGCCACGTGACGGACAAGCACTAGATTTTGCGATGGTATTGTTCAGCTGTTGATGGTATGGGAACAAAGCTTGCTTGGCAAAATTCAGGAAGTAGAAAGCATTATGCTATACAAACATCAAAAATGGAAAACTGACAAATCTAATAGAATTATTTTCGGAATAGAAGAAAAATTTCAGTCGGTAAGTCCTTATTCTAATTTAATGCAACTAAAGTCTTTCTCTAATATCACGTTATGTGTACATTAGCTTGCATTTCTATACCACTATAAATATGTAAAAATTTAAAAAGGTTCAAATTGAAGAAAATTTTAGAACCACGAACTGTGAAGTAACTACTGTTCTTTAAACACATGCAATGAATTTGTATTGAATTTTACATATCTAACTTGTCAGTATACACAGAACCATTGCGTATATTCAACAATTAGGATCGTCTTCTTAAAGTTAACGGATTCTACTGTATTTTATTTCATATTTTAAATATGACACTTCTTTGAATTGCGGCTAGTATTAAATTTTAGTGAGATCATTTAGTGCTACTTGCCTAAGCCTAGCTCTTTCACTGATGTTCACCTGAATATGCAAAAAGCATTCTCGTACGTGTACATCAATCGACAGTTTTTCACTTCCTTTTTTTCTTCCCTTAATCGTATGCAACTATCTTAGATAATAGATCGTGATTAGAATTTGAAAAGGAAGTAATCTTCTTTTTCTAATCCCTGTTTTGTGCAAAATCCTTGGAACAAATATAATGTTTTTATCATATGGATTATAGAAACGTTCTAGATGTTTCTATAATCCTCGCTGCGATAATTATGGCTTCATTCTTTCGCACGTACACATACAAATATCTGCACCAATATTCCCTCCGGTTTGCAAAATTAAATTTAACTGTTGGTTCCTGCAACGTTCTTGAATGCGGGCATAAATTAATTTAGTTTTTTATTCACTCACACCAATAGACCAATCTGTCGGACCACAATGTGCTTTAGAATTAACAATTTCTGTTTTTATTCGGGGTCTAATGAGCACCGTAAGCGCCTTTAAGGGCTAAAATTAGTCGCCTCACTCCAACTCAGGTGGCGCAGTGGTCCAAGTGCTGGCCTTTACTCATTCGTCCGGGAGGGTCCGGGTTCCGATCTCGGTCAGGCATGGATGTTGTGTTTGTCTTACGGCCCTTCCCTGGAGTCAGTGGCCCTAAATTAGGGATAGGCGATTGCTTCTAGCCCATCGAGTTGTTCAAGATGGTCGTTAGAAGTCTAACTAAATAAAAGAAAATTCAGGCCCTCCATGGTTGCATGGAAGGGAGTGCCTTAAGACAAACACACTAAACATGCCTCAACTGGGACACGAACCCGGATCCACTCGAACGAACGATCAGATGAAAATAATTAGGCCACCGGGGCGTCATTAACCGTTACATAATCGTTCTGCACGAAGACAATCAAAGATACAGTTTTATGGAAATACACTGTTGGTTGGTGTCAGGAGATGATAATCACTAACTAAACACACAGTGGTAAACAAAAGCTTACCAAATTTGTTAAGGCAATATAAATAATTTTAAGAGAGTGCAAATAGGCAAAACTAAGCTAAAAAGCTAATTAAAACGGCTTATTGACTGGAACAGAGTCTCTACCGAACCTGGGATTTTCCCTTCTTGTAGGTGGTGCTGCAAGTGGATTTCTGGCACAAAAAGCTCACGGACTGCCATTCTTGGTCCTCGTATTTCTCTAATTTTTCCAGAAAGGAAATTTAATGGAGCCGCAAAGGAACGTAGCACCTCTCACTAATTCGCAATCATTATCATGTGACGTATTACAGAGGTGAAAACACTTGTCAAGACGACAAATCTACTTACTCCGGAGTGAGGGGGCGCGGTAAACTTGTGTTTTCACATTGGCGCCCGATTGTGTAAAATTGATCCACGGAATGTTAGGTTCTTCGAAAAATGTGTGATGTTTGTTCCACACATTGTTTGGAATTAATGTAAAATTCCTACTTCGCTTCTAAAGAAAAACAAACTCAGAGGGAGATGATGTGACATACTACAGAGGTGAAAACATGTGTCAAGACGAAAAGTCTGCAGCGAGACATTCTATCCGCGTAGCTTAGTTGGGAGCGCGACTTACTCCGGAGTGAGGGGGCGCGGTTTCGATTCTCGTCGGGAACAAACTTGTGTTTTCACAATCATTATTATGTTGTATTTTAAATCAATTATGATCCATAATATATTTATAAAATAGATTCCAACGGCAATTAGCACTTTACGAAAGCATCAATTTTCAACATATTTCATTTGTTGGCAACAAATTTTGTCAAATTATATGCCGTCAGAAAAAATATGTTCCCTGAGAAACGAGTCACACATGCCGTGTATACATTACTTTTTGGTCTGTGATAAATTTACAACCTCAACGTTCACTTTCTGAAGAGTTTCAATATTGGAAGTTGCAGTATGAGGACGGGCATTGTCATACAGTGTGAAAACCCCTTCCGACAAGAATGCTCGGCCTTTGATTTTAATTGAAGACTTCAGCTTTCCACGCAGCAACTCAATGTAACGAACGCGGTTCAGTGTTGAGTCCCTCTGTGTTTGCACTTGTGAGTCACAGAAAACACTAAGCGACACATTTCCCGTTTTGCGTTGAGTTTTGAACTTTTTTTTAACTGATGATCTTAGATATTTCCATTACAAAACTCTGCCTGTCCGGCTTGTACTGGCTGCTTTATATTTCGGCCGTAGTGAGAAATCTTTTCAAAAACTGTGACACATAGTTTGCCATAGTGATCCAAAAGACATTGTCATATGTTCAAGCAATTGCATTTATGCTCTTTTGTGGCTGTTTTGGGACCAGTCTTGCATAGACTTTGCAAAAGTTAAGTCTTTTGGGAATAATTTTATAGGCAGAATCATGACTCATTTGCATATAATTTGCCACTACATTAGTAGTCATCCTCTGCTTGTCAGAATCATGAAGGTGGGTCGTTCTTCTTCTTCACACACTTTTGCACCATTTTTGAACTTAGAAATCCAAAACATGTCAAAACGCTCTTCCTTTACTCTGCTGAAAGGATTGGCTGAATTTTTTCCCTGGTGCACTTTGAGCCAGTAAAAAGCAGATCACTATTCACAGCTTTTTTTCTTCGGCTCACGCAGAAAGCCTAACGACCATCTAAAGGGCACTGAAATAACACAAAATCTGTATGACAGAGGACAAACGTCCGTCACAGTGACGACAGTGGCACCACTTCTACAAATGTGAGCACTAAAAATAGTACAGCTAACCAAAAAGGATTTAGAGCTACACTACTAATAATTGTTGACTCACACTCGTTTGTCAATATAGAACTGAAACTGTCATGTGAAACTAACATATTTTCTTGTTGGAAATATTGTAAACAAGAACCCTTTGTATGGTTTTGACGTATTACTTTGTGTGAGGAGTTCTTAATAAGACATCTTGATTCAGGTCAGTTGCGAGCTGAAGTTGCATTGTTAGCATTTTCTTCTAATAGAGACACATGGTGAAGATTCTCTAGCTGTAATTACCTAAATCCATGCACTAAACGAATCTGCTTTGAGGTCCTCGATAACTTAAACTGCGCAGTGAAGCATGATGTCAATACATCTCATTGCGTAGACAGTGACGACGAATTTAAAGTAGATTACATTTTGAAATCCAACTGTGAGGTAATACTGTTTTTCGTTTTTTATCTCAAAGATCGCCTGAGTCCAAGTACACAGAGAAGACTTTCTTTTTGTATTGCAACCAGGTGCGAGTGATATTATAGTCCACTTCGAATGAGGACGACATCAAAACGAAACTTCTTAGCAAGCTACTTCATCTAATACCAAAGAATGCCTTGAAAATGGAAGAGGAAGAAAACTGATTGGAAACCATCGGAATTCTGAAATAGGAATCTAGGAACTTGAAGTGGTTGCACTAAGCTAATTACAGAGAAAACGACAGCTTAAAATCCTGAACAGGAAAACTGTGACCAAAATCTTTACATAAACATACAGTTTTAAAGAAATAATGACCAGCTAAACTTAACTGAATATTGTGACAAAATTATATTACCCTATCACACTCACTGCTTTCTTGGGCAGATAATAAAGTACTATATCTTATAAATGGGCAACAGATATCTCATGAAATGAAGAGTCAATAAGACGGAACAGAAAACATCTTATTAAAGTTAGGAAATGAAAGTTTATTTTTTTATAACCACGACGGATGCCAGCAGTTTTCGTACTATTTACATAAGGCAAAACATTTCTTTACGGCATACCAAGAAAAGAAGAAAAGTCCCTAGCATTGTGAAAACTGGGATCTCAGTTATAATGAAAGAACAAAAATACTTTCTAAATAAACATTTAAATGATACTGAGCACCAAAAACTTTCATTCGTCTTCATTCCGTGAAGGCGCATTTGCATTTTTTAAATATTGTTTCTTTTAGATCTTCCAGAAACTCAGTGAATTTTTTTATGTTATATTGAAGGTAAATGTAGGAACGGTATGCTCCAGCCGTGAATTTCAGACAGACAGACTGGAGACATAACGGAGAGATATTGATGAAAAAAAAAACAAATTAGGCCACACAAAATCTACTGAAATCATAACGTAGAGTATCAGCAGGAAGATATTGGCCAATTTCGGAACTACGGATTTAGATGGAAAATTTGACCAATGAGCTTATCAAGCTGATGTATTTACAGAGGGTGAGTCAAACGTTTTGCAATATTTGGATCACTTTATGTCTTCATAAGTACCTTTACGACGAAAGCTGACTAGCATTCAAAGTATAGGCCACCGTGTTACACCGTCTTTATCCATCTGTCTGCCAGTTCTTCGATTCTACAGTAGGTGAGTCGAAAGTTATTCAATATTTGGATCACTTTATGTCTTCATACGTACATTTACGACGAAAGCTGACTAGCATTCAAAGTATAGGCCATCGTGTTACACCGTCTTTAGCCATCTGTCTGCCAGTTCTTCGATTCTACAGTGGGTGAGTCGAAAGTTATGCACTATTTAGATCACTTTATGTCTTCATACGTACATTTACGACGAAAGCTGACTAGCATTCAAAGTATAGGCCATCGTGTTACACTGTCTTGAGCCATCTGTCTGCCAGTTCTTCGATTCTACAGTAGGTGAGTCGAAAGTTATTCAATATTTGGATCACTTTATGTCTTCATACGTCCATTTACGACGAAAGCTGACTAGCATTCAAAGTATATGCCATCATGTTGCACCGTCTTTAGCCATCTGTCTGCCAGTTCTTCGATTCCGCAGCGGTACCAGTTCTTGTCCTTCCAGACGAAGAACTACTTCGCCCAGCTGCCATCTCCTCCTGTTTGTTGAAGTGCCGCCCGCCGAGGAAGTGGGCCATGGACCGGGATAAGTAATAATACGACGGGGCAAGATCCGGGCTATATGCTGGGTGTGGCATCAGTTCGATGACCTCAAGTTCCTGGAGTTTTTCCCGAGTCGTTCTCGCGGTATGAGGCCGAACGTTGTCCTGCTGTAGGATAGCGCGCTTTCTCTTCACCATTGACGGGTACTTCTCCTCCAAAACAGAATACATCCGCTCCAGCTGTTCAGCGTAGAGGTTGGCTTTAATGGTCCGACCGTCAGGGACAAATTCGTAATGGATTATCCCCTTGAAATTCTACCAGACGCAGAACATTATCTTGTGCTGGAAACGCCCACGTTTGGCAATAGGATCAGCAAGCTGACCCGGGCTCAACCACCGCCGTTGTGTGTTAGAATTACAGAAATAGACATACTTTTCATTGCACGTTACAATTCTCTTGATGAAACGCACACCGCGCGGTTTTACTAGGAGTTTCTTGCACACTTTCACTCGGCGGTTTGCTTCAGCTGGCGTCAGTACGTGAGGGACAACGCGGCAGCTGCTGTAGGGCCTGACGACATCCTGAAGGTGTCGAATCACGGTGGTCTGTGATATACTCAGCTTGCCTGATAATCTCAGAGTGCTGGTTGTTGGATTTCCGTCTAGGGCCTGGCGCACGGCCTCCAAATCCACGGTTCGCGGTGCGGTCCACGGAACCTTACCCTTTTCGCATGTCAAATGTTTCGTGTGGCTTTTGGAGCGTTATGTCAGAGTTCAAACTCGTAAAGCAAAAGTTCCCTAATTAGCCGGTTGTGGCTGTTCATCTTTTAGGCGTCCCAACTACAGACAGAACGACGATATGCAGTGCTGCTCACAGCAACGACTACCACGTTATATCCTGCTTAGAATCCATTTTCGATTGCTAAACAGTTTATCAGACAAATTGTTATCTAAAAAACATTATTGAAGTTAGGGCGCATTTAGAAATAAATTTGTTCTGAGAAGTTGCTTAATCAAGAGCTTCGCACTTTCGGCTATTTCTGCCCACTTGGGATACAACTCGGACGGGGGAAGGGGTGGAAGACCTCTCCCAACATTAACAACACAGAGGCAATAAATTGATAATCGGGGAAACTCGAAGGGTGTGTTACTTAAACAGGCAGTAGGGGAAGCAGTTCGGCCTCCACCAGACCCTCAATGCTTGTGAGATGTGTGGGTGGGTGGGGGGATCAGAAAGGAAACAGTAGAAGAGCAGATTGACGCGGATGAATGCCGTTCTTGCGTTCCATGACGAGATGTGATAAGGCTCTCCCGCTTTTCCTAGTAGTACAGTTTTAGGGTGAATTGGAGTATAGACAAGTACTATGTCCACGTATGTTAGTCCTGCAACTGGACATGTTACAGTTCATTTTCTCCAGTTTTACAAAATGTGGGTCAGCCCACTATTGCCGTAAGGTCTTCATTTCTTTCATTGTTTAGACACTTAAGGTTTAAAAAATTGCGTCCAAATCATCTTCTGTATTGACAACGAATACCCCATTTTGTTTGAAGAAAGCTGTTTCTTCCACTTCCAAGAAAAAATCGATCATATTGAAGCCACACAGACCAGTAGCTTTTGTAATGGGGATGTGGAAGACAAAACGTACCCTATTTCCATCCAAAAAAGCTAAACATCTTTGCAGCTAAAATTCGCCGACTTTTGACGTAGGACTATGCGTCTAACTCCACGGATAGTATGGGGCGACTTACGGCCGACAGCCTGCGATAAAAAATAGGTCCCGATTGAAATCCTTATAGCGTTCAAAATTCGTGCCGCACACTAATCATGTTAGCATATTCGTATACAGCATGGAGTGAAATTCGCGTACTGCGCAATACATCTTGCGCACGACACTCCACTCGCTCCCTGTGTGCGTGGAAGATGATGCAATATTTCTGGGGTCGCCGCCGCGTTTCACTCAATCTATCTCGGCAACCGTGAGCGCAACAAGACTGTGCGTAGTATCGTTTTAAAGCCCTCGACGAGATCTATTCAAATATGCGAAGAACATTTTGCAGTGTTTTGAACTGAACATTTAAAAAAATGTTTTCTTGTGAACCGGGGAATACTTTTGACAATATCGCGGTTTATCTGGACAACCGTGAGGGCAAAACGATTGTGCCTAATATCGTTTTAAAACTCTCGACGAGATCTATTCAAATATACAAAGAACATATCGCAGTGGTTTAAACTAAATTTTTTTTAATTGTTTTTGTGTGAACGGGTGAACATATTCGACAATTCGCAGAATGAACGCATGCAAAAGAGGAGAAAATCAAAACCAGAGGCAAGAGCAAGTGATGAGGAATGTGAGAAGCCCGAGAAGACGAGAACCACGCTTGGCAATTCGTGTATTGATCTGCTTTGTGTCTGCAATGTATCCAGCATTATATGTAATAATTATGTTATCTATTTTTCATATCATAGACATGTGTTTGCAATAACAAATTAAATAAACGCTTTGAAAACATATTCGACTTACTCATTTCAACTCTCCGATCTTCAAGTCGTAGTCCTACGTTCCAAACTGACGGCTCAATCAGCACTGAACCTACCTGTATTTTTTTTCTGGAATGTTCATGTTTACTTTATGACCATGATCACTGTGTGGTACTCAGAGATCCGCTATTTGGAGGTAAATATAAAGAACCATATATACTTTGGGACTGGAAATCGCAAAAACTCTCAGCAAAATGGAGGGTGTCTGCTATTTGGGAGTGTCTGTTAAGAACATTTTACTGTATTATAGAATTAGTACTGGTGTCGAACTGTAATCTGTATGCCCATTTGTATTTCTGTATCCCATCTGATTTCACTGGGTATCTGTATTTCCAGGATCAGGCATGCGTTTTCTGCAGTTGTTTTCCAGTATACGACTCTAGCAGTGTGCGAATTATTGTCTGTATCAGTGGTTAACCTTAACTGCGTTTGTGTTTTCCTTTGGGCTCTCTATTTTCTTTACAGATGACGAATACGATATTCCACTAAAATACTTCTAGTTTGCAAACATGTCGTTTCCGTATGGCACAAATTGCATACAGCATGAGAATACATAAATTAGATTTCCGCTGCTCGACCTACTTGAATTTTCAGCTTGAATAATCCTCATTAGTCGTGGTAAATTAAATGCGATTCAATGAACGTTATAATCGAAAGATCCCAACTTCCAATTAATTGGAGATCGCAGATAAAATGGCCTTCTCTTCACGGAGCCGGGTCACCGGTTAAGAGATCAAGGCATTCGGTTGCTGATGCCGCTTCTCTTGGGGTGGGTGGGTCATTACTCAGTCTGCTGCTTAAACGCTGTCAGGTTTCTATCATGTGGATGAAGCAGCTGATGGCGGTGCTAATGGATTGACTATTGATCCGAAGCATTTGCGAGAAAAGGTGCGTTGAGGTTGCCCGTGACAAGAATCAGAATCATTCAGTTTAACACTGGGGCGCGTGATGTTGAAGTCAGCAAGAGAATATCCATGTACCCAGCCGGAATTAATCACAGTTCATCTTGGCACAGTAGAAGAATGTTTTATTCTCTTGTACGAATCCTATTAAAAACTACTGTGTTCTAACGAAAATAATTTGCTCTTGAATTTTTTAGAGAGGAGAAGTTTTCAGCTGTACCTTCCATCAAAGAGTTACCGTCATGACAAGACTTTCCCAGTAGCTGTCGCTTTGTGGTTAAGCCATGCGCAAAAATCACTCATATTCAGATCACTATTTCTACACATACCCGTATACGTTATTTATGCCTTATTTTTGTTCCTTATTCCTCAGAATTCTTTTCTATTACTGTTTTAGTCAAAAATTCCTTTCGGGATGTATGACTAAAAACTTATTTTCTTTTTGTTGCTACTGTGAAGAACTTTGAGACTTGCAGATTTGCTAATGGTTCATTTATTTCAGTTCCTGTTGGAATGTGTTGGTGGGCTCTGTTATTTATTTTCGAATTTCCTATCACATCAACTTTTTTAAACCATTATAATCCCATTCTGATTAAGTAAGAACAGGAGAAATTACACTGGTCAACAATTTTACACAAAAGTTTGTATCCCGCTTTATTTATGAATTTTTATGTGTATTTACATGTAAGAAGATTAAATATTGACTATGAAAAATTTACTTGCCTCAAGTTTATGGGGTACAGCTAGTACTCACCGAGGAGCCAAAATATTATGGACGACCCGGTTGCCTCTGACCATTCGTCCGAAAGGGGTCCGGGTTCGAATCCCGGTGAGGTATGGATGTTGTGTTTGTCTTACGGCACTGGCTCTCTCCCTTCCCTGGGACCATTGACCCTAAATTAGGGACAGGCGACTGCTTATGGCCCATTGAGTTGCTCACGGTGGTCGTTAAACCTCCAATCAATATATATATATATATATATATATATATATATATATATATATATATATTATGACCAGCGTGTCCTTATGCAAATCGAAGTAACTACAAGTGAATGAGGGCACGTTTGGAAGTCGTGAAACGGTACGAATAAGACCTGATACTGAGCTCTGTTAACCAGTGTTATTCTTGTTCTTCAGATGGGAAAAGTAGCTGTCTTAAGTGAGTTTGACAAAGGGTAAATTGTAATTGCCAGATGACTGAGTCAGAGCATTTCCGAGACGGCAAGGCTTGTGGCGTGCTCACAGTTAGCCGTGGTTAGTACCTTCAAAAATTGTCGGAAGAAGGAAAAACCACAAACCGCCGGTAAGGTGTAGGCCTGCCTACCACGGCTCTTTATTTTTTTTGATTGGAGGTTTAACGACCACCGTGAGCAACTCAATGGGGTATATGAAGTCGCCCGTTCCTTATTTAGGGTTACTGGTTCCATTGAAGGGAGAGAGCCAGTGCCGTAAGACAACCACAACATCTATGCCACACCGGGATTCGAACCCGGACCTCTTTCGGACGAATGATCAGAAGCTATTGCTTAGACCACTGCGCCACCGAGGCAGCACGGCTCATTGATGAGTGAAGGCTATCCCGTATGGTATTACCCATGAGGAGGAATACTGTGGCTCAAATTGCCTGCAATTTGAATGCTGGGGACGGAGTAATGTGTCACAACACCCAGTATATCAAACCCTACGGAAAATTGAGCTGCGTAGACTCATGCCGCTGCGATTGCCCTTCTAAACTCTGTTCACCGTCGGAGGAGCCAATAATGGGAACGCGAACAACAAAACCGGACATTAAATGATTCGAAGAAGGTTGTTTGGTTCAATGAATCTCATTTCCTGTTGCACACATGTGAAAGGCCTGGTACGTGTGCGTCGTTTATCTGGGGAACTGTTGGCACTGGATATTGCACGGGACGAAAAAAAAAGCCGGTGGAAGAAGTGTTATGCTTTGGGCAATTTTCTTTTGGGGAAGCCCTAGGTCCGGTCACTCATGTGCAGGAAACTATGACGACTACCATCTACCTAAACATCATTGCAGACCAGGTACATCTTTTCATGGCACCGATATCCCCTCTAGTAGTGCCTCCTTTCAGCAGGGTAATGCGCCATACCACACTGCTAGTATCGTTTGAGAATGTTTCGCTGAACTTGAGGAAGAATTCTAGGTATTGTTCTGGCTTTCAAATTCCCCAGACATCAATCCAGTCGTGCTTCTGTGGTTTATTATGGGAACGGCAAATCCGATCTGCAGCGCATCCGTGTAACTTACAAGAGTTAAAGGATCTGTTGGTAACGTGATAGTACCAGGTACCACAAGACACCTTTAGAAATCTTGTAGCGTTAATTCCTCGCTGGGAAAGACTTGTTTTGGCTGCAGGTAGAGGACCTACATCGTATTAGGCTCGTGGTCACAATGTTTTGGCTATTCGATGTATAATACAATCACAAATACGTGCTTACATATTTAAAAAAATTAAAAAATAATATCCTGTGAAATTTCTAATTAAATTAAATTATTCATTAAGAGCCCTTTTGCTTTTGTTTTGTAATCAAATTTATGTTAAGCGCTTTCGCTTCGTATTCCGTTTGTAGGCAACTTCTGGAACATCCCTGAACACGTTAATATGTATCCATTTTTTTCCCTGAACACAGTCCAACAATAGTCTGCTAACATGGAAGGACTCTACTTCCCCATGTACTTTTTCTCCGTTAATGAAATGCCTAGCTGGCAGCGCTCGCCATACTCATCACTCACATCTCCACAGTTTTCTGGAAAGGAGTCAAGATGAGACTGAAGAAATGAATTTTCAGAGACATGTTGCAGCAAAGTTTCTTGCAACTTGAAAACAAGATATCCACAACCCTGTATAGTTTTATGCCCCCTCGTTTCCTAAGGAATTACCAAAAACATTATTGAAACTTTAGAGTGCTGCTTTCTCGTCATCATGTAATATATCATGGAAGTGACGATCCTTAGAAAGGGCATAATCTGTAGACCATAAAAGACATCGTCATTGACCTTTGCATCTGTCAGTAGCGCAGGCTTTGCCGTATGGTGCTTGAAGGCCTTTCCATCTTCATTCATGGCATTAACAAAATTCTTCACGAGGCCAACCTTAATGTGAAGAGCAATATTTCTGGAAACATTTCCAGAACTGAGCTATAACGTCATCTGGCATAGGGCTGGAGAGAAAGATAAAATTATGACATGATCGCAAGAAGTATCAATACGGGGGCCCTAGCAAAAGTTCTGCACAGTGTCCATTTTTGAGAAAAGTGTGAAGTAACGGAGAAAACTTACCTTATTGCCATTCAATGTACTCCCCTCCGCTGCTAGTGACAGCTTGCCAGCGGTGAGGAAGGTCCTGGATGCCCCGTAGTACGCACGCCATCTTTGTTCAATTGTCGCATTACTCGGGCCACGTTCAATGACAGTTCGTCCAGCGATTCGTAGCGGATGCCACTGAGGCGATTTCTTAGCTTTGGGAAAAAATCAAAGTCGGGTGGACTGAGATCAAGGCTGTATAGTGGGTGGGATAAAGTTCCCCAGCAATATTTCGACAAAAGTCCCCGTTTCGACGCTGCACCATGACACGATGCCTTGTCATGCAACAAGATCGCTCCGGCTTCCAGTACGTTGGGCGATTTTGACAAATTTTCGGTCTCATCTTAGTCCTCAGAAAGTCACGATAATATTGTGCGTTAATATTTCGCCCTACCCGCACTCGATAAGAGAACACATCACCTTCAGAATCGTACGGAAACATCATTTGCTTCACTTTGAATTGTTGCCGACGACACTTTGAGGGCCGTGGGAAACTTGGATGCCTCCATTCTGATGATTGTGACTTCCCTTCCGGCTCAAAATCACTGGACAAAGTGTCATCATTTGCTACAATTCGGCTGAAGAAGATGTCTCCCTTCCTTTCGTACCTATGGAGGTGATCCTGTGCGAAGCTTACTCTGGCTGCCTTCTGGAGTGAGTTGATGTGTGATCTAGCGCGTGGCGATTTTTCTTTTTCCCGGTGAGTCGTTCAAAATCCGGTGAACAGACATGATGGGCAAATTTGGCTGGTGAGCAATCTCCTCGACTGTCTAACGGCGATTCTCTTCGAGAAGTGTTACAACAATATTGACAGATGTTTTGTCTCTCGCTGTTCGAGGTTAGCCTGAGCGGTGATCATCTTCGATGCTGCTTCAGCCCTCCTGAAAATGCAAGCACGATGCCCAGCGATAAATTGCGCTTCGATCAAGAGTTCCTTCCCCAGAACCTTCTTGCAAGGCAGTGTAGATCTGTCTCGGAGTTGTTCCCCGCAGAGTTTCTATTTTGAGGTAAGAGCGCTGGTCTAACGCCGTGACTCGAGCTGAGGAGCTGCACGCTTCCTTTTCCAAACCTTCCCACGTCCACACAGCAAATGATGGCGTGTCGTTCTGACACCACTGCGTTGCTGAGGGTCTGACCTTGACATGATGCAATCACTTTCTTGATTGTATCATCCGCTTCTGTTTTAGATTAACCTGTGTGCAGAACTTTTGTTTTGACCCTCGTCTACAGTATGCGTATATCAACAGCTTAAGCGATTTCTATTTCTTTTACTTTTTGGAAAACAATGCCAATAATAAATATCACAACGGATCAAAAGTATGGCAATGAATGTAATAGAACAAAATATTTTACCTGCAAATTTTAGGAAGATTAATTCCCTTTAAAATAGACCTCTTTAACCTTATAAACATTTATTACACATTACCATCGCGATTTTCGATTTCTGCATGGTTGTCTCGTTTCACCGTATACAATTTGATCATCGTCGTTAAATCTTAAGCTTCATATTTTGCTAAATTTCTACTTCAGAAGTTTGTTTCCACTCATGCGCTTATTTAAAAATTTGGGAATTCCGTTGCACTATGTTTAGTTTCCGTTGCATGGTTAACAATGGAACTCTGATGCCACGCGTCTTATTCAGAAGTTTTTATTTTAAGTAACGTCAAAGAGATTCCACCGTCTCCAACTTTTGTACAAAAATTTACTATTTTTCCATTTTCTAGGAGCTAAATGCCTCAAGGTCCGATATATAATTTTATTTGTTGACATCCTTTCAGATTTCTCGTCGCTTTTGACAGAAAGTCTATTCTTTTTAATATCTGTACAATTCATTACTTCATCTCGAAATTGTCGAAACTTAAAAAGGCATGCAGGACCCTATCTTTTCAGGTGGATAAGATTTTTGCCTTAGTTTTCGTTGATGAGTCACGCAAATTTCAATGCATATTATATTATTCCCTGGTCACATTAACTTCGGAAAACCCACAAAATTAAAAAGTCGACAATGCATAGTTGAGACTACTGAATAAACTTGAAGCATGGCCAGATATGCAGTAGTATTTACATGTTCATCATTTTGAAGCTGGATTTCTCTTTTCCCTGCAACCACTAGCAAACCCCTTGTTTGTTTTTAAGTTCCATCGCGTCATGTCCGACTTTTGTTGACCGTAAGACTCCATCTCGCCGTGCGGTGACTCTTGGTGACCGGCCAGTTCTCAACAAGATCTCGCAACTCTTCCAAGGTCATTCTAGAAACGTGTTCGATCCCATCCAACCATTTTGTTCTCTGTCTTCCTCTGCTTCTGCTTCCTCCAAGCTTGCCAAGCATTATCATTTTTTAACCCATTGTATGACCAAAATATTTGAGTTATTGCTTGTAGATCATGGAAGACACCTTAGATGCCCTTAAACCCCGCAAAAATCTGAAACAAAACAGATACCCTTGAACCAATGCAGTATCTGTGGAAAATTCAAGTTCTAGCTAGAAACTCTACGATCTAAACCAACTGGAATTTTGCGGCTAGAGGGCGCAGTTAGATTTGATGTTGGCAAGACATACGAGAAGTCTGTATGCTACGGGAATTCAGATGTGAGATCTGTACAAAGAGGCATCGACAAGGAATATGTGTAGGCGCGAGTGTTCCATGTCCTGAGTAACGGTGAGAGAGTTCCTGCTACTATACACAGTTGAGTCACATTATTGTGGCCACCTCCTACTTTTGACTTCAAAGCGCGTAGCTAATGAAAGAAGGCACGTGTCGTGAGTTGGCTTGGAGGGTATGTAAAGTGTGCTGTAGGTATTCTGAAAACATGTCACTCGTTGTTGTCATGGATAAAAGGAGCGATTTATCAGATTTGCAAAAAAGGGATGATTACCGGCTTTCGGATCAAGGGTGGCAGTATTTCTGAAACAGCGCAATTTTGTGAAGCGTTCACCTGCTACTGTGGTTAAAGTGTATCGTAATTGGAGAAATGCCACCATTGAGAATAAGCGACATAGAAATTGCGGAGTACCACATGCCATTGATGGTAGAGGTGATCGTCGGCTGCGAAGGTGCGTGAGGGCCGATCGGCACGCTACAGGGGAGCAACTCACTGGCTGAATGAACCAGAGGCCTACCGGAAGTGTGCCTAAAACGACAGCTCAGCGAACCTTGCTGCGTACGGGGCTCCGATTCAGACGTATGGTCACTGCGCCTATGCTAATAAAGGTGCATCGGCAGAAAAGTCTTACGGCAGTAACGGAATTAGACCTCCGCTGATTGTCAAAGGATTGCCTTCTCCGATGAGTCACATTTTCTGCTTCATCGAACAGGTGGGCGTTGACGTATAAGGCGTAAAACATAGGAGAACGAACTCTCTTCAACCATTGCTGGAATAAAACAAGTAGGTTAGGGCAGCCTTATGGTCTAGAGAATGTTTTCGTGGCATTTCCTGGCACCACTCATACCTGTGGAAGGCACTATGGACTGAATTCGTTATGAATCCATCCTTGCAGACAACGTACACCCACACATGCTGATTGTCTTCCCTGGGGTAAATGGGATCTTCCAGAACGACAATGCGACGTGTCACACAGCTAGAAATGTTCGAGAGTAGCAGGAAGAGCACGATGAAGACTTCAAAGTACTTCCTTGGCCCCTAATTCCCTAGACTTAAACCCAATTGAGCATCTCAGGGACCACCTCGATCGTTCTGTTGTCTCTATGGATCACCCACCACGCATCCTCCAGCAGCTGTCAGATGCACTGCAGTCAGCATGGCTCCACATACCTGTGAACATCTTCAAGCACCTTATTGAGTCACTGTCAGCCAGTCTAGCTGCTGTCCGCGCTGTACACGGCTGTTACTCTGGATATTAGCTGGTGGTCAAAATAATTTGACTCGAGCGTGTATATACTTGTGAGTGTATGAAAAAAAAATTAAACTGCCCCATAAATATATATATATTTGTATTTCTTACATGCTCATTATACCAACAAAAAATAATTTCATGGGTGGTAATACCTATATTTTCTTCAATATTAGTTGTGAACGTATGCCATATCACAAATGCGCAATATATTTTTCATCGAAAGTTTTTTCCGCATTCATTATAAGTGTATTTTAGTGTAATTCATATTGCATTTTTCATGTTGAATGAATAACAATGAGGTGAGTGGCAAATGATTCTACTCATTGGTTTATCTGCGCTATTCAAATCGGGTACCGTTCATCTGATCGAAAGATCACTTGCTCGAAAATCATTTGACCGAAAATCACTTGATTGAAAGGTACGTTTCATCGAAAGGTTTCTTCACCTAAAAGTTCATTTGATCGAAAGGTACATTTCACCACAGGATTATTTCACCTGAAAGTTCATTTGATTGAAAGATCATTTCACCGAATGGTCAGTTTATCGAAAACTTAGGATTATGTTAGAGATTTCTTGAAGTGTGGTGCGGATTTGAAAAACTGACCACCGAAACTTTAGGGGATTATATAAAAATTACGCTTTTGATTTCTACGGTATCTCTCCGCAGGTAGGTCTTTTGAAATATAACACTAATCTTAAAGATTACATCTGGGCCATTTTTAGAAAATTTTAATCCTCCAAGCTCATGTTCATATCGTTTACATAGCAAATCAAATTAATAATGTTCCACTTTTACTCAACCATGAAACATAGTTATTTTTACCCTAGGCCTAGATACCAACCTTTTAAGCAAATTTTTACCATCCGTACTCATTCATAAGGTTTACATAACAAGTCAAGTTAATAGTATTGAATTTTTACTCAGGCCGAAAATACTTTTCCTAAGGTACTAAGCCTTAGCCTTTTTAACAAATTTTAATCTCCTTCCTCATATTCATACGGTTTACATAGAAGTCAAATTAATAATGTTCCACTATTACGCAACTACCAAACGTTAATGTTTAGGCCCTAGGCGCAGATATAGGCCTTTTTATCAGATTTTTTAGTGCCTTAAAATAACTTCTTTGTGTCTGAGTAAACAGGCAACATACATTACTCACTCGACTTCTTATATAAACCCTATGAATATGAGCACGGTAGATTAAAATTTGCTAAATAGGTCCATGGATGGGACCTTTTAATTAATATTTTAGGTCTGAGTAAAAGTGCAAACTTACTCACTTAATTTCTCATGTAAACCTGAACACGGATAATTAACATTTTTTTAAAGGCCTCAATCGAGTCCTGTGGCTTTAAAATGGATTCTTTGTATCTGAGTAAAAGTTCAACATCATTAACTTGGTATGTAACCGTTATAACTGGGAGAATGTATGATTAAAATATACTTTGTGTTTTTTGTGAAAAATCAAAAGTGCCAATTGAATATGATCTCCTAACCTTACTTGGTCTCTATTTTGAAATGGCACAACACTTCGACAGATCCTATAATAGAAATCCAAAGTTTTCGATAAACTGACCTTTAGTTGAAATGACTTTTCGATGAAATGAACTTTTACATAAAATGACCCTTCGATGAAATGAACATTTCGATCAAGTGTCGTTTCGGTGAAGTGATTTTCGGTCAAGCGACCCTTCGGTGAAATAATCGACGGACAAAGTAACTAGACCCATTCATATCCACGATGGATCGATGACTCAAATCGATGATGCTAAGGTGCTTATTTGTGCGATAAGACTAAGTTCCGTTTACTCCACATTTAAAAATGTGGGTAGGCTGTGTTATTTTTTCGCTAGACGAATACCTATCAATATATAGATGTACATTAATTTAATTCGCAACGGCATTGAGGTACTTTTTAAGTTGAATTTACTGTACCAGCTTTTTTTATTGTTTGGGGGTTTAATGTCCAATGAGTTCATTTTGAGGGCTATAGGAAGTGGCCCGTTCTGGAGACCACTGGTTCCAGGGAAGGGATCACGCCAGTGCTATCAGACAAACGCACGATGCATACCCTCATCCGGAACTCGAACCCGGGCCCAGCTATTACGACTGGTCAGAAGCTAGCGTCTCAGACAACTCGCCCACCAAGGCGTGTAACTGTTCTTGTTCATCGACAAAAATAAAACTATCTACTCCACTCCTTGTGAGTTTGGTTTTCTTATTTTTCCAACATGAAGCTAGGCTACCGTGCTTAATGAGTTCTCTGTGGATACGAACTGCCTCTTCACCTCCCTTCCGTAATCGCTCCTTGCGTCTAATAAGTGCGGATGTCGGTACTGAACTCTTCTGAAACGGGAAGGAAGGGAAAAGAGATACGACCAGAAAGTTCTTGCTAAAAATGCTATGTTCATCCTTTTCCAGTCGTAATCCAACACATGTGTAATGGTGAGGAAACTCTGGCGTCCACTTCAAGAAGAGAAAGTTCGAAGATATGGAAAAAGAGTGTCCAGAAATCCATAAAATGGTGATAGTTTGCTTCTTTATTGCTTTCAACCATAGCCGTGACAGGAATAGCTGATGAAACACATCACTAAAGAATGAAAGAAGAAAAAATTCGAAGACTTCTATGACTAATGGAAGGGCAAAATGGAGTATCAAGGTGCCTGTGTGTGTGGATATAATTCGGGATTAAGTCCGCTTAACAACTAACCAACTATTAATCACAACCATTTGATAATTAAACTTAGCTAAAGTCTTTCTTTCTGCCGCACCGGTGGCGCTGTGGTCTAAGCGACGGTTTCTGATCATTCGTCCGGAAGGGGTTAGGGTTCGAATCGAGGGTGAAGCATGGACGTTGTGTTTGTCTTACGGCACTGGCTGCTCTGGTGCCAGTGACCCTAAATTAAGGACGGGCGACTGCTTATATCCCATTGAGTTGCTCACTGTGTTCATTAAACCTCCAATCGAAAAAAAAATTGTTTCCCTGAACTTTTTCTTTTTTGAGGTGCGGTTTAATTGTCCGAATATCTTATGCCTAGCCTTTTATAACATTTTTTGTTGTCTAACGTGCAGTAAAAAGTAAAACAGCCTTTCCTTTAATCGATGGAAAAAAATACTTAGCTTAGGTGAAAAAAAAATTATAAATCTAATTCATTCATATATTTTCAATTACCGAGCTCCAGGAAAATGATAGTTTTTAGGGCTAGGATTTCACCAGGTAAATCACTGTATTTAAAGACATTAACGGTCTTTCTCAAAAGAAGGAAGAACGAAACGAAGGCGGTATACATTTGTATGATCATGTCATTGCTATAAAATTAGAAAAACATCCTCGTAAGAAGGGAAAATTAGAGAGTAGTACTCTTGTAGATAATTTACGCTACTGATATTTCACGTTCCAAGGCCTTTGTGGGTGTGAAACAAAACGAGTTATTCGAGAGTATGCGTTTATTGAGGTATGACACATTGCATTTAATCGCATCACTAATGACCAAGCCGAGCCACAGTCCGGTACATAATAAGTGGATTAAATCATAACAAAAATCAGTAAGGTTTACTCATTCCTGACATTCAGCGGCACGTAGGTAGGTGGATTAATGAATGTTATTGCCGTACACCTAATGAAAGAAGATATGTGAGTCATGAAAGTAAATATTTGCTAAACTATGGCGGAGGCAATAGAAAGTACACTATATTGACAAAAATCACCGGACACCCCTACAAAGGCAAATGAACGGATCCACTGCGTTGTTAAGATGCGCGGTACAGCTGCAAACGGTATAAAAACAAGCCTGCAGCTAACCGCGATCATATCGCACTGTGAGACTGTCGCGGCGGGAGAGAACTGACTTTGAGAAAGGAAAGATTGTTGGATGTTATATTTGTGAGATGTCCATAAGAGAAACCGAGAGGCGTTTAAACATGCCGAAGTCAACTGTTTTGGATGTACTGAATACGTGGAAGACACATGGAGTGTCTGAAGCATCAAACGTAACGGCAGACAAAAGAAAACCAGTGATAGAGGACGTCGAAGCCTCGGGAGAGTCGTTACAGCTAATCGACGGAGTACAACACAAGACCTCCGTATTCAGGTGAGCAAAAATACTGGAACCTTGGTATGTACTCGTATCATTCGCAGAGAACTTCATTCCATGGGTTACCGTGGTCGTGCGGTTGCTCAAAAGCCTTTCATCTCCACTCGGAATGCTACTCATCGTTCAGCATGGTGTAAAGAACATTTATCGTGGACTGTAGATAGGTCAATGGAAACGAGTCCTATGAACTAATGAATATATATTCACGATTCATCAGTCTGATTGCCGTGGGTGGCTATGGCCGTAGCAGCGGAAACGCTATATTTACCACAGTGTACTGTTCTCACGGTCAAGTTTGGAGCTGGCAGTGTACTCGTGTGGTGGTGTTTTTCGTGGTATAGTCACGGCCGATTGGTTATCGTGGACAAACCTGTTAACCAGCACGTCTACCTCGATATTCTGGACAATTATGCCCTACAAACTCTATGGCAATACTATGGAACCGAGCCTAGTTGGTAACAGAAGGATATTGCACCGAGCCATAAAGCAAGGACTGTTACGGCGTGGTTTGGCGATAATTCCGTATCGTGTGTGGACTGGCCAGCACAGAGCCCTGATCTTAATCCCATAGAGCACATATGGGATGAATTAGAGCGCCGCATAAGATGTTTGGGACCAAGGCTTTCTACTAAGCAAGAGTTAGCGGCAGCATTATGTACTGAATACACATTATGTACTGCGCATACCTATCGCTGTGTTCGAAAACCTTGTCGAAAGCATATCTCTAAGGGTCAGTACGTGCATTAACGCCAAAGATGGACCGACACCGTACTAATGTATGTCAATAAATGTTATGTTGTGTTTCTCTTCTAGGTGTCCGATGACTTTTGTCAATATAGTGTATTTCGAGTGTTTAGTTTTTCAAAAGCAAAATGTATTTTAATTGTTATTAATATATATTATTCAGGTTTAGACGAACGTAAGAAACGACCATGACATCGATGATAGATATGAAAGTCCATCTCCATATGCGGAAGCTAAACTCTGACTTCCAGATAGAAATAAAAGCTGAATCAGGAGAGTGTTGGTGAGGGGAATGTTGGCAACTTTTGGTCTACGTTATGTACAAGTTACAGCCGATCGTGTTACACATAATTTTAAAGCTCTCGTCAATAACACGAACCCCCCACCCTCTTAGAGAGTCAAGAGAATGTCAAATTTCGCTACGACGCATGTTTCACTACTGTCGGGTAAGATGCATAGTATCAAAATACATTCTTGTAATGGTTTTTATCACATTTAGCATCAGGTTCTCATAATTTACGCAGATCGCGATAAGATGTTGTTACGTTTACGTAAAACGTGATGAAATAATAATGCTCGGCGGTGCTTTAGTGAAATATATTGTTCACTAACATCGAAATTATCTATTGCTCCGTCACTTCGTGGGACAGTATGCTGCACGATCAGATTTCAATAATGGTTTTGACAACGACACATCGTTACCCATTTCCGTTTCGTCGAGCTACTACCGTCCAGAAAGAGCAAAGCATCAAACACCTATATGTGATTCTGCTTTTTTAAAAAGTGAAACAAAGACGATTAAGTTGCTGTTCATCATTAGTTCATTTTCTTTATGGTCTTTTCTAAAACAGCACGTTATAGTACACCACGTAGTACGAGTGTTATACCAAAAGTAATGCAAAAGTGGGAATAACTTTTTTATTAACTGACAGAGTCGTTCAAATTGCACATGTTGGTAGAGTAACTCTTCCTCTATAGTAACCCTTCTTCATTGAAGGTCAATAATGGATTCCAAGCAGAAGCAACGTGCCGTCATTGAGTTCTTGACGAAGGAAGGCTGCAGGCTGTCCTACATCCACAGAAGGCTACAGAATTTTTACGCAGATGACATCATTGACAAGTGCAGTGCGCACAGGTGGATTAAGAAGTTTAAAGAAGGGGATACCAGCATTAAAGACAAACCACAAGCAGTGCCAGATCACCATCTACGATCACTGACATGAATCATTAGCCAGTAGATGAATTGATTTCCGCGGAGAGACGAGTCACAATCCGTGAGCTTGTTTCACTACTGGACTGTGGTCACAATGCCATACAGAAGATGGTGGAAGATTTGGATATCGGAAAGTGTGTGCAAAGTGGGTACTTCTGCAGTTGACACCAGATTTAAAGGAGAGAAGGGTGGAAGTCTGATCTGCTGGAAGCGTTTGAAGCCAATGAAGACACATTTCTTTTCCGATCTGGTGATAGGGGATGAAACGTGGGAGTATCTTTATGATCCGGAAACGAAGAATCACTCCATGGAATGACGTCACACCTCTTCACCAAAGCCTAAGAAGTTCAAGAGTCAGCGATCAGCGCAGAAAGTTATGGCGATTGCTTCTTGGAATGACAGGAGATCTGAAAAGTATCCACATTCGCCAGACTACACACATCTTTGACAACAAATCAGGGGATCAGCAAATTAGGTTATTCGGTGGTTCTCCATCCATCGTACAGTCCAGATCTGGTTCTCTCGATTCTCACGTGTTCGGTCCAATGAAGGAAAGTCCCCGGGGACATTGATGACAGACGAGGTGAAAGTGGCTGTGAAGAAGTGGGTACAACAGTCTACGCGTGAATTTTTTTCAAAGAGGATTCGAGAGTTGGGTTCTACGACGGCGCAAATGCATCGCTTGTGTTGAAAACTATGTTGAGTAGTACCTTTGTATAGAGAAACAGTTACTCTACCAACAAGTGCAATATGAACTATCTCCGTCAGCTAATAAAATAGGTATGCCCACTTTTGCATTACTTTCCGTACAACCTTCGTATTAATCAGGTAGTTCTTATACACTAATGCACTGACGAAAATACGAGTAGTTCATTGAATTATCTACTGATTCCCTCACTTTGACAAGACTGTCAGATCGGCAGTTACAAAATTATTTGGATTTCTCTAGAATGTTAGCTTTAGACGCATTGCTTCTTTACAGCATCAGCTTGTGTGTGTGACAAAGAAACCCAACAAATATACCACCGTCCTAAATTCATCGTCTCTTTACCGCGAAATTCTTACGCAATTTTGACTATCGTTTAAAAATACGAGAAAACATAAATCCGCATGTTAGGCAGCCTAGCTTACACAGCCTTTCTATGTGATCACATGACAACGACAGTTGAATGCTCTGACAGCAAAGCATTAGAACCATCGAATCAGCGGTAATACTTTGCTGGGTTTGTGTGTTGTAACAATACCAGATTTTGCGTGCTCCATTCCTGAACAACAAGTATTACTTTTCATCAGGACGGTCGATATTTGTGGCTGGAGTTAATTTCGAAGCACCGACTATTACTAGAAATGTAATATGTATTCCGTTTCTGTCATTATGCTTTGCCTTCTAACATCGTTTCAAATACTAAATTCAGATGCTGTTTTAATCACATCGGCTTTGTGTTTGTCCGCAATCACACTCAAATACATTTCGCACAACTGATTGAATGAATTGTAACTAGATTTAGATACAGTTGTTTACCAGATTCTTAATCAGTTCGTCACAACAAATTGCAAATGCCATAAATCTCGTCGTTACGAACATTTGGCCAGCGAATTCCATGATCCAAGTGTTTCACAAAACTTTACTCGGCAAAATTCAGTTATTCATATAATTCTCTTTGCGTTCAAGATACAATCCACTTTTCCCATTTAGATTTCATTTCATTTCACTTATTTTTCGTTATGAGGTTACATTTGAGCATGTTACATTTCAAAATTAATTTTATAACATATAATATTAAGAAAAACACAACTAAAAATTTAACTGGCTGCAATGAACTAACCCAGAGTTAGAGAAATGTGCTGAAATCAGCTCAAAAGAATATACAGTCAAACCACGATTTAACGAACTTCAGGGGACCAACAGTCTTGTACGTAAAATCGCGGAATTCGCTAAATCGAGGAAGCCTTTCGAATGAAACATTCAAATTAAGCTAGTGTTTATAATAAAATACGTAAGCAGCTATATTCTATTTCTTTCAGTGACATTTAAATTATGTATAATACTTTTAATTACGAATTTATTATCAAAAATGTTATAATACGCACACATTTACTTTGCATATTAAATACATAATTCGTAGATATTATACTTCAATATGTAGCGTCAAAATTTAAGCGTACTTTAAAATTGCGAGAAAAATGCGATAAGTGATTTTTTCCCAAGCATTTAGTTTCTTAAATAAAGATTTCAGCATCATAAACTGCTTGAAACAGAACATGAATAAGTACTAATTAACTTGTAAAAACAGAATATGTGTTGATTATATTTTTACACTGTAGAAAAGAAATGCTTTAGAGAAGATTGCTTATGATTTTTCTGAACGTTTAGCTTCATAAATTGCAGCTTCAATTTTATGAAGTGCATGAAAAACATCTTAATTGATATCGAAGGGCATAAAGTACTTTTTAGCACATTCTATACTGTCACCAGCATCACTAAAGCAGCTAACGTTTAGTTGTGCTTCATCTTCTTCATCAGAATCTGATGCATTTAGTCCAATCTGTTCATCGAAAACATCATCAAGGGATTGCATTTGGGCTGACATTTAACGTGAAAATGCTGGTTAACATAGTTTTGTGGTTTAAAAAATAAAAAAAGTACTCTAAATTGAGGAAATGTGTTCGTTAAATCGGAAAATGACAAGCATTAGTTTCAATGTTATTTCGTCGGGACCATAAAAAATGTACGTTGCAGTCCGTTAAACAGGGATTTGACTGTGTTCGCTTCTAAGAAATTTGGCGAATGTGGCTGGAACGAGTAAATCTGCACATTGGAAAGCGCTGCTTTTCCCTGCCGAACACTTCATCAGGCAACTAACCTACGTAAATATACAAAAATACTCACAACATAGTGCAATAAAAAAAAAACGCTCCTGTACAATACAAAGACAGAGATCTGACCATAACAAAATGTCGAGGACGTTACACGGTTAGTGTTACAATATCATTATTCGTATTAAACCAGATATGACTTGGGGACCACTTAGCATGAAAACTGTCAAGACTGTTACTCGTCTTTGCAGTATCATACTCGATCTGCAATATCGCAGTAACAGACTGACGGTATCTGCGACATAGAAAACGTCTTGCCACGTTATAACGTCTAAGGGAAGGACAATCGACACTAATATGATAGTACTGATAAATTGTATATTTTGCTTGCAATATGAGAGAAATACGTACAGAATTGTGTGATGAAGCAGACGGGTGATGTGAGCGAAGAACATTATAATGAAACATGGTGTGTAAAGAAGCACAAACATTCTGAAGCAAAAGAAACATCAATGAAAACAAAGCCGGTAAAAACAAGCACATCGAGAAAGAGTGAAATACATCAATGCGCTAAATCTTGGCAGTTAAAATAAACAAACATTACCTTAGAGTTCATTTTGGTGGCTGTAAAACCCCCTCAACTTGTTTATCAAGCATTGTTAATAAATAACGAATACGTCGACAAAGTAAGTGCACTTTTCGTGTGGTGGTCGAGTGCTTGTGGAACAGCTCATGTAAAAAAGATAGCTGTGAAACCGATTCCGGCACTCTAGACAGATTTTTCTGAATGCAAAGAATTTTCGTGATGCTAGTTCTCTTAGGAACCGCATACAGAGAAACTAGTTCTAAATATGATAATGGCGCAACTGGCACTTCTATATCTTTAAGATATCTATCAAAGTCTTCCGCACACTCTGGATATGGTTCAATATCAGAATGTGTCGATGTGGTGTCACTCAGATTATCAGGTATTTCCATTTCAATCTCCTGATAGCTCACACTGGTTTCAGTCTGTTTTAGGGTTGAAGTGGAAGAGTTGCTTCGTTCAAGACTCGGCGACTGAGAGGGTCCACCAGAACGTGCCGCTTTCGGGCTCGACCTGGTTTGTGGTCGACTTCTGCTTTTCTTAGGAGATATCGGGGTCAAAGGTCTCTTACACGTTGTTGTAGAAACTCGTGTTCCCCCGACGGTGGCAAGGTAGGGTAATCTTCTAATTGATAACCACTATCAGGTACTTCCACAGAAGGGGATTGCTGAACTGCAGAGTTATGAATAATAAGACTCTGAAATGTGTTGTTTGTACTCAACATAGCATCATTTACTGATTACAAGTTTGGTGTCTGGGCAACTGACGGCTCAGAACAGAATGATGACTCAACGGCTCCAGGATCTGAAGTAGAATTATTCTGCACATTTCTGTGAGGACACGAGGTCACCCGATGCCCTTCCCCTTTACAATAAAAGCACTGCATTCCTGCAAATAAGTCAAACGTGTATTTTCTTGAGTCTGTAATAACCTCAACGGAGATAGGCCTGTCCTTCAGAGCCTATTCCGTAGGGAAAATCACCCTATACTGACGACGTCCTCCTTGCACATAGGCATAGGGGGGTGGGGGTGTTTACGCTTGCAGCAGAGAGAAATTTTGTTGTACCTACTACTCTGCCGATGGAACTAAGCGCATCTACTAATAGTTCATCAGCCGGAAGTCCCGAGTGAACGGGTGTCAGAGTGACGGTAACAGGGCGCTGAAGAGATGGTGTCGGTTGCAGATGCACAGTACCAATGTCTACAACATTGAAGAATTTTTTCCACAGCAGATTTTAGGGTAAAGCGCACTTCGATTCCCCCACCAAAACGGATGGCTGATTTGATGGATTCCCTGGAAACAACCATTGAAATTGCATCCAGGTATCGAGGGATTGGGGTGTCCTTTAGGACAGGAACATAAAAAGTGAAAGATAAATTTTCTGAAAAACGCTTACCTAGAACAGAGTCATCCGGAACTTTCAGTCGTAAAACTTTATCCACAAGTGTAATCGTATATTGAGAGTCTGTTGAAGCTGCAGAAGGTACATTCGCAGGACGGACAGCAGTCGCATAGGTGCTGAGAGGGGTGGGCCCACGGCTCCGACCACTTCATTCACATTTTGTTTCACAACACTTAACACACTTTCCGAAGAATGACAAATCACAGTGGAGGTATCCATTGCTGATATAACCTTTGAAGCAGACACACTCGTCGTTGATATAGAAGATTCGAGTAAAATAGGCACAGAATCATCAGACGTCGACTTAGATGCTGAGGTCGTAGTAATCTTGACTACTAACACAGAACTTAAACCTAGTGTTGTGGCTTGCAACACTAAAAACAAAGGAACCCACCTTCAACAGTATACTTGAAGGCATAGGTACTCTCCTTGAGTAACCTTGTAACACTGAAGTGAGTAACTGACCTAGTCACCCACGTCGGTGTAAAAAAAAAAAAAAAAATAATAATGGCTGTCCCGACGAATTTGTGGGTTCAACTTAAGCATACAACATTCACAAAACTAAATTACGTAAAATACCTAACAGGAAACTCCCAAAAACAACTAATATCGCTCAAAGTGCAAGAGCACAAGTAAACGTGATCGTCCGATCAGAAGCCATCGCTTAGACCACTGCGCCACCTATCGATATTTCCATCTTAAAATATACAATGTTGACTTCCTGAGATGTGGAAAGATCGTTTTCTCGATATCGCTCTTAGTTTCGCGACAACACGCATAATTTTGCAATGAAAAATCTAGAGATGACATATGTTGCCCACTGTAACTCCAAGGAAATTTTTCCATCAAATGTATATCTGTTATTAATAAGCAGAGTACTAACATTACCTTTTTGTCACAGAAAATAACTAGATACATTTTCATTGAAGAGCATGTATTTTTTATCTATAGCTAATATTTTTCTATTTCCAGCAATTGTTTTGGAAATATTAGCACATGATAATATTTTTCCGTTTTTTAGAATTTAAAAATCCATTTTTTACTGATTACCTAATGAATGGAATATAACAGTGACAACATGACAGAGAAGACCTTTCAGTCACTTGTTTCTACCTAGTGGCATGATTTCCATGTCAGGGAGACTTAGTTTTTCCCATCATGCCTTGGTTCATGAAGCAGAGGAAAAAGTACTAGAAGGGAGCGTTTATCACTAGTGACAGATTTTTGGTTTGTGCTGCAGATATGAGAGATTGAAGGAATTATTTTCCCCAGCCTACGTAGAACCTGGCCGCTATGTAAACAATTATGTTTCGGGAGTCCAGAAAATTTGGGGCACCATTTAGTTTGGGCCAGTCCCCAACTATGGGAGGGAAAAAGGGGTACAGATTCCCAAGGCTCGAGCTGCCAGGGGACACGTGATACAGCAAGGCAGAACAAATGACAGTTTAAGTTATAGAAATAAAAAATGTGGATGAAACTTAACAAATACTCTGATGTACTGTGAAATATGCTCGGCAAACAAATTTTTTCAAGTTGGAAACACATGGAATAAAAAATATAGACATAAATCAAGCTGTTCTTTCTATGTAACGTAACCACAGAAATTTGAAAATTTGATCGTCACGGAACGGGAATCAAATTCGCATCTCCCGATTTGCACTCGAGTATGCTAACCATTACACCACCCGGGACAATGAAACCCAAACAACTGAGGTATTTAATCCGAAACGTCATACTTTGATTTCACTGTACCAGTCGAAATAAACGTGTCCCATTGTAGTCCTAAGTTAGATCACCGGCAAATGAGTAAATATCAAGTTGGAAAAACATGGAACAATTGCTATAGACATAAATCAAGCTGTTTTTTCCATGTGAAATTACCGCAGAAATTTGAAAAATTAATCGCCCTGGAACGGAAATCGAACCCGCATTTCCCGATTTGCGCTCGAGTATGCTAAACTTTACACCACCCAGGACAATGAAATCCAAACAACTGAGGCATTAATCTGAAACGTCAGACTTTGATTTCACTGCACCAGTCGAAACAAACGTGTCACATCGTAGTGCTAAGTTAGATCACCAGTAAATGAGTAAATATCAAGTTGGAAACACATGGAACAATTAGTATAGACATAAATCAAGCTGTTCATTTTCCTGGATGGTGTAATGGTTGGCATACTCGAGCACAAATCAGGAGATGCGGTTTTGATTCCCGTTCCAGAACGATCAAATTTTCAAATTTCTGTGGTTACACTATATGGAAAGAACAGCTTGATTTATACCTATATTATTTTTTTTTCTTTTGCCTGAGAACGAATGTGAAAGGTATCTGAAGGAAAAGAGGGAAAATCATAAGATGTGTTTATGAAAAGGAAAAAATATCATGCGGTCTCCCACCTCCCACCCCTCCAACATCCACCCTATTTAGAAATTTTAGTTTAAAGCATTTATAGGAAGTTTTCGATCAAAAATGTAAACAAAACAATATTCTTACACCGTCTTCCCAGTCCCTAAAATAAAATGTTAATTTCATTTTTATTACTTTTGAACTTTATTTTTGCTTTTGCTTTTTACTGTGGAAGATTACTTTAAACTAATATTCTACCATCAGGTTTTATTTTTTTTTCAACCTTTTTACATTGTGCATGGAAGGATTCCAAATTGTACTATGATGCCCACACACGCAGCTTAGAAGGAATAGTTCAAAGCATGTGTATTCTGATTATTTAAATTTAATTTACTGCATACTAATTAAATATATCATAGCTAAAGCCGAACTTAGCAAAAAGGCAAAACTTAGTATGGGGGCAAAAAAAAAAAAAAAAAAAAAAAAAAATAGGAGGGAAAGTATATTTATAACTTTAGAAAATATTCACCAGCTGATGTTTTTAGCAGCCACTACTACACGGTACCCAGGTCTCTTTCTCCGTGATTTTAACAGTGAAATAAAAATATCTTAATGCTTTTATTTATTTTTTATGCTTCCGTGAAAGCACAGTGAAGTCGAAAGCATCGTTATATAATTTTACGCTTGGTTTTAATTGAATACTTTTTTCATAGTAGGGAGATATTGACATTTTAAAAGAGTGATAGCGCCCGCTCACATGTTTATACTGGGGCCTGTAGATTAATGGTTTGGCGCTGGTTCAGGTACGTTCACCTCTTAAAGGGTTAAAAAAGCTTGAAGCACATTGACAATTTCGAATATTGTTTTCAAGGGAGATAGGTTTGTAATCAACAATAATGTGTTGCACATAAATTCAATTTTTACCGCTTGGCTTCAAACGCTGTCTCCCCTGAACAATTCGTGTTGTTCATTCTATTGCCCGATACTATGAGCATGCACCGTTCTCTTATCAAAGTTCTGTTCATCAGTGTGTTAAAAACAAGTTTTATAACGAAGTAAATTTCTCCGTCATTTTTATCCGCGCCAAGATTCGAACCCTGGTCTCCTCATTCCGGAATAAGTTGCTCTACCAGTTGAGCTACGCGGACGTTTTATTCAGATTCCTATCTGCCTTTATGTCGTGCGCGTCCTTCTGGCAGGTACGTCACATCTCCTGGTACGTTACAGTTTGTCCGCGACAGAAATCGAAACCGTGTCCCCTCACTCCGGAGTGCCGCCCCGGTGGCGCAGTGGTCTAAGGCGCTGGCCTCTGATCATTCGTCCGTAAGGGGTCCGGGTTCGAATCCCGGTGAGGCATGGATGTTGTGTTTGTCTTACGGCACTGGCTCTCCCCTTCCCTGGAACCAGTGACCCTAAATTAGGGACGGGCGACTGCTTATAGCCCATTGAGTTGCTCACGGCGGTCGTTAAACCTCCAATCAAAAAAAAAAATCACTCCGGAGTAAGTCGCTCTCCCAACTGAGCTACGAGGACGGAATGTTTCTCTGCAGATTTGTCGTCTTGACACATGTTTTCACCTCTGTAGTACGTCACAAGTGCAAGGAGATAAATATTCTTTAAATAAAGAATTCTCTTTTTACATTCAGCTCTACGTTTTGATCTAAATACTTCTGTAAAATTTTCCTTTGCATCAGTGGAAACTTCATGTGAAATTACCATGATTACAGTTTGACTGTGAGACGTAAATGGTAACATTATAACGAAGTAAATTTCTCCGTCATTTCTGTCCACGCCAGGATTCGAACCCGGATCCCCTCATTCCGGAATAAGTCACTACCAATTGAGCTACGCAGACGTTTTATTCTGATTCCTATCTGCCTTTATGTCGTGTGCGTCCTTCTGGCAGGTACGTCACATCTCCTGGTACGTTACAACATTTTTAAGGCTGGGCGTGAAACAAAAACACCGTGAAATTTTCTTATCCCTCCTGTGAATGAAGTACACTATGTGGAAAAAGTTTCCGGACACCAGGGCTTTTTATACAATACTTCATTTATAGCAAAATCAATAAGGAGTTGGTGGCCACAATTGAATTGTGTACTGTCCATGGCACACGTTCAATGAGATTCTGTTAAGCAGTCGCAGGTGTATTGTTCCATTCCTCCTGCAACGCAGTGGTCATCTCAGACAAATAATTTGGACGTGTTATTCTAGCTCGAATCCGACGTTCAAGTTCAAGGTTTTGAGCTGGCCACTTCAAATTCTGTACACCCATATCCTCATACCTTGTTGAAATGGAGCGTGCTTTATGGCACTGCGCGTTGTCTTGTTGTCCCGTCTCATAAAACTGGTAAAGTGTAGGTAGTGCGGCTTGCTTGGAATGTCCCGGTACTTCGTTGGTTTTTCTTACGGCACCAACTCTCTCTCCTTTCTAGAGTTAGTTGTAGTAGCAGTGGGCGATTCTTCCTTGCCGTAGTTGCTTATGGAAATCGTCAAATAAAAAAACACAAGCATTTTCTATATGCGTACGAGATTTAAACCTGCCTTCAACTCTGCAAGATTATTCAACCACTTTTAAACAGACATTCCCCCCAATCTCATGAATGAAATATCACTTTGAACAAAAACATTTTTTTTAAACGTACGCGCTTGCTTTTTTCATTCGTAAGACTTTAACGGATGAAGCACATACTATAATTCGAGCGAATATGTAAAAGCTTCAAATCACGTTCTGAAAATGTCGCAGACTTCTTTCTAACGAAATTGGATTTAGTTTCCGCTCCTCAGTTTTATTTATTTTTTGATCTCCGACGATAAAATGTGTAATCAGTAATCACCATGATTTTCAGATCAAATAATTATTTTTAATTTCTCTTCCCCAGCTTTAAATAAGCGCCTCATTTTGGATACTTGCATAATAAAACGTTCTTCTCTAGTAAGAAATCCTCTTTCATTAAGATCTCTTCGTTTTCGATAGAAAGCGAGTGTAAAACTAAAGAGAAATACTGAATGACTGTTGAAGTTATGCAAACAAAACTGAACGAGCATTCGAATTGTTATCAAAGAGAATCTTCACTTAAATTTCTAATAGAATAAAAAAATTATTCAATGGCTTTTGATATTAGAATGAGTGGCACGTCACATGCTGGAGAAACAAAGTGCGTTTGCGTTTACTTTGCATCTCTTCGCTGCATTCTTTGTTTTGAAAACTGGAGCTTGGAATTTTTAAATAAACGCTTCACTTAAAACAGTCTTTTGAAAAATAATATGTTTATCTACATGAAGAATAGGTACCGTTTAGGCCTATGTGTGTGTTACGGTTGCGTATATTTCCTACGCATTTCATGTTGTGGCATTAGATAGCAGTTTTTGAAATTATCTGGTACCAAAGTTTCGCAGAAATATCTCAGTTATGTGGCATTGATCGTACTTTGTGTCATTTCACATAAAGAACGATTTATTTCTTATCATATCTCATGTGTTGTTTCTATGGCTGAATGTTGCGATGCAATCGTATTAGCCTAGAGGTATCTGAAAGATAAGCTTTATACCCTGCTTCTGTGTACATATCAACGACCCGATTTATATTTATTTTTTTCCTGATTCACAATTTTGGCAAGGATAGCACGCACACACACTTTGTACTTCTGATACTCACACATCCATCTTTTTCATACGAAAATGTATATTTTACTTTAACTGCCAAATATATTGCCTAATATATACACATTTAGCGTATCTCAGGACAGTCCCCAGTTACTCCGCTTTCCAGCAAGTCCTCTTTTAATTTAATTGTTAATATTGCCTGCGCTTGAGGTGAAAGGGCCCTTCTTGATTTTACGCAATATCCACTTCTTTATAGTGATAAAAAATATGTAAGCGAATCTTCCTCTTGAACTCAACTCAAAAAGATCTTTTCCTCAGAAGTACTTCTGTATCTGCTTTCGAGCTGTATCCAACGATCATTTTCAGCACAGATTTTCTAAATGTTCCAGATTCGCCCAATTTTGTGCTATTCTCTCTCACAGTAAAGTAGTAAAATTGAATCAGTTCTACAAACGTCTTGCTCACCTGTATAAAGAAGATGTTATTTTTATCAACGACGCTATATATTCAGTAGCTCTTATCATTACCTTTCAGATACAAGAAAGGTGGCAGCTTTACATATCTGTTGCATGCTAAAAGCAGCTATCGACATGTTTCGTCCCGTCGTACTACGAGAAAAATAATACTCATATTATTTCCAACTGAGTGAGTGTCGGTGTTACCAGCAACCACTCCTGCTGCGTTTGGCTCTGAAATTTTCTAACTAGCAAGGATGCTGTAATCTTTAGCTATTTAAGTTAAGGATAAATTCATTTTGAACAGTTCACCCTTTTAAAATACTGTTCCTTATGACGAAGTAAATTTCTCCATCATTTTTATGCCAATGGTGAGATTCGAACCCACAACTCTCTGCTCCGGAGCTCCGAATGCTATCCACTATACTACACTGGCATGTGCTCTCACTGCTATCTGCTTTTATCTCATGTGCGTCCGGCGGGCAGGCACGTCCTATCGCCCCCACCCCCCAAAGAGGGCCGGGAGCATGGCCCACGGGTTGCTGTAGGAAGTCATCCCATAAAGAACGTGCATTTGAGAAATCCCAGGCAATTTGGTGTGTGGAACGTAACATTACACTGATTTATTTTTTCGAAGCGCTGAAGAAGGTATTCTCATTTTTTCTGTCTCGCCGTGTGGAAAGAATATCACATTATTGCGAGACTGACCTAACAGCCAGACTATCCTTGAACTTCTGGTGCCAATATGACGAAGTAAATTTCTCCATCATTTTTATGCCAGGGGCGGTATTCGAACCCACAACTCTGGGCTCTGGAGCTCCAGTGCTATCCACTATACTACACTGACATGTGATCTCACTACTATCTGCCTTTATCTCATGTACGTCCTGCGGGACAGGCACGTCACATGCTGGAGAAACAAAGTGCGTTTTCGATTATCGATTCTTTATAAAAACATTATTATTTACACACATTGGCTAGATCATCATAGCTAGTTCTGTTTCCAGTAGTGGACAGCTATTAACCCACGTAGCAGTAATATCACCACAGATAATGAATATATACAGACGGCACGCGCAGGCTTTTCAGTTCGACTACCTCAAAAAGAGCCCGACGAAGCCTTGAGCAACTAGCTCTACTCCTCTACCGAAGACGTTTCTTGACGAAACGTGCTACTGTGTAAGACGGTCGTTAGGTCAGTGCTCACGTACGTTGCCCACATCTGGGCAGGAGTAAGCATGGCTGAGAGAAAAAAACCCAGGAGCTGCAGAACAGAACGCTTCGAATGATCACCGGGGTGCGCCCTAAACACTTACTTAGAATTTGAGGGATCGACTCAGTGTCGAGACGGTATGAGAGTTTGCCATCAAACACATGAAAAACTTCTTCAAGAAGCCGATCTCCATCCAAATGAACTTGTTTTTGGGGCGGTTGGCTATGACCCCAGGGAAGTGCTTAGGCGCCCGATATGTAATAGGGAGAATTGGGCAACCCCTTCACTACGTCAAGGGCCGACGTGCTCGGCTAGATATCGAGAGATCCGTGATTCAATTCCACGGCGGCGACTAAAAACAATTTTTTGGTTGCTATGTGTTTCTGGAACGTGGAAAAAGCGATGTATTTATTTATTTACTGACGCCACGTATTTGGATGATTTTCACATAACTAGTGGACAATCGGCATGAATACAGTTTGCCTCCTGCTAACCTAGACAATAGACGGCTCACCATTTCTTAATTAACCTCAGACAACTAAATGCTCACATAAACCTTTCCGAGCACACTATCCGGCAGATCAGCCTGAGAAGTTGGCGGCCCGTTCACGTGCCAATGGTGAACGATTGTAATCGCCGTCTCCGTCTGCAGTAGGGGCCGCTGTAACATTGACACTGGACATTCGACGACTATAAACCAGTTACCTGGTAAAACGAGTCCACGTTCCAGCTCCCACATGTCAGTGGAAGGATTCGTGTTCTGCGTTGCGCAGGTGAACAGATGCAACCAGAACAAACGATTGGAAGGTAACAGGCTTGCAGCAGCTGGATCATGGCATCGATGATGTTTTTTCAGACATCACTTGATTTCCGCATCCCCTTTGAGCACACACAGATCCTACTTAAGTATTGTTTTAGACTAAGTGTTGCGCTGCATGCTGAGAGTGTACCTGGATGACACTGGACTCATTCAGAAAGAAAACTCCCTGTGTCAAATTCTGCATTGGGCAAAAATGGTTCGTGGATCATGCCCAAGCATTTCATGAGTTCTTCTCGTCACCAAATTCCTCCGATCTGAATGTCATCGAACATTTATATAATGAAACGAACGCAGCATTCGTTGGTCCACGTCCGCACTTCTTTCCGTTACCGAATTCCAGGACTGTCCAGCTAGTACCGGATACCTAAAGATTCATTCAGCGGCCCAGTGAAGTGAATTCCACGATGGCTGCAAAACATTATAGACGCAAAACACAGCCAGCAAGTTGTTACTTAAGTGGTCATAATTTCATGACTCATTTGTTGATATTCACATTTGTTGATAAAACTTGTCATAGCATCGAGAAACGTGCGCAAGAGCGAATTGTTATTACACTGAAGACAATTTTGAAAAATTTTGCTAATGTTGAATAGATCCAGATTATGACAATTTCCGAATATCGAGAACAAAGAAGAGAAAAAAATGAACCAGTTGTTAGTGATTACGGGGTTATGTAGAAAGGTTTGGTATGCAATTATATAGTTCTGAACACAAAGAAGAAATTTTGGCTGATGCGTTGCTTTGTGTCAAAGCATCGATTAGAACACAACAAAAGTAACCAGCAAATGATTTTTCCCGATAATGGGCCGTTTAAACATGAATTGTATAGGAAAACATCTGCTTTGCTGTTAACTTATTTGTAACCAAAACGAGTACAAACTGTTAAATTAAATAGAACATGGTAATTTACACAGAATAATAGAATGATCTGTGAAATGAAAGTTAGAATTCTGAGATAATTGTTTTTTATACACTACAGGAAATTCAGGATATCCAGCTTTTATCGGTGTACCTTTATTTCAGTGTTGCTTTAAAGGATCTCTATGTAGCACGATGGCCTGACGGTTAATACTAGAAAGGATCGAAAAGTAACGCACAGCAATTTTATTTCGCTTTGTAGGCTGCGGTTTGGCAGACAACGAGTTTGAATATCACGCTGCAGATCAGTTTGGCTTGATCAGGTGTCGCCGCTGTGGAAGACAGTGTGAACGACGGCACAAAGATGTCGCGTTTGTTAGCATCGTCTACGAATGAAGAGCAACGCGGTGTAGTCCGATTTCGGAGGGGGGTGGGATGGAAAACTCCGACGGAAATTCACAAAAAAATGGTCGAAGTGTATGGTGGTGATTACCTGGAGGGCAGCAACTTCTCCAGATGGTGCAGTTTATTTGCAGAGGACCGTGGCAACTTCCGGATTCGCCACATTCCGGTCGACCTGTAACCGCGCCATCACCTGCCACTATGAAAGACATTGAACAGGCAATTCTGAGTGAGTAACGGATCCATCTGCGCACACTGGCAAAGAAGTTCAACATTTCGTACGGTATAGCGTACGATATTGTGCATGACAAATTGCGATTTCGCAAGGTCAGTGCTCATTGGATGCCCAAGAACTTAACAGATGAGCATAAGGGACAGAGAAAATTACGCAATTCTGCTGAGAGGTGCTCCAGCATCCACTGTACAGTACGGGCCTGGCTCCTTCGGACTTTCATCTGTTTTGTCCTTTGAAAAGATTTCTGGACGGCCAACGCTTCCATTCGGCTGACGAAGTCAAATCGATTATCAGCAGATGGCTTTGCGCCCAGAAAACGGACTTTTATGAACATGGTATACTGAAACTGGTACTACTCTGGGATAAATGTGTCACACGTTTCGGTTCTTATGTTAAAAAATAGCTAATAAATGTAGTTTGTTTCACTGTGTACATGTTTTATTTTGCCTATCTATGAAACTGTTGCCAAAAAAATAGTGTGCGTTACTTTCCGATCCACCATATAATCTCCTTTCACCAAGATTCTGGGTTCTACATTTTCTGTTACACAAGGGCATCGTATTAATTCTAAAATTTTCTATCTACCCAGAAGATCTTGAACCTAATTCCATCATAATTGTATTATCACATAAAACTATAAAAAAAGGGGAAAAGAAAGAAAACAAAACGAGAGAATATCCGCCAAAAGCTAATGCAATTCTCCAGAAGTTGAATTTACATCACCACTGTGTGTACATTTTTATTTTGTATTTCGACATAAAGCATAAAATAACGTTCTCATATTTTCAGTTCTCCACAAATAAGCGCTTCTTCAAGCTGAATATAAAAACGTTCCGTTCCTCCTGTTTCATTTAGCTGTACTTATTGTAAATATGAACTGCTATATCTTCCAATTCTAATATTTCTTGTTATGAGGAGCAGGTTTGTACTCGTGATACAATACCTGCGTTTGTAATACTGAAAAACTTCTTTGTATCAGATATCTCTAATCATGACAAATATTATCTATATAGTTACTGTTTTTTTTTTCCTGAATCATATAACCTTTAGGTAAAACACAAATAGATGTATTTTTTTCAACCAAATCGTTGTTTCTAGGAGGGCGGTAAGAAACAATCGACCAGAGTTTGTCCTCACAAGCGTTTTCTTTGTATTTTCCCCTTTAACCAATGGACAGTTTTTCCGTTAGGACGGCTATTATACGAGTATACTAGCGCAATCTCTGTATTTATATAGCACGGTTTGGAAGAAGTAATTGCCTTTATCTCGCAAAATGGTTTTTTTAACATGTGCAACTGAAAAAGAAAGTAATGTGTCTATTGATACGAGACCTGATTTCTTAAATATTTTGTAGTGGGTATTACATGAGTTTAGAATATTTTGTAAAGTTTAAAATTTGACTTTGGTAATTCCAGCCCCACTCTTTTACATGTTTAAACATGTGCATAAAGAGAAAATTTGTTCGGAAAATATTTGTGAACAAAATAATTAACAACAATACCACAGTATGAAAATAGCTACTTACAATAAGATATTAAGTTATGTAATAGAGCCATAGCCGAGAGAAGGTCGTTGTGATGAGGCGTTACAACCCTTTTTTGGCTTTTCCACTGTTGAGTGTTCAAAGACGTAGATTTGTTAGCTAGTCTTCTGTTTGTTCAACGCAAACTGTGCGTTGAATAAAAAAATCGACCCATAGAAAAAGAACATTGATCGTGTGGCGAACCAATCTCCCGTAGGTCTTAATCGGATACACGGTCCATCGTGTACTACCTCCCCAGGTTCGCGCCACCTGTTGGGATGTCCGAATCTGCGGTCCCGGAATCGGGATTATTACCGCAGCGTTTGCCACAAGGTAGATGCGACTAGTGAGCTACACGTAACCTTCCAGAGTCCGGCAACGGGCTGAGCAAGTAAAGAAATCAGTGTTAGTCGTCTGAGCTGGCCAGGGTGGTGCGTTTGTCTTATACGCTGATTGTGTCCCTTCCCTGGGAAAAGTGACCTAAGATTATGGCCCTTAGAGTCAATCATGATGGTCTTTATATGCTCATGGAAAAGTACCTTACTTTGTCCCAAAATAAATTACAGGCATTTGCAAGAGTTTAAAACCACCTGTTGGTTTAAGGGGATTTCTGCCGATTGCGCAAGCTACTGCCTCTATTACTCAACTTCTTGTAAGTTTTGCATCAAAACCAGTTTGCTTCTGGTTTTCATGCTGAAAGGTTTTGTTTGTATTTTTATATAGCGAAAAATAGGCAAAAAAAAATGTCATTAAGTGTTACTTAGAGGGCACAAATAGTGACTTTATATCATGAAGGATACTCCGAATGTAACATAAGCAGAAAGGTGAATATGAGCAAGACCATTATTCATAATGGGATCATGAAATATCGAGATACAGGTGAATTCAGCGAACGAAAGAGAAGTGGACGTCCAAGGAAAACAACCCCACGTGACGACAATACCATAAGGCGAATAGTTATGCGTTCTTCGAGGATTTCATGCAAGAAAAGCAACGTTTTTCTACATTCAAAAGGGTCTGATATTATCAGCATTGTTTCCCGACGTCTTAGCAAAGATTTTGGATTAAAGTCTTATAAACCTGCTAACCCTCTGTCATGAAAAAGAACAGACTCTAGTTTGCGAAGCGTCATCAATCGTGGACTGCTGAAAATTGGAGCCAAGTTCTTTTTTTCCGACGAATCAACTGCGCGTCAATTTGAATCACGTGAATCACATGTTTGACAACCAAAAGGCAAAACAATTGATGAAAAATACACCGTTAGAACCGTGAGACATTCGCCTAGTTAGATGATATGGGGTGCTATGTCAGCATTCGGTACTGCTCCATTTTCCTTTTTGACGACAGGCACTACTACCATGACTGGTCTTTTTTACGCTTTTTTTTTTGATTGGAGGTTTAACGACCACCGTGAGCAACTCAATGGGCTATAAGCAGTCGCCCGTCCCTAATTAGGGTCATTGGTTCCAGGGAAGGGAGAGAGCCAGTGCCGTAAGACAAACACAACATCCATGCCTGACCGGGATTCGAACCCGGACCCCTTACGGACGAATGATTAGAGGCCAGCGCCTTAGACCACTGCGCCACCGGGGCGGCATTTTTTACGCTTTCCAAGCGTAGGTTGAAGAAGCATATATGCTCCAGCTTTGCCCGTCAGTCCGTCTGTCTGTCTTTCTGTACGATAACTCGCGTAAAAATGGCTCGATTTCGATGAAATTTTAGTATGTGGTAAGGGACGGGACAACCTGGGGACGAATCCTATTGAAAATGGGCGAAATGGGGTCAAAGGTCAGGACATAGTAGCGGGATCCATTCCATTGCCTTTATGTGTCATAACTTACGTTTCAGTTGCGACAAAACTTTATCATGTTGTTTCGGAGATATACTGAACCGGTTCTGTTGAACATCATCAAAATGGGGTTAAAGGTCAGGCACAGGAGCGAGATTTATTCCACACCCATTATCCTCATAACTTGACTAAAAATGCTTCTATTTCGACTAAACTTTAGTATGTTGTTCCGGAGGTATACTGACTGAACCAATTCTGTTTAATATGATCGAAATGGGGTCAAAGGTCAGGGCACAGGAGCGAGATTTATTCCACAGCCATTATCGTCGTAACTTGAATAATAACTTGAGTAAAAATGCTTCTGTTGCGACAAAACTGTAGTATGTTGTTCCGGAGGTACACTTAATGAATCAATAGTCAGGGTAGGTAGGAAGGTTTGTCTGCGCGCGATTTCTGGTATGTTGGAAAGCGTATCATAATCAGTGCATTGCATGATTTTACTAACTTGTTTTATGTGGAAATGTTACGTGAGAAGCTGTTAACTAACATGCAAGTGGACAGATGCCCAATCTTTATGCATGATGGTGCTCCATGCCACAGATCAGGAACAGTAAAGGACTACCTGCAAAGGGAAAACACAACTGTGCTTGATTGGCCAGGTAATAGTCCGGACCTTAACCCCATCGAAAATTTGTAGATCATTTTAAAAGACAAGGTAGCAGAAAAACAGCCACCATCGAATTCCCAAGCTTCGATTGACGTGATAAAGTACATGTGGTGCAAAGACATTTCAAGTTACTACTGCAAATCCCTCATTGAGAGTATGCCACATCGTATTCGGTCCGTTATAAAAAACAAAGTGGCCACACAAAGTACTGATTTCGGTCTTTTTGTATTCTAAAGAATGTAAGTATTCATCTGTGGTGTCATTTTTTTAAATATCTCTGTCTAGTAATTAGTTGCTTCTTTTAAAATCTAAATTTTCAATAAATTGACAGGTGGTCTTAAACTTTTGCAAATCACTGTATAAGCAGGTAGTTGGTGTTAAGAAATGTTTATACAGCGTAAAATGGGCAAATGCGCCTGCGCCTTTACCCTTCCGTTGCCCTGAACACATGTTAAACGCCATCAGCTCTCAAGAACCTTCTGCTTAAGCTCTTCTGCAGAAACTGAATGTAGACCGTGCAAACTTCTGGTTCTTTTTTTTTTCGCCTTTCACTGTGTGGCATCCACGATCTGAGAATTTTGAAAATTAGAAACGTTGGAGTTCTCAATTTATTTAGCCATTTACTCTGAAAATGCATATTCGAAAGTGACCAAGCTGAGGTTAAACAGCACGAGTCTCGAATTATTCTTTTGGACAAGTTTTTGATTCTATGGGAGGCAGAATTTATGTAAATTCAAAGACTATGCGTCATCGGCCCAAATGACTCAGATTCGCGAGCCCTTCGCGTAGAGAACGATCTCGTTTTCCGCATCATCATTATTTTCTCTTTCCTCGTCTTTTCTTGATCTTCATTTTAAAGCGGCATAACATTGACTTTAAATGAAAGTATCTACCTTAAAGCATAATGGCTTTATCTCTGTCGAATAACCAGATATATCTTCTAGGCATAAAAACTGTCTTGTTAAGTAGCATTTCTTTTTTTTTTTTACGTAGGGAAGCGATATAAGTATTTTTCAAGCTACTGCTGAGTTAAAATTTTCATTCACTAAAGTGAATTGAATTATCACAAAAATTCCAGAGCGGCATTCCATTTGCACACCTAAACCAAGAGAGCATTTCATAGGGGTAGTAAGTCTAACCTTTGCTCTTTTTCAAATTTCGAGTTTTACTGATTTTAGAAAAACGTCGACGAAAGGTTTTCTTTTCAGAAGTAGAAGACGTGTAAACATTAAAATGCTGTTAAGTTCGCATGTTGTGTCCTTGTACGTGTTTTTTCTCCTCAATGTTAATATATTAAAAAAATCATGCATCAGAATGCCACCACTCTGTCTCAAGAGAAGTTTTCTTTTTTAATATTCTTGTTTCTGCGTAAAATTCTCTTTTGAGTGCAGCTGTGCTCTTCGCATGCTATATGTTTTTAAGAACCCTGAGAAAAAAACTGATTGATTGCATTCACAAATTGCATAAATAATCGCTATGAAAATAAAATTCACTTATAAGTGTATGAATTCTTCATGTCTTATTATTGTCTTTGCGCCATACGTAAGCACTGGAAGGATGCATTGATCGAACACTTTTCTTTTAAGACATAATGGCATATTGCACTTGAAAATTATTCTGTTTCTTCCAAAGGCAAGTTTTATACGCCGATTAATTTCTTCATCAATGTGACCCTCACTTGATATCTGCTGTCCACGATAAACGTACGCATCTGTTATCTCCAGCTTTTCTCCATCAATCGATAAATCTTCATTTCTTGTAAAAGCATTGTACATCACTTTTGTTTTCTAAAAGTTCATTTTTAATCCCAGCACTTCTTTACTCTTGTCAGCCAGTTCCTGTATCATACTCTGCAGCTCTGATGGGGTAATTGCAAAAATGACTACGTCATCAGCAAAACGAAGGTGATTTAGATAATATCTATTAATATTTATCCCTTTATTTTCCCAATTCAGTGATTTTTTTAAATTTGGTCACGTCAGTACACTTTGTTTGTTGTATGAGCTTGCCACGCTCGAGTTTAACTTCGAGTTGCATCTTACATATCACCATTCTATGGTCACTAAGTTCAACACATTGCAGTCTTCCATGACAAATTTCTCTTTATACATAATAAAATCAATTTCACTTGTCCATCCATTGGGATGCCTTCATGTACTTTTCCTTTGCGGATTTTTCTTGAAAAAGGAGTTCATGATGAAAAACCCTTCTGCCTCTGCAAACTCTACGAGAGTATTTCCACGCTGGCTTCTATTGCCGTGGCCGAATTCATCTACTGAAGTTTCATTCTGTTGCCGTTGCCCTATTTTTGCATTGAAATCTTCCATAATTATCTTCAAGTGCTGCTTGTTTTTATTATTTAGATGACGAATTTCCTCATAAAATTCTTCAATTTCTTCTTCAGGATGACTTGTGGTGGGTGCATAAGTTTGAATAATCTGAGCCTTGTATCTTCTCGAGAGTTGGATAACGAGTCGTGCAGCTCTGTCAGAGGAACTTTCAACTTCTACAATTTATCCTTCAGTTTCTTGTTTATTATAAATCCAACACTACTAGTTCTGCCAGTATCTGTCCCACGATAGTAGAAGAGATGTCCACTTTTCAGTTCAATGGGATCTTCTCCTTTTCTCCTTACCTCACTTAGCCCGACGATGTCCCACTTGATCCTTTGTAGTTCTTCTTTCAATTCAAGAAGCCTTGAATCAGAAGATAGGGAGAGTCCATTATACGTAGCCAAGGTCAGCGTCAGATGGCAGCCTAGTCCGGTCCTACGGTGATTCTTAGCACCCTCTGCCTTCATGTCGCACTGGCCGCTGCCTTGGTCAGGTACATTCCAGCTGCCGGAGACTGAGGGCCAAGATTTAAGTTGTGAAGTCATTGGAGGGGTTTGGCCATAAATGACCACGCTGGCCAAGCGGGTTAGTGAGTGTGGGACAGCATTTCCTCTAATCCCGATGGTGTAGTTATACCGCTATTGGCGGTCGTCAGAGCCCCTTTAGTGGGAACAGGATGCACCACGAGAAGGCGGGTTTGACATTTGTCAAGGAGAGGCTGTGATGTTGCGCATCACCTGACCTTACATCCCTACGTAGTGTATATTATAGTAATTTGCTTGTTCAGTTCAGTTCTCATTTATGTATACGTATGTAAGGTCAGGTGATGCGTAACATCACAGCCTCTCCTTGACAAATGTCAACCCCGCCTTCTCGTGGTGCATCCTGTTCCTACTAAAGGGGCTCTGACGACCGCCAATAGCGGTATAACTATACCATCGGGATCAGAGGAAATGCTATCCCACACTCACCAACCCGCTTGGCCAGCGTGGTGAGTTATGGCCAAACACCTCCAAAATGACTCTACAACTTAAATCTTGGCCCTCAGTCTCCGGCAGCTGGAATGTACCTGGCCAAGGCAGCGGCCAGTGCGACATGAAGGCAGAGGGTGCTAAGAATCCCCGGAGGACCGGACTAGGCTGCCATTTGATGCTGACCTTGGCTACCTATAACGGACGCTCCCTATCTTCTGATTCAAGGCTTCTTGAATTGGAAGAGGAACTACAAAGGATCAAGTGGGACATCGTGGGGCTAAGTGAGGTAAAGAGAAAAGGAGAAGATCTCATTGAACTGAAAAGTGGACATCTCTTCTATTATCGTGGGACAGATACTGGCAGAACTAGTGGTGTTGGATTTATAATAAACAAGAAACTGAAGGATAAAGTGGTAGAAGTTGAAAGTTCCTCTGACAGAGCTGCACGACTCGTTATCCAACTATCGAGAAGATACCAGGCTCAGATTATTCAAACTTATGCACCCACCACAAGTCATCCTGAAGAAGAAATTGAAGAATTTTATGAGGAAATTCGTCATCTAAATAATAAAGGTAAGCAGCACTTGAAGATAATTATGGGAGATTTCAATGCAAAAATAGGGCAACGGCAACAGAATGAAACTTCAGTAGGTAAATTCGGTCACGGCAACAGAAACCAGCGTGGAAATACTCTCGTTGAGTTTGCAGAGGCAGAAGGATTTTTCATCTTGAACTCCTTTTTTAAGAAAAAGCCACACAGGAAATGGACATGGAGACATCCAATTGGGACGACAAGTGAAATTGATTTTATTATGTGTAACAAAAAATTCGTCATCGAAGACTGCAGTGTGCTGAACAAGTTCAACACAGGTAGTGACCATAGATTGGTGAGATGTAAGATGCACCTCAACACTAAACTGGAACGTGGCAAGCTCATAAGACAAACAAAATGTATTGACATAACCAACCTTAAAAAACACCATAATACTTTCAAGTTGGAACTGAAGAACAGATTCTCTGCTTTAGAAGGCCTAACATCGGAAGAAATGGATATTTCGGAAGTTAACAGAAAAGTAACCAAAGCTCTAATGGAAACAGAAACAAAATTAGCTGGGTCTAAGAACAAGTTGCATGTGAACAAATTATCAGGAAAAACCAAAATGTTGATGCAAAAAGAAGAGAGATGAGGACAACTAAAGAAGATGTGACTTCCAAAGTGGAATATATAGAGCTATGCAAGACAACACGAAAAAGTATCACTGAAGACGTAAGGAAATTCAACTGTGAGCTAGTGAGGAAAGCAATTGAAAACAACCAAAGCCTTAAGATAGCAAAGGGACATCTCAGTAAGGGAAGAAAACAGATTATGGCTCTGAGAAAAGAAGATGGTTCTATAACAAGAAATAGAGGCGAAATTTTGACAAGAGTGAAAGATTTCTACTCCAAATTATATGAAAGGGATGATACATGTACTCCAGACATCATGAAAAGTACCAGAGTTCTTCCAGTCCTCCCAGCAGAAGTTGCTCATGCAATCAAGAACATGAAGCGGGGGAAAGCTCCAGGAGAAGATGGAATTACTATAGACATCATACAAGAAGCAAGTGGAGAAATCGAAACAGTACTCGCCCAAATTTTCACTCGATGCCTTAATGAAAGGAAGATTCCTGAGGATTGGAACAACGCTACAATGATCCTGCTACATAAAAAAGGTGACATTGAGGATCTCAGGAACTACAGACCTATCAGCCTCCTATCAGTGGTTTATAAAATCTTCACTAAAGTTCTTTCACACCGCTTGAAGGTAACACTGGACATGGCTCAACCGAGAGAACAAGCTGGATTCAGGAGTGGCTACAGCACAATAGATCATATCCACGTACTGAGAGAACTAATTGAAAGAGCGAGGGAATATGAACTTCCATTGTGCATGGCTTTTATCGATTATGAAAAAGCCTTTGATTCGGTGAAACCATCAGCAGTTACCACGGCTCTGAAATCCTGCGGTATTGAAGATGCATACATTAATATTATTAATAACATCTATGAAAATGCAAGTGCAAAGATTCGGCTGTTTGAAAATACAACACACATAAAAATTGGAAAGGGAGTGAGACAAGGTGACACCATATCTCCGAAGCTCTTTAATGCCACATTGGAAAATGTCTTTCAATCACTGAACTGGGAAAACAAAGGGATAAAGATTAATGGAGATTATCTAACCCACCTTCGTTTTGCTGATGACGTAGTCATTTTTGCAACTACCCCATCAGAGCTGCAGAGTATGATCCAGGAACTTGCTGACAAGAGTAAAGAAGTGGGATTAAAAATGAACTTTCAGAAGACAAAAGTGATGTTCAATGCTTTTACAAGAAATGAAGATTTATCGATTGATGGAGAAAAACTGGAGATAACAGATACATATGTTTATCTTGGACAGCAGATATCAAGTGAGGGTCACATTGATGAAGAAATTAATCGGCGTACAAAACTTGCCTGGAGAGCTTTTGGAAGAAACAGCATAATTTTCAAGAGCAATAGGCCATTATGTCTTAAAAGAAAAGTGTTTGATCAATGCATCCTTCCAGTGCTTACGTATGGTGCGGAGACGTGGACCTTAACTAAAAGAGACATACAAAGGCTGCAGACAACTCAAAGTAGCATGGAGAGGTGCATGCTTGGTGTAACCAGGAGAGATAAGAAGAGGAACTCGTGGATCCGAAAAATGACAAGAGTGGAAGACATCATGATCAGAGTTAAATCCCTGAAATGGCAATGGGCTGGACATACTGCCAGAAGGACAGATCATCGATGGACAGCCGAAATTTTAGATTGGATTCCAAGGGACAGGAAAAGACCCAGAAGAAGACCACATGGGAGATGGGTAGATGAAATTCGAAAGTATGCAGGGGTGACATGGAGGAGACTGGCACAAGACAGACCGTTGTGGAGGAAACTTGGGGAGACCTTCGTCCAGCAGTGGATTGATAATGGTTGACAATGATGATGATGATGATATGCACTTTTTAAGAACGTCACAGAGTAAACTTCTGTTTAATATAAATCAACTGCTGCGCAGTTCTTTGCTCCTACGTTATCTAGAGCATTTCGCATTTGCGTTATTGGACTTTCTTAAACAGAATAACATCAGACTTTAAGAAATTTCTTAGGATCTAAAACCATTTGTTGCGTAACTTTTAATCCAGAATCCGCTCTGCAAGTTGGGGGATGTAGTATTAATAAGGGCGTGCCTCCACTATAAAAAAATCCAAACACTTTTTGGCAGATTTCAGCAAACCTATTTGAAATGGATAAGTGAACCTCAGCTACTGAGTTTCACCTAGTTTTTTTTTATAAAAAGAATACCAAACTTTACCAATGAATAATGGTATCATAAAAATGAACCCTGATTCCGAGGTGATTTTATGTTATTCATGTGCGACGTAAGCAAATGCGGTTAGGGGTAGATGTCGTGCTAACGTAATATGGAACGAAAAAAAAAGCAAAGGTAAATTAACTGGCCCGTTTCTTCCGGTTTTAGCGGTAAATGATTTGCATATTAGCATTCTGACCTTTAAGCAGATAAGAAGTAACCATATTATGTGAAAACATGTCGCTTGACCTATATTATTCTATCGTGCGCACGATGCTGATGCACGTACTATTGCGTGCAATGTTTTGACAAATCACGCTCAACAAGAATCTTACCTTCACCGTAACGAAAGGAAAATAAAACTGTTTCCCACGACGACAGCGTAACGGATCGATTATGTTAAGGACGTGACAACGTTGGAGAAGGTTACACTACATCATCCGATCTTCAAGGAGATGTTTCTCATGCATTTTTCATGGGATAATGATCACGAAATCAAAACATATAAATATAGCACCATGGAAAATTTACGAAGATTGTACCAAAAGTAATGCAAAAGTGGTGACACTTTTTTATTAACTCACAGAGGTCGTTCAAATTGTACATGTTGATAGAGTAACTCTTTCTTTATACAAAGGTACTACTCAACTTAGTCTCCATCACAAGCGATGCATCTGCGCCATCGTTGAACCTAACTGTAGAATCCTCTTAAAAACAACTCAGGTGTAGACTGTTGTACCCACTTCTTCACAGACACTTTCACTTCATCTGTGTCATCAAATCTTTGTTCCCGCAGACTATCCTTCATTGGACCGAACAGGTGGAAATCGGAGGGCGCGAAATCAGGGTTGTACGGTGAATGGAGGACCACGGGCCATCCTAAATTGCTGATCGCCTGATTTATTGCCAAAGATGCGTGTGGTCTCGCAATGTCATGGTGAATATGGATCCTTTTTAGATTCTTTTTCGGTCTTTTCCTCCTCATGGTTCCTCTAAGCTTGTTGAGTGTCTCAATGTACCGCTCGCTGGTCACGGTATTGCCACGTTCCAGAAAATCAAGAGAATGACACCCCTGTCATTCCAAAAGACAGTCACCATGACTCTTTGTGCTGATCGCTGGCTCTTGAACTACTTAGGCATTGGTGAAGAGGTGTGACGCCATTTCATGGGTTGATTCTTCGTTTCCGGATCGTTAAGGTACGCCCACGTTTCATCCCCTGTCACAAGATCGGAAAAAAAGCTTGTCATGAAAGAATTCCAGCAGATCTCAGCACACTTCCACTCTGCTCTCCTTCAAATCGGGTGTCAACTGCCAAGGTACCCACTTTTCACACACTTTCCGATACCCTAAGTCTTCCACCATCTTCTGTATGTCATTGTGACCACAGTCCAGTTGTGCAACAAGCTTACGGATTGTGACTCGTCTCTCCGCGAGAATCAATTCATCCACTCGCTGACAATTCGTGTCAGTGGTCGCGAATGATAGTCTCCCCCTGCGTGGTTTGTCTTCAATGCTGGTTTCCCCTTCTTTAAACTTCTTAATCTATCTGTGCATATGTCTTGTTAATGCTGTCCTCTCCATAAACATTTCGTAGCCGTCTGTGGATGTCGGACAGCCTGCACTCTTCCTTCGCCAAGAACTCAATGACGGCACGTTGCTTTTGCTTGGAATCCATTATTTACCTGCAATGAAGAAGAAAGGTTACTATAGAGAAAGGGTTACTCTACCAACATATGCAATTTGAACGACTCTGTCAGTTAATAAAGTTATGCCCTCTTTTGAATTACTTTCGATACAACTATCCTATGGGTTTTTTTCTTGTATTTTAAAACCTGGAATTGCTGAAAATTAGATTATTACTGCTTTGTTAAAAATGGCAATTTTCAGAGAAATGTAATCCAGGAAAAAATTGCAAAGATCAGGTGCAGCAGAAATCTTGAAAGAAATGCCTATACCTGTTCCGCTAAACGATACACAGAACTTAGATTTCCTGTCCTATCGGAAAGACAATAAAGTGAATCACTGAGAGAGAGCCCAGTTTTTTGAGACTAACTGAGATTTTCTGCACAGCATTAAACATTTTAAAATTGATTTATATGCGATACCAATACTCCAATACGAGCTTACATAGTCCCACGCTGTCCAATTATTCTAATATGTTAAATAACTCGTCTATGTTAAATAAGTACAGTAATCCTAAATTTTCTTGAAGGCCTCTTTCAGCAGAATATTTCAGTAGGATTTAGTTATTGGGTACCTACGCTAAGCCGAGTGGGATATACAGGGCGCCCATAAATGAAGTATACAACTTCAGTATGCTATTGAAAAAAAAACCTACAATAAATAACAACTTACTTTTAATGTCAAATGCATGGCAACTGTCAAATTTTTTTTTAAATGTCAGTAGGTTTCCACGTGTGCTCCGTTGGTTTCTCACAGGATGTCTAAACAATAGCCCAGTTCCACCCACGTACGCTGCACAATGTTAGTTGTAACAAGGCTGCAGAAATGCGTTATTTCAGCTCAGTGATAGATATAACCTTTTCCTTGTACACAATGTCCTTAATAAATCCCCAGAAACAAAAATCGCATGGGGTAATATCAAGAGAACGGGGTAGCCGTCGTACCCCACGTCCAATCCAACACCCTGGGAAATGGTGGTCTAAAAGATAAAATTTTTCATTACATGAGACACCTGGCGCCATCTATCATCTGACTTGACAAACTTTAATACTTGCGACGTCTTTTGACGTTTAAAGTAATTTTTTTCTATCGTATTTTTTTAATAGCACACTGAAGTTGTATACTTCACTTATTTAGACAGCGAACAGGCTAAAATTTCTCTTTGTCAAATATTTCTTGACATAACAGCAGGTGAATTTCTTTTATAGATTTTGCTGTTTAAAACGATAGACTGGTGCTCTATCGTACTAACTGCAGAGATAAATGACTTCAATATCGCATTTCGAGGAAGAAAAATTAAATTACTGATTATATTAGTTGGTGCTAGTGCTTATTACAACAGAAGGACCAGGATGGATATTTGACCCGTGCCTCACCTTCAAGATGGGCCTCCAATTTAGATTTTTGACTGTATAGTTCTTAATTTTTTAAGACACCGGCGGTCGAAAAAAAAAAAAAGAAATGGCACACTCCTCCATTTACTTCGGAGAGGGTTTGCTTGGTAAGTACCATTAATGTACACAGAAGAGCCAGATATACACAGATGCCTTGATGTACACAGAAAAGCCAAAACAGTTTGGCCACCTGCTTAATATCAACGTCATATGCTTAATATCAACGTCCTCAACGTACAGCCGAAACAGCTCTTACTCAGCTAGGCGTAAATGCTACATTTTAAGAGGTGCCTTGTGATATCTGGTACCAACACGTTACTAACAGATCCTTTAACTCTTGTAAGTTACGTGGTTAAGCCGACACAGATCGGATTTGCTGTTCCAAGACAAACCACTGACGCTCGATTGGATTCACGTCGGGGAATTTGGAGACCAGAGCAATACCAGGAAGGCTTCCTCGTGTTCCGCGAACCATTCTCGGCCTATCCGGGCAATTTGGCGTGGCGCATTATCCTGCTGAAAGAAAGCACTTCTAGAGGGGAATGCCGTTGCCATGAAAGGATGTACCTGGTCTCCAATGATGCGTATGTAGGTGTTAGATGTCATTGTTTCCTGCTCATGACTGAGAGTTTTTCAGCAGATCATTGCCCAAATTATTACACTTCCTCCACCGGTTCATCCTAGTGTCAACACTTCACCAGGTAAACGACGCACATGGCCTTCCACATGGTGCAACAGGAAACGAGATTCATCTTACCACACGACCTTCCTTCAATCATGCAAGATCCAGTTTTGACGCTCACGTGTCCATTTCTGATGCTTTCGACGGTGAAGCGGGATTAGCATGGACGCTTGGAGCGGACCGTAGCCATGTCGGTCCGTTTTCATCAGGTTTCGATGTACTGTGTGTTGTGTCACATTAGTCCAGTAACCATCATTCAAATAACCGGTATGTTGCGCCACAGTATTCTTAGTGTTGTAACACATGAAAGTTCAGTTTATAATGTTGTAACACATTGTTCTTGTCACCAGCATTCAAATTACCGGTGAGTTGCGCCACAGTATTCTTAGTGTTGTAACACATGAAAGTTCAGTTTATAGTGTTGTAACACATTATTCTCGTCACCAGCATTCAATACCGGCGAGTTGTGCTACAGTATTCTTAGTGTTGTAACACATGAAAGTTCAGTATATAGTATTGTAACACATTATTCTCGTCACCAGCATTCAATACCGGCGAGTTGTGCTACAGTATCCTTAGTGTTGTAACACATAAAAGTTCAGTTTATAGTGTTGCAACACATTATTCTCGTCACCAGCATTCAATACCGGCGAGTTGTGCTACAGTATCCTTAGTGTTGTAACACATGAAAGTTCAGTTTATAGTGTTGTAACACATTATTCTCGTCACCAGCATTCAAATTACCGGTGAGTGGCGCCACAGTGTCCTTAGTGTTGTAACACATGAAAGTTCAGTTTATAATGTTGTAAAACATTATTCCTGTCACCAGCATTCAAATTACTGGTGAGTTGTGCCACAGTATCCTTAGTATTGTAACACATGAAAGTTCAGTTTATAGTATTGTAACGCATAAAAATTTCAGTTTATCGTGTTGTAACACATTATTCTCGTCACCAGCATTCAATACCGGCGATTGTAACACATGAAAGTTCAGTTTATAGTGTCGTAACTAACACATTATTCTCGTCACCAGCATTCAAATTACCGGTGAGTGGCGCCACAGTGTCCTTAGTGTTGTAACACATGAAAGTTCAGTTTATAATGTTGTAAAACATTATTCCTGTCACCAGCATTCAAATTACTGGTGAGTTGTGCCACAGTATCCTTAGTATTGTAACACATGAAAGTTCAGTTTATAGTATTGTAACGCATAAAAATTTCAGTTTATCGTGTTGTAACACATTATTCTCGTCACCAGCATTCAATACCGGCGATTGTAACACATGAAAGTTCAGTTTATAGTGTCGTAACTAACACATTATTCTCGTCACCAGCATTCAAATTACCGGTGAGTGGCGCCACAGTGTCCTTAGTGTTGTAACACATGAAAGTTCAGTTTATAATGTTGTAAAACATTATTCCTGTCACCAGCATTCAAATTACTGGTGAGTTGTGCCACAGTATCCTTAGTATTGTAACACATGAAAGTTCAGTTTATAGTATTGTAACGCATAAAAATTTCAGTTTATCGTGTTGTAACACATTATTCTCGTCACCAGCATTCAATACCGGCGATTGTAACACATGAAAATTCAGTTTATAGTGTCGTAACTAACACATTATTCTCGTCACCAGCATTCAAATTACCGGTGAGTGGCGCCACAGTGTCCTTAGTGTTGTAACACATGAAAGTTCAGTTTATAATGTTGTAAAACATTATTCCTGTCACCAGCATTCAAATTACTGGTGAGTTGTGCCACAGTATCCTTAGTATTGTAACACATGAAAGTTCAGTTTATAGTATTGTAACGCATAAAAATTTCAGTTTATCGTGTTGTAACACATTATTCTCGTCACCAGCATTCAATACCGGCGATTGTAACACATGAAAGTTCAGTTTATAGTGTCGTAACTAACACATTATTCTCGTCACCAGCATTCAAATTACCGGTGAGTGGCGCCACAGTGTCCTTAGTGTTGTAACACATGAAAGTTCAGTTTATAATGTTGTAAAACATTATTCCTGTCACCAGCATTCAAATTACTGGTGAGTTGTGCCACAGTATCCTTAGTATTGTAACACATGAAAGTTCAGTTTATAGTATTGTAACGCATAAAAATTTCAGTTTATCGTGTTGTAACACATTATTCTCGTCACCAGCATTCAATACCGGCGATTGTAACACATGAAAGTTCAGTTTATAGTGTCGTAACTAACACATTATTCTCGTCACCAGCATTCAAATTACCGGTGAGTGGCGCCACAGTGTCCTTAGTGTTGTAACACATGAAAGTTCAGTTTATAATGTTGTAAAACATTATTCCTGTCACCAGCATTCAAATTACTGGTGAGTTGTGCCACAGTATCCTTAGTATTGTAACACATGAAAGTTCAGTTTATAGTATTGTAACGCATAAAAATTTCAGTTTATCGTGTTGTAACACATTATTCTCGTCACCAGCATTCAATACCGGCGATTGTAACACATGAAAGTTCAGTTTATAGTGTCGTAACTAACACATTATTCTCGTCACCAGCATTCAAATTACCGGTGAGTGGCGCCACAGTGTCCTTAGTGTTGTAACACATGAAAGTTCAGTTTATAATGTTGTAAAACCTTATTCCTGTCACCAGCATTCAAATTACTGGCGAGTTGTGCCACAGTATCCTTAGTATTGTAACACATGAAAGTTCAGTTTATAGTATTGTAACGCATAAAAGTTCAGTTTATCGTGTTGTAACACATTATTCTCGTCACCAGCATTCAATACCGGCGATTGTAACACATGAAAGTTCAGTTTATAGTGTCGTAACTAACACATTATTCTCGTCACCAGCATTCAAATTACCGGTGAGTGGCGCCACAGTGTCCTTAGTGTTGTAACACATGAAAGTTCAGTTTATAATGTTGTAAAACATTATTCCTGTCACCAGCATTCAAATTACTGGTGAGTTGTGCCACAGTATCCTTAGTATTGTAACACATGAAAGTTCAGTTTATAGTATTGTAACGCATAAAAATTTCAGTTTATCGTGTTGTAACACATTATTCTCGTCACCAGCATTCAATACCGGCGATTGTAACACATGAAAGTTCAGTTTATAGTGTCGTAACTAACACATTATTCTCGTCACCAGCATTCAAATTACCGGTGAGTGGCGCCACAGTGTCCTTAGTGTTGTAACACATGAAAGTTCAGTTTATAATGTTGTAAAACATTATTCCTGTCACCAGCATTCAAATTACTGGTGAGTTGTGCCACAATATCCTTAGTATTGTAACACATGAAAGTTCAGTTTATAGTATTGTAACGCATAAACATTTCAGTTTATCGTGTTGTAACACATTATTCTCGTCACCAGCATTCAATACCGGCGATTGTAACACATGAAAGTTCAGTTTATAGTGTCGTAACTAACACATTATTCTCGTCACCAGCATTCAAATTACCGGTGAGTGGCGCCACAGTGTCCTTAGTGTTGTAACACATGAAAGTTCAGTTTATAATGTTGTAAAACCTTATTCCTGTCACCAGCATTCAAATTACTGGCGAGTTGTGCCATAGTATCCTTAGTATTGTAACACATGAAAGTTCAGTTTATAGTATTGTAACGCATAAAAGTTCAGTTTATCGTGTTGTAACACATTATTCTCGTCACCAGCATTCAATACCGGCGATTGTAACACATGAAAGTTCAGTTTATAGTGTCGTAACTAACACATTATTCTCGTCACCAGCATTCAAATTACCGGTGAGTGGCGCCACAGTGTCCTTAGTGTTGTAACACATGAAAGTTCAGTTTATAATGTTGTAAAACATTATTCCTGTCACGAGCATTCAAATTACTGGTGAGTTGTGCAACAGTATCCTTAGTATTGTAACACATGAAAGTTCAGTTTATAGTATTGTAACGCATAAAAATTTCAGTTTATCGTGTTGTAACACATTATTCTCGTCACCAGCATTCAATACCGGCGATTGTAACACATGAAAGTTCAGTTTATAGTGTCGTAACTAACACATTATTCTCGTCACCAGCATTCAAATTACCGGTGAGTGGCGCCACAGTGTCCTTAGTGTTGTAACACATGAAAGTTCAGTTTATAATGTTGTAAAACATTATTCCTGTCAGCAGCATTCAAATTACTGGTGAGTTGTGCCACAGTATCCTTAGTATTGTAACACATGAAAGTTCAGTTTATAGTATTGTAACGCATAAAAATTTCAGTTTATCGTGTTTTAACACATTATTCTCGTCACCAGCATTCAATACCGGCGATTGTAACACATGAAAGTTCAGTTTATAGTGTCGTAACTAACACATTATTCTCGTCACCAGCATTCAAATTACCGGTGAGTGGCGCCACAGTGTCCTTAGTGTTGTAACACATGAAAGTTCAGTTTATAATGTTGTAAAACATTATTCCTGTCACCAGCATTCAAATTACTGGTGAGTTGTGCCACAGTATCCTTAGTATTGTAACACATGAAAGTTCAGTTTATAGTATTGTAACGCATAAAAATTTCAGTTTATCGTGTTGTAACACATTATTCTCGTCACCAGCATTCAATACCGGCGATTGTAACACATGAAAGTTCAGTTTATAGTGTCGTAACTAACACATTATTCTCGTCACCAGCATTCAAATTACCGGTGAGTGGCGCCACAGTGTCCTTAGTGTTGTAACACATGAAAGTTCAGTTTATAATGTTGTAAAACATTATTCCTGTCACCAGCATTCAAATTACTGGTGAGTTGTGCCACAGTATCCTTAGTATTGTAACACATGAAAGTTCAGTTTATAGTATTGTAACGCATAAAAATTTCAGTTTATCGTGTTGTAACACATTATTCTCGTCACCAGCATTCAATACCGGCGATTGTAACACATGAAAGTTCAGTTTATAGTGTCGTAACTAACACATTATTCTCGTCACCAGCATTCAAATTACCGGTGAGTGGCGCCACAGTGTCCTTAGTGTTGTAACACATGAAAGTTCAGTTTATAATGTTGTAAAACCTTATTCCTGTCACCAGCATTCAAATTACTGGCGAGTTGTGCCATAGTATCCTTAGTATTGTAACACATGAAAGTTCAGTTTATAGTATTGTAACGCATAAAAGTTCAGTTTATCGTGTTGTAACACATTATTCTCGTCACCAGCATTCAATACCGGCGATTGTAACACATGAAAGTTCAGTTTATAGTGTCGTAACTAACACACTATTCTCGTCACCAGCATTCAAATTACCGGTGAGTGGCGCCACAGTGTCCTTAGTGTTGTAACACATGAAAGTTCAGTTTATAATGTTGTAAAACATTATTCCTGTCACCAGCATTCAAATTACTGGTGAGTTGTGCCACAGTATCCTTAGTATTGTAACACATGAAAGTTCAGTTTATAGTATTGTAACGCATAAAAATTTCAGTTTATCGTGTTGTAACACATTATTCTCGTCACCAGCATTCAATACCGGCGATTGTAACACATGAAAGTTCAGTTTATAGTGTCGTAACTAACACATTATTCTCGTCACCAGCATTCAAATTACCGGTGAGTGGCGCCACAGTGTCCTTAGTGTTGTAACACATGAAAGTTCAGTTTATAATGTTGTAAAACATTATTCCTGTCACCAGCATTCAAATTACTGGTGAGTTGTGCCACAGTATCCTTAGTATTGTAACACATGAAAGTTCAGTTTATAGTATTGTAACGCATAAAAATTTCAGTTTATCGTGTTGTAACACATTATTCTCGTCACCAGCATTCAATACCGGCGATTGTAACACATGAAAGTTCAGTTTATAGTGTCGTAACTAACACATTATTCTCGTCACCAGCATTCAAATTACCGGTGAGTGGCGCCACAGTGTCCTTAGTGTTGTAACACATGAAAGTTCAGTTTATAATGTTGTAAAACATTATTCCTGTCACCAGCATTCAAATTACTGGTGAGTTGTGCCACAGTATCCTTAGTATTGTAACACATGAAAGTTCAGTTTATAGTATTGTAACGCATAAAAATTTCAGTTTATCGTGTTGTAACACATTATTCTCGTCACCAGCATTCAATACCGGCGATTGTAACACATGAAAGTTCAGTTTATAGTGTCGTAACTAACACATTATTCTCGTCACCAGCATTCAAATTACCGGTGAGTGGCGCCACAGTGTCCTTAGTGTTGTAACACATGAAAGTTCAGTTTATAATGTTGTAAAACATTATTCCTGTCACCAGCATTCAAATTACTGGCGAGTTGTGCCATAGTATCCTTAGTATTGTAACACATGAAAGTTCAGTTTATAGTATTGTAACGCATAAAAGTTCAGTTTATCGTGTTGTAACACATTATTCTCGTCACCAGCATTCAATACCGGCGATTGTAACACATGAAAGTTCAGTTTATAGTGTCGTAACTAACACATTATTCTCGTCACCAGCATTCAAATTACCGGTGAGTGGCGCCACAGTGTCCTTAGTGTTGTAACACATGAAAGTTCAGTTTATAATGTTGTAAAACCTTATTCCTGTCACCAGCATTCAAATTACTGGCGAGTTGTGCCATAGTATCCTTAGTATTGTAACACATGAAAGTTCAGTTTATAGTATTGTAACGCATAAAAGTTCAGTTTATCGTGTTGTAACACATTATTCTCGTCACCAGCATTCAATACCGGCGATTGTAACACATGAAAGTTCAGTTTATAGTGTCGTAACTAACACATTATTCTCGTCACCAGCATTCAAATTACTGGCGAGTTGCGCCACAGTGTCCTTAGTGTTGTAACACATAAAAGTTCAGTTTATAGTGTTGTAACGCATTATTCCCATCACCAGTATTCAAATTACCGGCGAGTTGCGCCACAGTATCCTTTCTGTTAGCTTGTACCATACAGGATAGGCTTCGCTCACCTCTAGCATCGATGAGCCGTGCTCATTCCCGGCGGTTCGTATGGTTTCTCCTCCTCTGACCACTTTTTGAGGGTACGAACCACAGCTGACTGAAAGCACCCAACAAGCTTTGTCGTCTCGGATATGCTCTAACCTAGGCTTCTGACAATTATATTTTTTTATTGGGGTTTAACTACCGCCGTGAGCAACTCAATGGGCTATAAGCAGTCACTCGTCCCTAATTTAGGGCCAATGGTTTCAGGGAAGGGAGCGAACCAGTGCAGTAAGTCAAATACAACGTTTATGCTTCGCCGGGATTCCAACCGGGACACATCTCGGACGAACGGTCAAAAACCATCGCCCAGACCACTGCGCCACCGGGGCGGCCAATTACAGTTTGGAGTTTGTAAAACTCGCTTAAGTCCGCTATCTTTCCCGTCTGAAAAACAAGAATAAGATTGAAAAAGTAGGAACTGTACACCAAATTATATTCAAAATAGTATAACTATACTAAAAATCCGTGGCGTAGAATTTCTATTCTGCGCCAAGAATTTTCGGATTTTTAGTATAGTTATACGATTTTGAGAAGAATAAGATTGATTAACAGAGCTCAGTAAGCTGTTATTTACTGCATTTCATGATCTTTACATGCGCTGTCATTTATCCGCAGTTGCTTCGACTTTCATAAAGATGCGCTGGTCTTAATTTTTTACCTCTTCGGTGTATAAGCTGCATGGAGAATTCCACCATTAGCAAAAAGACGGATTAGGTGGCATGCTGTAGAATAGAAATCAGTGGTTCACAAACGAAAGGATATGGGCAAACCTTTGATGTACGGCTGCGTTGTAAAAAAATGCATCCGAACTTTTACGTTCAACAACTGGATATGCAATTTGGTCAGAGAGCAATAGAAAAAGCTAATAACAAAACAAACGATGAGAACCATGTAAATAAAGTTTATTCAGGATAACTTATGTAAAATAAGAATTTAAAAGAAAAAAATAGAAATCGCTCAACTTGGGTTTCTCAACTCTTCGTAAACATATAATACCTTACCCAAGTTTTGACTTCTAATGGAGTCAAAAACTGGGTAAAGTATTATAGTGGCAGTTCATCACGCGAAGAAATAGAATTGCACCACGGAAGAAGATAATCTAACAGCGTGCGTTTTGTTTTAGGGGTCTAACAAAAGCAGGCTGCCTTTGTGGTGGGGGTCAGAGTTAGAAACGGGTCAAAAATTTCGAACTCGGATCCGGACGTCCCATAACTGGACCTGACACGATCTGGACCCGTAACTGACCTGGAAAAATCCGCTTTGAACTATAAATTCGAAACTCAATTTATAAATATATATACATATAAACGTAATATATATATATTCACCCCAATAACTGCTTAATATGTAATAACAAATCCTTTTTTAATAATAAAATTTGTTTACTGGCTGAATTCTAGTGCCATTTTCAGTGCCACTATTTTGCGTAATCCAGAAGTAATGGCTCACTATGACCGTGAGTATATTACAAATGGGAATCATTATTTACGATTACACAAATGTATCTTTTTCAATGTATTTAGATTGTTCACTCTTTCCACGCTTTCATGGAGGTGCGCATACTTTCATATGGTCCGTTAGATTTTTGGTTCCATAATCTCTTATTACACCGTCGACATCGTTCTTTGTAATTATACACTTTCCTCATTTTGAACAACAAACAAAAGCAAACAACGCCGAATTATTCACCGGTTCCTTAATGGGACGAAACAATTTCCAGCATTCACTCTTCTCCTTGTGGGTTTCAACAAGCACGTATTTGTTTGCCTCGACGCCTTTTTCAACCTCCTTAGTATTAAATCCATCCATATTAACAAATAAGGAAATAAGGAGTTAATTTGGACATGAAATGTCATCGGAACGGGATTTTAACAGATCAATCGAAAACCTCTGAATGCTCAATGTAAAAGATGCGATGTGAAAAGTAACTCTTAGTCATACAGTGAACTTCGCACGGGGAGATTAAATCAGCTGAGAAGCAGGCGAATGGCGTTTGCCTGTACCTTGCCTTGGACAATCGCACTGTAAAGGAACGCAAAGGAAGTATCGTTTTACGATATGGTGTCGGTGTGTCTGACGTCGGTCGGTGGAAACCTTCGTTGCTTTAAGAAAGGGACGACAATATATTTGCATGGCAAATCATTATTCACTCCGTGGGCACCAGTATCGTCTACAGAATTCCACAACACGCATTTTTCTTTGGAATGTGTTTTTCTCTTTTCAAAAATAAAACGGGAATAGAATCGGGTCAAAATCGGGTCAGGAACACCTTGATCCGACCCGTTGGACCAACAAGAAATTGTCGACCCGTTGACCCGTGCCCTTTTTCAATCTCTGCAAGGGGTACGAGGCTCTGGCTTCTAATCATTCGTCCAAAATGGATCCTAGTTCGAATCCCAAGTGAGTCACATATGGATGGTGTGTTTGTTTTAAGGCTCTAGCTCTCTGCGTTTCCTAAAACCGTTGGCCCCGAATTATGACGGGTGAGACTGCTGATAGTCCATGGAGTTGCTCACGGTGGTCGTTAAACTCCTGTGAGAAATAATCCAAGCAGTTCGATTATCTTCTCTAGCGGTGCAATCTTTGTTCCTTGAGTCTAAACTCCCACCATATTACTTTACACCAGATAAAAACACCCTCTCTTTTACCCCATATCAGTGCTTAACAGCAACACTACGTATTGCATATAAACTTTCAATAACTTTTTCCAGCTAGAACTCACACCAATTCATATAAGTCGTCTCCTTTTTTACAGTAATTCAGCTATTAGCAGTGATCCCACTCACAATAAACTTTACTCAAACTTATAAAACTGTCTGCTTTTTATAGCAGTTGAGCAATAAAATACAGCGTTTACTAAATACGTATTTTTACCGGCTACCAAGTTAATCAAACACCTCTTACGCTGAAAGTAGCAAATATTATTTAGTGTAATAAACAATAAGAAAATGGTTACCTTAAAAAATATCTCACTAGCGCCAGAAGCGATACGTGAAATATTTCTGTAATCCTAATAGAGATAAATAGACCGTCGTAACAATACTATTTCTGAGTTTAATGGCAGAATTACTTGAACAAAAGAACATGCCTTTTTCATTTGTCATAGTTCTGATGATTTCTGGGCTAGGAGATCTCTTGAAGCTTCAATTTGCAGAACATCATCTACAGCTGCCTGAGGTTATTATTCTTCGCAGTAACGCAGTGCGGCACCTAATGGTGTCTATTAGTTGTGCGTAGTTCCTTCACATTGTTTCTTAATCCGTTCTTCTTGTTTATGAACTGGTGCCATGCCGTCATCGTGAGATAATTCTCTCCGTTCATCGTCAATAAATGCCCTTTGATTAATTTCCTCGTCATCCACGTTTTCTCTTCCTTGCGGAGCGAACATTGCTGCAATCAAAATCCCACATTTTTGTTTCAGTTTCTTTTTGGGTAACACAGATTCCACTGGCAAATATATTTGCTATGGTTCTCCTGCTGTACAAGACGGCCTACTGAATAATGATGACCCACTTCATATAGTGCCTATTCTTTCATGAATGGTGTTTTCTAAACAAACGCCATCGAAATTCAAGAATTATTTCGCATAAAGCATTCAGCTGTTTTCATCTTGGATTTAACAATTAAATTTTTCCTTTTATGAAATTCCTCCCTTTCTTCACAACCACTAAAACTTCAAGGTTTATTTCTTTTTCTAATAATTTTTCACTCATTTTTAGCACGTCTTTTGTAAAAGAGATCGTGTTTTTTTTGTCGGTTTGTCCACTTGTGGACACCATATCTCTGCAACAATTCGTCCTATTTGAAATATGCTTTTTGCATTGGAAAGCCTGAAACGTGAGAATGATAATCCTTGCATTTTTTTATGCACAACTTTGGCGCTAGAGGGCGTAAATTCATATGCTATCGAATTCAAAATGCAATTTATTTCATATATTTGCTTCTAAACATCCGATAAAAAAACATTTTTGGGCCTTTTGATGCCATTTATATCGAAGACTATTTTAGGTACTACATAGACTTTTCGCTAGGGCACGTATATTAGTACATTATATATATTTTCCCCTATATCTCTATTATATATTACATTTTCCCCTATATCTCTATTATATATTACATTTTCCCCTATATCTCTGTTATATATTACATTTTCCCCTATATCTCTATTATATATTACATTTTCCCCTATATCTCTATTATATATTACATTTTCCCCTATATCTCTGTTATATATTACATTTTCCCCTATATCTCTGCTCCTAAAACGTCAATTTGAAAAATTCTACCTGCATACGATACACCTCCTGCTTGGAAATATTATGCATGTAATTTCTAGTTTTGGGAAAAGAATGGTTTGGCCACCAGGGGGCATAAATGTTTATTTCTTCTTCTGATGTTTTTGCAGCAAAGTCTGAGCTCCTGAAAACTCGATTGAAAAAATTCTTCCGTGGACCCATACCGCTCACCTCGAAAACCTTTTCCGAATACTTTCTTCTTAAAATACTGTACAGTTTTTCCTCAGGGGGCGTAGATGTATATCATATTTTTGTCGATATAATTGCTTCTAAGAGTTTGATTTGAAAAAAATATTTCTTCGTTGGAGAGCATTTGTGATGCGAAATGTTTCTCATACAATTTCAACCCAAATTAATTCACAATTTCTCCGCTAGGGGCAGCAAATATCTAATCTGCTTTTCTTAATATCTCCACTTCTACATGTCCGATTTGAAAACTTCTTTCAACACTGGATGCCATTTACCTTATGGAACATTTTAGGTTTGCATTTGAGATGCTTTATAGTCCATAGTCCTGTCGCTAGGTGGTGTACAGTTCTGTCGCTTAGGTGGTATATTTTGGCCTATTTTAAAATTTTCCATTGCGCTTTTCCATTATTCTTCAGCTAGAAGTTGAACAACTTTGGTAAATTTTATTCTCATCGGAATGGATTCAAAAGACGTGCTCATTACAACCAAAAATTCGGTGTCATCTTTCTTGTTCCTTGTTGGAAAAAAATCAGACACCCACCCACCCACCCGCACCTACCCCCTAACAAAAATTGCTTTTTCTCTATACAATTCCAAAATGAACTCAATGAATGTACCGCATAATAAAACTGCCATCTGAGTAAATGTGTATTTTTATTAGAGAAGCTAGACACAGCCCAAAACCAGCCCCTGGGGCGTAGTGGTCTAAGCACTGGCTTATGACCATTCGTCCGAGTAAGGTCCAGGTTCGGGTCCCGTTGAAGCATGTATTTTGCGTTCGTCTTACGGCAGTGGCTCTGTCCCTTCCTTTGAGCCAGCGGCCCTAAATTAGGGACGAGCGACTGCTTATAATACGCAATTTGGCTAACGGTGGTCGTTAAACCTCCAAAACAAGTACCTTACTTTATCGTCGGGCCTTGTACATTTGGATACTTGTGCCGTACTACGCAGATGACGCACATGACAAGACTGCAAGTAGAAACGAAAAGCCCTTACTGGCGTAGCTTAATTGGGAAAACATTCGTCTACGGAACAAAAGGATGTAGCTTCGAGATCACCACCGGCAGAAAGAGGGTTTAAATTTCACATTGGCCTCCGAATGTAAAAGTCATTCCACTGGCAGTTAGGTTGTTCAAAAAATGTGTGATGCTCGTTCTACACATCGTCCGGAATTAGTGAGAATTTCTTTTTCTAGAGTAAGCTCCTTCAAGCATAGCTTGCCGCCTGATCCGGAAACATATGACTCCGTCCCGCCCTTTCTCAAGCGGGGGAGGGAATATATATGTGGCGTGCTACAAAGGTGACGTACATGTCAAGACGGCAAGCAGCAGTGACAAGGCCTTGTCGGTGTATCTTAATTGGTAAAGGATTCGACTCCGGAGCTAAAGGATGTGGATTCTAGTCCCCCACCGGAATGTTTTGGGCTTTCATACACTAAACAAGGTAGTCGAATTGTTTGTTTGATATACTTTCAATTTTTAAATACTTCCCTTAAAATGATTTACAAAAAGATGATGTATCTGTTAATACTATGCCTTTGTGAAAATCATTCTTTACTCTAATCCAGCGGTTCCCAAACTTTTTGAGTCGCGGAGCACTTTTCAGGAGAGAAATTTGTCATGGAGCACTTATGCATTTTTGGCTGTTTTTACCTAACTGAATTTTTCCTGTTGTTAGTCGATATTTCATCGTACAGCAAAAGCACGAATTATTTTTCGAATTCTGGATAGCTTAAATTTTGATCTAAACTTAATTTTTTCCATTGAAAATCATTCAAAATTCAAACTTTAAATGTCGTTTTCTCAAAATATCAATTTTGCGCATTCGTGTTTTTGGCATCGACTATATGTTCACCTAACACCTACATAGGGACTAAACCGAATGACAGCAGTATTGACTATGAAAGGCATTTTTAAACATTTGGGCATGTTAAACATCAAGTTTTATTTCATTCGAAATGTTATTTTCCCTACTAATTTCAGAGAAATAAGAAACTTACTTCAATACATAAACTAAAGCTGACTGAGGTAATGCATGACATGCATGCGCTTCGGTCTCTAAGACTTGCTATCTAAACTGCTTCACAGGACGCTGCTGGAGCTAAATAATTTCTACTCAATACTTACCTAGTTCATGGCCGCACAAATTTACAATTTTGCGATCCTGTAACATTTGTTTTATTTATTTTTCTTTCCAATCTCTTCTCGGAGCACAGTTTGGGAACCTCTGCTCTAAACAATATATTTCGTGCCTGTTTCTTTAAATATATAATTTCAGTATTAATAAAATTATTCTTTCTAGCTTAGGGAACATTTTCTTTTTAGATAGTGGTTTCCATTTTGAGCTATTAAGTTCTAATGATTTACATTTCATCTTGGAAGTGATTTTGTACATATTAAACATTTCCAAATAAAGAGAGAGCATTTTCCATTCTCTGCCAGAGAATCATTAAAGTGTTTGAATATTACCCAAAGTTTCAGCCGAATTATAGTAGAAACTCCTGAAATCGTTCTAGCGAATGACCGCATTTAAATACTTCTCGTACAATTGCTTTCGTGCATCGAAATGTAGAGGGTAAAGAGTTTAGCACGCGAAGCTAAGTAGAGTAAGCGTAAGTGACGTTCATTAAAACTTTCCCCGCATACTTCTCCTTTTTCTCATACAATAGCACAAACATAACGACAGTGCAGTTGAATCGAACTAATTGTTTCGTGAAATTGCTGACACAATGAGAAAGCTAGAAGAATCTCTTGAGTTACAGTAGCAATTTACAAATGGCTCCCATTAGAGCGCAGAAAAAGTTTCATCTTTTAAAGTAAATTCTAAGAAAACCTGACACCCTGAAAACATGGCGGAGTATAATTTAGACAATTATTGTGATCATCGTAGCAATTTAGAAAATTAAAGTTTTTTTTTTTACAACAGCAATGTCGTTGACTGAGATAACGAACGATCCAGAAATAGAATTTACACGCTGAGAAAATTATTTACTTTATTTTTTTCAATCCGGTTACCGGGAGACAGAGGTAGATAACAAGTATATATTGTCGCTACTTAACGAAAAATTGTAGTATAATAGAAGCCGAAAGATATGTAGAGATTCATTAGAATGGTAGTCATTATTATACAAAATGAGAAAATATTTTAATCAAGGTTTTAGAATTGGAGATACTGAGTTCATGTACACAGTCGCTTCAGAATAATATGACCACCTACCTATTAACGGAAATAACTACCCTTGGCCCAGAGACGGCGTGGTATGGACACAATGACGCCCTGGAAGGTTGCCCGAGGCACACGTGCCCATTAGGGCTGCAGCAGAGCACGGAGGTCCAGGAGATCACGTGGTTGTGGGTCGGCACGTCGAACCTGTCGATGCAAATAGTCCCACAAGTGTTCTATGAGATTGAGGTCGGGCCATTTCGCCGGCCACGGGAGAACGGAGACATCGCTGTCGTGTTCCTAGAACCAGTCACGCACCCTCTTGGTGACGTGGCAGGGCTCATTCTCTGTTGATAGACACCATCACCACCAGGGTGAACGTCCAACATGAAGGTATGCATGTGGTCAGCGAGCATGGACAGGTAGCCATTGGCGTTCAGGGACGCATCCAGTGGTACCAGTGGTTCAGGGTCATACTAGGAAAATGTCCCCCAGACATGCTCACTGCCACCGCCGGCCTGTACTTGACCGACAAGAGTGTCCGGGTGTTGGTTTTCGTGTGTCTGACGCCATATCGGCCACCGGCCGACACTTCTGTGGAGTAGAAACTTCGATTCGTCGGGCAAGGCAACCTTTTCCCACTCTTCCACTGTCCAATGACGGTAGTCCCACGCGAAATGCAGACGTCGATGCCGATGGACCTGAGTTAACATGGGCGCCTTGACTCAGCGTCGGCTCCGGAGACCCATGCGTAACAGGGTAAGCTCGACTGTTATCTGCGGACACGTACCTACGTGCCCCAGCGTTTATTTGCGTGATTAATTCCTGCACTATTACGCGTAGATTGCCCCTTTACCAGTCGACGGAGGCGACGTTTTTCTCTGGGATCGACGGCCTTTGAGGCTCCTCAATTATGACGTCGGGATGTACTCAGTGTGCCAGCGGTCCATTCTTGGTACACCCTTACTACAGCACCTCGCGAACAGCCCACGTAATCTGCTGTTTCTGAGATGCTTCCACTCTTGGCGCGGTAGTCGATGGTCATTCCTTTTTGAACGTCCGTCAAATCGCTATCTCTGCCAATTGTGCTCGCGTTACGCACTATGGCTCACCTGTCCTAGCCGGCCGCTTTTATCTCCGTGTGGTCGACCTTGTCACGTGCACTCTGTGACGCGCCTGGGCGGGTGCACTGTGATTCCGGAGGTGGTCACGTTATTCTGCTACGACCTTGTACAGACGGATGGACGAATACAAGAAATACATTGAAACTCCTGGGTGTGTTTTCATCTATGCAGGATAAAAAAGCATTTTCTGTCTGCCTTGTAAAAGTGCAGATACCGCGTTCACACGCCAACATCCATGCGGATGACCTCACAAAATTCGTGGAAAACCTTTGTGATGATGCCCTCTATTTTAAGAGGCACCTTGACGTTAAAAAAATTAGCGCACTAACTAAGAGTGTCTGGTCGTATTCTCAGCATAGACACTCTCGTAACCGTTTAACAGCTCGCAGTAATCCGAACGACAATGGCGCGTCTTCTGTCCAAAACATATTCCAAAGACAAACGGAATGAGTCCCAAAAAAATGTTATACCTACTTTTCCAGCTAAAGATGCAACTTTAAAACACTTTCTCGTGAATGATGTGATATAGTCCACAACTTGGCCTATAGTTCACAACTCGGCCTATAGTTCACATCTCAAAAACGTTCACAACTCAAAAACGGCCTATAGTTCACAACTCGGTGAAAAAGCTGGTTTCCATCTTGCGCATAGTATTGGAATAATGTAATACTAGAAATATTTTGCAGTCCTATGTTCGTCTTTTAATACCAGTGGAATTCATCTCGCACATACGTTGGGGCCCCGTAACAGTATCGCCGCGCCCGGCGACGAATGTCGCAGATTTAATTTGGCCCTGCAGACAAAAACGAACCCTATTAAATTTCAGAGCCCTATTAAATCCTCTTGCTGACTTCCAGTTGTGGATGCAGGTTTTCTAATTTTCAAAATTTCGGGAAACGGAAGTTAGACGGCGTGAAGATTTCATTCGTAACCGTAATTTTTTTCTCGCGATGTTCCTAGAGAGGATTTTCGTGTTTTTGTTAAATATAACTTTATTCCATAAATCTTGGTGTTTCACCTTGAAAATCGTCTCAAAATTCTAGGTATAGAGCGCCAGAGTGTTCTTCATCCTAGTTATTATTGCAATTGCTGTAGTACGTAAGTTGGACACTTTTTTTAGGTTGAAGAAATATAAGGTGGTCAGTCATTTTCTCTCGGTTTTTAAAATTTCTACAGGTGTAAATTTTTATTGTCTTTTGCATCTAATAATTATTTTTGCTTAGTGACCACCCGCAGAATATTTTGTTGCACCATGTTATGTGTCTTAGACTGACCAGGAACTTTCTGCTATGGGGCTTTGGGGCACTGTAAGACCTCACCTCATAAAAAGCAAGTCTTAGGAAGTGAGAAGAGACGAAGAACACTCGTGAACGATCACGTAGGGTGATCATTTCTTCGAAAATAAATAAAATTAACCCTAGCCACAATTCATTTGAAGAGAAGATAGGATTCGTTCTCAATTTCTTTCGCAAATTCTTTGTATATTTCTGTGGAGAAACCTCACAGTAATGGATAATGAATTATTGAATTGAGTTAGCCGCCATCTTCTTTACTAGCAATGAATAGTTATTAGAATTATTATAGCAGCTGAAGCCTAATTTCCTACAAATTTTATTCCTCGAGGTTTAATGAATATTTGGACTTTCGAAATATTGATAGTATGGAGATGATTGTAAAACATGAGACGAAGCATACGTTAGTAGTTTAAAAATTTTGTTTCACCATAATTCTAGAAAGAGGTAGCAAGAGTAAATGTCAGAGGTGTTTAGGGCAGTACATTAACCTTTCTATCCCGGTAGCAAACATTTTAGTTTTTACAGACGCAGTTGCTATATTTTGTAATCAGCGTAATTTTTACAACATTAAAAGCGTTGATTGCAAAGGATTCATATTTTTCCCTTCTTTTATTGTTGTGACACATGACTTCAAAAAAATATATCAATAAAATATAATTGCAGTGTATGTATTTAGAATACGGTAAAGAACGTCAATCGAAAAGAACATTTATACGATCCACAGTTTGCCCACGAAAGTGATAAGAGAAAAGTTTAACTCATAAATTATTTCAGCAATAAGAGATTAAAACAAAAATGTTAGCTTGCAATAAATCAGCGAGAGAAACTTCAGTAAAGATCAAGGCGCAGTAACTTCATGAAGTACGGCGGCGATCCCACAAACGATTGAATATTAACAAGAAAAATTTTTGAATCATTACCGCTCCCTGCATGAGAAGAAATATTTGTTCTGACAACATCTAAACACCATCTCTGGTAAATAAAGATGTAATTAATTTGAATCGTTGTTTCATGATAGTGGAAATTCCTCCTGATGGATCTTTCGAGACTCGTTTTATAAACGCATTGCGTAAAATAAACTCACTTTTTCACCACAAATCAAATTAAGTTTTCCCTCGTGTAATGTATTTATCTTCCCAATTTATCCCGTCATGTTTGTATTAAAAATTAGTGGAATTTAATTGGTAACCATTGACTTCGTTTAGTATTTTATATGTTTTCAAGTCTCTGCTTCTACCTTATGAACGAGAAATTCAACTGAAATTTGGCAAGTTTTTCAGGGAAAATAGACACGTACAAAGTGGCATAGAATTTTATATGTTGCGATTTATTTGTAAACATTAACAAATATTCCGTTTTCAAAGTATAAGAACGAAAGTTACTTTTTGATTACCTTAAACCATGAAGTTTAGCAGGAAAGAATTCCTGTTCAAACTCATTGCTAAGCAGATATTTTTAAATAGTAAAAACTTGTCATTACTTTTACTTAGTGGCATTACTTTCTCTTTACTCATCACTACTTTTCATCATTGATTTCGAAGTGCAAACTACAGGGTGATTCACTTGGGACTGAACACTTATTATGAGGAATATATGAGATGGGGAATATACGATGAGAGTGAAACCCGAACGGAGCAGTTCTTTATTCCCTGACGAAGCAGTCGACATGCATTACCTGTGAATAAAATGTCACCCCGGCAGCTGGGCGGTGCAGCACTGACGCGCCATCTGTCTAGTAGTATTGAGGGAATAGCGTGCCTCCGCAGACAGTTTAAGCGATGAGGTCGAATGAAGACGGTATGCTCAATTGAAGAACGTGTGTTCATTGTGCGTCTGCACTAGGTAACCGGTTTCTTCAAACAACGTCAGAAAGACTTTCTAAATAAATATGGTGGGCGTAAACCACCCACCAGAGCCAACATTCCGAAATTGGCGAAGAAGCTGGAGAGAACGGAAAGATTGATGGATCCGCATACGGGTGGATGACCCCAGGTAGCGGAGGACACAATAGAGGGTGTGAAGAAGCGGTTATTGGCATCCCCACGAAAATCTATTCGGCGGCTATCCCAAGAAACTGAACGATCGTATTTGACATGTCAAAGAGCAGACAAACAGGCGAAGAGTAAGTCGTACCGTATAACGGCTGTGAACGAGTTACAGCCACCGGATTTTGCAAAGCGATTGGCACATGTCAATGTTTTGCCATTTTTTTGCCGAAAACCCCGCCCTATTGAACATAACATGGTTTACTGACGAAGCATCGTTCCATTTATCCTGTTATGTAAACTCGCAAAATACACGCATGTGGGCCAGTGACAAAATACACGCATGTGGGCCAGTGACAAAATACACGCATGAGGGCCAGTGACAAAATACACGCATGTGAGTCAGTGATAATCCCCACGCCATCCATGAAGAGTCATTGCATCCACTGAAAATCGCTGTTTGGTGTGCGGTGTCCAGACACCGTATCACTGGGTCAATCTTTTTGAAAGTCTTGGTAAATACCGACCGATTCTTGGGAATATTTAACGAGTTTGTGAACCAGCTGGATGATCAGGAACTTTCAGATGGTTTCTGTACGGTGCAAGTGTGCCACACCTCCAATAAGAGCATGGCAGGAATTCGCAACATTTTCCAGGACAGGATTATCTCCAAAGACCTGTGGCTGCCTAGGTCTTCCAACTTGACACACCCAGATTTCTTTCTCTAGGGACTTTTAAAAAGCAAGGTTTATGCCAACAAGCCAAGGTCGATTGAGGAACTGAAAGAAAACATCGCACGTGAAATTGCTGCCATCGACGTCGCCACGCGACATCGCACATTCACCAATATGGAACGTCGGCTGAATATGTGTCTGGACGCTGACTGTAGGGACTGCCAGCGTATTCTATGAGACATTGCTTTTTGTAATGGACCAAGGTATGTTTTGCATTAATTTCATTCAAATGTGCCTTTGTAATTGTGAGTTCATTAAAAACATAAGTTTTCAGTCCCGAGTGAATCACCTTGTATTTTAGTTGTTAAAATAAATTTTAGTCTATAAATCAGAGAAGAAAACAGTAACTGCCTATATAAGGTGTGATCAAAATGTATTGGGACGTATATTCTAATTTAACTTTCATTTTTAGTTCCTTTTCCTATGTAAATTTGAGTTTGTTCTCTTTTACACTTTCCAAACTTAACGGGATATCTTCTCTCTCATATGAATGAGGTTGGCAACACCTTTGAGGTCAGAGAGAGTGACGTATGAATGTAACAAGAACGATAGATAAAAAGGACGATACAGCAGTTGCTTAGTGTACGTGTGAGTGTGGAAATGTTCGATTTCTGTTAAGATAAATGTGAAATTTACAACTTGTAGTGCCATATTCTGGAGTTCTTCAAATATTGCTGGGGCAATAAAAGGTTATCGTAAGTTTGATTTCTGTATATGTTTCGTCTGGCTGTAAATCATCAATTTAGAGCTATTTCGTGCAACTATTGCATCGTATTCTCATTTAGTTTAACATTTCCTTAGTCATGGTTTTAGACATAGCGTAACACCAATCTCGCACACGAAAAAGGGTTACGTTAAAACAGCTGTTTCGACACATTCGGTTGTATCTCCTCAATAACTTAAAATCTTTTTCCTTTCAAGTAGTGTTTGATTTTTTGGAAGAAATAAAAGTCGCAGGGAGAGAGGTCTGGTGATGAGGGTGGCGGTCAGGCCTGTGCTACGGCTGCATTCGGCCGAACAATCAAGAAAGTGTACTACTGTCAAGGTTTGCGGAGTTCGTGGGACGCAGTTCGTTGCAAAAGGCAAGCATTGCATAAGCGTGGCGGATGGCAACTCCACCATGATAACACACTTGACCATGCAGCACAAATTGTGCAGCAGTTTCTTGCTAAGAACCTGCTTTATGATGGGAAAAAAAAACATTCAGTGGCATTTTTATATTGCTGCTCCTCTGTCGTGCTGTTTTGGGTCTGGGAGAGTTTGTAGTCTTCCACTGTATAGACTGGGCGTTAGTTTCAATAAATCTACGATGCATCACCAGTTATGATAGTTTTTTTAAAGTTTTCGTCGTTTCGACGCACTCAAGCAGGTCACTAGCAACTGAAACACGTGCTTGTTTTTGTTCAGCTGAGAGAAATTTTCGCACAATTTTGGCTGAGACGCGTCTCATACCCAAATCGTCCGTAAAAATCGACTGAAATGAATCCAAGCTAATGTTAAAGACTTCAGATCATTCGCGAATAGTAATTCGGCGATTTTCTCGCACAGCTGTGCGCACAAGCTCGCCATTGTTTTTATTTTTGCTTGTTGCGGGCTTCTCAGACCACTCATTACTCTCAACGTTTACACGCCTATCTTAAAAATATTTATAACAATCATGAACTTCTGCACGGCTCATACAATCCTCCCCATAGACCTTCTGTAACTTTAAATATGTTTCTTTTTTTTTTTTTTTTGATTGGAGGTTCAACTACCACCGTGAGCAACTCAACGGGCTATAAGCAGTCGCCCGTCCCTAATTTAGGGCCACTGGTTCCGGGGAAGGGAGAGAGCCAGTGCCGTAAGACAAACACAACATCCATGCCTCACGGGTTTCGAACCCGGACTTCTTCCAGACGAATCATAACGAAGTAAATTTCTCCGTCATTTTTATCCGCGCCAGGATTTGAACCCGGATCCCCTCATTCCGGAATAAGTTGCTCTACCAATTGAGCTACGCGGACGTTTTATTCTGATTCCTATCTGCCTTTATGTCGTGTGCGTCCTTCTGGCAGGTGCGTCACATCTCCTGGTACGTTACGGAATGATCAGACGCCATCGCTTTGACCACTGCGCCACCGAGGCGATAACTTTAAGTGTGTCTTTGCAAGTTTCGCCACGTTTTTGACAAAATCTGATTCAAATTCATTGATCAAATTTTTTCCGAAATGGCAAATGCGGCATACAGCTTCACACACATAAGAACAAAGCACTACTGCAAAAAAAAAAAAAACGGACAAGCTGGGGAGACGTGACTCACGGCACATGCGTAGTAGGTTTTGCTGTTTGGTCGGCAGTATGCGGTAATACAAACACAACATCCATGCCTCACCAAGATTCGACCCCAGACCAGTCTCAGACAAATGGTCAGAAGCCATCACTTAGACCAGTGGTTCCGAAACCTTTTGCATTCGCGGACCGGCAAAACGTTTGGGAAACTTTCGCGAAGCGGTGATGCCGAAACAAAACCTTTGGGTTATTTTCGAGCATTTAGTCTCGCAATATTCTGTATTATAATGATCACTGGTACAATCCGTAATTTATATACTAGATCATTCCACGTCACCTACTTATGGCTAATATCATTTAATCTGTTAGTATTCTTTAATGATTAATAAGTGCAATCCATAATCAATATACCACAATATTCTCCTTACCGCTAATATAATTTTTTTCTGGAGTCAATGCGACGTCTATTGCTACTGCTTTGTGATGATCTTTTCGATCCGTGGTTTTAGTGTCGTTTCTGGAAGGCGCAGTGTGTTGTTAATGTAAATTATGTTTCTGTACTTTGTTTTGTTTACCGAAACGGCTAAAAAGGTTTTCCCGTAATAAATACTTGGTCGAAAAAGTTACCAATAATCTTAGAGCTTTGTTGCTGAGACTTGGATATTTTTTCCCATAATACCCCAAAACTGAGTCAGAGATGTGGATCAACATTTCGACACTAGACTGGCATAGAAAAAAAGTCCCTTTTCCTGGTGATTCTTTGAAACATAAGTCAGTTACGTTTATTTTATCAATTATCAATTAAAAATAGAAAATATTCTAGTTCGTTTTTTTTTCGCTGTATTTACTGTTTGTTTCGCAGTAGTAAATAATACATGTATTTCTGCCAAAGTATTTGTCTCCCTGTAACTGTTTTCCTTTTTATCTACGAAATAAAAGAAAAATATATCTGAGTTTGGTAATCTTAATTAATTAAGGTTACACCTATGATAAATGTTTAAACAATTATGTTTTTGAAATCTTGGTGAAAGAGAACTTCACTGCCGATATGGTGACTAAGGAAACTTAAGAAATGACTAAAACGCTAGTGGTAAAAGGAATATAATTTCGCAAATCACATATGGTCATAAATACATATAATAAAAATTTACCCGTACTTATATAAATTTATTTATTCATTTTTTGTATCGGCGTTTCACGGCAGCTGTGGTAACATAGAGAACGTTTCAGATCATATGTAGAGGATTTTAGGAAGGGAGTGTCTGACCCCAGGTCTTAAACAACCCTTAGAAATAGGAAGCTAGGAGATTTGGGCTAGAGGGCCCGATAGGAAAGTCACACGGAAGCGAAGTAGAAAGGGGGTGAAGACGCCCTTATTTATTACCGGGGGGCCAGTACCCGAGGTCCGACGGCTTAACGTGCCCTTCCGACGCACGGCAGATATTTAGTGGATCGAGCGTTTGTACCTGCCTGGGATCGAACCTGAGGTCCTTTTCGTGGCAGTCACGAACGTTGCCCACTAGGTCACCCGCGGCCCCAGAGAACGTTTCACGGCAGCTGTGGTAGTTTAGAGAACAAAGCAACAGACAGGGCCAAGTCGACCCATTCTTTTTATCGCAAAGGTAAAGAAAGAAAAAAGTGGTACTTCCCGATTTTTTGGCCTGTTTTGTTGGCTTTGTTTACTTCCATGACATAGAGCTTAATCACAGACGCAAGGAGAGGCATACAGTGTTTTATTACTTGCAGGTATTAAGTTGGTAATACCACTTTGAGGCTTGTTGATAATAAAAAGATCCGACCCCGAGTGAGCGTGTGTGTTGTGCGGAATGGGGGGACGAGGGGTGTCTGCACTGGGGTGGGGTGTGTCGTTTGTATGAGAGGGTGGAACGACATCGATTGTTTCTCCTGTCACTAACTTGTATGGGGATTGGCTTTTGTAGTGTTAAAGCTTGCTAGTTCAGAAAAAAGAAGATTTCGAACTCGCTAAGTCTCTCTCTCTCTCTCTCTCTCTCTCTAAAGGTTATATTCTTTGGTAATTGCTAAAGTTTAGTTAATATTTTTAGTCTTGAATTCAACAAAAAAAAATACATATTAGGTGTACAAATAAGTTTAAAAGCGTTTTTTGTGTGTTGTATACCGCTAATTTACATATCCGACATTCCCCCGCGTTATTGTCATGTGACTGTAACTGGTCCAGTGTATGAAATGTGACACAGAAGTTTGTCCAACAGTCAAACTCACTTGCACATCGGTAGGTGAAAGATGGCAAGCGATAATGCATTTATTCGACACTGCATTCATAAAGAATTTCATCAAAGAAAAAAATGCTGCAAAAAGCATGTGCGTCGATCTGTTCTGTTCTTGGGGAGAATATTGTATCTAAAAGCACGTCTGAATTTTTGTTTAGACGGTTTAAAGCAGGCGATTTTGATGTTAGCAATCGAGAACGCAGCGGCGCCCGGCAGAAGGTTGCATATGAGAAACTGCAGGAGTTGCTGGATGAAGATTCGTCTCAAACGCAAAACGAACTAGCTGAACAACTAGGGGTAACTCAATAAACCATTTCCAATCATTTATGTGCAATGGGAAAGATTCAGAAGGAAGGAAAATTAGTTGCCACATGACCTTAGCCAGAGGAACAAGGATGAGCGTGTCAAGGAGTGTTTGAATCTGTTGAATAAACAACCCAGAAAGTCTTTCCTGTGGAAAATCGTTACCGGTGATAAAAAGTGCATATAATATGACAATTCCAAACGCAAAAAACACTGTGTAGACCCCCGTGTAGCAACGACTTCGACACCGAAACGCAATATTCAATCCAAGAAAGTTCTGCTGTGCATCTTGTGGGATATGAAGGGTGTGCTCTATTACGAACTATTGGAACAGGGTCAAACTATTACTGATGTTTGCTACAAATAACAATTGCTGAGATTGAACTAAGAAATCTGTCGGAAACGTCCATTCACAGGCAAAGGATTGCGTCCTGTGAAATTACTGCATGACAACGCTAGGCCGCATGTCACGAAATCGGTCAAGGAAACGTTATTGACGCTTGGCTGGGAAGTTTTGGATTACCTGGCGTGTAGTCCCGACATAGCTCCTTCAGACTATTATTTGTTACGATCGATGCAACATGGTTTGTCTGCTGTACGGTTCCGGCCATATGACGAAGTGCAAAAATGTGTTGATGACATCATCGCGTCACACGACGAAGTATTCTTCATGGCTGGAATCCGTCAGCTGCCCGACCGATGGCGGTAGGTGATAGATAATGACGGCGCATATTTTGATTCGTAAAGGTATTGATGCTATTTTTCCTCAAATTATACAGTAGTATATTGCGCTGCCTTAAAACGCTTTAAAACTTATTTTTACACTTAATAATATCTCATTTCATTATTTAATTTTCACAATTTAATAAAATACAATAGAAAGATAAAATAATACAAAATGGAATATCACGGGCAGGACCGGTCCTAAATAATAGCTGCACCTGACCGGTTCGGGCCAAGTGTCTAACATTTGAAACGAGCCGGTCCGGGCTTACCAAATAAGATTCGTGCAGACCTCTAATAGAAATTCCCGTGCACAGTGGAATAGACCCAAACCGAACGAAGGCGATAACGTGTCGGACAACACGGCTTCCAAACAGTAAATCGCGATCAACGAACATGGGTAAACGTGCTGACCTAAGCGACATCGATCGGAGCAACACAGATGTGTCATTATCTCCTAAGTGGTACGAACCCTAAGGTTCCCTAGGGCAACTGTATCAAGGGTGTATACCATTGGCTGACGTCGCAGCATCCAGAGAGCAAGCGATGGAAGTACACGCGCCATTGATGATCGAGGTCGACGTAGAGCATCCAGGCTACTACAGACGGACCGCTTCGCAAATAACATCCAGGTTAAATGTTGGGAGCCCGAGCACAGTCATCGAGTGAATGGTACGGGGCATTCTGCATATCCTAGACTACTGGAGCCGACGCTCTACTCGTGTTCCACTCTCGTCATCGGACATTGCATCTCGCCTGGGGCCTGGAACATCGAAACTGGTGCCGTTTAAGTGGTGCCGTTTCGTTTAGTCAGATGAATCGCATTTTCAGAGATACCAAGCTGACGGAATGGTACAGGTGTGACATTGACAGCACAAAGCCGTGGCTCCGTCATGCCATATTGATTCTGTTTCACGCGGTGGTGGCTCTGTGATTGTTTGGAAAGCCTTCTCATGGGGCACAATAGATCCCTTAGTGTGTATGGAGAGTTTCTTAGCCGCTGCGCGCTATAATCATGGTGTCTGGCTGATCTCCTACACGGTCTCATAGCCTTCGCTGAACCTGCCGTCGATTGTCTGTTTCAGCAGACAATGCGCTTCTCCACCGGGGCGCAACCACCCAGGCCTGCTCGAGAAACACTCATCCGAGTTTGGAACCATCCAGTAACCCCCGAGGTTCCGGATTTAATCCCCGTGGAACAGCAATGGAATGCTATGGAGCGGAACATCAGATCCATGAATCCTGGACCGATGTCTCGGGCGGAGCTGTGAACAATGCTGGAACATATATGGCTGGCATTACCGCCGAAAATCCTCTAGTATCTGGTGGAGTTGATGTTTCGGCGTGTACAGGGTGTTATTCTGGCTAGAGGAGGACTAACACGCTGTTAGGTAGGTATTTCTAATGTTTTGCCCATTGAGTGCATTATGCTTCTTGTATGTTTCGTGATGCAATGGTTAGACCGGTCGGTGGCCGAGTGGTCTGAGGCGCTGGCCTCTGGTCATTCTTCCAAAATGGGCCCTGGTTCGACACCGGGATGGCCCTTGAGCTACCCCTGAGCCATATGGTGTTGGACCCATCCCTCCCTCCGTTCCCGAAACCATCAGCCCCGACTCGGGGACGGACGACTGGTGGCCCATAGCTCTCCGAGCTGCGTATGGTGGTCGCTAAACCTCTCCCCTCTCCCCCAAGAAAGAAAAGAAAATACTGAATTCATCAAGCAAAGCCTATGTCGAGTTAAGGGTACTTAGACAGCCCGGTTGCGATTCGTCTCAGCAGAATAATTAAATATTAAAATTTTCTGTAGGAATTCAATTCTAATTGTCTTCAAAGTACTCTAGCTTTTCCCAAGAGAATGTGGAGACACAGAGAAAAACATAAAGTGGATATCTCTCATATTTAAAATTTAGGAATTGTAAGAATTATAGTTTCATATGATTTTTCATGACAATAATTTAGATGTTTTCTTCTTTTTTTTTTTTACTTCGCTAACCTTTCTCTTTTTATTATATATTGCACTAGCTGTGCCCATGGCTTCGCCAGCGTGCAAGATACCACTGATAAATAGGGCTATGAAAACACGTGTAATCCAATCCATCTATAAGTACTGTAGTTGGAATGGAAGAAATTGGCAGAAAAATTAAATGGTCGGCAGATAGTTTTTCACGTGAAAGAAAATTACAATTAATTTTTACATAAATTTAAGTACATAATTTTTATTTTATTTTTGAAAATAATTCAATAAGTTTCGGCATATAACACTCACGAACAACCAAATTTGCGTACCAAGAAGGAAGCATCGGATTAAACTGAACTTTTATGGACGTAATGATGCAGATGAATGATACACATGATGGCAAAAACAGAGCTGCAGGACAATTACAGAGGGATCTGCGAAACGGAGTCCGGTCATCTTCAATAGCGCGTCGCACCGCTTTGTGCGGCGATACATGCTGCAATACGGTTCAGCATGCAAGCGAACAGACGCCTGGTGTTGTCCTGCGGCAGACTGGTCCACACGTGTTGGACGGTGTGCTCCAACTCCCGGATAGTGTGGCACGACTGCTGCTGGAGTTTCAACTGGTCCCACACGTGCTCGATAGAGGACATGTGCGGGGACGGGCAAGCTATAGAAGTGTCTCGACATAACGTATGCTAGGCAGTCCTGAACAACCAAAGCCGTGTGCGGGCGGGCATTATCCTGCTGGTATAGTGCACCTGAAATCCCTGCCAGGAATGGGAGCCCATGGGGCCGTAGGATCTCAACCACATACCGCTGGCCCGTGAATGATCCACGTATCACTAATAGAGCTGATCGGCTGTCGTAGGCAATGGATCCCCAGACCATAATGCCTGCAATGGGGGTAGGTGTGGCGCTGGATAGCGAGGTTGGGGTGTGCCGTTGACCCGGAGACCTCCACACCCGGACACGATGATCATCTGTCTCCAAAACGAAGCGGCACTTATCGCAAAACACCACATGTCTCCAGTCTATGGCGTTCCACGTTACTCTGGCCTGGCACCACTGCACACGAAGCCGGTGATGTTCCATTGTTAATGGTAGCACACGTAAGGGGCGCTGGGATCGCAGATTGGCTTCCGCGAGGCGTCGAGAAATGGTTCGTGGGCACACAGGAGCTGCTCTATCTGCCTGTATAGTGGACCTGGTCTGCGTGTGATCCGTTTGTGCCTGGCGCACGATCCGTCGATCCTCGCTACCGGTGGTCCACCTGGTCCGTTCTGAGCCGCTCCGCCGTGTGGCAGTGCCGTCACGAGTCAACTGCTCCCAACACAGTTGGACGGTATGGTTAGAACGATCCTCTTTGCGGGCAATACGGCGCACCGACCACCCTGCGGTTTCATCCCAATGACCAGGCCTCTCTCAAAGTCCGCAAGTTGCGTAAATGGAGGTCTGTGGCGTCTACTCAGCATTCTTGTCACCCTGTACTCTTGCTTGCGTCAGCCGGTGCTTTTCGCTTTCATGGGGCATCGAATACACGCCGGTTTATAAAGCTTCCTGTTTGTGCTTGCAGCCCCACCACGGGATGTGCGATCATGCGCAATCACACCAAACGTTGATTATGCTCATACCAGCACGTACTCTAGCTATTTGCAAAGTTTTGCGCTTGAAGCATGTTTTCTTCTAGGCGCGTAAATTTCATTCTCCGTGAGTGTACAACATTCTTTGTCTCGTTTCCAGTAGTTATCAAAATAAATTGATTGTCTATAGCGCCGGTTCTTGATGAGGCGACGTATAACTTTCCGTGCGAGAAACATTCTTGACGCAAATCCAATCTCACATGTTTGTAAGTTTGGTCCTGGGATTTATTGATCGTTATAGCGATGGATAGTTTAATAGAAAACTGTAATCTTTTGAACTTGAAAGGCAAGTCCGTCGGAATCATCGGGATCTTGGGTATATGTGCCATTTTCCCAGCTGCTTGGCCAGTTAGTTAAGGGCGTCAATAATATTATTACGCAGCACTTTGACCTGTTATCTTGTACCATTGCACAGGTTTGGAGGATTCAGGTTCCGTAATAATATTATAGAAATGCCGGCTTTCAATTTTAGACAATGCGGTGGAAGTCCTGAACGATTTAAAGAACTTAAAAATTCATGTGGATAATGCACAGTATCATCCAAGGTATCGACAGTATCGATCGATGCGTAAATTCTGTATTCGCCTGGCGGTTTTTGCAAAATAACATCGTTCATTTAATCAACAGATGCATTCTTGGAGACATGATAGCTCGTTCACACATCCAGTTGTGACTTCTTTGGAGCAAATTTTTTATATTACGATAAATTTTGTCAACTAATTCAGTAATAGATCTTACAATGCTTCCCAGTTTACTATGTACTGAAATCAAACCGTTCTAATTAGGTACTTTGCCATCACTGACACGTTGTAACTGAGTAGAAAATTGGGTATCTCCGCCTGCTAAATGAGCTCTCATATTTGTTCGTAAATGGAGCGTTTCAATATTATTCCGCATTACGAAAACAAATTCCGTATTTTATTGCAAACTACTTTCTTTAACGTTGGGTGGTATCAGGGTGTATGTAAACAAAGCGGAACAATACATGGGAAATCGGGAACTACGTGAAAGCGATCTGATTCAGTAACAGAGCCAAAAATAATAAAAAATAATAGAAATAAATATAATAAATAGTAAAAAATAAGCGAAATACTGTAGCTATGTCCACCAGAAGAAAATAAGCTCCCCAACTGTGAAAGAATCGGGAACTACTTTCACGTTGGGTGGGATCAGGTTGTACACTGAAGAGCAATTGAATTAGAGAAACCTGTCTAGTAACGTGTAGCACCACCTTTCGCCCTGATGACGGCGGCGATTCGTCTCGGCATGAACTCGACAAGACACCAGAAGCGTTGGGAAGCCATACGGATCCACGGCCCCTGAACAAGTTCTAACAGTTCACGAAGATTTGATGGAGGGGGTCAGAGCCTCGAACATCTCTCTCGATGGCATCCCAGATGTGCTCGATGTGATTGAGGACAGGTGACCTAGCCGGCCAAGGAAGCGAGGTCCCGTCAGTGGTGTGTCATCCAACCATTCGGATACAATTCGGGAGAGATGGCACGGTGCATTGTCTTGTTGCAGGATAAGGTCCCCAGTGGGATGTTGAAGACGTACAAACGGGAGCAAATGGTCGTCCAGGATATCCCGGTAACGTTGATCTGTGAGGAACGATGTCACACGTACCAGGGGTCTCATTTCAGTCCACGTAAACAGTCCCCAGACGAGAATGCCACCCCCACCAGCTTGAAGAGTATCCTGCTGGCAAGAAGGATCCATCGCTTCATGTGGTTTGCGCCGTACTCGTATCCTGCCATCCGCATGTACCAACGTGAATTTTGACTCATCAGTCCAGGCAACATTTTTCCACATGTCTAGGGTCCAGTGGCGATGTTCCCGCGCCCATGCTAATCTTTGCACACTGTGATGTGCGGTCAGCAGCGGTACCGTCGTGGGACGTTGGCTTCTGTACTCCATAGCGAAGAGATGGTTCTGGATGGTGTGGCTGCTTACACGTTTTTGTGCACCAGCATTAAATTGCCGAGTGATTTCTTGCACTGTGGCCCGTCTATCCGCTGTTACAATGCGAGCTAGCCGACGATGACCCCGCCCATCCACACGCTGTTGTCCACAGCAGTTGGCCCTTGCAGGTATGGTTTTACCGGATTCGATGTACTCACGGTGCACCCGTGACACAGTGGCTCGTGAAAATCCCAATGCCTGCACGACTTCCGTGATGGAGTGACACATTCGTCGAGCCCCGACAATTTGCCCACGATCAAATGCGCTTTGATCCTTCGTCTTCCCCATACTGCGTCCGACTCTTACTGATTCCCGTCGTATCACTCCTTATATTGTCGGATCGCTGCATACGTCATGTCGTTTCCGTTAACAGGGCCGCCCACAGCGCCCCATTTGCATAACGCCAGCTGTCTCTAATTCAATTGCTCTTCAGTGTATGTAAACCAAGCGGAACGATACACGGGAAATCGGAAATTTTTGAAACCGATCTGATTCGGTAGCACAGCCAAAAATAATAAAAAATAAACGAAATAGCCTATGTCCACGGGTAAGAAATAAGTTTCCCAACGGTAAAAGAGATAATCATCCAAATCGGTTCAGCAGTTTTTTTCCAGATTATCTCAAAAACACAAACAAACTTTATCTCTTTATATATTAGTATAGATAGAGATAAAAGCATACTATAAAACTGATATGAAACTGTTCGCAAATGTTCCGAAAGAGAAACGACACAACTATTAAAAATAGACCGAAGTCTTTGTTCTTCACACTTCTGTCATTTTTTTTATGAAAACTGAGTACTGAGAAATTATATCATCGTACTTTGGGAAATCTTACTTTTAAAAACCACAATAAAACTTTTTAAAATATAGAGTGATATTTTTACATTCCTTTTTCTTCATTTTTTGCACGAGTTACTGTATTTGTCTGGGAAGGGAGAATAGTATTAAGGTAGCGTATAAAAAAGTTCTAGGGAGTTTTTAGGAATAGACGTGTAGGACCATGTTTCGTATTTACCACATGTTTTCATAAGAATTGGCCAAGGAATGTCGTATTATATTGCTGTTAAATACGTACAAAAAAAATCTTCGCGGTTTCACTCCTTAATCTGACTTGGGAAGGAATCTTGGTAAAGTTGCTATCGCTTTTTATTAGAAAACATTCTGAAGTATTTCATAAACGTTGGTAGAATCACTGAAGGCTAAATCGGTGAAATGTGGGCTGTATGAAATGCAGCCAACTCATAAAAAGAAACGAGAAACAACGAAATTTGGAGAAAGGGTTTTACGAGGACATTTCCTCATATTAACTGAAGATAATATGAGAACATAGGCTTTAGCTTTGTATAGAAGCATAAAAGCCTTCAGCGACGTGACATCGACGCCGTTTTTATGATTGTTGACGATCTGATCCTTCAGATTCTTAAATGGCGTTGCTTCAAGTCTACTACAGGATAAATGGATATCGTGACCAAAGACATTTCTGTTGTTATCGGAACGTGACAGTATTGAATATATCACGTGAATGTGACTGAGAAATGCCTTTAGACTAAAGCAAATAAACGAAACAGAGTAAAGTTTTCATATTCTGGAACGGAAAATATAGCACATCTTTGGATAATATTTTCACTCAGGATAAAATACTTATCGGCATAAAAATATGTTCTATTAAGACTGTATTAGCTAAATGTTCCTCAAAACAGGAAGAACAAAGAAAGAAAGAAAAGGACGAAGTCTCTCTCTTTTCAGTCTTCGATTTTCAAAGGGTTTAATATTATGAAGCTCTTTGAAACCTGTGTTCTAAAAGTATTTAAAGAAGTAATCAACAGTTCTCTGAGCCTCAACGTGTCAGTGGGGGAAAAAAGAAACACTGTTACTAGACTGATTTCATGAACGAAAATTAGGATCCCTAACCAAAAGAAGAAAAAATAGAATAAAAATAACAATAGTATCTCTTTATATCTACATCTATCTATCTATCACCTCATACAGATAAATAGATGGATAGATCATCCGATACAGATAGATTAGATAGATAGATAGAGAGATCGGGTGGTTAGAAGTTTCTCTATTCTAAGATCTCTAGATAGAAAAGCGAGAAAAGTATATATCGCGACAAAACTTGGTAGGTAGACATTGAGGGAATGAGAAAACCATTTAGCAAGGATTTTTTTCCAAATTGTTCCAATAGGAGAATAATGGCCCTGCAAGTGCAAAAAGAGAACAGACATGTGCGTGAATTTACTGGATATTAACAGCACAAACATTTCAGTCAAAATCGACTCAATTTTACCTGTGATGCACAAAAGGTAGATAGATAGATAGATAGATAGATAGATAGATAGATAGATAGATAGATAGATAGATAGATAGATAGATAGATAGATAGATAGATACATAGATAGATAGATAGATAGATAGATAAATAGATAGATAGATAGATAGAGATTACTTGTGATGCCTAGAAGAAGCATGACTGCTGAAATCCAAAAAAAGGAAATGACAACGTGGGACACTACCGTGTTCGTGTAAGACGATGCACCTCCACGTGTCGGTCGGGAGGTGAAAGAAAGAATTTATTCGACAATGAATACATCATTTCTGGAGAATTTTTGCAATCCAGACCAACCCGCTCCCCGGAACTTACCCCTTGTGATTTCTAGCTTTAGGTTTACCTGAGAGACAGAGTTCATCTAGATGGTGTACGCTATCTCTCAGTGCTGATGACGAGTAACAGACGTAGATGGTGTACGATGGTGTACGCTATCTCTCAGTGCTGAGGACGAGTAACAGACGTAGATGGTGTACGATGGTGTACGTTATATCTCAGTGCTGAGGACGAGTAACAGACGTAGATGGTGTACGATGGTGCACGCTATCTCTCAGTGCTGAGGACGAGTAACAGACGTGAGGTGTCCAACATCGACTGCGACATGGTGTCAGCAGCTGTGTCATGTATTCGAAGGGGCCGTCCTTGTAAATATGTTTTCAGCCAAGAAACATCACAAAAAGAGGGTTAATAAGTCAACGATGTTTGTCTTGCAATAATTGAATAATTGTAAATGTAACCAACATTTCATTTGCTTACCATACCACAATTTTATTGTTTAGGGGTAATTTTGATGATAGATGGCTCCACAGTGCTAATCTTAGTCATTCAAGTAAATTATGAATAAACTTCTTAAGGAAAGTAATTCGGTTTCAGACACTGAAGCAAGTGGTTCTAACCTCAACAATTTGCTGCATGCTTTTTCTAAATGCCAGTTGCTAAGAGTGTATACAAGTTAAAACATAATACTAATCAGCTGAGCAAGGCATGTGAAAAAATTGGAATGTTTGTTGTTGTTGTTGTTGATTGGAGGTTTAACGACCACCGTGAGCAACTCAATGGGCTATAAGCAGTCGCCCGTCCCTAATTTAGGGTCACTGGTTCCAGGGAAGGGAGAGAGCCAGTGCCGTAAGACAAACACAACATCCATGCCTGACCGGGATTCGAACCCGGACCCCTTACGGACGAATGATCAGAGGCCAGCGCCTTAGACCACTGCGCCACCGGGGCGGCGAAAAAATTGGAATGAAGATCAATTTTGATAAATCTAAATTAACTGTTCTTTAGAGCTCTAAAAGTTGTTTATTTTGTACTAAAACGGAAATGTAAAACTGGAAATTGAATTTAATCAACTAGATGCAATTATCGATGAGACTGGAAAGTTTCTTAAGAAATATGACAGAAGATTTGTAATGCAGAGAACGTCGTTTGTTTGGTGTATAAAAACTTTTCCTGAATAAAGAAGTTAGCTAGAGGAAGCAAATTTACTGTATAAGGTGAGATATTTGGCCTACTCCCTTTTGTTACACGGGAAGAGTTCGATGCTAAGTAAATAACTCTGTAGTTGACTTGAAGCTGCAGATATCAGTGTGGTAAAGGGATTAGTTGGAATAAGTAGGTGGATCCTGTGAAAGAAACAAAATCAGTAATGTAGACATTAGAACTGAACTTAGTACTTCTTCAGTAGGTAAAAAAGCCAATGAGTGCACAATTGAATTCGGTGGATATGTGCGTTGAATGGGAGATGAAAGATTACCCAAACAGGCGTTAAGTTATGTAGTGGGATACGCGAATCAAGAGGTATACCCAGGAGAAGGAATCAAAAGGTATACCCGGGAAGATATTTTCTTTCGGGTTTAACGACCACCATGAGAAAATATGAGCGGTGTGAGCAGTCATCAGTCCCTAATTTAGAGCCTTTGCTTCCATGAAAGGGAAGAAGAAAGCCAGCGCCGTAAAATAGAAGCACCTCCAATGCCTCATCTGTAACACCAGTCTGTGCCTACCTCGAGAAAAAAGTGGATTGAAGTTGTGAAATGGACCATTAGCGATCTAGGGTGCAATGTGGCGCTGACAGAAAAACTCGCAATCAGCAGAACGATCTGGATAAAATTTGCTTCAGATTTTTATGTGTGAAAACCGTACAGGTACATAAGTGTGAAAAGATAGTGATGGTGAAAAGCAAATCCCACCACACCATTCCGCAATCGCCACTAAAGCGAATTATGGGACTCATGCCATTTTCTCATTCGAATGAAACAGGAACTGAAACTCATTACTAGACGTCTTCGCCTTCTCAGTTCTTAACTGTCTGTCTTGAACAGCTGTTGGAGAGGGATTCGGGTTAGTACGATTTTATCACAGCACACGGGCAGTGCATATTGATCTGTGGCACTTTGAGCGCAGCCAAATACACTCATTGTCATAAAAATCCGCGGACGGAAAAGGAGGCGTCGGATTGAAATGAGATTTTAGTAGTGAGATGGTGCATACCAAGGACAGAAATTATTACAAGATCACAGCAGCAGGACGATTTACCGCGTACATACGGTACACATTGGGGTCAGCGTTAGTACCGCGCCGGACCGCCTCGTGCTCGGACACGTGCGGAGATACGGTCCGGCATGGAGTCAAAGAGACGCCGTATGTTATCCTGGAACAGATTGGCTCAACTTCTTGCAGCTGACGCTCTAAATCACGAACACTGGGACATCGAGAAAGCTGGCGTCCCATATGGTCCCACACGTGCTCGATGGGCGAGAGATCAGGCGATCTGGCACGCCATGGAAGCGTCGAAGAATGACGTGGACAGTCCTGCGAAACCCGAGCCGTGTGCCGACGGGCGTTATCTTGTTTGAAAATGGATCCGGGACGCCCCTCCAGGAAAGACAGCACATAGGGCGGCAGGATCTCCGGTACGTAGCGCTCGGCTGTCAACGTCTCTCGGATAACTGCGAGGAAGGTCCGGCTGTCATACGCGATGGCTCCCCAGACCATCACGCCTGCAGTTCGGGACGTGTTCCGCTGTACAGTGAGGTTGGAATTGTAGCGCTCACCTGTGGCCCTCCACACTCTGTCACGGTGGTCGTCCGTTCCCATACAGAAGCGGGATTCGTCGGTGAACACTACACGTCGCCAGTCTGTAGCATTCCACTTTGCTCGCTGCTGACACCACTGCAATCGACGCCGACGATGGTCAGGTGTTAATGGCAGAAAAAGGAAGGGCCTTCGATAGTGCATATTCGATGGCTCTGGCGGACACAGGAGTCCCTTGTAGAGCCGCCACATGTCCCTGGATATTGGACAAGGACATCGTTATATCTGTACGTGCCGCTCTCACGATCCCACCGTCCTGTCCGTTGGTGGTGTGTCCGGGTCTTCCAGACCCAGTCCGCCATGTCTGGGTGCCTTCCCATGTCCATTGCTACCAACACGATCGCATCGTACTGTACGACCGGCCCAAATGGCGGCCAATTCTGCGCGTCGGCTACCTTGCCTTCATCATTCAGGCAATACGGCCTCGTTCAAACTCTGTCAGTTGTTCGTAAGCACATCTACGGCGACTACTCTGCATGCGTATCGCTCAGGAATCTCACCAGACTCTTACCGTGCATTTCGTTACGAATGTGGAGTCCCCTGCTTTGCGCCTTATAAGCCGCAAGGATTGCGATTGAAGCGCCGGTCTTGGACACGCGGGCATGCTACGGAATCGCACGTAACTTCAATCAATTGCATGTCTGCCCTCCCCGTAGCTATTCGCCGAGTTTCGCGTTAATCGCATGGTTTTTTCTTAGTGCGAAATTTTATGACAATGAGTGTAATAACTTTCAAAGATTATCTGTGAGTACTGAATTAAAATTTATTTTCTCGTTCCTTCACTGACGATCAGCTTTGTAGTTTCAACAAACTGTAGTACAAACCACCTCTTTGCCGTCCAGTTGTCTGTCTGATAATTGAAATGTAATTCCTATCACTCCATTTTAGATTCAGCAATTAATTATGTAAACTCCAGATATACGCACCTGGACTAATAGTGATTTGAACTTTAGTTGAAAATATGAGGAGATACAAAATTTCACACAGGAATATTTAACTCGTTTATATGGATCCACGGTGTTATTAACCAATGAAAGGTGAAAGTTATATCAGCATTAAACAGTTTTGACGAGTTACAGCAATTGTCGAAAAAAATTAAATATGAGATTTTAAACTAAAAACTTTATGGTTTTCATATTTGTGGTAGAAAGTTTACATCTGTTTTTTCTTTGTTTTTGTTAATTTAAGTATGTTATCCTTATTGCCAATTAGAGCTGTTTCCGAAGAGCGCACGTTTTTGGGCAGTTGATCAAATAGAAGTTGCGAAACCCAATAAGCCAGGAACAAATTTTTTACTGCAATAGAGTTTAACGTGACTATCAAAAAACTCTAAGGATGCATGTGGTCAGAGACAGTGGACAGGTATCCATTGGCGTTCAGCGACCCATTCACTGGTACCAGCGGTCCCAGGTCATGCCAGGAAAACATCCTGATCCAGTGCCTGTCGGTGTGTGCACTGGCAATAATTATGAATAAAAAGGGGTGGGGGGTTCACTCGAATTTCAAAAACTATGTCTTCCCAGTAGTAGAGAAAACACAGGCTCGCTATTCGAGGACGGGCGTTGTGTTTCACCCTGCCGACACTCCGTGTATCAGGGCCCGCTGAGTGCCGCAATGTTTTGAATGAATTTAAAATGATCGCCAAACTTCTTTAAATTTTATTCCCTTGAGATTTGGTTACTCTTGGTTAACTAGAACTTTCTATTCGGTAACTGCATCGATCTGGAAATACTCAGTATTGAATTGGAGGATATTTTTCCTGATTATTCACTTCCCAAGCACTCACTCACGCACTCAACTATCAATCATGGTTGACATCATTACTTCAACAAATTGGACACTTAGGAAATTTGCCGACTTATATATAACGTGACAATAAAAAATTGTTTATTTGCCTATTAAAGGCGTGATATTTAAATACACTCCTGCTCTGATCAAATAATTGCTTTACCGTTCTACAACAATTATTGCTATTTCCGCCCTTCTTACTCCCAATTAATTAAGAAATGGCTTTATTTCCCTGCGTATCCTACTATGCTCTATTAGAACTGCATTATATATTCACACAAAACACATCAATAAGAGGGAAACCGTTATCGTCGGAAATGTCCTACCTTCTATCCGTCGTCAAGGGCTGGCGGAGAATTTGCATCATAGTTCTTAGATTTCTCCAGACCTATTCAGAGTTCATTATTCTGCTTAGCATCAAACATCATCAGGAAGGCACATTAGTTGGCAGGGTATATGGCATTAGTTGGCAGGGGCTATCAAGAAATACCGTTCCGGGTTGCAATCCACTGTTGCTAGCGTTGGTGTTTCACAGTCCAACGAATCAGCATTTCACTGCATCAAATCACTTCCACTGCATCAAATCACTTCCACTGTATAACGAAGTGAATTTCTCCGTCATTTTTGGTCTACGACGGGATTCGAACCCGGGTCCACTCATTCCGGAATAAGTTGCTCTACCAATTAAGCTACGCGGACATTTGTTCTGATTCCTATCTGCCTTTATGTCATGTGCGTCCTGCTGGCAGGTACGTCACATCTCTCCCCCCCCAAAGAGGGCCGGGGGCATGGCCCACGGATCAGCCGTGACCATGAATCGTTGCAGGCAGACAACCACTGAAGAACGTGCACTTGAGAACTCCCAGTCAATCTGGTGTGTGGAATGCAACGTCACACACATTTATTTTTCGAAGCACTGGAGAAGGGATTCTCTGATTTTTCCTATCTCGCGGTGTTGAAATAACATCACACCAATGCGAGATTTTGAACGGTCGGGTCATCCGGGTAGTTCGGGCGCCATTATAACGAAGTAAATTTCTCCGTCATTTTTGGTCTACGCCGGGATTCGAACCCGAGGCCGCTTATTCCGGAACAAGTCGCTCAACCAACTGAGCTACGCAGACATTTGTTCTGATTCCTATCTGCCTTTATGTCGTGTGCGTCCTTCTGGCAGGTACGTCACATCTCCTGGTACGTTACAACTGCATCAAATCACTTCCACTGCATCTCTTCCTCCATGAAAAGACTAAAACCTCCAGAGCAGCTCCTCTGTTGACGAACTCCGTTGCTTTCCCATCAATTCTTCCACTAGGAGCAAGTCCGAATTTGGACCTCCTGGTTACTCTATTTTTCCGTTAATGCCTCACGATCTCTCTCTCTCTCTCTCTCTCTCTCTGTTCCTTCCTTAACTTTTTTCACCAGGCTATTTCCTTCATCTTTTTTCCTCTTCCAATCCCATGCAGGCTACGCAAATTTTTCTACCTCGAATACTCCCACCAAATTACAGATTAGTCAAGAAATTAACATTTCCCGATCTGGGCTTCTCGAAAATCCTCTTATTTGCCAACTCTTCGCCCCGTCCAAAGTTGCGTCCATCCCTGAATTCTAGGAAATTCTCCCTGTGAAGTCCTCTCCAGGTTGTAAATCTACCACCATAACAATGCTATGCTTTTCGCCGAGTTTGGTGCCACGCTATTCTTCTTTCCAGACCTGAAGTAGCTATTCTCAAGACGAATGGCGCCCGGACTCCAATAAAACGTCTGCCCGCCATTCGTCCCCGTTGTAAAATTACTCCACCTTATTCAATACTGTCGGTGCTTGCGATGGGGATGAGAAGAGCTACCCTGCGGTCTAACGTTACGGCACGCTGGCTGGCTGGAAGTTCCCTTGACTCGGAGAGAAAGGGGGGGGGGGGAGGCTACTATCGCGAACCCGGACTCGGTGCTAATCCAAGTAAAAAAATCTAAGAAAAAAATTAAAGTACAATATGTAGAGTATTTGAGGAGTGTGAAGTTTATAAATTCCTTAAACTAATAATTTCTACGCCGGCTCCCAAAATCTCTTCCATCTACTCGATTAATTTGAAACCCAATTCTCTTTTTCTTTTCTTTCACTCGGATTTACTTACGCAACCTCCAATACTGGAAAAAAGGAGCACGCTCGCTTACGAGCGCTGCAACAATCCCTCAGACATGCGCACTGCCACCGCCGGCCTGTACTTGACCAAAAGGCGTATCCGGGTGTTGGTTCGCGTGTGTCTGACGCCGTATCCGTCACCGCCCATCACTTCTGTGGAGTAGAAACCTCGACTCGTCGGAGAAGGCAATTTTCCCCCACTATTCCACTGTCCAATGACTGTAGTTCCATGCGAACTGCAGGCGTAGTTGCCGATAACATGGGCGCCTTGACACAGCATCGACTCCGGAGACCCATAAGCAAAACGGTTCGCTCTATTGTTATCGGGGACATGTATTGGGTGCTCCAGCGTTCATTTGCGGGGTCAATTGCTGCACTGTTGCGCGTCGATTGCCTTTTACCAGTCGACGGAGGTGACGTTCTCCTATGGGGTCGATGGCCTTTGGGGCTCTACATGACGTCGGAAGATACTCGGAGTGCTAGCTGTCCATTTTTAGTACACCCTTACCATAGCAACTCGGGAACAGTCCACGAAGTCTACTGTTTCTAAGATGATTCCACCCTTGGCGCGGTAGCCGATGATCATTCTTTTTTGCACGTCCGTCAAATCACTACCTCTGCCCATTGTGCTCACGTAATGCAGCACTATGGCTCATCGGTCCTGGCCGGTCGATTATATCTCCGTGTTGTCAACCTTGTCACGTGCACTCTGTGACGTGTCTGGATGGGTACACTGTGATTCCGGGGTGGTCATATTATTCTTATACGACCGTGTAATTGTTTCCATCGAAACTGTTATTACTATTTGTATAGCATTTTTTCTGTTCCTTTTTTTTCTTTCTTTTTCGTTTCTTCTATAGATATAAACAAAATAAAACGTGGTTATATTCTACGAAAGAATTTAATTATATTCTGAGAATTTCTTGGTTTAAGGAAAAAGAAAGTTCCCAAATCATATTTCTTTAGCATACGCATGAAATAGTAACGCACTGTTACCTACTGTATTGGAACTCTCAAGTTTTTGATTTAAATGAGAAGAGAAACTGGTTTGACAATCTAAAATAATCATTTTAAGTTCACAAGCGGAATCTTAAAATTAAATTTCATACGATAGAATTCTAAATGAAAAATTCTGTATGTCGTCTATATAAAGTAAAAGCAGAATCCTGGCGTAACATTTTCCCGTTTCTAAAGAGTTGCTGAAACGATTTTAATTGTGTGACGTAACGCTTCTCTCACGTCATGTCAGAATTTTTGGGATGAGATGACGTCAGACGATCAGCTATGAAAATTCGGTTTTTGTTGCTGTGACAACGAAGCAAGGTGGTACACGCGTGCGCTGTCTTGATTGGCTACATTTTATTGTTGTAACAATCTTACCTTGATACGGAGTGGTGCAAAAATAAACGAGACAATAATTCTTCAAAGTGAAACAGATGTGTCCAAATGTGAAACATTGAACACTACAAAAATAAACATGAACTTTACAACAAAAAAAAAACCAACATATTATTTGAGGCAGAGATCCAACAATTAAAACAGGCAAGCACCGGGGGGCGCCAAAAGAATGGAACAAACGTTCAAACGTTCAGACGTCAGAAAAAGGAAATTATAAATGTTTAGATAATTGTCTCCATTGTAATTTTCCTGTTTCATGCGTTTAAAAAACTAAATGCAAAGCAACCTATTGTCAGTACAGCTGACGTCTAGCAAGGGTTTTTCTAACACTCAATTTTATATTTCCCATTGCGCTTTCAGTAGATAAGGAATTTTAACTGAGCCAAACCATTTATCAAGGGTGTTTTCACAGTAGAACGAAATGAAACAACCCGTTGGTGTTGTAATTGGCAAAGAGATTTCACAAAGGATCATGATCTACACGAACCACGAATTCCTGTATGTCTCCATCATCGTCCCATGAATATTTAGGTATCCTTCCGTCACTAATGCGTTGACACGACTCTGTAATCTATGGTATTATTCTGAACTATGTTCAATGTAAATCAGTTCCTTGCATTTCCTTTATCGGTTGTCGTATGATATGATCTCTTTGAAGAGATGTCTACCAACAGAAAATCGCATAATATTACCGAATGCTAATCTGAATTTCGCGATATAGAAATGTGTAGTGGAATAGATACTGTCTCAAAGTTCATAAGTTCATGCTGACTTCGCTCGTCTACATTAAGAAATACAAGGTCTGACAAAATAACAAAGATGACTTTGTAAAACAAATATTTCAATATTTTATCAATTTTGAAATTTAGCGATCACCGTGAGCAACAATATGGACTATAAGCTGTCGCCCGTCTTAAACTGGGGGTCACCTGAGCTATGGAGGGGCGAGAACCAGTGTAGTAAGACAAATGTATTACCCATGCCTCGCAGGGTACTTGAATCTCGACCTATCCGGAATTATCTGTCAGAAGTTGGCGCTTAGATTCAACGTTTTTCAATGTCAATGCACTAACCTATCCATTTCATAGACTTTCGTCCTGAACATTCAAATTCTCACTGCTTAGAATTCGGGCCGACGAATTCTGTTTCTCCATAGTCTCGTCGAAGAACCTCTACTTGCTGTACAGGCCCTAATGTAAATATCTCTGCTTTCAACTTCATGGTCTGAATTAAATCATTCTGCTTCTCACTTTCATTCAAAAGGCTCAGCGTAGGAGTTCAAATACACTTGTCGACTTATACTCGAAATAACAAGGACCGTCCGAAGCATCCTTTCGCATTTCGAAAATTCTCACGCAGAAAAAACTGCTTAGTACATCTGAAATCCTACATTCCTAAAAACATGCTAATTTGCAGTTTTTTCCTTTTGAAAATCTTTCTTTAACGTACGCTGAATATCTGTTATTATCTATGATTTACGACTACAAAACTTGTGGTCTTGAGATGGAATAAAAATAGCAACGTTTACCACAATTAAATGTTTATTATACATCGACTATAATTTTGCAGAGCGTTTGGCTCTGAATCTTCAAGACTAATGCAGCGTAAAGAATCAAATCATTGTGACATCATAAGAGTTCTTAGGGTCGCGGATTTTGGTGAGTTGTTTCCACGCATTTGAAAAAAATGGAGTAGACGTCATGTCGTTGACAAGCCATCAAGAGTTCCGGTATATGTGGAAAGCTTCTGATACATTAAGCTGAATGGTCGAATCAGGTTTTTCAATAAGCTTAGCGTTTCCAAACAATTTTTTTTATTATTTTCGTGGCAATGCTGGACTATTGACGACTTCTTCAGTTCATAGTTCCGTATGTAGGTCTTGTGTTCTTTCACACTAAAACTTAAAGGCCTGCGAGCCTGTCCTATATATGAAAGTCCACATTCACAAGGTATCTGATAAATTCTCCAGGAATTTATGTCTTCGAGGTAGTCTTTTAATCCGTAAAAAACCATCTTGTTTATGGGTTCGAAAATAACTTTGTAGTTACAACTTTTAAGAATTTTTGAAATTCCGAAGCAAATATCAGGGGCAAATGGGATAACCGCCCAATTCTCTCGCATTGGGAGGCCTATTGGCGTAAGCAAGCAGACAGGCTTCGGTTTACAAAATATTTGGACAGCTTTGTCTATAACGGAAGGAAACTGCAATGTGAACTGCAATTCGTTTAAGAAAATCAATCTCTTTCTGCAAGGAATCCTCAGTTGAGCACATATGTATTGCATGATATGCCTATATGTAGAAGGCAGATATTTTTAGTTTCCATGGATGATTTGCTTTTGCATGTGGTGGGTAAGGAAACAGCAAATGGTTTTCGATAAACTGTTGTACTAAAGGACCCTTCAGAGCGTGACACAAGGATATCAAGGAATGATAAGCAGCCATTTCAGCCTCACATGTATAATAAATATTATACAGTGTGATTCAGCTAAGCGTGTACAAACGTCTGGGAGGAGGTAGGTTGCACAAAGACGATACAAAATCACATAGCAATGCAGGGTCGGAAACGTTATCTTCATGTGCTAGTGTACAAGAGAACAAAATGCTTTTTATTACTCACAAGACATTTGCGAAATGCATTCAGGTTACAGAAGGTGTTCAAAGTTGCGACCATGAGCTGTAACACACGCTCGACATCGTCGGCGCATGGAATCACGTACATTTTGGAAAATTCTTGGCGTGTCTCGGACTTCCGAAGCAGCTACAGAGATGCGTACTGCAAGGCCCTCATCACTTTCAACGGGGGTGTTGTACACCAGTCCTTTGATGTAACCCCAGAAGAAGTAATCAAGGCATGTTAAGTCCGGCGATCTTGCAGGCGAATGAAAGGGAACACCACACTCGATCCACTGATGTCCAATTGTCATGTTTAAGTGATGACGAACGTCATTGGTGAAATGGGCGGGAGCCCCATCGTGCTGGAACCACATTGCACGGCGCAGTTATAGAGGGACCTGTAGTTCATTCAATAGCTCTGATGCAGCGGTGCAAACATTTGGTGGATTGGCAGTCGTCTCATCGGATACCGTTTCTGGTACAGTCGCACGGCGGCTCGTCGGTTGAAGTCCACTGCTCCGCATGCGAGGTGCATATCAGTGATTTCCGCGTTCAGGAACGCAGCCATCTTACTACCTCTGCGAGCGGTTTACAAATGACGGTATCCTGAAAGAACGTGTGAGCAGTCTCGCGGCCGAACAACGCCATCTGCCGCATGAAGATGGCGTTTCCGACCGTGCATTGCTTTGTGATTCCGATTTGTCTTTGTGCAACCTACTCCTTCCAGAAGTTTATACACGCTTAGCTGAATCACCCTGTATATGTGAGACTGTTATAATATTTTTTTTAAGTGTGATTCCCAGAAAAGGATTTTGTTTCTCAATTCAGGAACAAGAATATGTCACACGGAATGGACTATGACACTTGGTGAATATTTGAACGTTATTTATTAGCTTCTTGGCCAACCATTACTTATCAAAGAATTATAATTGTTTTGCTTTTTTAGTACCTCATGGCATGTCTGAGATTTTTTGGCCATTGTAGTATAGATGCCATTATAGGTTGTGACGTGCTGCAGAGGTGAAAGCATGTGTCAAGACGACAAATCTGCAGAGAGACATTCTGTCAGCGTAGTTCAGTTGGGAGAGCGACTTACTCCGGAGTGAGGGGACACGGGCAAACTTGTGTTTTCACAAGGTCATAAATCAAGGCCAGTCAAACGATTAGTCTGTTCATATCGAGTTCTAATGAGTTCCTAACTTTTAATCGATAAATATTTTTTCAAGATTAGAGCCATGTGTCGTCGTTTCGGGGTTAATGAGGACCTCGAGCATCTAAGGCTCTACCTCCCTAATTTGGGGCCACTGGTTTAAGGGAAGGAAGGGAACAACCGAAGTGGGGCGGGAGCGCTAACTCTGCCTCATCCAAGTCCGGAGTCTTGGTGCATGTCAGACTATTTTTCGGAGGCCCGCGTCTCTGACCACTCTGCCACCGGGCAGGAAGGTAAGCCCTTATTTGGTATATTTAACAGTTTTTTTTATTTTGCGCTACCAGATCTACATCATTTTGTACATCTTTTCTTCCTTCACTAAATTTCTTAATCCATAAAAAAATTCATACTACACATACTGTTCAGGGTCCTTAAACACTTATAACGTAACCCTTTTTACGGCTGAATAGATGTTAAACGAAGGGTAAAAGCGACGCAACTAATTGTACCGGAAAGCTCAAATTAGGGTTTTACGGCCAGAAGAAGCATATACAGAAGTCCAACTACGTCATCTTTTTATTGGTACAGTTAGACGAAATCCAAAATATAGCACGGAGAGCTATACATACACTTCACATACCTTAATTATCTGTCGTATAATCTAGCTTAACAGCGATCGAACATCTCCACACACACACACACACACTAAGCAAATGCTGTATCGTCTTTTTATCTAACGTTCTTATCACATACATACGTCAGTCTTGTTCCGACCTCAGATTGTTGCCAACAGTATTCTCGTTTGAGGGGAAAAGACATAACGTTAATGTTTGAAATTGTCTAGCCGCCCCGTTGGCGCAGTGGTCTAAGCGATGGCTTCTGATCATTCGTCCGAGATGGATCCGGGTTTGAATCCCGGTGAGGCATGGATGTTGTGTTGGTCTTACGGCGCTGGCTCTTTCCTTTCATTGGAGCCAGTGGCCCTAAATTAGGGACTGGGACTGCTTAGAGCCCATCGAGTTGCTCACGGTTGTCGTTAAACCTCCAATAAAAAAAGAAAAAGAAAGAAAATGTCTGAGAACGAACTCAAATTTACATAGAAAAATGAAAGTTAAAATAGAATATACGTTACACACATCACTGCCATTTGCTCAAGTTTCTACCATATTGTCAAAATGTTTGCCAAATTTTAAATGCTGCCTATCAGTTCTTACAAACTTTCACTTACATTTTAAAAGTTATAACGCATTCAATAAAAAACTTAGTGCTACCATAAAATGATACAAAGAAGTGCATTACAAGACAAAGTCGATTCATTCAACAATTTCCATCGTATGTATTGCAAAGTTCTGAATTTGTGTGATTTTACATTCTAGACAAAATGTCAGTCCTGTCACTTGATTGTTAGATCTTATATCAAATTTTCAAAATGAAGGAACAGAGATGTTCTGAATGGTTACTCATAATCCGAATGTTCGCCCATTTGATGATTCAATAAAACTCAGTGATTTAGTTGATGCAGATTGCTTCCTATTTCAGCCAGTTTCAAAGAGATGCTTTGTAGGAAACGGATAAACTACTCGAAGTTTGGAATTTTCATTTTCTTGGAAATTCACGAAGAATCAAATGAGAGTGCCTACGATTTCACTTCTGCTTTATTACGCTTCTCTTGGCGCATTTTTGGGTGATTCAACTTTAAATGTTATTGTATGTAGGCAGTTTTAAATAACTATTTTAATGACGGGACTTACGGTGCTGTAAATACTCTTAGGCCGAGACAACCCACTTGCATAAATATGACAAGTGCTCTATGCAAGTAATATTTCAGTGCGAGTTTTGTGAACAGCAGGGCAGACGATGATAGATACAAAAATGTTCACGCCTTGTTTATCTCCTAATTTGCATGACATGCAAGCAGGGAAACAGTAAAATATTATTCTAGTCATTGAAACTTTGTTATTTTTTGAAACACCTAAGAGAGAGAAAGAGAGAGAGGGAGAGAGAGAAAGAAACGACAATTATCACATGCCCATGAACTTTGTTCAAAATATGAACTTTTCTTTGGTATCTTTCCTTGTTTCAAAATCTTAGCTTTTGCAACGCTCAAAATTCTGAACACAAGGGCAACGAAAAAAAAACAACATTGGCAACGTTTTTCTTGTCATTTGTACACGAATCACTTTATTTTACGGCCACGAACTGTTTATTCACAAAGATGTCGTTAGGCCGCCCGGTGACGCAGTGGTCTAAGCGATGGCCTCTGATCATTCGTCCGAACAGGGTTCGGGTTCGAATCCCGGTGAGGCATGGATGTTGTGTTTGTCTTATGGCACTGGCTCTCTCCCTTCCCTGGAGCCAGTGACCCTAAATTAGGGACGGGCGACTGCTTATAGCCCATTGAGTTGCTCACGGTGGTCGTTAAACCTCCAAAAAAAAAAAAAAAAAAAAAAAGATGGCGTTAGACGGTGACACTTCTACTCTCTGAAAGGGGTAGGAATATGTTTTATACAAAAATTCATTTGCGACTTTTTTTTTTTGAGAAAGTGGTTTTGCTAAAGTTTTTTTTTCTTTTTTCTTTCTTTTTTCCCGTATTTTTTGTTATTCAGATATTTTGCAAAAGTTTCTCTTTACAACACCGTTTTTTTCCATATCTTTTGCCAATGGTGGGATTTCTACTCCAGAGAAGCTGTTCTCCCAAATGAACTACACCGGCAGACTCATCGCTGCTTCATTGTCAAGTTTACTCTACTACGTCACATGACTTATTACGTCATGTGACGTAGTAGGTTATACCATCTCTAGCGTATACGTTTTATTTTATTTTTTTGACTGGAGGTTTAACGACCACCGTGAGCAACTCAGTGGGCTATAAGCAGTCGCCTGTCCGTAATTCAGGGCCAATGGTTCTAGGTAAGGGAGAGAGCCAGCGCCGTAAGACAAACACAACATCCATGCCTCTCGGGATTCGAACCCGGACCTATCTCGGACGAATGATCAGAAGCCGTCGCTTAGACCACTGCGTCACCGGGGCGGCCGTATGTGTTCACCGGGAGTCACCGTCCATCGCTAATTTGGGGCTCGTTTTTCCTAAGGAAGTAAAAGGAAAAGTTTCTAACACAACATTCATGTTTTACACACATGCCTACGTCTTATGCATACAACTCGTTCAAGTTTAGTTAAACTACATAATGCAATTTTCGATGCATAGTATACGATTACATGCATAGAATATTTTTATCAGTTTCAAATCATTTTTAATATCTGCAGCATTATGCTCTCCAAGGGCATGTTTGTTTTTCCAAAAGTAAGTAAGAAAAATCACGAATGCTATTTATGGCATTCGTGATTCTTCTTACTATTTTTCTTACATTTCTAAAATATTGAGAAATGTCATCAGAAAGAATTTAATGGAGATTCGTAGCTGTCACATCTGGTGCCATCATCAAAAGGAGCGCAGCGCAAGCTGTTAGCAACTCAATTTTTCTGTTTTCATTTTTCTGTTTTTTCAATTTTTCATTTTTTTTTCTGTTTTGCATTATGTTAAAAAGATTCTTGAAATACACCATGTTTTTCATTTCTGTTTTTTCAATTTTTCTTTTTCATTTCTCAATTTTTCTGTTTTTCACTTCTGTTTTTTCAATTTTTCTTTTTCATTTCTCAATTTTTCTGTTTTTTCAATTTTTCTGTTTTCAATGTTTTTCTGTTAGCAACTCAATTTGCTGGTGAAGATTAAGGAAGAATCGGAATTTGATCTCTTTTCTACCTTTAGGTACTTTTGGAAGAAACTTTGGAAGTGGAATTCATTTCGTCAATCTTTGCACACAAAAAAAGTGAAAAGAAAAACAAAAACAGAACGAAGGTCCCAGAAGGAGTCATCCAATCGAGATGAAAGTACATGTACAGGAAAAGAGTTGATTGCAATTACAGAGCAGTTGGGCCATTTATTCAGATAAAACAGCTACACCAATGGAGCAAGACAGTACGTTGTAGCGCCACCTCTGGATCGGACACAAGCGATTACCCGGCATGGAATAGGCGCATACAGTTCATTGATACTGTCCTGAGGTACAGCACTCCAGATGGGGACCAAATTGCGGGCCAGTGTGGCGACCATCATCCCGAAAATGCTCGATCGGTGAGAGGTCGGACGATCGGGCTGGCCACGGAAGAGTGTTGAAATTACGGAGGCAGGCCTGGAAGAGTCGTGCCGTGTGTGGCTGTGCATTATTCTGTTGAAAAATTGCTCGACGATACTGTGACAAGAATGGTAACACAACAGGTCATAGAATGTCTTCGACGTACCGTTGACTTGTGAGGGTGGTACGGGGATGAGTACCAAGAGCGTCCGGCTATCGTACAAAATGGCTCTTCAGAGAGTCACTCCCGGTGTAAGAGACGTGTGTCGTTAGCTGGCCAGCTCGTCTCCAGACTCGTATGTGTTGGTCATCGGTGCCAAATGCGAACCGTGACTCATCACTGTAGAAAACACGACTTCAGTAGATACAACTCCATGTTTGTAGGGCCCGACACCATTGCAACCGGCGCCGCCGATGCTCACTGCTCAGTGGTAGGCAGCGGAGTAGCCTCCTAGAATGTACTCCCCGTGTCGCAAGTCGTCTGGCAAAGGTCTGGATAACCACTTCTATACCGGTAGTTGACGCAACATGGCCACGTATCTTTGAGAGCGGCGAATTCGGTTCTGTTCGTGCGGCTCTCACAATCGCTCAATCCTCGCGTTATGTCGTTGCCCTCCGCCGTCCTCTGCCCACGCTCCGCTGATTTGTGTTCTCCTCAACCCATTAGGGCAAACATTGTCCGATTGCCACGTTGCTGCGACGAACCTGCCTTTCTCAGCCAAATTATACCTCCTATCTCAAACTCGTTCAACTGCTCGCACTGTGCGCGAACCCCACATCGAGGCATACTCACAGTCCGTGGATGTTGATGTCCGTTAATGCAATCTCAATCTCACAGTTCGTGGATGTTGATGTCCGTTAATGCAATCTCAATCTCACAGTTCGTGGATGTTGATGTCCGTTAATGCAATCTCAATCTCACAGTCCGTGGATGTTGATGTCCGCTAATGCAATCTCAATCTCACAGTCCAATATGTCCACAGTCCAATCTCAATCTCATGTCCACAGTCCACAGTCCAATGAATTAAGTAACTCGCATAATTGATTAGAGTCCTTAACCTTCCTCCTCTCTGCCTTTGTGCCGTGACGATGTGACTTACATATATTAATTATGTGATGATGGTGACTATCTGCTACTATTATATGGTGACTATGCGACTATAATAGATGACTGTAAGGTGACTATCTGAGACTATTACATAGTGGCTATCTGTGTACATAATTATGTATTAATTATGTGTAGATGTGACTATCTGTGACTATTATATGAGTTACAGTCCACAGTCCAATCTCAACATCATGTCCGTTGGTGCAATCTCAATCTCACAGTCCGTTGATGCAATCTCTATCTCACAGTCCGTTGATGCAATCTCAATCCGCTGTCATAATTGTTCCTGCCTGCGAGCTTTGCTCTTAGCATACCCTCCTCGATGTGCGATTCTCATGCGCTTTGGCGGGCCACTATTTATTTACTAGTTGTTATTTTTTTAATATTTTGCAGATTCGGCCCTGAGATATTTCCATGCGGTGTTTCATCAGATTCGAACGAATTTCTTGCGGTGATCTTGCCGTGATTCGTTTTTTTTATTAATAACATTCGCATAACTTCTCAGCAATGTATAATAACCTTATGTATTACATTTGGTATTACCAAATAAAACTGCTATGTTTTGTTTATTGTTATTATTTATTGATATATAATTTATTTCGTTTTAGTTTCTCATTCATCTTACTGTGATCCATTACGATTGCTCTTTATATCTATGCCATTTAATTGCTCGTATAACTGCTCAATTACGTTTCTTGCTGAAAGTTTACATAATACTTACGCTTTTACACCATGCCCAAAAGTTTTTAGAAACATAGAATTAATTTGACACTAACCAATTAGTACAATAATATAATCTTTTTTATAGCAAAGAGATCCCTATACCGATTGTGGATAATGAAAGTTATGAGAGAGATTCCGTCTTATACGTCGAAGTGGGAGACCCAAGAACAGAAGAAGGTAAGATTTCACTGTCCTACTTGAAATAGATGAGGATGTTATTAATTTACTTGACAATTAAAGAAATATAAATGATACCATTTGATCCGTCCGTTAATTACGTTAGGTATACCTGAAACAGTTTTTTTGATATAGCAGTACTGTGTCCATTAGCCAAAGAAAATATCGGATCGATCAGTTTTCATCTGTTTGTGAGAGATAGGTTTGTAGCTTATCCAGACTGGTTGGTTGTTAGAGTCCGTCATAACACTATACTGTATATATTACATACTACACGGTCGAGTCACATTATTGCCACCACCTGCTAAATATCCAGAGTAACCGCCGTGTGCAGCACGGACAGCAGCTAGACGGGCTGGGAGTGACTCAATAAGGTGCTGGAACGTGTTCACAGGTATGTGGAGCCATGCTGACTGCAGTGCGTCTGACAGCTGCTGGAGGGTGCGTGGTGGAGGATCCATAGAGGGAACAACACGATCGAGGTGGTCCCTCAGATGCTCAATTGGGTTTAAATCTGGGGAATTAGGGGGTCAGGGAAGTACTTTGAAGTCTTCATCGTGCTCTTCTAACCACTCTCGGACGTTTCTAGCTGTATGATACGTCGCATTTTCGTGGTGAAAAATCCCATCAGCCCCAGCGAAGACAATCTGCAAGTGTGGATGTACGTGGTCTGCAAGGATGGATTTATAACGAATTCGATACATAGTGCCTTCCACAGGTATGAGTGGACCCAGTGAATGACACGAAAACATTCCCCATATCATCGCTGCCCCCACCAGCTTGTGTTCTTCCAGCAATGTTTGAAGAGTGTTTATTCTCCGATGTTTCTCGCTTTATACCATAACGTCCATCCGTTCGATTGATCAGAAAACGGGACTCATTGGAGAGCGCAATCCTTTGCCAATCAGCGGAGATCCAATTCCGATACTGCCGTTCAAATATAAGCCTTTCCTACCGATGCACCTTCGTTAGCATAGGTGCAGTGACCGTCCGTCTGCAGCGGAGCCCCATAAGCATCAGGGTTTGCTGAACTGTCGTTTTAGACACACTTTCGGTAGCCCCGTGGTTCATTCGGCAAGTGAGTTTCTCCACTGTAAGGTGTCGATCGGCCCTCACGCACCTTCGCAGCCGACGTTCACCTCTCACATCAATGACACGTGGTGCTCCTCAGTTTACACGTCGCTTATTCGCAATGGTGCCATTTCTCCAATCACGATACACTTTGACCACAGCAGCATGCGAACAGTTCACAAACTGCGCTGTTTCAGAAATACTAATACCCTTGGCCCGAAAGCCGATAATCATCCCCTTTTGCAAATCTGATAAATCGCTCCTCTTATCCATGGCTGCAACGAGTGATATGTTTTCAGAATGCTTACAACACACCTTATAAATGTATACCTCCAAGCCAGTTCACGACACGTGCCTTTTTTTATTTGTTAAGCGCAGTTGGCGTCAAAAGTAGGAGGTGGTCATAATGATGGGACTCGACTGTGTAGTTCCTAGCACTATACTGTATATGTTGCATACTAATTCATGACACTGTACTGTGTATGTTACATACTGTTTCATGGCACTATACTGATATGTTACATACTAGTCTGAGCGGCCTGGGGCTTCAGCCCCAAGGGAAAGTCGGTCTCTACCAGGAATTAACGGCCTAATGTGACTTCCTAGCTATGATGTTGTTTGACAGCAATCGAACACGAATCTTGAGCTCTTCTGCAAGAAGTTATGCTCCTTAAATGAAGAAAGCTGGAGAGAAATGACGAAGTTTGATTAAGATTTCCCGTTTTCTAGCATGGATTACACGAAATGCATCTCTTCGCTTTAGATGCTAGTTATCTTAAGAAAACATAGGAAAGACCTGCGAGATTAAATGAGAGATAAATATCCTATCTCACATCTTCAGCACATATTGTTGACCTTCGATATCACTTTCTCCAAACCCAATCAGAAAGAAGGGTTTTAATGTGTGTCACTCATTTTTGGAGTATGGAAAACTTTGGAGATTGAAGTGTTCTGTTTGACAAAGTACAACACCCAAGGCATTTAAATGGAGCTTTGCCAATAAGATACCGATCCGCAGTTATATCAAGGGTTTTAAATTCTTCTTTCGGGTCGTATCATATGAGGTGGTAAGTGCGGGTTCATTTTATTTGACATGTACCTTAAAAAGTAGACTCTTTTTCTTATACCACGTGTTCTAGAGTCTTCTTTCGGGCTGTATCATATGAGGTGTTGAGGGCAGGTTCATTTTATTTGACATGTACCTTAAGAATTAGTGCCGTCATCACCCTTTTTCTTATATTACGGGCTCTAAATTCTTCTTACGGGTCGTATCATATGACCTGCTAAGTGCGAATTCATTTTAATTGACATGTACCTTAAGAATTAGTGCCGTCGTCTCTCTCTTTTTTTTAGGGTCTGGTACGATTCGTCCAACGACGATTGGTCCAATGCCGATTGGTCAAGTGCCGATTCGTCCAATGGACAATTGGTCCAAAGGTACGATTGGTCCAATGCCGATTCGTCCAATGGACGATTGGTCCAATTCCGTCCTATCTGTCCGAAGTACTACTCGTGCTATAAAAGTCTCATCTGTCCTGATTCTATCTCCGATGTTATACTAAAGTACCGGTAGTCCAAAGAATGTAAAATAATGTTACATTTCATGCGTAATATTGTGGTTATAGATTTCTTTTTTTCTTTTTTTTTTTATTGAATCGCGTTTTCTTGTTATACTGTACTTGCTGCCGTATGAAGTTACTGATGTACGAGCCGTTCTATCAACTTCAATGTTTCTCTTTTACATGAAATAATATAAAATACTAGTTTTCTGTTTCTGTTTGTATAATGCAGTGGTGTTTTCCGCCAACTGCCCAATGGAAACAACTGGTCGAGGTTTGGACAGTGGCCTTTTCAGCAGTTTTTACTCCAGCGATGTCATATTCATAACTTTTACATATTAAATCAAGGTAATAATATTACGCTTTTACTTAAACACGAAATATTAATTCATAGGCCCTAGGCCTAAGCTTTTTTAACAGTTTTAATTCTACCGATGTCAGATTCATAAAGTTTACATATCAAATCAAGTTAATAATATTGAGCTTTTACTTAGGCACGAAATATCAATTCATAGGCTCTAGGCCTAGGCGTTTTTAGGACTTTTTATTCTACCGATGTCATATTCATAACGTTTACATATTAAATCAAGTTAATAATATTGCGCTTTCATTTAAGCACGAAATATTTATTCATAGGCCCGCTACCTAGGTGCCTAGCAAAGACCTCAGAAATGATAGGATGAGTGCCTTTTATAAAGTTTTATAAAATGTTTACAAATACCAAATATCTAGGTTGTAACTTGAAATCTTCTAAAAAGGCCCGGGGCCTAGGTGCCTCGTAAAGACCTGAGGAATGTTACAATGAGTGCCTTTTATAAGGTTTTATAGAATGTTTACAAATACCAAATATCTAGGTTGTAACTCAAAATCTTCTAAAAAGGCCCGGGGCCTAGGTGCCTCGTAAAGACCTGAGAAATGATAGGATGAGTGCCTTTTATTAGGTTCTATAACATATTTACAAATACCAAATACCTGGGTTGTAAATTAAAATCTTCAAAAAATGCCCGAGGCCTAGGTGCTTTGCAAACAGCTGAGAAATGCTCCATTGAGTGCCTTTTACCAGGTTTATGTAAAATGTTTACAATTACTAAATATACGGAAATCATCTTTCAAAAGGATTTAAAGAGGAGAATAATTTAAATTATTATTCCTTTCTGGAAAATAAAAAAGTTTACCGTTGGTAAGATGATACCATTGGACGAATCGGCGTTGGGCCAATTGTACCATTAGACAAATCGGCATTGGACGAATCGGACATTGGACCAATCGGCATTAGACCAATCGTCCCTTTGGACGAATCGACATTGGACCAATCGTCGTTGGACGAATCGTCCGGGACCGTTTTTTTTATATCACGGGTTCTAATGTCTTGTTTCGGGCCGTGCCATATAAGGTGCAAAGGGCAGGTTCATTTTTTAATTGACATGTACCTCTAGAATTAGTGCCTTCATCTCGTTTTTCCTTTTCCGTTAGTATTCACTTACCTTTGCACTTCAGATAATTACATACATAACTTAAAAGCAACAAAAATTTTCATGACTGTACTTTAATATTTCAACTGTCTGTTTATGAAATGGCATAATGTATAGTGTTTTTATCTGGGAAAAATACATCTTTTCTTAGAATATATGAAGAGCGATTGAAATTCTTCCATTTCATTCTTTCTGTCAAAAATAAAAAAAAATAAAAATATTTTCTCTGTATTGGATCTGAATATTTCTTTCAACTTCAAGAAGCATAGCCTCATTCTTCCAACTTTTAATGACATAGTTGCATTTCTTTTAATGCGTTATTGGTTAACTATATTTTTCCCATGTGTAAAGTTATTGATGGAAATTTTGTAGCGGAAACGGTTTGTACAGTCGAAAGATTTAAATACCCAGATCCTTTCCATTCCAAAGCTTTCTTCAGAGGCACTATTTCTCGTTCAAGCAATACCACATTTCTCTTCTGAAAACACTTTGTTGTTTTATAGCCCAAGATTTGCCGTTTGAGCAGCCCTATCGCACTTTTCTGTAGCAGATTCCTCCAATCAACGTAAAACTTGTATTTGTTGCATACAAAAAAAAAAATTTAACTGATTAATTACCCAGAACTTGCCTCAGGTTTTTTACATATGGGCCAACAGCTTCATCTTTTGCAGGTAAATCGAAGATCCAAAACGTATGACCGCGTAATATAATGTTCGTCCTCCACATGCCGCCAAAACAGTTCTTACCCGTCTGGGTATAAATGTTACAAGATTTTAGAAGGTGCCTTGTGATATCTGGTACCAACACGTTACTATCAGATCCTTTAACTCTTGTAAGTTACGTGATTGGGCCTCCGCATATCGGATTTCCAGTTCCAACACAAATCACAGATGCTCGATTGGAATTTGGAAACCAGGGTGAAAACTGAAAGTATTCTTCATGTTCTACCAACCATATCCTGCTGACAGAAGGCATTAATAGAAGGGAATACTGCTGCCATGAAAGGATCCAAATAGCCTACAATGATGTTAGGTAGGCGGTAGACGTCAGAGTTTCCTGCTCGTGAATGACTGGAGCCAGAGTTTCTCAGTACCCACATCCTTACATATCTTCCACCGGCTTGTTTTCGTTCCATGGTGCATTCTGGAGCCAAATCTTCCTCAGGTAAATGATGCACCCGTACTCTGCCGTCCACATCGTGCAACAGAGAATGAGTTTCATTGGGCCAGATGACCTTTTTCCAATCATTCAAGATCCAGTTTTCCTGCGTGCACAATCATTGTAGAAAATTTCGACGGTGAACCGATATTACCCAGAGTACTCAGAGCGGCCAGCGGCTACACAGTCCCATCTTTTTTTTTTTTTTTTTTTTTTTTTTTTTGATTGGATCTTTAACGACCACCGTGAGCAACTCAATGGGCTATAAGCAGTCGCCCGTTACTAATTTTGGGCCAGTGGTTCCAGGGAATGAAGAGAGCCAGTGTCGTAAGACAAACACAACATCCATGCCTCACCGAGATTCGAACCCGAACCCCTTTCAGGTTAAAGATCAAAAACCATCGCTTAGACCACTGCGCCACCGGGATGGCGCAGTCCCATTTTCAGCAGGGTTTCATGTACTGTGCGTTGTGACACATTATTCCCGTCACCAACATTGACATTACGGGCGAGCTGCACCACAGTATCCCTTCTGTCGGCTCGTACCATACGGGATAGCTTTCACTCACCTCTAGCACTGATGAGTTGTGGTCGGCCCGCAACTTGCCAATGGTTCGTGGTGTTTTCCTCCTCGGACCACTTTTTGAAGGTACTAACCCAGGCTGACCTTGAGCACCCCTCAAGCCTTGCCGTGTCAGAAATAATTCGACCCAGTCATTTGTCCATTACAATTTGTCCTTTGCCACTCTCGCTTAAGTCCGCTGGTTTTTCCATCTGAAGAACAAGAATAACAGTGATTAATAGAGCTCAGTATTAGATGTTATGTAAACTATTTCATGAGGTTCCCACGCGCTGTCGTTTACTTGCCGTTGCTTCAATTTGCATAAAGGCGTGCTGGTCGTAATTCTCTTCGGTGTATTGGCAACGCTTGGGCATCAGAAGGTTGAAAGCTGTAGAGGCTTCCGCATCTTATCGGAGAGATGGAATTTTCTTCATAATGTTTAATGTTCCGGAGAGCGCTGTCGGATATTTTCGCTCAGAGCTGAAAGCTTCGTTTTACGAAGAGAGATTTAATCAGTTGCTTTCATTGTAACCTTGCTGTCTCGTGTGTACACATACACGGAACTATATCACATAGAAATCTTTTCAAGCGAATTTCCGTCTCTTTAGCCATCGTGGGAAAGATTTTATTCAAGTTATTTCTCCAGCGTAAGGAAAATATTCTCAGCTTGGAGTTGCAAAGGCTGCTATTGTTGTTTCGCATCAGCTCGCTACCTTCTTAGCTTCCGTGTTTCTACTCTGTTGTCGTCGCTCAGTTGTCAGATCTTAGCGCTAAGCAAAAGCGAAATACACACAAAAAAAAGGTTACAGCATCACAAAAGCCAACAATGCGCAAACGAAAGACTTTGCTACAAGCAAAAGGCAGAGCTGCAAACGACTCTGGTCGCATCAGTCTTTAAGGAGAAAACAAACCCACTAAGAGGCCTTTCATAAAAAAATGCTCCTATTATTTCTTCCCATTTAATGCTGTTATATAAATGATCTTCAAATGCTTCTCCAAGAAACCTTTTGGAAATTCAAATTCTTTAAGTACAGTTTTGCTTATAAAATTATTTTGACCTACTTGAAACAAACGCTAAGATGCAACTTTGACGTATACTTGTAAATAATCTTACTTTGAGTTTCTAAGTACTTATGTGAAATTTGTTACGTCTTGGTTAAACATTTTCTAGCTGGACGACACATTACTTCCCCGAACACCTTTTACATTTCGACGACGTTGAAAGTGCTTCTCAGCAGAATAAACTAATGACATAGGAATAGAGGAGTTGTAGGAATTTCGAGAGATTGCGAGTAGATTGTTAAGCATTGATATTGCGAAAGAGAGATAAAATCCATTATATACATATGTATACAATGAGAGGGGATAATACATCGGATACCTGGTCCCTGAACAACGCGACGCTGTTACTACTCTCGCTTGTAGGTGAACCCCCCGCTTGGTAGGTATATCCAAGCGGTTGGTTCGCACATACAATATCACTACATTCACGTAGAGTATAATTCGATTCCAGTGCGGATAAACATCAGTGAGTTAACAGAGTGTAATTGTGGTAACTGTAAATAACCTTTAATAATAACTGTAATGGAACGGGAATATTAATTTCATGAATTTTAATGTCATGTAATTACTTAAAAAATTTTAATGGTTAAATCTTAATGTGAATGTGTAAACAATTAAGAACCCTGCAGTTTAAGAATGTTTAAAAAGTATAATCGTGGGGAACTCTTAAGAATACATTTTTTAAGTTTTATTTGCGGTGCCAGCAAGTCTCCGGAAGTAATTAGCATGTCGATTAACTTCCTTTAGGACAGTAATGCACAGGACGTCGTGTTTAGGTGTCTACAATACAAGATTGCTTTTTCAGAGCCATTAATTAGGTAGTATTTCCGTCTTGAGTAAGGGGATCCTTCCGGCGGGTACTATTTGGCAGTGGACATTTTTGAAGGACGGAAAAAAGTTTTCTGCGACGAGTTCCTAGTAATGGTCATCCGGAGTGCTGGAGGCCAGAGTTTGGAAGTAGTTGTGGAAGACAGTAGAAGAGGGGTTTTCGGGAGACAGAGGAAGATGAAGTGTTTTGCGAGAGATCAGACGAAGAAAGCTAGAGAGAGGTGGTAGAGTTTTGAGGAAGGAGTTATTGAGAAGGGGTGCGTTGTCTCTATGCACGAGGTGGAAAGAATGAACGTAGCGAGCAGTCAACGCATGGGCTTGAGGTCAGCCGAGAACTGAATTATATAATCGCATAGCGATCCGGAGTTTTCACGAATTAAACAATTTCACAGAAAAAAAATTTCATTTCAGACACCAAATCGCTTTTATTGAATGATCTCTTACTGTAGTATCAGCACTGCTTCCCGACGTCTGAGCAAAGATTTTGGATTAAAGTCATAAATCTTCGCATAAACCTAGACTAACCTCTGTCATGTAAAAGAAGACACTCCAGTGTGCAAAGCATCATCAATCGTGGACATGTTGGATTAAAGTCATAGATCTTCGCATAAACCTAGACTAACCTCTGTCATGAAAATTAAGACACTCCAGTTTGCAAAGCATCATCAATCGTGGACATGTTGGATTAAAGTCATAGATCTTCGTATAAACCTAGAATAACCTCTGTCATGAAAAAGAAGACACTCCAGTTTGCAAAGCATCATCAGTCGTGGACATGTTGGATTAAAGTCATAGATCTTCGTGTAAACCTAGACTAACATCTGTCATGAAAAAGAAGACACTCCAGTTTGCAAAGCATCATCAATCGTGGACATGTTGGATTAAAGTCATAGATCTTCGTATAAACCTAGACTAACATCTGTCATGAAAAAGAAGACACTCCAGTTTGCCAAGCATCATCAATCGTGGACATGTTGGATTAAAGTCATAGATCTTCGTATAAACCTAGACTAACCTCTATCATGAAAAAGAGGACACACCAGTTTGCGAAGTATCATCAATCGTGGACATGTTGGATTAAGGTAATAGATCTTCCTATAAACTTAGACTAACCTCTGTCATGAAAAAGAAGACACTCCAGTTTGCGAAGCATCATCAATCGTGGACAGCTGAAAATTGTAGCCAAGTTCTTTTTTACGATGAATTAACTCTGTGTCAATTTGAATCACGTGAAGCACATGCTTGACGACGAAAAGGCAAAACGTTTGGTGAAAAATACAATGTTAGCACCGTGAGACATCCGCCTAGTCAGATGATATGGAGTGCTATGTCAACATCCGGTACTACTTCATTATCCTTTTTGTCAACACGCACTACCCTGACTGGTCCTTTTTATGTGGAAATGTTACGTGGGAAGCTGTTAACTCATATGCAAGTGCACAGATGCACAATCTTTATGCATGACGGTGCTCCATGCCACAGATCAAAGAAGTAAAGGACTACCTGCAGAGGGAAAACATACATGCGCTTGGCTGGCCCAGATAATATTTCCGACCTTAACCCATCAAAACTTTGTAGACCATTTTAACCCTTTAATGACCATAACGCCCAAAACGCCCGTAGATACAAACGTCCATAGCCACCCAAAACGCCTGTCTAGAGTGAGTCAGATTTCCTATCCTTACCTGTTTTTCAAATTTTCTCGACCTATGAGGGATCAGCAGGATTCACCCTCAGTCACTATTGTTGTTATTAAACAAAGAAGTGAACCAACAGACAGTTTCGGACGTTATGGTAATCGGAGTGATAAAAGATTTTTTGGGTCATGGTCGTTAAAAAGTAAAAAGACAAGCTAGCAGAAAAACAGGCATCAAATTCCCAGGCTTTGATTGGCACCATAAAGCACTTGTGGCGCAAAGGCATTTCAAGTGACTACTGCAAATCATTCAGTGAGAGTATGCCACATCGTATTTTGTCCGTTATAAAAAAACAATGGTTGTCACACAAAGTGCTGATTTTTTTAACCTCTGTAGTACGTCACAGATCGCTGTGGTGCTTTTCGAACACCGCAACGTCTGATTGAATTGGTAAAAAATGAAAGAGTTAAAGCTGCACTGTGACAAGAGTTTAAAAGAGGGATGAGAGTGGGTTCTTGACTCATGATGATAGTGGGTGTTTGACTCATGATGATAATGGGTATTCGACTAATGATGATTGTGGGTCCTCGACTCAGGATAATATGTGGGTGTTCGAGTTAAAACTGCACTGTAACAAGAGTTTGAAAGAGGAATGATAATGGGTGCTCGACTCATGATTATAGTGAGTGCTCGACTCATGATGATAGTGGGTGCTCGATTCATGATGATAGTGGGTGTTTGACTCATGATGATAATGGGTGTTCGACTCATGATGATAGTGGATGTTCGACTCATGATGATAGTTGGTGCTCGACATGTTGATAGTGGGTGTTGGACTCATGATGATAGTGGCTGCTCGACTCATGATAACAGTGGGTGTTCGATTCATGATGAGAGTGGGTGTTCGACTCATGATGATGTTGGGTGCTCGACTCATGATGATAGTGGGTGCTCGACTCATGATGATAGTGGGTGTTCGACTCATGATAATGGTGGGTGTTCGACTCATGATGATAGTGGGTGCTCGACTCCTGGGTCACTCAATCGCGTAGGAGGTACAGTAAATTCGGTATCCTTGTTCGGCAGTATCAAGAGTGTATCGGGAATACGTCATTTCTGGAATAACATCGCATCATAGATAACGCTGTAGCGGATAATGAAGGTGAATGAACGTGGCCTTCAGGGACAGGTCTGTATCACATGGTTACAACCAACCGAAGAGCGACAGCGGCGCAAATCACTGCCGATTGAAACGACGGAGATGCCAGAAATGTCTTCACCCAGGCAATCATTCGCCGCAATAGGTTATGTCAGACGCCGACCCACCAGAGTCCCATTGCTAACGCCATATCACCTAATCGTACGCTTCAGCTGTGCGAAAATTCATCGGCACTGGCCCTTTGATGGTTGGTCTCCTATTCTAACGAGACTCTTTTCCAGTCATTTCGTTCACACGGAAGGGTACAGATCTGGAGGACTCGGCATATCAACCAGAAACTATTCAGTCTGGAAGTGGCTCTGTTATGGTTTAGGGCGTGGTTAACTGGCACACGTCGGCACCTTTGGTACGTCTAGATTCTTGTTTGAACGGTCCACTTTATGTGCCCATCCTAGCACGCCGTCTGAATCCGTTCATGGTCATCATGCACCAACAGGACACTGTCAGAAAGATTGATTGATTGATTGGAGGTTTAACGACCACCGTGAGCAACTCAATGGGCTATAAGCAGTCGCCCATCCCTAATTTAGGGCCACTGGTTCCATGGAAGGGAGAGAGCCAGTGCCGTAAAACACAACAACATTACATTATCTTACTAACAAAGCTACCCGAAAAACTGAATCATTAATTAACAACGCTAATTTAAAGCATAAGTAAGCAGGAATCCATATCTATTAAAGTCCAAGAACATTTCAAAACACACTGCAAGAAAAAAGGAAACCAACATCAAGGAATACATCTGAAACATCTCTACACATCAAAGACACTGTCGTCAACCACATTATGTTTCTTTATGTAAGCTTTAACATCCTCTATACGTTTATAGTATGTTTCGTAATAAGTGTCTAAAAGTTCAGGAACAGAATTTTTCGTAATCATCCAATTCAACACGGCATCCAAACGATGTACAATAGCATTTAACTTATACATATTTAACTCGTAAAACTCCGGAGTGAGTGGACATATCTTTTTATTAGGCACAAAAAAAATTTTCAATTCGAAAAGATCCAAAGTTTCGTCATAATCTGGGCAAGATGCAATAAGTTCCATGACAAGACGATACCGTGATGGCTTACCTCTATCTTCGGCAAAATCAGGATCCAGGAGAAAAGAAAGATCTACACGAGGGATAAATTCCGGTTGAAGATAGTCTCTAGCTTTGCTCCGTTTTAACGGATCACCACTTGAATCAGTGCTGGGTCGTTTAAATGTCGAAGCTGTACATGAGTTCTCTGCGAGATTCTGTAATGCTACTGAACATTTCTGTAAGTTAGCAATGCCCAAAGTACCAATATTTGCTGTTGTCTGAATCCCAGGATCCAAAGAAGTCGGCATTTCAATCAATGTCTTCTCTCTCGGCTCGACTGGATCCACCACTCGGGTTTCACAAGTCTCAGCCACGGTAGGAACCAAGTCAGCGACATGTGTAATACCATGTTCTAAATCCGATCTATCTTCAGGTACAACAATTCTTTCCTCATGGGAATCAGAGAGACTGTTCCTCAAGGGAGGTCTATGTACATACGTGCATTTAGCACGAATGTGCCCTCTTTCATTGCACGCATAACAAAAAATTCCTGTATAAATATTAAACATGAACCCATGAGAATCCAGTACAATTTCAACCTCTTTAGGACAAGTTTGAAGAGCTGATTCATTCGGGAAGATAACCCGGAGGGTCCACTTCAACCCACCAACATGACAATAATATGAAGATTGCGGGGCTTCTATAACTCTATGAACTGGACCCACCACCCGGCTAAACTGAGAAAGAAGAACTATCAACGCAGACTCCGGTACCTCAAGTGGCACCTGAGACAAAGTTACCGTGATCGGTCGTTCACTTGCATAAGCAGGATACAAAATTTGATTATTTATAGAAATCCCTTGCTTTAACACAAGTTTAAAATCTGCACTATTTATAAACAACACTGATATACCTCGTTTACTACGACCGATTCCTTTAATTGCCTCTCTCGGCACTCGTTCTTCCAAAGCTTTCAAATATACCGGTAACGAAGTCTGTGGTAACGCATGAAAAATAATAGTTTTCTCAGAAAGATCATGAAAATCTTGACATACCTTGGAATCCCTTTCGAAAGTGAGACGAAAGGGATTGCCCTGGCACTCAATCTCTGACGCACAACGCTGATCACTCGTATTAGCAGAATTCTCCTTATCAACCACAGACGCCCAACTGCAAGTTTCCGTCTCTATGGAAACACTCTTCTGCATTCCTATCGCAGAAGAAACTCCTTCAGCAGCAACGCACGAAGACACACTCTGTTGATTTCCAGAACCGGTTTGACCTGTTGGATTCTTATCTCTTGAGAAACTCGCGTCAATTACCATGGCAACCCTCTCACAGGTCACCGGAGAAACACTCGGCGCACTTAACGATGACTTCTTATCCGTAGATCTCGCTCCACGTCGATCAACATCCTTTCGATGGTCACGTGTAACATGGCTGGCAGATATCGCCATTTGCAGAACTCGTCAACGGCAAGCACAACCACAAAATAAAACTCTTCGTATGAATAAACTATAGCACTTAACGCTCTCAAACTTCACCAAAAGAAGCATGAAACATTCATACATACGTCACGCTACTGCAAACTATCCTACGAACGATATTTCAACTTAAACACAAGCAAAACTTGGGAGCTTGAAAACACGACACACGACGAAAGCCATATAGCTATGGAGGTCTCTCTTTCAGAAAGACGGTGCGCCTCTATACAGAGTCTCTGTGACTAACACTTAGTTAGAAGAGCATTCCACAGAAGTTCCCACCCTGGAATGGCCTCCCTTTTCACAGGATATGAACCATGTGGAAAATCTTCGGTATGATGTGGTAAGATCATTTCGAGCTTTGGACCCTCCACCAAGGAATGCGACGGAATTATGGACAACGGTGCAGCAAGCGTGGGTAGAGGTACCTATAGTGAACTCAAGGATTCGCCATGTGCCTTTCCGTATCCGGGCGAAAGTAGGCTTACCATTTGTGTGTGTGTGTGAGAGAGAGAGAGAGAAAACTTCAAAAATTAGTTTTGTTACAACGGTGCAGCGAGCATGAGTAGAGGTACCTGTGGTGGACTCAATGCCTCGCCCTGTGACATCCCTTATCTGGGAGAAAGTGGGCTTACCAGTGTGGGTGTGAGATGAGAGAGAGAGAGAGAGAACTGTGATAATTAGTTTTATTACAAAGGTGCAGCTAGCATGGGTAGAAGTACTATGGTGAACTCAATGCCTCGCCGTATGACTTCCCTTATCTAGGCGAAAGTGGGCTTACCAGTTGTGTATGAGAGAGAGAGAGAGAGAGAGAGAGAGAACTGCAAAAATTAGTTGTGTTACAACGGTGCAGCGCGCATTGGTAGAGGTACCTGTAGAGGACTCAATACTTTGCCATGTGACTTCCTTTGTCCAGGCAAAAGTGGGCTTACCAGTTGAGTGTGTGGTGAGAGAGAGAGAGAAAGAGATTGTGTGAGAGAACTTCGAAAATTAGTTTTCTTACAACGGCGAAGCGAGCATGTGTGGAGGTACCTGTAGTGGACTCAATATCTCGCCATATGACTTCCCTTATCCTGGCGAAAGTGAGCTTACCAGTGTGTGTGTGTGAGATGAGAAGGTGTGTGTGTGTGTGTGTGTGTCTGCGTGTGTGAGAAAGAGAGAGAGAGAGAGAGAGAGAACTTCGATAATTAGTTTTATTACAACGGTGCAGCAAGCATGGGTAGAAATACCTATAGTGAACTCAATGCCTCGCCATATGACTTCCCTTATCTGGGCGAAAGTGGGCTTACCAGTTGTGTATGTGCGTGTGTGTGTGTGAGAGAGAGAGAGAGAGAGTATAATGAATAAAATTCTCCGGCTGGACGTGTAGTGCAGGAAAGCTTACGTTAAGTCACGTTAGGGTTATTGAAAGGTTACTTGACGTAGCTAAAGTGTGCTTAATCTTCAAAGTGCTAGAGTTTGTTTAGGTAAGACACGCACGTGCAATAACAGCACGAAAGCATGGACCCCCAAATGCATTGCTACAACCCTTCAAGCTGGTGGATGCAACGTTATGGTTTGGGGAATGTTTTCCTGGCATGCTTTGGGCCCTTTAATTCGTGTTGATCAACGTCTGACTGGCACATCATATCTAAACATCGTTGCGGACCAAGTGCATCCTGTCACGCGGATGGTTTATCCCAATGGCGATGGCTACTTTCAAAAAGATAATGCGTCCTGCCATAGTGCTCGTATTGTACAGTATTGGTTTCAGGAACATGCCGGTGAGTTTACTTTGCTTAGGTGGCCCCCACAATCTCCCTTTGAGAATTTGTGGGATGAAGTTGAACGAGCCATCAGACAACTGGATCCACAACCCTGCAATCTCACACTCCTGGAAAGTACTATTCATCAAGCATGGTCTCATATTCGACAAACCACCTATCAACATCTCGTGGAGTCCAGGCCACGAAGAATCGACGCAGTATTAAAGGCGAAAGGTGGCCCAACGAAGTACTGAGGGGGTGGTCATAATTAAGTGGCCACTCAGTGTATATGCCCGATCGAACATGTCTAGTACATGGTAGCTAAGCGACTGGTCCGTTAAGCACCTCTACCAGTCACCACAAATGAACTGTGATCTCAAATGGAAGCAGTCTAGCATGTTATTCCCCAGGACGATTTTAAGAACCTCTTCCATTCAGTGCCATGCCTGTAGGCTGTTATTGTTTCTCGAGGTGGCTTCACACGATACTGAGTTTTGAAGCGAAAAATGTTTGTATAGTTCTTCTAAGGTAATCAGTTACCTGCTGTATCATGAGAGATCTACGATATAAATTTCATTTGAATAGCGCGGTTCTTTCTTAGTGCTGCAATTTCACAAACAGTAGTGTATAGTGTTAGCGATTTGAATTTTCCGTGAGTGGAACAATGAAGATAAACGCTAGTTAAAGAATAAGCCTTAATACTTTTACTGTGGCCCTTGATGCTCTCATTCACATGGTTTTTACAAAAGTAAAATAAACACTGTTGGCCATTAAAAGTGCAATACCACGAAAGACAAGATGATCATGATCAAATGTAGAGGATTTTAGGAAGGGAGTGTCTGACCCCAGGCCTTAAACAACCCTTAGAAATAGGAAGGTAGGAGATTTGAGCTAGAGTGCCCGATAGGAAAGTCGCACGGAAGCGAGATAGAAAGGGGGAGGAAGACGCCCTTATTTATTACCGGAGGGCCAGTACCCGGGGTCCGACGGCTTAACGTGCCCATCCGACGCACAGCGGAAATTTAGTGGATCGAGCGTTCGTACCTGCCTGGGATCGAACCTGGGGCCCTTTCCGTGGCAGTCACGAACGTTGCCCACTAGGCCACCCACAGCCCCACGAAAGACAAGATATATCAAAGCCATATTTATAGTACAGAAAGGAGATGATACAAGACTGAATCGATTAAAAATACAGCACTGTAAGACAAGGGAAACACTTAACAATCGATATCTTGTATAGCCACCATGGGCGGCAATTACAGTTGCTACACGGCCCGGCATCAACAGGGAGAGACGTATAATGTGTGGTTAAGGAATGACCGTCCGCTTAGCTTCGATATGATGCCACAGTTTCTCTGTTGTAGCAGGGGTGGTCACTGCCGTGCCAGTCGTCCGCCGGTCACGGACCACGCGTGTGCAATAGGCGACGTATCAACGACTGCGCTGACCAAGGAAAGCGTGGAATAAGGTGGCGATGCAGGAAGTATTAGACGTTGCGTGCCAGATGCGGTCGCGCTTTGTCCTGTTGGTAAATGGTCCCAGACAGTTTCTGAAGACATGGTTCAAAAACAGGCTCCAATACCTCCGTGATGTAACAATGGCTGTTCAACGTGCCGTTAATGATGACGAGGGTCGTGAGGCAGTGGAATCCAATGGCACCCATACCATAACGCTGAATGCCTGACCAGTATGGCGCAGCTTAATGCAGGACACGCTCAGCCAATCACTGCGGTTTTGCTAGACACGGATTCGGCTATCATGTTGCTGCAGCCTGAAGCGGGATTCGTTGGAAAGCACAATGCCTTGCCATTGGCTCCTCCATACTCGACGTTCTTGGTACCATTACCGGTGTTCTTAAGTCAAAGGTAGCCAAAGCAATGGGTAACGTGCAAAAGAGCAGACGACGTCGAACCGTCCGTGCGGAGACTGGGTGTTGTGTAACACCCCCGAACTGTTGAGCTACGGTGGTCGATATGGCTGTGCGGTCCATCAGGACCATGCGCATCACATGTCGATCCTCTTGTTCGGTGGTTTGACGGGGCCGTTGGGATCCCGCATGTCGGTGTGTTCGTTCCTCCGCTACCCACTGACATCATATTCTCTCCACCGTGACAGCATGCTGTCCTACACGAGCACCAACGTCTTGGAGTGATAATCCGCAATCTAGATATCCCACAATTCTCCCGTGATCGCAGTCGGAAACATACTGGCAGGGCTGCCGTTGTCTTCGATGGGGCATGCTGCAGCTGTCCGTGGCCAGAAACGGTGAGCAAAAACATCTCCTTGTTCACCCCTTTCATACGACTTCCATGGGCGTTAGTGTTCCACATGATTTCCGTATCTGCTGCTCTTTTAATCATTTACATTTGCACCAGTGTTCTGCCCTTCTGCTAACTTTCGAGCACCTGAGATGCGATCTTTCTTGTGTTCACTTAATGGCCAGCAGTGTATATGTTCAATGAAGTGCTCTACCAACAGTAACAGAGACGCATAAATAATCACTAAAAATACAGCTATTGAAACTTGTATAATTTCTACAATAACTGATGGAATTTAGCTCAGAAGGTTCCTATGGTATATTTCTTTAGCGGACGTTCATACACTATATTGACAAAAGTCACCGGACACCCCTTCAAAAAAAAGATAAACGATACAGCTGCAAACGGTACAAAAACAAGCCTGCAGCTGACCGCTCTCATATCGCACTGCAAGGTTGAGTGAAAATGTTGCGGCGGGAGTGAACTGACTTTGAGAAAGGAAAAATTGTTGGGTGTTATATTAGTGGGATGTCCATATGAGAAACCCAGAGGCGTTTAAACACACCCAAGTGAACTGTTTCGGATGTACTGAATAAGTGGAAGACACGTGGCGTGCCTGAAGCAGGAAAACGTACCGGGAAACCAAAGAAAACCAATGATAGAGGACGTTGAAGCCTTGCGAGAGTCATTACAGCTAATCGACAGAGTACTTACTGCACAAGACCTCAGTGTACAGGTGAGTAAAATTCTGAAACCTCAGTATGTATACGTACCATTTGCAGAGAACTTCATTCCATGGGTTACCTTGGTCGTGCGGCTGCTCATAAGCCTTTCATCTCTACTCGGAATGCTACTCGTCGTTTATAATTTGGTAAATAACACTTATCGTGAACCGTAGATCAATGGAAACGGGTCCTATGGACTGATGAATCTAGATGCACGATCCATCAGTCTGATGTTCCTGTGTGCGTATGGCGGCAGCCGGGGGAACGCTATTTACTACAGTGTACTGTTCCTACGGTCAAGTTTGGAGCTGGCAGTGTAATTGTGTGGGAGTGTTTTTCATGGTATGGTCCCGACCCATTGGTTATCGTGGACAAACCTGTTAACCAGCACGTCTATCTCGATATTCTGAACAATAATACACTACCAACTCTATGGCAATACTATGGAACCGAGCCTTGTTGGTACCAGATGGATAATGCACCGAGCCATAAAGCAAGGACTGTTACGGCGTGGTTTGATGATAATTCCGTATCGTTTGTGGACTGGCCATCACAGAGCTCCGATCTTAATCTCATAGAGCACCTATGGGATGAATTAGAGCGCCGCATAAAAAGTTTGGAACCAAAGCCTACTACTAAGCAACAGCTAGAGGCAGCATTATCTACTGAATGGAAGCGCATGACTATCGCTGTGTTACAAAACCTTGCAGAAAGCCTGTCTCGAAAGGTCAGTGCGTGCATTAAGGTCAAAGGTGGACTGACATCGTACTGTATGTCAACAAATGCTATGTTGTGTTTCTCTTCTAGGTGTCCGGTGACTTTTGTCAATATAGTGTATGTGTAGTGCCTTTTATCAAATTGTAGCTGTAGAGTACTGAAACAGATTCAGTACTTTTAATTCAGGGACCGTGGAGTGGACTGTGTTTTGCAGTCATCTGATCACACTTGTTAGGATAAAGTTATAAATTTAACAATGTGAACGTCTATGCCATGTATCAGGAAAATTTTGTTGCGCACCTAAAGATGGCACATTCGCGGTTGTTTTTACTGTTTTTTACTCCTTGAAGGTAAGACGTATTTCTAAAAAAGAAAAAGCAATGTTGCACTTACTTCCATTTCTATTGATCTTTTTGGGAGAGAAAGATGCATTCTTTTCAGAGACGTATCTCAAGACTCATTGTCAATAGAATCATCTCCTATGAGTGGCAGCAAATGCCTTCTCAAAAAGGAAGAGCCACTCCTGTTACGGCATTCTTTTCACCCACCGGTCAATGGATTTCAAATGTTGTTCGCGACGAGATGTCATCTAACGCTTCTTAAAACGTGTATTTGCCTGTAACTGAAAGCTGCACAGTTTTCCTGACTGAGATCGAGAAACCATTTGAGAAATATGTGTACCGGACTAAGGGTGAGAGATATGTGTACACTTGATGAAAATCGAGGAGGCAGGAAAACATACAACAAAGAGCAAAAATATTATGACCAGCTTCTCTTTATGCAAATCGAAGCAACTGCAGGTAAACGACGGCAAGTGTGAAGCTCATGAGACGGTATAACTACTACCTGATACTGAGCTCTGTTAATCAGAGTTATACTTGTCCTTCAGACGGGAAAGGCAGCGCACTTAAGCGAGTTTTACAAAGTCCGAATTCTAATTGCCATACGTCTAGAACAGAGCATTTCGGAGACGGCAAGGCTCATTGGGTGCTTACCGTCAGAGATGGTCAATAACTTCAAAAAGTGGTCCGAGGAGGGGACCATTGCGAACCGTGGGCAAAGTGTGAGCTGGCGATGGCTCATCGATGCTAGATGTGAGCGAAGGCTATCCCGTATGGTTCGTGCCAACAGAAAGTAAACTGTGGCGCAACTCGTCGGTAATTTGAGTGCTGGTGACGGGAGTAATGTGTTACAACACTATAAACTATACTTTCATGTGTTACAACACTATAAACTGAACTTTCATGTGTTACAACACTATAAACTGAACTTTCATGTGTTACAACACTATAAACTGAACTTTCGTGTGTTGCAACACTATAAACTGAACGTTCATGTGTTACAACACTAAGGATACATGGCGCAACTCGCCGGTAATTTGAATGCTGGTGACGGAGTAATGTGTTACAACACTATAAACTGAACTTTCATGTGTTACAACACTAAGGATACATGGCGTAACTCGCCGGTAATTTGAATGCTGGTGACGAAGTAATGTGTTACAACACCATAAACTGAACTTTCATGTGTTAGATCACTAAGGACACTCTGTTGCAACTCGCCAGTAATTTGAATGCTAGTGACGGGATTATTGTGTTACAACACTATAAACTGAACTTTCATGTGTTAGAACACTAAGGTTACTCTGTTGTAACTCGCCAGTAATTTGAACGCTGGTGACGGGAGTAATGTGTTACAACACTATAAACTGAACTTTCATGTGTTACAACACTGTAAACTGAACTTTAATGTGTTACAACACTATAAACTGAACTTTCATGTGTTAGAACACCAAGGATACACTGTGGTGCAACTCGCCGGTAATTTGAATGCTGATGACGGGAATAATATGTTACAACACTGTAAACTGAACGTTCATGTGTTACAACACTAAGGATACATGGCGCAACTCGCCGGTAATTTAAATGCTGGTGACGGAATAATGTATTACAACACTATAAACTGAACTTTCATGTGCTAGAACACTAAGGATCCTCTGTTGCAACTCGCCAGTAATTTGAATTCTGGTGACGGGAGTAATGTTTCACAACACACAGTACATCGAACCGTGCTGAAAGTGGGGCTGCGTAGCCTCACGTTCTCCGAGTGCTCATGCTAACCTCAGTTCGCCGCCGAAATAGCGTACACTGGGCCTGCAAAACTTGTTCCGTAGTGAATGGTAAAAGGTCGTCTTGTCTGATGAATCTTGTTTCCTATTACATCGTTTGGATGGCCGGGTACGTTTGCGTCGTTTATCTGGGGAAGTGTCAACACCAACATGCACCTGGGACGAAAACAAACTGGTGGAGGAAGTGTAATGCTTTAGACAATGTTCTGCTGAAAAACCTCGCGTCCAATCATTCATGTGCTTGGAAATATGCCGTCTGCCACCTACCTAACCATCATTGCAGACCCGGTACATCCTTTGATGGCAATTGTATTTCCCTCTGATAGTACCTACTCTTAGAGAATAATGAGCCATGCCACACTGTTCAGATTGTTCGACAATGGTTTGGAAAACATGCCGCAGAATTCCAGGTTTTGCAGTGGTCTCCAAATTCCCCAGACATATGAAGAACTAGGGGCTGAAATGCCTTGGAAAGAAGAAAAAGGAACTGAGCGGGAGCGATATTGAATGGAACTTATAAAGGCAATTAGCTATTAAAAATGGAAAACGTAGCTGGAAAAAAATGTTCCGTGGAAGTAGAAATATAAAGGGTCATTCAAAATTGTGTTCGCAAGAGCAAGGCATGTTAAATGCTCCTCAGGAAGCATGAGTCATTTTCTTGTAGGACTTCCGTCCACAGTGAGTAGAGTTTAGGTCCCAGCCACCTACAGTGAGATCGCCTTTTGGGCAGGACACAGAAACGGAAGGAATGAGAGCAAGTCTAGCGACTTTGACAGAACAGTTTGTAGTGAGATTAGAGTACAGTAGATGGCGCCACCGTACAAGTATGATATTGCACATAGAGGGGTGAGAGAATTTCGGGTGGGACATAGGAAAGGATACCCATTTAACCAGTGGGTCCAGCCTGGGGGCCGTCACTTAACGTGCTCGTCCGATGCACGGCAGATATTCAGCGATTGTTAGTAAATCAAACCATCTCCGAAAGATCAGCTCAGGCTTGAACCTTGGGACCTTGCATCGATAGTCTGAATCACTAACCACTAAGCCAACCGCGGCTCGTTAATTGCTCCTTCTGTTTCTCTCTAGCTATATACCATCATTATCACCATCAACCATTGGTAATCTACTGATTGATGAAGGTGTCCTTAAGTTCCTTTCACAACTTTCTATCTTGAACCAGTCTGCTCCTTGTCACTTTAGCATGCTCTCGAATTTTATCCTTCCATTTCCCACGGAGTCTTTTTCTGGGTTTTTTGTGTCCCTTGGTATCCAGTCAAGTATTTCAGTTGACCATCGGTGGTCCGTTCTTCTAGCAATATGTCTTAAGCCCATTGCCATTTCAGGGATTTTTACTGAGATCATGATGTCTTCCACTCATTTCATTTTCACACACATACACACGCGCGCGCGCATGTATATATATATATATATATATCATCATCATCATCGTCAACCATTATCAATCCACTGCTGGACGAAGGTCTCCCCAAGTTTCTTCCACAACGGTCTGTCTTGTGCCAGTCTCCATATGTCACTCCCGCATACTTTCGAAATTCATCCACTCATCTCCCATGTGGTCTTCTTCTGGGGCTTTTCCTGTCCCTTGGAATCCAATCTAAAATTTCGGCTGTCCATCGATGGTCTGTCCTTCTGGCAGTATGTCCAGCGCATTGCCATTTCAGGGATTTAACTCTGATCATGATGTCTTCCACTCTTGTCATTTTTCGGATCCACGAGTTCCTCTTCTTATCTCTCCTGGTTACATCAAGCATGCACCTCTCCTTGCTGTTTTGAGTTGTCTGCAGCCTTTGTATGTCTCTTTTAGTTAAGGTCCACGTCTCTGCACCATACGTAAGCACTGGAAGGATGCATTGATCAAACACTTTTCTTTTAAGACATAATGGCATATTGCACTTGAAAATTATGCTGTTTCTTCCAATATAAATAAATATATATATATATATACACTAGAAACCTCAACAACTTAGTAATTAAATTTAAAATTAATAATGCTCCAGTCCACTTTCTCAGACGTTACATACATCAATTAATTCTTAATTTCAATTCTATCTTCCCCAGCTTTAAATCACACATCAGCACTCTGTACTAAAGCAGGACCTTACAAATTTAAACTCAGCAGATAACACCAAATGCCACTTGACAGGTCCCCTGTGGCTGAAGAACATCTACATACACAGTCTTGCATCTATTATTACGCTCACCTGGTTCGGCCAATTAGGTTCCCCGTATTTGCTTAACCTTTTATTACAACATTTCCGTGTTAATAATTTATTTCTTTGTCCTTCCATTCGTATTTCAGTATTAGTGATTGCTCAGCTTTGTTTACTCCGGCCGCAGCGTTCGCACCATCTTTGGGTGAGTTACGGTTTCTTTGTTTTCTACAGTTTTTTAACATTCGGATGTTTCTCATTCTAACTGGTCTGGATTTAGTGGCTTCGAGAGCAGGATAGTCGACTATTGGTTTTTCTTAGTCGTTCACTTATACCAGAAAAGCCACTCCCCCGGGTTGTTGCTCCCCTGATGAAAGCAACCTGTTTTTTTTTCAGTTTCAATTTTATTTTATTTTATTTTTCTACGTTCCTGCCTTCTCAAAATTTATGTTCGATATTCCTTTCTCGTTGTTTCATAACTCTATATTTCATTAATTCGTTCAGTCTGCTGCACATTGCGCAACCGAGATATTAGCTTCGCAATTTCGTATTTTCATTTCATTGTATTTCAGCTATATTTCTTTAGACTTCAGTTACAGTCTTAAAATTTTCTCGTGTTATTACATTACTACTTCTTAAATATACATCTCTTCTACTATCGTGGGACAGATACTGGCAGAACTAGTGGTGTTGGATTTATAATAAACAAGAAACTGAAAGATAAAGTTGTAGAAGTTGAAAGTTCCTCTGACAGAGCTGCACGACTCGTTATCCAACTCTCGAGAAGATACCAGGCTCAGATTATTGAAACTTATGCACACAACACAGGTCATGCTGAAGAAGAAATTGAAGAATTTTATGAGGAAATTCGTGATCTAAATAATAAAGGTAAGCAGCACTTGAAGATAATTATGGGAGATTTCAATGCAAAAATAGGGCAACGGCAACAGAATGAAACTTCAGTAGATAAATTCGGTCACGGCAACAGAAACCAGCGTGGAAATACTCTCGTAGAGTTTGCAGAGGCAGAAGGGTTTTTCATCTTGAACTCCTTTTTCAAGAAAAAGCCACACAGGAAATGGACATGGAGACATCCAAATGGGACGACAAGTGAAATTGATTTTATTATGTGTAACAAAAAATTCGTCATAGAAGACTGCAGTGTGCTAAACAAGTTCAACACAGGCAGTGACCATAGATTGGTGAGATGTAAGATGCACCTCAACACTAAACTCGAACGTAGCAAGCTCATAAGACAAACAAAATGTATTGACATAACCAACCTTAAAAAACACCATAATACCTTCAAATTGGAACTGAAGAACAGATTCTCTGCTTTAGAAAGCCTAACATCGGAAGAAGTGGATATTTCTGAAGTTAACAGAAAAGTAACCAAAGCTCTTATGGAAACAGCAACAAAATTAGCTGGGTCTAAGAACAAATTGCAAGTGAACAAATTATCAGGAAAAACCAAAATGTTGATGCAAAAAAAAAGAGTGATGAGGACAACTAAAGAAGATGTGACTTCCAAAGTGGAATATATAGAGCTATGCAAGACAGTACGAAAAAGTATCACTGAAGACGTAAGGAAATTCAACTGTGAACTAGTAAGGAAAGCAATTGAAAACAACCAAAGCCTAAAGATAGCAAAGGGACATCTCAGTAAGGGGAAAAAACAGATTATGGCACTGAGAAAAGAAGATGGTTCTGCAACAAGAAATAGAGGCGAAATTTTGACAAGAGTGAAAGATTTCTACTCCAAATTATATGAAAGGGATGATACATGTACTCCAGACATCATGAAAGGTAATAGTACCAGAGTTCTTCCAGTCCTTCCAGCAGAAGTTGCACATGCAATCAAGAACATGAAGCGGGGAGAAGCTCCAGGAGAAGATGGAATTACTGTAGACATCATACAAGAAGCAAGTGGAGAAATCGAAACAGTACTCGCCCAAATTTTCACTCGATGCCTTTATGAAGGGAAGATTCCTGAGGATTGAAACAACACTACAATGATCTTGCTACATAAAAAAGGTGACATTGAGGATCTCAGGAAATACAGACCTATCAGCCTCCTATCAGCGGTTTATAAAATCTTCACTAAAGTTCTTTCACACCGCTTGAAGGTGACACTGGACATGGCTCAACCGAGAGAACAAGCTCAGGAGTGGCTACAGCACAATAGATCATATCCACGTACTGAGAGAACTAATTGAAAGAGCGAGGGAATATGAACTTCCATTGTGCATGGCTTTTATTGATTATGAAAAAGCCTTTGATTCGGTGAAACCATCAGCAGTTGCAAGGGCTCTGAAATCCTGCAGTATTGAAGATGCATACATTAATATTATTAATAACATCTATGAAAATGCAAGTGCAAAGATTCGGCTGTTTGAAAATACAACACACATAAAAATTGGAAAAGGAGTGAGACAAGGTGACACCATATCTCCGAAGCTCTTTAATGCCACATTGGAAAATGTCTTTCAATCACTGAACTGGGAAAACAAAGGGATAAAGATTAATGGAGATTATCTAACCCACCTTCGTTTTGCTGATGACATAGTCATTTTTGCAACTACTTCATCAGAGCTACAGAGTATGATCCAGGAACTTGCTGACAAGAGTAAAGAAGTGGGATTAAAAATGAACTTTCAGAAGACAAAAGTGATGTTCAATGCTTTTACAAGAAATGAAGATTTATCGATTGATGGAGAAAAGCTGGAGATAACAGACACGTACGTTTATCTTGGACAGCAGATATCAAGTGAGGGTCACATTGATGAAGAAATTAATCCGCGTACAAAACTTGCCTGGAGAGCTTTTGGAAGAAACAGCATAATTTTCAAGAGCAATATGCCATTATGTCTTAAAAGAAAAGTGTTTGATCAATGCATCCTTCCAGTGCTTACGTATGGTGCAGAGACTTGGACCTTAACTAAAAGAGACATACAAAGGCTGCAGACAACTCAAAGAAGCATGGAGAGGTGCATACTTGGTGTAACCAGGAGAGATAAGAAGAGGAACTCGTGGATCCGAAAAATGACAAGAGTGGAAGACATCATGATCAGAGTCAAATCCCTGAAATGGCAATGGGCTGGACATACTGCCAGAAGGACAGATCATCGATGGACAGCCGAAATTTTAGATTGGATTCCAAGGGACAGGAAAAGACCCAGAAGAAGACCACATGGGAGATGGGTGGATGAAATTCGAAAGTATGCAGGGGTGACATGGAGGAGACTGGCACAAGACAGACCGTTGTGGAGGAAACTTGGGGAGACCTTCGTCCAGCAGTGGATTGATAATGGTTGACAATGATGATGATGATGATGACATATAAAGGTAAGATATATATACAAAATTTAGCAAGTAACCAATAAAATGTGGTTACTTGCTAAATTTTAGTGCCATCTTTAGTGCCACTATTTTGCGTAATCCAGAAGTAATGGCTGACTATGACCGTGATCATGAAGTATATTACAAATGGGAAACGTTTACGATTACCCAAATGTATCTTTTTCAATGTATTTAGATTGTTCACTCTTTCCACGCTTTGATGGAGGTGCGCATACTTTCATATGGTACGTTAGTTTTTTGGTTCCATAATCTTTTATTACACCGTCTACATATTTCTTTGTAATTATACATTTTCCACATTTTGAACAACAAGCAAGGCCAAACAACACTGAATTATTCACCGGTTCCTTAATGAGACGAAACAATTTCCATCATTCACTCTTCTCCTTGTGGCTTTTCACAAGCACGTATTTGTTGCCCTCGACGCCTTTCTCAACCTCCTTAATATTAAATCCGTCCATATTAACAAATAAGAAGTTAATTTCGACATAACATGTCATGGGATGTTAGCACACCAATCGAAAACCTCTGAATGCTCAATGTAAAAGATGCGATGTGAAAAGTTTCTCTTTGTTATACAGTGAACTTCGCACGGAGAGAGTGAATTCAGCTGAGAAGCAGGCGAATGGCGTTTGCCTGTACCTTGCCCTGGACAATCATACTGTAAAAGAACGCAGAGGAAGTATCTTTTTACGATATGGTGTCAGTGTGTCTGACGTGGATGGGTGGAAATCTTCGTTGCTTTAAGAAAGAGACAACAATATGTTTGCATGGCAAATCCTTATTCACTCCGTGAGCATCAGTATCGACTACAGAATTCCACAACGCGCATTTTTCTTTGGAATATATTTTTCTCTTTTCAAAAATAAAACGGGAATAGCTGCTCGGGAAGCTACCATGATCACGTAATTATATTTTCTACTGCTGAAATCGCGCAAGATTGCATTCTCATGTGCTACCGGGTATATAAGCTAAACGTGTAGTGTTGTAACATTTCGTTTCTTTGTGTGCTTTATTCCTCTCTAAGGCTTCAGTTAGAAACTGATGCTCTCATGATTTCCATGAGCTATATTTTGAGACTGATATTATAGGGCTACCTTTGTTGCCAATGACAGCAAGTGTCAGATGCTGCATGGATTCTATTTCTATGAGGTATTTGAATTCCCTTTGATCTAAAAATAACTATTCCTGCTCGAAAACATCTCACAAATCTGTGAGTGTTGGCAGTTGAAAAGCTCGAAGGAGAATACCTCTTCCTAGTGTGTCTCACATATTTCCAATTGGATTCAGATAAGGGGACTGTGGATACCAAGGAAAGCGATGGAAGTCCTCCTCGTGCTCATCAAACCATTCTCGTACGACTCTGGTACGATACTTTGTTTCATTTTCATTCATAAGGATTCCATCATATGTAGGAACAAATTGTAATATAGTAGGGTTCACTTGGCCATCGATAACACTCAGGTATTTGCTGGATGCAATCTTACCTTCCACTTATATCAGTGGTCTGGTGTCACCTTCAGATACTTGGATTTTGTTCACAAGGCAAGCTTCATGGCTTCCACGGCTTCGTAAAGTTCTGGGCATAATCTCTGGTGATCCATGGCTTCGTGAAGTTCTTCACGCACTCTCTACCGACCGTTAGTGCAAAATAATACATAGCGAGATTCATCTCACCACATCACTCTTTTTCTTTGCTGTGCTGTCCGTTCACGAAGATCTCTGTAATACCATAAATGGATTTTTCTGTTATTTCCTTTGTTTGTTATTTTTTTGTCTATTTTTTAGCTGAGACATGTGGATTCTGTATGGGCAGACGACTTTCAAGATCCGATTTCTTTGAATTTCTGCTCATGCTTCGGGTTGAAATCGGGTGCTCCTGGCTTTAATTGAATTCAGAACACTGTTACTGAATACTGGAAGACCTGCTCTTCGGTAAAATCCTCCTCATATTGCGAACGCTCCACTCCGTAAGAGTAGTTTTCCCCACATTTATGCCTTTTGGTTAAGGAAAACACCGTTGTCTTCCAGTCGCTAAATACTTTTTTTTTATTGAAGTGTAGGGTTAAAGATCACCGTGAGCAACTCAATGGACTATAAGCAGTCACCCGTCACTAATTTAGTGCCACTGGTTCTAGGGAAGGGACAGAGCCAGTGCCATAAGACAAACACAACATCCATGCCTCAATGGGATTCGAACCCGGACTCATCTCAGACGAATGGAAAATACTTTTGAAATGGTTACGTTTGAGGTACTAGAAATATCTTTTGTTTTGTTAATTGAGCCTCCCCATAAACATAAATCCACCATCAGACCTTTATCGAATTCTGACAGATCTTGAGTTTTTTACATATTCACGCGAGTGACTGCAGCCGAATAATCTGTTAGTTCTTCATGAAGTGCAGAACAAAACGTCATCAACCCGTTTGATTGGTAATTTTGCATATATTGAAGTTTATTTTTGCGACTGTCTTATCATAAATGTTTTTAATTTTTCGGCCGGTGTGTGTATGTTTTGAACGAAGATCAAGAGAATGAAGTTTATCGGAAGTTATGACGGAAGTTCCTGTTTTACGGTTAACCAACTGCGGCCAATCAGAATGTTGCAGAATATATTTGTGCTTTGGTTCCACTTGTTTCAACGTTCGCTGAGCCATGCGGTTCAGACAAGCGATCAATGTAAAGACGAAGAAATCCTAAAAAATATATGAAGAAAATCTGAAAATTTCCAAAAAAATAGGAGAAATCGAAGTACTACAGCACGGTTCTTGACTTACCATGTGTAAAAAAATTTAACATGGTTGAAAGAACTAAAATATTCTACGAGGAAAAAATGTTTCGATAACGACGATAACAGTTTCGAAACTGAACAGAGGAACGAAGCATCAATAGCACAAACAGCAGCATCATTGTGTATTTGAGCAGCAGTTTGTTGCATTTTGTAGGAAAAAATGTTTTCAAATCCATTTTTCTAGTTTGCTTTCATACTTGCATCTTTTTTTCTAATGCAAATTCGTATGCGTCCGTGGCTGTGTCACAGTGTTTGTGTGCATATTTTGAACGCGCTTGTCTTATAAAAACAATTTTCCTCGTTCCATTTTATTTGCTGCATATATCTGGAATTTCCGCTTGTGTATCAGCGCTTACCTGAAACGCTAGCGCCAACTTGTTACATCAAAGAAATCCCCTTGTTTCCCTTGGAAAAAAACTTGAGTAACAAGAGAAACACTGCTAATACTTGTTTTTTACAAGCTCCTTTTAAGTTAAGCACGTTGGCTTTGTAACCATGGTAACCGAAAATTCGTGTACAGTTGATGTAAATGCGAAAAAAACAAAAAGAAAAAGAAAACTGTCGTTTCTCACCGGAATTTGTTTTGTTTTTCCCTCACAGGAGCAGCGTTTTCTTCAACTAAAAAAGCATAAGATGTTAGAAAACTTCTCGTGGTCGTCGCTGGATGTTTCTGCTTTTTAAATTCTCAGAGCATAAGCACGAACACAGCGTCTTAAATTCACTGCGAGCGAGACCATAAGGAACGAAAATTCGCTGCCCTCAGATCGGATTGACTGGAATCTGGAAATTGGTCGCATTACTGAAGATATGTAAAATACATTCTACTTAAATGAGGTAAGCGCTAATCCGAAGTCAAACGCGTAGGTGAACCTAACGATGAGAAGTAAGGACTTACGTCGGAACTACCCATTGGAAAGTTAATTTTGGTTTTAACTGACTGTTACGGTGAAGCATGGAATAGCTACATGTACCGTACTTAACACAATTACTAAAAACATACACATATGAGCCAATTCCTTATGACCACCCCCAGCCTAGAAAAACGAGCGCGCATGGAGACCGAACGGTGGTGCACGGGAAGTTCACAGAGCACTATATTTACAACCCGAAGACAGGCTTTCAGTTAGTAGAGTCTTCGGAATCAGAATGGGAAAAGCTGCCGATTTATCTGAGTTGGATAAAGGCCAAATTGCGATGGCACGGAGCCACGGAACTACGATCTCGGAAACGGCGGGGCTTGTGGGATGTTCACGTGCCGCTGTAGTGAGTACGTATCAAAAGTGGTGCACAGATAGCCATACGACAAACCGTCGTCCAGCCATGCGTCGTCTGCAGCATATTGATGCTATAGGGGAGGAGACTGTCGCGCATTGTGCGCAGCTATAGCAGGGTCACAGTACGACAAATCCCCCGCAGCTGCAATAGTAGTGATCAGGGCAATGCGTCACAGCACACAGTTCATCGCAGCCTTCTGCGCATGGGCCTGCGTAGCCGAAGGCCCAGCCGGGTTCCCATGCTCACTGCACGTCATCGCCAACAACGCATGAAATGGGCCCAAGATCATCGAGATTGGACTATGGATGATTGGAAGAATGTGGCCTGGTCTAGTCTGACGAATCAAGATTCCTGGTGCATCAGGTAGGCGGCCGAGCACAGATACGCGGATTACCAACGGGCGCGTTGGCACCTGGCTGCACAATTGGGTGGAAACAGGACGCCGGCGGCGGTGTTTTGCTGTGGGTGATGTTTTCTTGGGACACTTTAAGCCCCATTATCCCAATAACACAATCCTTGAGAGCGTTCAGGTACCTGAACATCGTTATGGGCCAAGTTCACCCTATTCATAGCAACTGTGCTCCTTGCTAATGATGGCCATTAACAACAGGATAATGCGCCATGAAACACTACCAGAATCGTCAAAAAGTGGTTCGAGGAACATGCTGGAGTCTTTCTGTTAATGCCCTGGCCTCCAAATTCACCTGATATGAACCCAATCGAACATTTCGACTTGCAAAAGCGGGTTGGCACTAAATCACCGCCATCCCGAAATGCACGGGAACTGGAGGACCTACTTGTTGACATTATGGTGCAGTTACCCCAGGATTCCTATTGTCACCTCATCGAATCGATGCCTCTCCGAGTGACCGCTGTTTGCAAACTAATGTGGGTCCTACAGCTTATTAGGTAGCTGGTCATAATGTAATGGATCATTGGTGTATTAGGCAGGTGCAAAAGTTCTATCTGTTTTATTAGTAGAGAAGAAAAACATTTTTTTAAATAAATAACGTTTTTATTCTTTTACATAATTGCCATTATGATCTATGACCTCTTGCTATCTTTCTGGTAGTAACTGAATTCCCGTTCTGTAAACTCCTTCATTTTGGAGTCAAAAATCTCTTGTAATGCAGTTTCGACATCTTCAACTTCATCGAAGTTTTTTCGAGCGAAGGTGTTCTGAAGAAATAGATTGGTGGAGTCCTTAGGCGCAAGGACTCCACCAATTAAGGTGATAATCCCTAAACGCAAAGTCTGTGGAATATTATGAGGTAACCCTTCTCATCCAATGTTCAGTAATTTTATCTGAGTTGCTAAATCTGTACGTGGTCTTGTGTTATCATGTTGCAAGATGACGCCTTTGCGATTAACTACTACTGGACACTTAGATTTCAAGTTTTCTTTCATTCTGTCCAACTGCTGGCAGTACAGGTCAGTATTTATTGATTGGTTAGGTGCGAGCAGCTCCCAGTGGATAACCCCCTTGACACCCCACCATACTTTTAACAAGACCCGTAAATAATTGTTCCAAGAAAGATTCATTTCTGTGATGCGCAAACAAAGAAAGACAGGTGGTCATTCTTTCTGATCGAATTCTTGCTGATAGGTCTTGTGGTACCCAGTGGTCGAACTTTCTGATTAACCCAAGCATACTTCTTTCTAATATTGTTTTGTGTACAGGAAACCTTTCTGATAATTCTTCAAGGGTCAGACGTTGGTCATTTGATATGACTTGATTGAGTTCCTGTTCACAAACCTCGGACTGGAGTCCAGAAAGTTGTTGATCTCTACAGCTTCTGCCTGCTTTCGGGGAATTTCCGGAAATAACAGCGACATGTGCTTTTGTCTACAGTATCCTCACCATGCACCTCACAAATGTTGCGGCCGGCTTCAGTTGAATCGTTGCCTTTGTCTAACTCATAAAGCAAACAATGACTAATGTAATACACTACATGCCAATCCTAGTGTAACTTGTTTACGAATGAGCAGCACCTGCATACGTGGCGCCATTTTATATCCTACTCCTCAAAGCATTTTGGCCATCACACATGTCATCTGCTATACTGCACTTGTTGCCTAAATAGTTTACTTGGAATCTGCATCAAGAAAAACCGGTGGAACTTTTGCACACACCTAATAGGTCCAACCCTCAATTATGATATTTTTAATGATATCCTGCTTTTGGCACACAAGTTTCCTAAAGTGGGTGTCATATTTTTCCAGCTGCTTAAGGCAGGTACCACGTAATTTAATCTTAAGGCAGGTACCACGTAATTTCACGTTGGCAGAGTAGGCCAGAATGGAAGCATGTAACTCTGCTTGTCCAAGCTTGTGAAATTCGGACCGAAGATAGAATTCCCATACGTATGTCATTAATTCCGACGGTCTGCAAAAGGACACAAAGCCCTCATAGATTGCTCAGAAGTTACACGGCTTGACATAGAAAATGTCACATCATAAAGGAATAACGAAATCAGACGAACATTAGCACACACATATATGGACAAATAGGTGGGAAAGATTTTTTTATTTCTGACGGATTACATGAATGCGATCACCAGCATAGGCCAGTTGGTTATGCTGCTATGCGCTATGTGGGAGGCGCACTTTTCTGACGGGTGAATCCCAGTCCTGCCGGCCATCTAGTCTGCGGTTTTTCCTGTGTTTCCTGCAGACTCCCCGTGTTTGAACAACATACGTGAATGCGTAGGTGGGTCCCTATGAAGTGGACCCCGAACGCAATTTGTCCCTTCTCCGTATGCAGCTGAGGAATAGCAAGCAGGCTGCATTAATTTGCCAGCAACCCTCACGGGCGCATAGCGGTCTATGCGGGACTCAATTCCCCATGGGAGGACGAGATGGATGGATGGACATGAATGTGAAGAGATACGAGACAGTATAATGTGTCCCGAGTCAGTAAGTCGTATGGCCACCATTAGGCAACACGGTGTGGCATCGAGGGGGAACGTCCTCCCCCCCCACCGGATGGTGTCCTGAGATATCTCTGATTATGTGTAGTTGACCCGTTATAGCGTTTTATCTTTTTGCCGGTGGTAGCTCGAAGCGCGTCTTCCTACTCCGGAGCGAGATATCCTTCAAATTTAATCACACCGGCACAGCTGATCGCTGAAACTTGTGGATGTGACTCCTGCGTCGGTACGTCATAATATCCTCCCCCCACTCCCTTGATAAAGGCGCGGTAAGAAATCGTAAGTTTCGGCTCGTAAAACCTATCAGTTTAACCATGCTGGAAGAAGCTCACTGTAGAAGAAGGAATTCTTATTAATTCCAGATGATGTGTGGAACAATCATCACACATTTTTTTTTTCGAACCTCACTTCCAGAAGATTCATTTTTGTGTTCGGGCGCCAATATTGGGAATGGGTGCTTTTCTTCCGGTGGTGAGATTCCAATACACGCCTTCCTAATCTGGAGCAGGATATTCTTCCAATTGAAATAACCGGCAAGACTTACTGCTCTAACTTGCATATTTGACTAAGCCGCCCCGGTGTCGCAGTGGTCTAAGCGATTGTTTCTGATTATTCTTCCGAGGTGGGTCCGGGTTCGAATCCCTGGGAGACATGGATGTTGTGTTTGTCTTACGCCGCTGGCTCTCTCCTTTTCCTGGAACTAGTGGCCCTAAATTAAGCATACAAGCGACTGCTTATAGCCCACTGAGTTGCTCACGGTGGTCGTTAAACCTCCAATCAAAAAATAAATTCATATTTGACTAATGAGTCACCTCAGTAATACGTCACACCGTGTTCACAATTCTTCCATACTGCGAGGCGGCTGTTGAAATTGATAGCACCCCAAACCTTGATATAAGTCTCAGGAGCCCCCATGACGCTCATATGTGGCAAAAAGCGCAGCCCGGTGACCGCATTGTCTTCAGTAAACTTTCAATCGGTGATAGTTATCCCTGACACAGAAGCGAGAGTCGTCGCTGAATCCAACATTGTTTAATTCGTCTCGTCACGCATGTGTGGTAACTACAACCTTCTGATGACACAGCCCTATTGGCAGAGAGCAAAAGTGAGTTGCAGAGTATGTTGTCCCGGATATGCGAAGTTTGCACGAAATTCAAACTGAGTATAAATAAGTTGAAAACCAAAGTTATGGTTTTTGAGCGAGGAACTGTTAGTACTGACTGCAAGATAAGTCAAAATGACACAGTGATTGACCAGGTGAATGAGTTTGTGCATTTAGAAAGCATGTTTGAGAGATAGATTCTCAAGAGAGGCCCGCATGGCTGTGTATGAAGGTGTAATTGTTCCTACTCTGATGTATGGCAGTGAAACCTGGGTACTACAGAAGAAACATATGAGTTGTTTGTGTGCTAGAGAAATGCGTTACTTACAGGGGGTTCGTGGCAAGACACGCTGTGATCATGTGAGGAATGAAGATGTGTTGCACTTATGTAATGTAAAGTAAAATGTTGTTAGCAAGGTGAAGACTAATATCCTTCGGTGTTTGACCATGTTGAAAGAATGAGTGATGAGATGCATACTAAGAAAACGTTTTTAGCCCAAGTGGCAGGAAGGAAAGACAGAGGAAGGCCAAGGAAGTAATGGAAGGATCAGATTCAGGAGTCTTTGCATGAAAAAAAGATTATGAGTATGAAGCATAGAAGGTCTTGTGTACGTCGTGTGATGGATGTCAGTGAAGCCGAAGTTGTGTGTCAAGATCGCGGTAAATATAGATGTTTAATACGGCAGCAGAAAGTAAATAATCAGTTAAAAATTTATCTTGTAGCTTTTTGTGGAGTTAACCTGTGAATCTCAGAGAATAGTTTAGTGATATCTATGTACCATAACAACCTTGAGAGAAAACGTGATACGGCGAGTAGCAATCGTGGCAATGCCTGACGAGTGCGGAAACCGGACTCAGCCGATCAACGATTCGCTATCCGCATCGACATAGAGATATCCATAGCTGCCTGTACGTCTCGTCGGCTGTTGCCCGTTGTGGATAGTGGGGCTGCTACTGCTTGCTGTGGAAAGCGGCGGTCGAGGCGTTTGCGACGTGCACTTGCATGCTTCAGTCGCATTACGGTAACGCATGTTACCTTCCTCCATATCGCCACAGTGAGTCGCCAGTTGTTGCATAGCTATTCATTTCTGGCGCGATGTGATGCAGGAAACACCCAGCTGTTTATAGCCCAAAGACGAAACCTCTGGCAAAGGTGTCTGTGTGATGGTAGGATTTCCGATGACTTCGCTCAGGCTTTCTCATTCCTTACACATGCTTTTGCCCCCGAGATCACTCCGGTGCAATGGTCCACAGACCCAGATGAGGACGACTAAATTTAGCTACGCTGAGCCGTTTTGTCCCTATTTCTTTCACTTATCAAGTGATTGATCTGCAACTGCAAAACTTGTTCCTAATGTGGCATTTTCTATGTCGAGTAGTGTATTTATAGTCATAATACTGGCAGCTTTCTAGTTATGCGTATTAAAGGAAGCACATATTTCTCTAACTATAGTGAACTTAATAGAGATGTTCATTTTCTTCTTCCACTTGCACCTATCTGATGATTCACCAGTGTTGTTTTTTCTTCATAATATAAACTTCATTTTGTACTCACTAGCACAGAATACACGTATGATCTAATGTTAGAATAGTTTCTTTTAACGCCCCTTACATTTAAATACATTGCCAAAGGAATCAGAGAGAAGCTTACCTGCTTTTGAAAGAAAGTGCTATCGTAAACTTTTATGAATCGGATGGACCCAGAGGATAAGAAATAAAGAAGTGTACTGAAGAATACAACGCCGCCCCGGTGGCGCAATGGTCTAAGCGAAGGCCTCTGATCATTCGTCCGAACGGGGTCCGGGTTCGAATCCCGGTGAGGCATGGATGTTGTGTTTGTCTTACGGCACTGGCTCTCTCCCTTCCCTGGAACCAGTGACCCTAAATTAGGGACGGGCGACTGCTTATAGCCCATTGAGTTGCTCACGGTGGTCGTTAAACTTCCAATCAAAAAAAAAAAAAAAAAAAATGAATACAACTAAAAGAGACCCTGTTCCAAAAACTCATACAGAGAAAACTAAGGCTCTTTGGATATATTTGCGGAATGAAAAATGACAAAAAGGTAAAGACGGTGTTTGGCTTAATGAACGGAAGAAAAGCAAGAGGTCGCGCTCACCGTGTGTGGGCTGACGATATTAAAGACTGGTGTGATGGAACTCTTCAAGAACTGAGCCAATCTGCAATGAACAGATTTCAATGGGACAATATAGTTAAAATGGCAACAGACAGCTACGGGAATTGTACCCATGGTTCATGATGATGACATATAAATACGCATTCTTATTAACTTGCACAATTGTTGCTGATATTCACTATCATAAAAATGTGATCACCCTGTCCGAAAATGCTGCATATTCCTTTGAAAACACGTATTTTCGAGGCTGCTTGTGGTTTTTTTATCACTTTTTCTGGGTATTGGTGAAAATTTTCATTTATAATAAAAAACCATCGTGCTTATGTTATCGGTTTGTCCGTCCGGCCGTCTGTGAACAACACTATATCTTTGTAAATATTTATCCGATTTAAAAAATTCATTTGAATTGGGAAGCTTAAAATGTGAGAATGATGATCCTTGCATTCTGGTTTTTTCCTCCGATGTTCAACTTCGCCGCTAGTGGGCGTAAATCCAGATGATATCGAATTCACAAGACATTTTATTTCATATATTTGCTCTTAAATATCGGATTGAAAAAATTGTTTTTCCTTTCGATACCATTTATAACAAAGACTATTTTGGATAGAATTTCTTTTTCGAGTAGTGCATAGTTTCTCCGCTACGAGGCGTAAAGATAAATTGCGATTTCACCAATATCTCTGTTTCGAATCTATCGATTTGAAAAAAATATTTTTGAATCGGATAGATATCCTGGTGGGAAATATTTTGCATATAACTTTTAATTTTTGGTAAAGAGGTTTTGCCATTTGGGGGCGTAAGGGTATATTTCTGTTTTTGATGCATTTGCAACAATATCTGCTCTGCTGAAAACTCAAATGAAAACATTCTTTTGCGGTCTGGTAACTCTCACTGCGGTTGACCTTTTCAAAATTTCCTCTGCTTAAAATAATGCACAATTTTCCCGTCAGGAAGCGCAGTTGTATATCTTATTTTTCTAAATATCTCTGCTTCCAACAGTCCGATTTGAAAACTTCTTTCTTTGTCTGAGAGCGTTTCTAGTGCGAAATGTTTTGCACATAACTACAAAAATCTTTAAGTTATAAGTCTGCCGCCAGAGGGCTTAATTTTATGTTTGCGTTTACAGTATGTTTACACCAATATATATACGTCTAAAAACCCGATGGAAAATATTTTTATTCAGTCGAATACTAATAACTACAAAAAATATTGGTAAGCATTTCCTTCCCCAAATAATGCACAATTTCACCTCTAGGGGGCGCAAAGAGTTACTCTGTTTTCTCCGATATCTCTTCTCCTAAAAGTCAGATTTAAAAAATTATTACAAAGCCAGATACCATTTTTTTGTGAAATACTTTTCGTGTACTCGTGGGTTTCTGTAGTTCACAGTACTGGCGCTAGATGGTGTAAGTGCATATTTCCTTTTGCCGCTTTATCTGTGCTTCAAAAATCCTATTAGAAAATTAATTTTTTTACTGGTATGTCACTCGCAACAGTAAATATGGGGAACGCATTTTCATCTTTAAATAATGCACAGTTTCCCCGCTAGGTGTGTAAGTGTCTAAAGTTTTTTCTGCCTGTTTCCGCTTCTAGGTGACGTATTCGCAAAAACCATTTTTCCTTAGGACAGTTTTTCCTATAAATAACACTTTTCGCATTTTTTGTAGTTTTCCATTATTCAGAATTATTCCTCTTGGTGGCATAAACTTAATTCTTGTGTTCCTCTATATGTCTTGCCTTTACTACTCTATTCGCAAATCCCTTTGTTAATACAGTTGAAGCTGTTTATATCAAATTCGAAGGGGAGAACTCGATAGTTCGATATACACAACAATTCGATATATAATATACTGGTTTTACCGCCCTATATATAATATACAATATATAATATATGGGTTTTACCGCCCTATATATATTATCGAATATACAATTCGAAAGTGTGCGGGAGTAACATGGAGGAGCCTGGCACAAGACAGACCGTTGTGGAAGAAACTTGGGGAGACCTTCGTCCAGCAGTGGATTGATAATGGTTGACAATTGTGATGATGATGATATAATATACGGGTTCTACTGCCTCAATGGTGTTCTGGTGTATACAATTGGTGAACACACAAAAACTGAGATTATTTACTTCTGTGTTATAAACTGCGAATAGAATTACATGATCAAATAAAGACAGAATACAAAGCAATATGACAAAAGGGAAGTCTTACCAGAATCGAAGCGTTAGGGCATAAAATAATCAGTCATCCTTTTCTGCTTCTTTAAAGTTATTGTATTTGTCAAAATGCTGTTTTCAACCTGTTCGATTTTGTCAATCAAAGTGTATCCGGTACCCTCAATTGTTCCACAATACTGTCAGAGTACCGTAGCCGCTCCCCCTCCTCTCGCTCTGTCTGCCAGAACCAGCGATCGCCCCCACCCCCTCTCGCACCACATTCTCCCACTGCCACCCTTCAGCACCATCTCTCTTATCAACCAAACTCAAAGATCACAAAGTCGCCCTTCTTTCCTTTTTGCCTCAGTGTGCTTCTGAGGAGATAAGCGGGGGCGAGGAATGATCGTCCCGTTGAAAAAGTTCGGGAAAAAGATGGTCTCTTCAAAGATGAAAAAAGACTGCTTCCAGTTTGGAAACGTTGGAAGCGTCAGGAATTCGCCAAGAGGAATTCCCACTTACGCTGAAAAAAGGTGATCTTGCTTGATAAGATTTGTTTCCCAGAAAATTAGCGAGGAGTTTTATTCGAAAAATTCGATATATACAGTAAGGCTGAGTCAACTCGTTCGATATAGTAAAATGTGTTACATGTTATTTTCAGGCTATTTTGACGGTATTTTTCAAAATTTCGAAATACCCAATAATTCGTTATATCCGGGTTCGATATCATCATAATCATCATTGTCAACCATTATCTATCCACTGCTGGACGAAGGCCTCTCCAAGCCTCTTCCACAACGGTCTGTCTTGTGCCAGTCTCCTCCATGTTACTCCCGCATACTTTCGAATTTCATCCACCCAACTTCCATGTGGTCTTCTTCTGGGTCTTTTCCTGTCCCTTCGAATCCAATCTAGAATTTCGACTGGCCATCGATGGTCTGTTCTTCTGGCAGTATATCCAGACCATTGCCATTTCAGGGATTTTATTCTGATCATGATATCTTCCACTCTTGTCATTTTTCTGACCCACGAGTTCTTTTTCTTATCTCTCCTGGTTACACCAAGCATGCACCTCTCCATGCCTCTTTGAGTTGGCTGCAGCCTTTGTATGTCTCTTTTAGTTAATGTCCACGTCTCTGCACCATACGTAAGCACTGGAAGGATGCATTGATCAAACACTTTTCTTTTAAGACATAATGGCATATTGCTCTTGAAAATTATGGTGTTTCTTCCAAAGGCTCTCCAGGCAAGTTTTATACGCCGATTAATTTCTTTATCAATGTGACCTTCACTTGATATCTGCTGTCCAAGATAAACGTACGTATCTGTTATCTCCAGCTTTTCTCCATCAATCGATAAATCTTCATGTCTTGTAAAAGCATTGTACATCAATTTTGTCTTCTGAAAGTTCATTTTTAATCCCACTTCTTTAATCTTGTTAGCAAGTTCCTGGGTCATAATCTGCAGCTCCGATGGGGTAGTTGCAAAAATGACTACGTCATCAGCAAAACGAAGGTATGTTAGATAATCTCCATTAATCTTTATCCCTTTGTTTTCCCAGTTCAGTGATTGAAAGATGGTTTCCAATGTGGCATTAAAGAGCTTGGGAGATATGGTGTCACCTTGTCTCACTCCCTTTCCAACTTTTATGTGTGCTGTATTCTCAAACACCCAAATCTTTGCACTTGCATTTTCATAGATGTTAATTATATTAATGTATACATCTTCAATACCGCAGGATTTCAAAGCCATTGTAACTGCTGATGGTTTCACCGAATCAAAGGCTTTTTCATAATGGACAAAAACCATGCACAATGGAAGTTCATATTCCCTCGCTCTTTCAATTAGTTCTCTCAGTACGTGGATATGATCTGTAGTGCTGTAGCCACTACTGAGTCCAGCTTGTTCTCTCGGTTGAGCCATGTTCAGTGTTACCTTCAAGCGGTGGTGTGAAAGAACTTTAGTGAACATTTTATAAACCACTGATAGGAGGTTGATAGGTCTGTAGTTCCTGAGATCCTCAATGTCACCTCTTTTATGTTGCGGGATCATTGTAGCGTTGTCCCAATCCTCAGTAATTTTCCCTTCATTAAGGCATCGAGTGAAAACTTGGGCGAGTACTGTTTCAATTTCTCCACTTGCTTCTTGTATGATGTCTACAGTAATTTCATCTTCTTTTGGAGCTTTTCCCCGTTTCATGTTCTTGATTGCATGTGCAACTTCTGCTGGGAGGACCGGAAGAACTCTGGTACTGGTACCTTTCTTGATCTCTGGAGTACACGTATCATCCATTTCATATAATTTGGAGTAGAAATCTTTCACTCTTGTCAAAATTTCGCCTCTATTTCTTGTTACAGAACCATCTTCTTTTCTCAGTGCCATAATCTGTTTCCTTCCCTTACTGAGATGTCCCTTTGCTATCTTTAGGCTTTGGTTCTTTTCAATTGCCTTCCTTACTAGTTCACAGTTGAATTTCCTTACGTCTTCAGTGATACTTTGTCGTACTGTCTTGCATAGCTCTATATATTCCACTTTGGAAGTCACATCTTCTTTAGTTGTCCTCATCTCTCTTCATTTTTGCATCAACATTTTGGTTTTTCCTGATAATTTGTTCACATGCAACTTGTTCTTAGACCCAGAAAATTTTGTTGCTGTTTCCATAAGAGCTTTGGTTCCTCTTCTGTTAACTTCAGAGATGTCCACGTCTTCTGTTGTTAGACCTTCTAAAATAAAGAATCAATTCCTCAGTTCTAATTTGAAGGTATTATGATGCTTTTTAAGGTTGTTCACGTCAATACACTTAGTTTGTTTTATGAGCTTGCCACGCTCAAGTTTAGCATTGAGGTGCATTTTACATCTTACCATTCTATGGTCATTACCTGAGTTGAACTTGTTCAGCACGCTGCAGTCTTCCATGACAAATGTTTTGTTACACATAATAAAATCAATCTCACTTGTCCATCCATTGGGATTCCTCCATGTCCATTTCCTGTGTGGCTTGTTCTTGTGTAATGTACCAGGAGAGGAGATGTGACGTACCTGCCAGCAGGACGCACACGACATAAAGGCAGATAGGAATCAGAACAAATGTCCGCGTAGCTTAATTGGTAGAGCAACTTATTCCGGAATGAGTGGACCCGGGTTCGAACCCTGGCGCGGATAAAAATGACGGAGAAATTCACTTCGTTATACTTGAAAAAGGAGTTCATGATGAAAAGCCCTTCTGCCTCTGCAAACTCTACGAGAGTATTTCCACGCTGGTTTCTGTTGCCATGACCGAATTTACCTACTGAAGTTTCATTCTGTTGCCGTGACCCTCTTTTTGCATTGAAATCTCCCATAATTATCTTGAAGTGCTGCTTGCCTTTATTATTTAAATGACGAATTTCCTCATAAAATTCTTCAATTTCTTCTTCAGGATGACTTGTGGTAGGTGCATAAGTTTGAGTAATCTGAGTCTGGTATCTTCTCGAGAGTTGGATAACGAGTCGTGCAGCTCTGTCAGAGGGACTTTCAACTTCTACAACTTTATTCTTCAGTTTCTTGTTTATTATAAATCCAACACCACTAGTTCTGCCAGTATTTGTCCCACGATGGTAGAAGGGATGTCCACTTTTCAGTTCAATGAGATCTCCTTTTCTCCTTACCTCACTTAGGTCGACTATGTCCCCCTTGATCCTTTGTAGTTCCTCTTCCAATTCAAGAAGCCTTGAAGCATAATATAGGAGCGTCCATTGTAAGTATCCAAGGTCAGCATCAAATGGCTGCCTAGTCCGGTCCTCCGGTGATTCTTAGCACCCTCTGCCTTCATGTCGCATTCGCCGCTGCCAGGTACATTCCAGCTGCCGGTACATTCCTTGGCCAGGTACATTCCAGGTACATTCCTTGGCCAGGTACATTCCAAGTACATTCCTTGGCCAGGTACATTCCAGCTGCCGGAGACTGAGGGCCAAGATTTAAGTTGTGGAGTCATTTTGGAGGGGTTTGGTCATAAATGACCACGCTGGCCAAGCTGATTGGTGAGTGTGGGATAGCATTTTCTCTAATCCCGATGGTATAATTATACTGCTATTGGCGGTCGTCAGAGCCCCTTTAGTGGGAACAGGATGCACCACGAGAAGGCCGGGTTGACATTTGTCAAGGAGAGGCTGTGATGTTGCGCATCACCTGATGTAACTGTATACTTTTCAGCCGCTAGTTGAGCAAAGCGAGGCCTAAGGTCGAGTGGAGTTCTCTTTACGAGACTCGAGACAATTCGGGCATAGGTACGAGATGACACATCTGATCACCGTGATTTTTTGCATGCGATTGGACATCGTCCATCGGAAGGTTTTAACGCCTTCCGATTCCCGAAATTCCTTGTCATTGAGGAATAATAGTCCAAAAACTTGCATTTTAGGGGGTTTCCGGGTTTTAAGAAGGGGTCGTTTGTTACCTATCTCCTCGAAAGATCTTCAGCCGATCGCGGTGACACTTGCCGCAGAGAAAGTCACAGAGAAAGGTAAGGACATGGTGAGTGACATGGGGTTGGTATCATGGTGATTAATCGTGCCGTATGAAAATAATGACGATTACAAAACTGACCAATGTTAATAATGATTGAAAAAATCCGCTCTCTGTACGAGACTCCGGACAATTAGTTGTTCGGGAATAGCTACGACATGACACAACCGATAACCGTGATTTTTGGCATGCGATTGGACATCGTCCAAGGTCAGGTTTTGACGCCTTCCGATTCCCGAAATTCCATGTAATTGAGGAATTTCAATTAAAACTACATGGTCTTTTACTTGAATGGTTTCACGAAAGTCGCCTCACAAACATTAATTTAAAAAAAATCGTTTGAATTGAAAAACGAAGAAATAGAACCGTCTGTTAGCTCAACACTTGCTTAATCTGTAATAATAAAAGAAGTTTATGCATGTGTGTGTGTGTCTGTCTTTCGCGATACAAAATAATAAACGTGGTTCCAGATCGAAGTGTGTCTTTCCGCTTTGTTTACATGCAACCGGATCACAACCAACGTGAAGGCATGAAGGGAAGTAGTTCATGATAAATTTTAGGCATTTCTTTTTTAGAATGTTTCGTACTTCTGTTCTCAAAGTAAAACATTTTACATGTTCGTTTTTTTGGAATTTGTTATAACAGACGCCTTAATGAGCTTAGATTTTGCAATAGCTTCGCTCAAAATTTGCCAACTGTACCCCAGTTATCGTAACCGTTGGCGGCTTGTCCTAGTGGGACAAGGCAGTAGTTTTTATTACTAGATGTTAAATTCGATTGATTTTTTAAAAGGGTTCCATTGACTATGAATGACTTTAAGTTATTTAATTCGTGTCGGAAGGGATTCAAAAGACGTACCCATGACAATCGTAAATTCGCGTCATCTTTCTTGTATTGACCTATTTTCATTTCATGTTGCATCTCACCTTTTTATCTTTATTGCCTTTCTCTCAATGTCGAATTCCACATTTCTCTTCCTTTCTTTTTTCTGACACCTTCCCTCTTTAATGCTTCTCTCCATATCTAAAATTTTCTGCTGCTCTTCCTTTCCTTTTCTTACTTTTCTCTTTTTCTTTCACTTTTATTATCAGTCTCTGTCAGTGTCAAACGTTATATCGCTCTTTCTTTCTCATAATCTTTTTCTTTTCTTTTTGATTTAGCCTTTCCATCCTTTGTTACTACTTGTCCTTAGTAGGAGGATATCACATGCAGTAATTCAGCCGCAGAAAAAATCAATATTAAAGAACATTCATCTACTTTCGCATAATTTTCATTCTTCCACATAATGGCATTCTAAAGGCATTCAAATATTCATTTCCCTAAGGGCACCATAGCAGAAGAAAATGAAACGTAATGACGGCTTTAGATAAGAAGCGGTAGATGATAAAAGAAATCGGAATTTGTTGCAGTTTTCCTTCATTACGAGCGCTCTTCACGGCATCTTTTTTTCCTTATCTCCTCCTTTTTATCCCTTTAAAGATGATTGCAGCCTGAAGTAAGATTCCTTTGTGAATATTTCTTCACATTTTTGGACGCCTTTGCGTAATTATTGCGTGTAAACATTTCCTGTTTTGCTCAACTGGCACCGTAGGAAAATCCTATAAAGAAGATCAGAAAATACGTGCGCTCTTTTTCCTAATCTGGTGAAATCTTTACAGAATGCAAAGCATTTTTTACTGAAACTCAAGTTCTTTTAAGCGGTAGAACTGAAAACATTTCTCAGTTTGATTTACATTTGCGTCTTTTTCATATTTTGGATCAGAAATTATCACTGCGTGTGCACAGTTACGCGTACAATTAATTTTGAAAGAAAATGAACATAACAGTTGATCATCGAAACGAAAAGTAATTCAACGAAATAAATACCTCCTCAATATGCGAATTTTTTAAGGAATTTGCTCATTAAAGCAAACTGCGAAAGGTACTGTGGTTTCGACGCATTACAATCAATATATACTGACACGAAAAAAAATCCAAGAGTTCTTTAAACAGTTCATTTTGAAGAAAGGAGAGCAATAATCAAAGCCTTGTTGCATATGTAAAAACAAATTAGTTCTTTAATTATTATTACCATGAAGCACGCGCGCGCACACACACGGACACTAGAGCAGCAAATAATAAAACGGGTTCAAATTGAAATAACACACAGAACAGACACAAATATACATATGTAAACAAAAGTATTCGAACACCTCTATATATGAAAATCAACGTACATTTGCAAAACCAGATACGCACTTCCGGAGTACGTTGTGGTTTGTATTTGAAATGGTATACTGCAGTCAGATAGCATTGGAAGCGACAATGCCGAGCGGAGCTGAACTGATAGCTTTTGAAAGCGGCACGGTGGTTAGATGCCACTTCAGTAAACAGTCAGTGAGTTGTTCTGGTGCTCCTCTTGGATTCCTAAAATGCACTGCCGCTCATGTTCTTCATCAATGGAGAACAAATGGCGCCACTATATGGCGAAGTCGCGCTCTGGATTGCGGTACAAACTCAGTGATCGTGCAAATCGAAGCTTATTCCCGAATATGAAGGCACTCTCGTTCCCTGCTACAGACTTGGACAGCGACGTTGCACAGGCCACTAGAACAGCTATTTGTACCAGAACTCTCCGTCAGGAACTGAATGCCCTCTGTTACTATGTTAGATCATCTGCACAAAATCCCTACTTTACTCCAGCGAATGCCAGACGACGACTGCAATGCTGCTTTACTTGCCTTTCGCGGTCGACAGGATAGTGGAAAAAGGTCGTACGGAATTACGATTCATGCTAATCTCTCTTTCATTCGGATGGGCGTATCTGGATGGAGCGTTTGCAAGTGGAACGCTTTCAAGCAGATTGCATTGTCCTTGCAGTTAAGTTTGGATGAGGCTCTGTGATGGTGAGGGACTGTTTCTGCTGGAAGGGTAACATTTCGTTGGTTGTGGTGCCTTCCAGACTAACCGCTGCTAGGTAAGAATGTCTTCTGAACAATTTCGCAATACCCACGATCCTTGTCTTTTTCAACAAGATCGAGCGTCTTACCACACCGCGAGTTCTGTACAGGACTGTTTCGAGGAGCAGGACGTTCAAGTGTTGGATTGTACGGCTCAAACTGTTGATATAAGTTCAATAGAACATCTGTGAGACCAGCAGAAACGTCGAATCCGTTCTTGGACGGCTGAAAATCTTAACTAACATAAAAATACAGGTGTCGCAGTGAAGACATCAAGTTAAACTGTACGTGAGATAATTTGTGTAGTATTTTACAGTGAATCTGAAGTTAACAGTAAACTAACAAGCTCAAAGATTTGGTGTCCTACAAGGAAATTAGTTTAATAAATAGTTACAACCAAACTTAAATACAAATGATATTTTACAGAAACTTCTAAGTAATTCTTGAAATAAAATGTTATTTTTTTTTACCTCAATCGAATGCCATTTATGTGTTTTTTAGTAGTATGCACACTGAAGTGCCAGAAAAACTGGTACAGACGAGGTTATGCAAAATACATAGCAACGTCACCTATGCGCATACTCGGTTACGTCCGCCAGTGCGTATATAAAGCGATAGACATCCTTGCCAGCTGTCAGAGCTGTTTTCGGCATGAGAATGGCAACTAACAACGATTTAAACGATTTTCAACGCGGTGTCATAGTTGGCACTCGTGAGATGGGCCATAGTATTTCCGAGGTAGAAACGAATTTCCGAGGTAGAAACGGACGCCCGTTGCGAGGGTGTGCCGTGACTACAAGAATTCCGACAAAACCTCCAACCTACGATACCAGTGTGGCCGTAAAAAGACATTGGGTGAACGTGACTATCGTCGGCTGTCAATAATCAAGCGTCAGCGTCCGGACTTTGCAACCTACCCTGCACGATATGGGCTTTAGGTGCAGACGCCCAACTCGAGTCCCCTCGATGGGTGCACTACACAGAGCTATGCGTCTCGCTTGGGCACGGCAACACCGCCACTGGACACTTGATGACTGGAAACAAGTAGCCTGGTCTGACGAGTCGCGTTTCCAACTGTATCGGGCAGATGGAAGAATTCGTGTGTGACGCAAACCCTATGAAGTCATGGATCCCGCCTGTCAACAGGGAACTGTACCGGCTTGGGGGGGGGGGGGTCTGTAATGGTATGGGGGTTTGTTTAGCTGGACTTCACTGGGACCCCTGGTACGTCTACAAACGTCTGTGACCGGCCAACGCTATGTGCGCATCCTTTCTAACGAGGTACACCCGTTCATGTCCTACATTCATGCTGATGGGTTGGGACTGTTCCAACAGCACAATGCACCTCCACAGAAGTGTTGGGACGCCACATTATAGTTAGAAGAGCATTCATCGGAGTTTAGGGTGTTGCCATTCCCACCCAAGTTTCCAGATCTGAACGTGTTAGAACACATTTGGGATGCCATGCAACGCGCTATCGAACACAGGAATCCGAGACCTCGGAATACACCCGAATTGTGGAACGCTCTGCAGGAAGTATGGTGTGCATTGCCCACAGCATATTTCCAGAAGCTAGTGGAGTCCATGCCCCGTCGTATTTCTGCAGCCCTGCGCTCCCGTGGGGGACCTACCAAGTATTAGACTAGTGTACCAGTTTTTCTGGCACTTCAGTTTATTTCTCAGTATGAGAGTTAAATGTAAACAATCAGCTCCAAATGACAAAACTGTTAAATATTTCAGCTTATAAGTGAGCTTGCATACGTTTTATTTCAGATTACATAAAGGAGCAGTCTGGTGAAGAACTGAACGAAAACGCAGGTGATGGTGAACTCACGGAATCTCAAAAAATTGCCCTTCTGGGTAAACCTCGACTGGGAGATATTTACAAAATCCAGCTCAGGATAAAAGAAAGCAAAGAATTCAAAGTAAGTTTTGTAAATTGTATGATAATGAACACATAGCAAGTACATTGCTCACATAAACACTTTCTTATGAGAAAGGCAATTAAAATTCTTCTCATTAGTTGTTGGAAATTAATACATATATTTAATCATTTGAACATTTATGCATAAACACCAAAGTATATACAATTCATTAGCAACATTTTTCTCATGACAAAAATCATAAATGTTCAGATATTTAGTCAGGGGAAATTATGAATTCTCAATTTTGAAATTAACAGGGTGTCCCACTGACTACTTTACCCAAGATTTTATTAGTAACATCTTGAATAATTACAGTAATTGAATGATATTTAGTAAAAACATACCTTCATCCATGGAAAACAGAACCATATCATAAGATATGTTGAAAGTGTCCGCCCTGTGCATCGAGACAGGCTTGAACACGAGACTCCATATTTCAGAAAGTTCGCACCAATAGCTCTGGAGTAATAGTTTGCCACTGCCTCGCAGATGTTGTTATCCAATGTCTCAAAGGTTATCGGCTTGTTTTAAAACACTGCTGATTTGAGATACCTCCATAAAAAGAAATCAGGAGGTGTTCGAGGTGGCCACATTCCTTTAGAAATCACGCGATCTCCAAGGAATGACTCAATTTCAGCCATACTCACATGTGATGTATGGCAAGTTGCCCCATCTTGTTGAAAATATCCATTAATCAGCTCTTCAGGAAGCAGTTGTTAACGAATGCCTGAAAATTGTCCATGTAGACGGCTGCTGTGACCGTATCCTGAAAGAAGATGTGCCCAATGATCCATCGACTTGACAATCGCACCACACTCAGTAATTTCTCGATAAATGCGTGAGGATTTGCCGCTGCCCACATACGCGTGTTTTGTGCATTTATGTATCTCGATAAGTGAATCCACGCTTCGTCGGCAAAAAAGGTGTAGTCCAAGATGTCCTGTCGTGCCGCAACAAATGCCTGAAACCACTCACAATACCTCATTCTTTTCTCTTGGTCAGGCCTTGAAGTTTGAGTACAAATTGTGGCCTTGTTCGCTGCTCTGTGACACGTGCTCTTTGACCTACCGGTTTCCTGGGCAAGTGTACTCAAAGATTTCCGTGGCGAAGCAAGAAGTCTTTGCTCGACGTCCTGGATTGCTGTTTCTGACATTTCGGGACGGCTCCTTCCATGCAAATCATATAATGTTTTACGGGTCTCCAGCAACTTAACCAGTTGAAGAATACACGGTTTGCTTGAGGCTGTCCGACATCCGAATTCCCTACGAAATTCACACTGACACGTTTTTATTGACTTACTCTTCCTATAAATACGGACAAGAAGCACACACTGGGGTATGGTTAGCGGGGAGAACATCGTTAACGCATACGATCAGCCTCGCAACAAACACACCACTGAACTAACCACGGGGAATCACAAACCTGACATGAGCGACGTCGAAGATCACAACGAGCGCGTCAACAGGCATTGAAGAACAACATCTGCGAGGCAGTGGCACAAATTACGCCGGAGCAACTGGCGCGAACAAACTTTCCGAAATATGGAATCTCATGTTGAAGCCAGTCTGGGCGCACAGGGTGGACAGTTTCAGCATCTCTTACGATTTGGTTCTGTTTTCTTATGGATGAAGGTATGTTCTTACCAAATATCATTCAATTACTGTAATTATTCACGATGTTATTAATAAAAACGTGAGTAAGTAGCGAGTGGCACATCCTGCATAAGTAAAAACTGTTCGTTCCTGTATTATGCCACGTGTTTGCGTAGGTCTAGAAGAGTTTTAGGAAACAAGAACTCAGACAATGAAACTGACAGATGTTGCATAAACTTATTAACATATGAAAGACACCAAATTATAATTTGTATGGCACAATTAGGCAGTTATTGCTTTTGTACAATACTCCGTGCCACTGTTATGGATATAAATATCCGAAATCTGTGTAACTTTTTAAGTAAGAATTTCCAAAGAAATGCACTTATAGTAAAGTTAAACTGATTGCAACTATAACGAAGTGAATTTCTCCGTCATTTTTGGTCTACGCCGGGATTCGAACCCGGATCCCCTCATTCCGGAACAAGTTGCTCTACCAATTAAGCTACGCGGACGTTTTATTCTGATTCCTATCTGCCTTTATGTCGTGTGCGTCCTTCTGGCAGGTACGTCACATCTCCTGGTACGTTACATCATCTCCCCCCCCCCCCTTTTTTTTTTTTTTTCGAAGTGCTGGAGAAAGGATTCTCTTATTTTTCCTATCTCGCGGTGTGGAAAGAACATCACACCAATGCGAGATTTTGAACGGTCGGGTCATCCGGATAGTTTGGGCGCCATTATAACGAAGTAAATTTCTCCGTCATTTTTATCCGCGCCGGGGTTCGAACCAGAGGCCGCTTATTCCGGAACAAGTCGCTCTACCCATTAAGCTACGCGGACGTTTTATTCTGATTCCTATCTGCCTTTATGTCGTGTGCGTCCTTCTGGCAGGTACGTCACATCTCCTGGTACGTTACATCATCTCCCCCTTATTTTTTTTTATTTTTTTTTCGAAGTGCTGGAGAAAGGATTCTCTTATTTTTCCTATCTCGCGGTGTGGAAAGAACATCACACCAATGCGAGATTTTGAACAGTCGGGTCATCCGGATAGTTCGGGCGCCATTATAACGAAGTAAATTTCTCCGTCATTTTTATCCGCGCCGGGGTTCGAACCCGAAGCCGCTTATTCCGGAACAAGTCGCTCTACCCATTAAGCTACGCGGACGTTTTATTCTGATTCCTATCTGCCTTTATGTCGTGTGCGTCCTTCTGGCAGGTACGTCACATCTCCTGGTACGTTACACAACTTCTTCTTAGGGTGCCTTCTCATGAAAGAGGTCAGCAACCTTTTTCTTCCTCCCCCGGCGAGCTCTGTTCTACTACCTGTGAGCCTGATTAGGGATTAAGTGTTCAATTTATTCTAGCACTTCATATTTTCAAGCCAGGATCTGTTTCTTCTCCTGCTCTCCTCCTTCCGTGGATCCTTTTTTTACTACTAACTGGAGAACGTTAAATTTATCACTCCACATCAGAGGTTCCAAATAAGCATTTTTTCAAGGGGACTAACGACCACCCTAACAAATTAGGGACGGGCGACTTCTTTTAGCTCGATAGGCTATTGGAAGTCGCCCGTCCCTAATTTAGGGCCACTGTTTCCAGAGAAAGGGGAGAGCCAGTTCCGTAAAACAAACATAGCATCTATACTCACTGGGATTCGAACCTGGACCCATTTAGGACGAATGATCAGAATCTATCGCGTATACCACTTCGCCATTGTGGGGTGGAGTGTATTTTTTCCCCACAAATTTACTAATACCCAATTTTTACTTTTTGCTCTGAATATTTCTTTATTCTTCTATCTTGCTGCTCGTGGATCTTTAAAACCCTAAATATCCGAGCTTGAAGGCTTCATTTTTGTTCGTTTGTTTGTTTCGAACGTTTGCTTTTAATGTCCGAGTTTCAACTCCATACAGAAAAATCGACCATACATAGCACTTCACCTGTAATCCATAGTCTAATTTGCGAATTACCAGGGTAAGTCAAAAGTTCGTCTCTGACATGTGGTGGCAGTGCAGCAAAATTTATTTCAGTATCATTTAATTAATAAGGAGCAATATTTATCAGTTGTTTCTCCATTACCGCAGTTCCGTGCTTAGATTCAGTAGTATGCATATCCGTACTTAGACCAGTGTCATCCACGAACGCGTGTGACGCTGAGCTTCCCATATCACGTGATCGTCACAAGAGCAAATAATACCGTCTTCGTTGCGTTCTACAACGGCCGTTCCATAAAACTGAGAGTAAAATCACACAAAATGAAGAAGTATAGGTACAGCAAAATATATGTTATTCTTTTTCAAAGTATCTTCCGTCCGATGATATGCATCGGTCCCATCATTCAGTTCACTTTTCAAAGCATGTGGTGCCGCCCCCGGTAGCGCAGTGGTCTAAGCGATGGCTACTGATCATTCGTCCGAAAGGGGTCCGGGTTCGAATCCCGGTGAGGCATGGATGTTGTGTTTTTCTTAAGGCACTGGCTCTCTCCCTTCCCTGGAACCAGTTGCCCTAAATTAAGGACGGGCGACTGCTTATAGCATATTGAGTTGCTCACGGTGGTCGTTAAACCTCCAATAATAATAAAAAGAAACCTGTGGCGAAGGCATTTTGTGGGAGCTGCTTTAGCGACCCCTGTACAGCTTGAATAACGTCAGCATCTGTGTTGAATATTGCGCCACGGAACTTTTCCTTAATTGTTGAAAACAACCAGAAATCGCACTGGGCGAGGTCAGGACTGTAGGCAGGCTGTGGAACGATTTCAATACAGCATTCCGTAAGAAACTGTTGAACACAAGCAGCCACATGTGGGCGGGCGTTATCATGGTGGAGGGTCCATTTGCCCTCCAGTTCCGATCGCTTAATCGATATGTATCGTCGCAGACGCTTCAAGAATGAAATGTAATACTCAGCATTGACAGTAATTTGTGGAAGAGAAGAATGCTGGCAGACTACACCTTTATGATCAAATAAAATTATCATCCTCACCTTCCCAGCTGATTTGGTTTGGCAGACTTTTTCAGAGGCGGTGAGCCTGTGTGTTTCCAGACACTCGTTGCGAGCTTCGTGAGCGGGTCGAAATAGTGGATCCATGTTTCATCGGCAGTTATCACTGTGTTAAGATTATTTGGATCCTTTGCAATCATTTCTTTCCACTCATGACAAACCTAAACTCTGGCTAACAATTGTTCTCTCGTCAGGTAATCAGGTACCCCTCTGAAATACACACGGTGCAGCAGTAATTTCTCGCATAGAATGCCGAGTGCCGACATTTTGGAAATATTTGTTGACGCCGCTATGTCTTCCAACATCATTCGTAGATATCCTTAAAGGATTGCCCCAACAGTGTTAACAATACGCTCCGTAACAACACTTTCAGGTCGACCAGGCCTAGGAGCGAGTTCTGCCGACAAACACCCTTTCTTGAAATCATGGTGTCATCTAAAAATCCTTGACTCACCCAAACGTTTATCTTTGTAAGTTTTTTCATTAAATCAACTGAAACATTTTACCCAAACGATAGCAAAATGTTATCGCACAACGCATTTCACTTCTTAACTCTGAATCACTCACCTCCATAGCTGTATGACGAAATGCAGCCGTAACTGCGCAATAACAAAACCAGAATCATCTGCCACGGCTAATAACTGTTGCCATAGATTCTTTCTTAATTCAGTTAGTCATCTGCGTGTTTATTTTTCCCCTTCGCACCGCTGCCAACTAAAAAAACAAATTTTACTCCAATTTTTAATGGAACGGCCTTCGTATTTTCGTAAATGAAAAACGAAACTTATTTCCAACTGTTTGCGGACCTCCATTTTGCATTGCCTTAGGTTTTCCTGTAATTAACGCGTACCTAGTAATTTCTCCAAATATACTCTTCCTCCTAACATTTACGACGCAGATTCTTTTGAGAATCGAAGTGCCACAAACACATTGGTTTTTTAAGCGGCGTATTATCCGCATTGGCGTGTAATCCGCAGAACCTAAATTTATATCTTTTTTTTAACAGACAATCCGCGCATTATAAGACGAAAAATGCGCTAAATGCAAAATAAAGCCGGACCTCAACTTTGGTTTACATATTTGCAAATCTCGAGCGGTATTTATTGCATAGGAAAGGAAATAAAATCTGTAAAACTATAATTACTAAAGGTCAAATATTCATGCTTTAAAATATTGTACTCATCTCTGTGACATGAGGCGTCGCGGATGGCTTAGTAGTCAACGTTCATGACTGCCATGAGAAAGTCTCAAAATTAATGCCAGGCAGGTACGAACGTTCGAAACACTAAATATTCGCTGTGCGTCGGATGGGAACGTTAAGCCGTCAGCCTCCGGTTACTGCCTCCCATTCCCCAATTCAGTTATAAATAATTACCCTCGCTTCCGTGCGACTTTTCTGTCGGGCACTCCAGATCTCCTATCTTCCTACTTATAAAGGTTGTTTAAGACCTGGGGTCAAACATTCGCTTCCTAAAATCATAAATAAAAATCTCTAGGCTATGTGATATGAGGCTCGATCTTAAAGTAACGTCTGATGACCTTTAGCGGCGGATTAGGGATATACACTACTGCTTGTAAAAATTGCAACACCAAGAAGAAACCATGCGATTCGAATAAAATTTATACCACACATGACTGATATGACTGTAAATAAGTGGTTTTATTTTCAGAACAATACAACAATTTTTACTTATAAATATCAGTATCTTGTGAATCCTCCGCGAGCTGCAATAAGAGCTTCCAGACGGCTTGGCTTTGAATTTAAAAAAGGCGTTGGATGGTGCACTTGGTAATTACTTGCCAGGTAGCATGTATGCGAGCCCACTGATCATTGGTATTGACCGCTGGAGGATTTTGGTTTGTCAGTTGCCGAGTGACCATATCACAGACATGTTCAATAGGCGACATATCTGGTGTACGTACAGGCCAGGGAAGAAGCGATATCTGCTGTGTTACGAAGAGGGCTTGAACATTCCTGGCAACATGTGTTCGGGAATTGTCCTGCTGGAATATTGCTCTAGGAGTACTCTGAAGGAAGGATACGACTTCTGCCTGTACAACTTACCTTATGTAGCAGTCGGTGTTGGGATTGCCCACAAGTCGTAGCATCCGGGATCCCGATTGGTACAAAATGGCACCCCACACCATCACACTTGGTGTTCGGCCAGTGTGATACCCGACAAAGCATGCTGTAAGAAGGCGTTCACCACAATACCGTCTAATGTGTATGCAGCCGTCATGGTAGTCCAAGATGAATCGGGACTCATCCGAAAACACGACATGTTGCCCATCAGCACGCCATTGTCTGTATTGAAATCCCCATTACAGTCCGAGGCGTCCATGGTTCAGCGTCAAAGGAATACGCCGCAAAGGAATGCGTGCAACCAGTCCTCTGTGCAGAAAACGGCGTCGAACTGTGGTAGTAGACAATGCCAAAACTATTGCAGTGTTCCACTACTGTGCTAACAGTTGCAAAAATGCGGAATGGTTCGTCACTGTCGTGCGGGTGAAGTGTCGGTCATACCACGGTGTCGTCACATTTCTGAGTCTACTTCCGGATTGTCTATGCACCTGGTTCTCCTCGGTCTACTTCCGCCACACGCACATCACTGTCGAGGTATGTGCCGTCCGAGCTGCAATGTCGCGGTACGAAAATGCACCTTCACGCAGACCAGTCATTCGTCCCCGTTCAAACTCTGTCTTATGGTGATATTGCGCCCTTCGTCGTCACAGAAGCAATATTGAATCATGGAGACCCTTATACAACTCGCTGTCCGCGATGCACTTAAACAGCTATAACGAAGTCAATTTCTCCGTCATTTTTTTCCACGCCGGGAATCGAACCCGAGTCCACTTATTCCGTAACAAGTCACTCTACCAACTGAGCTACGCAGACGTTCGTTCTTACTGCTATCTGCCTTTATGTTGTGCGCTTCCTGCGGGGAAGGCACGTCGCATCCCCTACCCCCGAAAGATGGCCGGGTCAGCCGTGACCATGAATCGTTGCAGGCAGCCATCAGCTGTAGAACGTGCACTTGAGAACTCCCAGTCAATCTGGTGTGTGGAATGCAACGTCACACACATTTATTTTTCGAAGCGCTGAAATAGGGATTCTCTTATTTTTCGTTTCTCGCGGTGGGCAAAGAACACCACACCATTCCGAGATCTTGAACGGCCGGGTCATCCGGGAAGTTCGGGCGCCATTATAACGAAGTAAATTTCTCTGTCATTTTTGCCCACGCCGGGAAACGAACCCGAGTCCACTTATTCCGTAACAAGTCGCTCTACCAACTGAGCTACGCAGACGTTCGTTCTTGCTGATATCTGCCTTTATGTCGTGTGCGTCCTGCGGGGAAAGCACGTCACACAGCACTCTCTTAATACTCCTCACTCGACTGTTCAGAGAGTGCTTCAGGGCTCAGATATGCGCAATGACTCTGCACTTCTAATCATTTGCATGTCCTACCATCTTTGCATATCTTGTAAGTTTCACATGATTACCTTAATTTCTTTATGGTGTTGCGATTTTCACAAACAGTAGTTTATAAATTGATATCTCCCAACTTCTTTACACTTTCTTGATTAAAGCGCGTGGTTTGATACCCCAGTTTTAATAAAAAGGAATCGTGCTTAAAAATAGATTCAAGCGAATATGATTAACCGACAGGAAACATGGTCTCCCTCGGAGGTACAACCAATGATGAGATTGAACAGTGTGACGCGCGATAAAGAAAGAAACATTTGCGGCAATCTAACCCAAAGTCACCCGAATGTTTCCTTCCACCAGAGTATGAACACACTCTTCATTCCGATCTGTTGCTGAAAGCCTGTCACTGTGTTTATCATTCGTCAACATATTGCTCCCGAGTGCGAATTTCACACAGCATTATGACACGCTCCTAACGCTCATGAGTTTAGGAACTCAGACTTCTTGCATATTGGTGTAGGATCTTCGTTGCTGGCGTTTTTCATGCCCAGAGATGCCTACAAACCACGCGTACCTCCGAATGAACCCACGTTTTCAGGCGGGTTGCCAATTTCACTTGAGACTGGCCTACAGCACGTTTCCTTTCCTTTTAAATCGAACTTCTGTGCCAAACAACACACTTTAGTTACAAGAGTGTAATAAAGATGTGACACAGAGATCTACAATTGATCAGTTTAAATAAATGTTTTTATCTCGTGATGTTTTCAACTCGATATATTTGCCATCTTGACGCAGAGGAAAAAATTTGCTTTCATTTTTTGGATTCCCCAAGTAAGAAAACACCTTTTGAAAAATACAATTCAGCAGCTTCAATAAGACTACACACAGGGTAAATATGAAGCAAGCATATGATTTGGTAATTGTTTCGGAGATCCATATTTTTTTATACGAAACATATTTTGTTATTATGGGAAAAATAAATATTACTCATTGATATCCTCTTATATGAAGTTCTAAACTAATTTTGTAAATGGAATGTCATGCCCACGAAATTGCTGTATTTTTTAAATATCAAAGAAGTAAAATTCAGTCATATTTCACCTCGTAATATTTTGCCTTTTTAGTTAAGAAATTTAATTTCTTCTATGCTGTTAATATCTGCAGTAGAACGTGCTTATAACCAGCAGCTCGGGGACGACGGAAATCTTCGCTATTTCCTTTCATCATCATCATCATCATCATTGTCAACCATTATCAATCCACTGCTGGACGAAGGTCTCCCCAAGTTTCCTCCACAACGGTCTGTCTTGTGCCAGTCTCCTCCATGTCACTCCCGCATATTTACGAATTTCATCCACCCATCTCCCATGTGGTCTTTTTCTGGGTCTTTTCCTGTCCCTTGGAATCCAATCTAAAATTTCGGCTGTCCATCTATGGTCTGTCCTTCTGGCAGTATGTCCAGCCCATTGCCATTTCAGGGATTTAACTCTGATCATGATGTCTTCCACTCTCGTCATTTTTCTGATCCACGAGTTCCTCTTCTTATCTCTCCTGGTTATACCAAGCATGCACCTCTGCATGCTGCTTTGAGTTGTCTGCAGCCTTTGTATGTCTCTTTTAGTTAAGGTCCACGTCTCTGCACCATACGTAAGCACTGGAAGGATGCATTGATTAAACACTTTTCTTTTAAGACATAATGGCATATTGCTCTTGAAAATTATGCTGTTTATTCCAAAAGCTCTCCAGGCAAGTTTTGTACGCCGATTAATTTCTTCATCAATGTGACCCTCACTTGATATCTGCTGTCCAAGATAAACATACGTATCTGTTATCTCCAGTTTTTCTCCATCAATCGATAAATCTTCATTTCTTGTAAAAGCATTGAACATCACTTTTGTCTTCTGAAAGTTCATTTTTAATCCCACTTCTTTACTCTTGTCAGCAAGTTCCTGGATCATACTCTGCAGCTCTGATGGGGTAGTTGCAAAAATGACTACGTCATCAGCAAAACGAAGGTGGGTTAGATAATCTCCATTAATCTTTATCCCTTTGTTTTCCCAGTTCAGTGATTGAAAGACATTTTCCAATGTGGCATTAAAGAGCTTCGGAGATATGGTGTCACCTTGTCTCACTCCCTTTCCAATTTTTATGTGTGTTGTATTTTCAAACAACCGAATCTTTGCACTTGCATTTTCATAGATGTTATTAATAATATTAATGTATGCATCTTCAATACCGCAGGATTTCAGAGCCGTGGTAACTGCTGATGGTTTCACCGAATCAAAGGCTTTTTCATAATCGATAAAAGCCATGCACAATGGAAGTTCATATTCCCTCGCTCTTTCAATTAGTTCTCTCAGTACGTGGATATGATCTATTGTGCTGTAGCCACTCCTGAATCCAGCTTGTTCTCTCGGTTGAGCCATGTCCAGTGTTACCTTCAAGCGGTGTGAAAGAACTTTAGTGAAGATTTTATAAACCACTGATAGGAGGCTGATAGGTCTGTAGTTCCTGAGATCCTCAATGTCACCTTTTTTATGTAGCAGGATCATTGTAGCATTGTTCCAATCCTCAGGAATCTTCCCTTCATTAAGGCATCGAGTGAAAATTTGGGCGAGTACTGTTTCAATTTCTCCACTTGCTTCTTGTATGATGTCTATAGTAATTCCATCTTCTCCTGGAGCTTTCCCCCGCTTCATGTTCTTGATCGCATGAGCAACTTCTGCTTGGAGGACTGGAAGAACTCTGGTACCTTTCATGATGTCTGGAGAACATGTATCATCCCTTTCATATAATTTGGAGTAGAAATCTTTCACTCTTGTCAAAATTTCGCCTCTATTTCTTGTTATAGAACCATCTTCTTTTCTCAGAGCCATAATCTGTTTTCTTCCCTTACTGAGATGTCCCTTTGCTATCTTAAGGCTTTGGTTGTTTTCAATTGCTTTCCTCACTAGCTCACAGTTGAATTTCCTTACGTCTTCAGTGATACTTTTTCGTGTTGTCTTGCATAGCTCTATATATTCCACTTTGGAAGTCACATCTTCTTTAGTTGTCCTCATCTCTCTTCTTTTTTGCATCAACATTTTGGTTTTTCCTGATAATTTGTTCACATGCAACTTGTTCTTAGACCCAGCTAATTTTGTTGCTGTTTCCATTAGAGCTTTGGTTACTTTTCTGTTAACTTCCGAAATATCCACTTCTTCCGATGTTAGGCCTTCTAAAGCAGAGAATCTGTTCTTCAGTTCCAACTTGAAAGTATTATGGTGTTTTTTAAGGTTGGTTATGTCAATACATTTTGTTTGTCTTATGAGCTTGCCACGTTCCAGTATAGTGTTGAGGTGCATCTTACATCTCACCAATCTATGGTCACTACCTGTGTTGAACTTGTTCAGCACACTGCAGTCTTCGATGACAAATTTTTTGTTACACATAATAAAATCAATTTCACTTGTCGTCCCAATTGGATGTCTCCATGTCCATTTCCTGTGTGGCTTTTTCTTGAAAAAGGAGTTCAAGATGAAAAATCCTTCTGCCTCTGCAAACTCAACGAGAGTATTTCCACGCTGGTTTCTGTTGCCGTGACCGAATTTACCTACTGAAGTTTCATTCTGTTGCCGTTGCCCTATTTTTGCATTGAAATCTCCCATAATTATCTTCAAGTGCTGCTTACCTTTATTATTTAGATGACGAATTTCCTCATAAAATTCTTCAATTTCTTCTTCAGGATGACTTGTGGTGGGTGCATAAGTTTGAATAATCTGAGCCTGGTATCTTCTCGATAGTTGGATAACGAGTCGTGCAGCTCTGTCAGAGGAACTTTCAACTTCTACCACTTTATCCTTCAGTTTCTTGTTTATTATAAATCCAACACCACTAGTTCTGCCAGTATCTGTCCCACGATAATAGAAGAGATGTCCACTTTTCAGTTCAATGAGATCTTCTCCTTTTCTCCTTACCTCACTTAGCCCGACGATGTCCCACTTGATCCTTTGTAGTTCCTCTTCCAATTCAAGAAGCCTTGAATCAGAAGATAGGGAGCGTCCGTTATAGGTAGCCAGGGTCAGCATCAAATGGCAGCCTAGTCCGGTCCTCCGGGGATTCTTAGCACCCTCTGCCTTCATGTCGCACTGGCCGCTGCCTTGGCCAGGTACATTCCGCTGCCTTGGCCAGGTACATTCCATTTCCTTTCATGGGGTGAAAAATCCCACCATGTAGAAATATGTATAAGTGATAATAATGCGTATACCTTTATATTATGTATCCATAACAATTGGTCTTGAAATATTTGATTAGTTAAGTATAGTAGAACAAACTAATACACAATAAGCACTTACATGAACACATAATAGCAGCGAAACCCGAAGTAGCCATCATGTGGAAACATTTTTAAAAGAGTATACCTCCAAGCTACATCCCTTTCGAGTGGGTGGTTAGAAGAGTCCCTCTCGCTTGTTGATCATTTGATGTACTCCCTCCCAATTTGCTTTTCTATCAACTTTCTTCCACTAGCACACCAAGATTACCCAGCGCTGTTGTTTTGTCCTATATGCCACCATTTCTATTCCTTCATTCTAGGACAGCGCGCAGCAGAACCTTGTTAAATATGGAATTTCATTATTATTTTTACTTTGCATATTAAAAGTGATCACCTTAGTTTTGATCTCCCTCGTTAAATCTAGGATTTCATTAACCTTTGTTTGTTAAAACCGAACAAATTTGCTTCGAATTAGCACTACATTAAACAAATGTTTCTGTTTTATTCGTTGAATCCGGAATCTCGATGAATAAGTGTTTGTTATAAGCCGGTTCCATTGACATAATTAAGTCAAATTGTTTTTAAATAAATGGCTGAATGTGAAGGGTTACTTTCGTAGTGAGTTTTATAAAAATATTTTAACCATTATTAATACAGTTTTTTACTATTCAAGTAAAATACACCGAAGAGCCAAACCACAATGACCAGCGCGTCTTTATGAAAATCGAAGCAACTCTTCGTAAACAACGGTGCTTGTGAAGTTCATGAAATGGGATAAATAACACTTGATACTGAACTCTGTTAATAAGTGTTATTTTTGCTCTTCAGATGAGAAGCACAGCGGACTTAAGCAAGTTTGAAAAAGGCCAAAATGTAATAGCCAGACGATTGGGTCAGAGCATTTCTGAGACGGCAAATGCTTGTGAGGTGCTGTTGGACAGTACCTTCAGAAAGTTGTCATAGCATGGCTGTATTATGGGGTGGTCTATAGAGGTTATAGACTTGGGGCCCACCATGCCCAAAGGCACAGCAGACATAATCAGCTATGGGAAAGATACCCGCAAGTTGTCTACTGCAATGGAGAACCAGATTGTTTACTACCAGAGCGTCGACACTTATCTGGTAAACCCAGTCAAAGGGGATCCAAGGATAAAGTGCATCAGGGGCCGACTTTAGAGGAAACCATCCACGCAAAAACCCGGGAAGCGTGTGGAAATCCCCGGAAAAACCGCAAACTGGAGAGCTGGCAGGACCGTGATTCGAACACCCGTCAGAAACGTCACACACAGTGCACAGTGACTTAACCAGCTGCACAGCGACTTAACCACCGGTATAGGTTAAGTGCACTGCGACTTAACCTATGCTGGTGGTCCAGGAGACATGCATGGGCAAATAATAGATAGATAAGTAGGGGGAGAGAGAGAGAGAGAGTGCTTTGTAAAATAGTTTTACTTTTGTCTCGTATGATTTCCACTTTGTCAGAAACAGAAGCTGATAGACGAACACATTTCAACGCAATGACTTATAAAGGGTAAAGATTTCATGTCGCTGTGTACAGCGTGATCGGCAAGACAGTTTCAGCTTTTTCACTACCGTCTACCCACAGCTCCCAGTTTGCACTTGGAATCGTAAATGGTCCATGTCCCCTGGGGCTTCACATTGCATAATAAAAAAGATGCACTATGAAAAGCATAGAGTGGTAAACCATTAAAAAAATTCAAGACGAAATCTAGGAATCCTAAGCTTTTAACTCATCTTCTTATGAGAACAATAGAAAATACAGTGACTTATTATGAAAACTCCGCAAATAATTTATTAGTATGAAGAATACACTACGAATTAATTATCACAAGCATATTGCTACAGTTTTGTGGTTTAATGGCTTTCTTAATGATTCCCTGTCATAATTCTTTGAGAGCCCACTTAGATATTTTAGCCTTGGGGCCAACTCAAATGTCTTAGCCTAGGGTCCCACTAAGCCCTTCATCCGGTCCTGGGTGAGAGGCGAGTAAAAACCATGATCCACTGGCAAGGTGTGGCCATACACCGCTTCATCGATGCTAGAGGTGAGCGAAGCCTGTTTCGTATGGAACGAGGCGGCAGAACAGATACTGTAGGACAATCGCGGGTATTTTTTTATTGAGAGTTTAACGACCACCGTGATCAACAAAATGGGCTATAAGCAGTCGCCCGTCCCTAATTTAGGGCCACTGACTCCGGGGAAGGGAAAGAGCCAGTGCCGTAAGACAAACACAACATCCATGCGTCGCGGGATTCGAACCCGAACCCTCCAGGACGAATGATCGGAAGCCATCGCTTAGACCACTGCGCCACCGGGGCGGCTGATGGTAATTTGAATGCCGGTGACGAGAGTATTGAGTTACAACACACAGTACATAGAACTCAACTGAAAATGGGCAAGCTGCTCAGAGTGCCCATGCTAACCTCGGTTTACCATCGAAAGTGCCTATAATAGGCACGCGAGCATCAAAACTGGACCTTGAATGACTGACAGATAGTCGTCTTGTCCGATGAATCTTGTTTTCTGTTGCACCATGTAGACGGGCGAGTACACGTACGTCGTTTAGCTGGGGAATTGTTGACACGAAGATGCATTGTGGGTCGAAAACAAACCAGTGGAGGAAGTGTAATCCTTTGGAAAATGCTCTGCTTGGAAAAACCCTGGATCCAGACATTCATGTGCAGGAAACTATGACGTCAACCACCTATCTAAACATCATTGCAGACCAAATATATCCTTTCATGGCGACGATATTCCACTCTAGTACTGCTTCCTTTCATCATGATAATGCACCATGCCACACTGCCCGGATTGTTCGAGAATGGTTCATGGAATATGAGGAAGACCTCTTGGTATTTGTCGTCGTTTTGGAAGACTTCAGGAAGATTTTCAGGTATTTGGAAAACTTCAGAAAGATTTCCAGATACTTGGAAGACATCAGGGAGATTTCCAGGTATTTAGAAGACTTCATGAAGATTTCCAGATATTTTGAAGACTTCAGGAAGATTTCCAGATACTTGGAAGACTTCAGGAAGATTTCCAGGTATTTGGAAGACTTCAGGAAGATGTCCAGGTATTTGGTAGACTTCAGGAAGATTCCCAGGTATTTGGAAGACATCAGGAAGATTTCCAGGTATTTGGAAGACTTCAGGAAGATTTCCAGGTATTTGGAAGACTTCAGGAAGATTTCGAGGTATTTGGAAGACTTCAGGAAGATTTCTAGGTATTTGGAATACTTCAGGAAGATTTCCAGGTATTTGGAAGACTTCAGGAAGATTTCTAGGTATTTGGAATACTTCAGGAAGATTTCTAGGTATTTGGAAGACTTCAGGAAGATTTCCAGGTATTTGAAAGACTTCAGGAAGGTTTCCGGGTATTTGGAAGACTTCAGAAAGATTTCCAGGTATTTGGAAGACTTCAGGAAGATTTCCAGATACTTGAAAGACTTCAGGAAGATTTCCAGATACTTGGAAGACTTCAGGAAGATTTCCAGGTATTTGGGAGACTTCCGGAAGATTTCCAGGTATTTGGAAGACTTCAGGAAGATTTCCAAGTATTCCAAATTCTCTAGATATCAATCCAATGGAGCATCTGTTGGAAATAGTTATTTGTTTCCCCGCCCGCTTAAAGCAACACGTTTGTGCGAAGAAGCATACACTTGTGACGTTGACCACCGTCGTCTATCAGTATAAAAGACAAAACTTCATGTGACAGTTGTGAGGGCGAGCTTCAAGTGCTTCAAGTGCTGAAGTCTATGAACTGTTCTCTTGTCTGCATGTAGTTCGCAGTGATGGTTCCAGTTCCAGTGCTCAGTGGAGGGTTTCAGCTCTTGTTACGAATGACTGTTTCCAGTAGTCCGCAGAGGTGTCGAGCAGAATAGTAAGTGTACAATATCTTTATGACAACGTAAAGTCAAGATTCTAGTAGTAAATCTCGTTACGTGTCTTTTGTTAGTTCAACTGAACATTGAACAATGTTCCTACATACAAACAGCATTATACTCTAGTCCAAAGGACTAAAACGACTGTAAATTATTTATAACTCTTATTTCACTAAAAGTACCGGAAAGTGTACTAAAAGTTCACAAACTGAAGGAGCATTTAATGTCATAAACTGTAATCATGTGAAACTATAAATAAAGCTATTTTTCATTCTTGTTCGAATGTCTCGGTCTCATGTAGCATCTTGTGTTGCAAATTCAGTTTTACTCGGTTAATATATTCTAACAGCTAGTGAGTCTATAGAACTAATAGTAACTACGTACCTTCAACAGCATCCGTAGTTAGTATTGGAACAGCAAATCCGGTTTGCGGCGGCTCACCCACCGGAATTTACAATATTTAAAGGATCTTCTGGTAATGTGTTGGTATCAGATACCACACGGCAGCTGTAGAAATCTTGTATCGTCTATACCTCGCCGGGTAAGAGGGGTTTTGGCTGCACGTGGACGATCAATATCATATTAGGCAGGTGGTCATAATGTTTTGGCTCTTCGGTGTATGTGTACTCTTCCTGTATTTGAGCTGCCAATGGTTCCACCACATGTTATAAATTCGTGTGTATAAGTGCAAAGAAACTTTCGCGCAAAACTATCGACGCCCTGCATCGAAATGAATGATGCATTTGATGAAAGCGATTTTATGAAAACGTTTCGAAAGCAGATTAAATTTTCCGTTGCATCACACAATATTCTTGTATTTCAAGTAATAGGGTAAGATACATCTGGTTGTACCAAATGCAGAACATCTTAATATTGCATATGTATATCTGTGAGCCTCTTGTTGGATTTAAAGAAGGATTTCGTGCACTGTTGTCTGCCTTATTTTATCGATGAACGGGAACCATCTGCCGCATTCTTTTCATGCAAAACAGAACACGAACAAGTAATAAGATTTTCTTCCGAAGTGAAACACATGCCGCGCCCAGAGTGAATTTTCATTTGCTTGTATTCGCATACGCAGAAACAAATTTCCATTTTCCATGTTTTCTTTTTATTTTCTTTCTTCTCTTCTATCTTAGAACACCGTCGACAAATTATTCGAGAAGACAAATGTCTCTCTTACAATCGGAACGTCATCTTGGAAGGAACAGTTCCTGGATGTAATTACTGTCAGTGCAGGTAAGCAAACTTTCCTACAAAACTGCTTTCTTTTATTTCAGTAACTGCGATTGGCAAACTAATACATGAGATATCCATGTTTACACCAATGCAAATGTCTGTGCCCGATCAGAACCACAAAAATGTGAATAGAAACGCTGTTGAAACGTGTACAAAACGGAAACACGGTGGCTATCCGACTTGGATAGGATTACAAATAAATCGATTAGGCTGTCAATCATATCATTTTGAATGTAAATATTAGATGTTTCTTATAATACAAACAACAGAGCTGAGAGTACGCATACTCTCAGCTCAGTTCATTAAAACCACCTTGCCGATATTTAAATGTTGGACACTCAGGGTACCGTATAAATAAAAGTTTCGGTAAAACAAAATTCTCCTGAAGGCAAAATGAACTTCACTACAGCACTGAAATACAACACTAGATTATTATTCGAATATGAGTGCTACGAATTTTAAAATCAATTTCTTCAGGATAGACTTTTTCCTTTGATTTGGATATATTAAAGTTTTTCTTTTCTACCTTTAATGATCCTTCAATGAACTCTTGTCTAGGTTACAACCCGAGCTTTCACGCTAATGCATTCTTATGTTTAAAACCTATTTTATACACACTGAAGTGCCAAAAGTCATGGGATACGCACCTAGTATCGTGTAGGACCTCCTCTAGCCCGGCGAAGTGCAACAACTCGACGTGGCATCGATTCCACAAGTGGTCGGAAGACTTCTGGTAAGATGTTGAGCCATGCCTTCTGAAGAGCCACTCACAATTTCCTGGTGCAGGATCTTGCATGCCAATGGACCTTTCCACCATGTCCCATAAGTGCTCTATTGGGTTCATGTCGGGCATGAGCGTGTTGGAGTTATAGCCTCTCAGTACTAATAAAAAAAAAGCGCAGATCGTCATACAAGATTTGCGGCCGCTCCTAATGGATTACGAAATCACTGCGTGCCAGCCACAACTATTATTTACCCAATCGAGAGGAACTACACATCCGGGTCTTTTCTCTCTCTCTCTCTCTCTCTCTCTCTTTCTGCCTTGAGCGCGGCTGGGAAGAGAACGCTCTCTTTGTGCTCTGCTCAATTCTTGGAAAGGTCGTGTGTCCACGATGATGCGATGTGTGTTGTTCTATCAATAGAACTAACTACTCCTGAATAAACGAAGCAACTTTATTAAATGTAATGTTCCCAATCATTAGACTCAGTAACGCAACATTATTTCAAGGATGTGTATTTTCCTATTATTGTGTAAGTGTTTTTCTCTAAGAGCTGCGTAATTATGTGGCAAGACTGAAGTGTTTTTCTACAACAAACATGGCGTCAGTAAGAAATGCTTTATTGTGTTATCGTCGTGCATCTTCGTGTTGTGAAAATATCAGCTCAAGTTGGATATCACTGTGTCTTCATATCATCCTTTGAATTGTGATTAAAGGTTTTTCTATTTGTATACAAATCATGTCGGTATGTGATTTTATTATTATTAGTATGAAGTGCTTTTTGATCTATTATTGTGAAGCACACATTTTTCTGTCTTAATGAAGGTCAAGCGAAAAACGTTTTTCTTTTCTACTGCATACCAAACCGATTGGAGTGTTGATATTATCAATTTAACTACACATCCAATTTAATAATTAAATTCTTTAACAGCGCGAACGTGGTTGCAACATCATCCGTCGGAACTGCCCATAGTACTCCTTGAACCAATTTTGTACAACTTGGGCCCGATGACATGGTACATTGTCCGTCTGGAAAATTCCATCGCTGTTGGGGCATTCCATGAAGGGCTGCAAATGATCACCCAGCAGAGCAACAAAGCGATTACCGGTGAATGAGTGAATGACGAATTTTCGAGGAACAGAAGACCCAAACTGTACCACGTAAAGACACCCCACATATGTACGGAACCACCATCAGCTTACACAGTGCCTTGTTGACAGCTTGGGTCAATGGTCTCATGGGGTACGCGCCGCACCTGAAACCTACCATCCACTCGTAACAATTGATAGCTTGACTCATCAGACCACGTCACATGTTGACAATCTTCCAAGGTCCAATTACCGTGTTCACGAGCCTAGGTGAGGCTCTGTGTTCGATGTCGTGGTGTTAACAAAGTCACTCTGATGGGTCTTCTGCTCCCATACTCCATGGACGCTAAATTACGCTGCACTGACATGATGGATATGTCTCTGATACATCCTGCATTCAATGTGGATGTTATTTCAGCCAGTGTCGCTTGTCTGTTAACATGGACACTCTTTGTCAGACGCCGCTGGTCACGGTCATTCAGCACCCGTGCTCGGCCACTGCGCTGTCCACGGTGGGTGGTAATGCCTTCCATGAGGTATTCTCGGTACACACGTGACACCGTAGATCGAGGAATGTTGAATGTTCGCACAGCTTTGGAAATTGGATGTCACATCCGTCTGGCTTCCACTACCATGTCTCGTTCAAACTCCGATCATTCACGTCGGCCTGCCATAATCCTACTGGCGGCGGCTATTCAGCGTGACTCACGAAATTACCTCTCGCAACTGATAAAAATCGTGGCGCGTCTCGAAGCCTTTATACGACGGCAGCGCCATTGAAAAATTTGCATACTGCTATGCCATGACTTTTGGCACTTCAGTGTACATTACATATTACAATATGATAATCGATGGACAACAATATCGCAGTGCCTGTATAGAACACATGGATGTCGAAGCGGCCAATGATAATGATGATTTCTCCAACTACTAAACTACTGTCCGTTTCGGTGATGTTAAATGGGGAAAACCTGCTACCCTTTTCCTCTAGATAAATGGCAGCTCTGAATCTGATTATGGCCCGAATCTTAATTTACCCGTTACCAAAATGCTGCTCCAAAGATCGGGAGAGTCTTGTTGTCGACGACACATAAGACGAGAACGTCTTTAGGGAAAAGTATACTTCTGACCATTTCTCACTAACAACCCCCAATGATGCCGCCTGTTTTCGGCCTATTCGCTCACGGACATTTCTATTGCTTCCAGCAAACTCTGAAGCAACTTCGCTTCTCTATGGGATCAGTAATAACGTGCTACACCGCTCAACGTAGAATATGCCACACCATGAACGAATGAACGAAATGGGACGAAATTTATCACACATATAGACTAATATGTGGGAAAGAAGTGACCTACTTTCTGAGAGATTACATTATTGCAATAGGCGAGGAAACTGTAGAATGTAGGTTGAGTCAGTAGGTCGTATGACCACCATGCCCAGCTATGCATTCAGCAGTACAACGTGGCTCTAAGTGAAAAATCTTGGGATGGTATCCTAAAATAATGCTAACCATGCGTCATTGACCTATGTCCAGAATTCATTGGCATTGCGAGGGGTTGTGCAAATACGTTGAGTCTTCTTCCAGTGACGTCCCATGTGTTCTCTTTTGGTGAGAGCCTTCTTCCAATGACGTCCCACGTGTTCTCTATTGGTGAGAATCCTCTTCCAGTGAAGTCCCACGTGTTGTCTATTGGTGAGAGTCCTCTTCCAATGATTTCTCACGTGTTCTCTATTAGTGAGAGTCCTCTTCCAGTGAAGTCCCACGTGCTGTCTGTTGGTGAGAGTTCTCTTCCAATGATGTGCCACGTGTGCTCTATTGGTGAGAATCCTCTTCCAATGAAGTCCCACGTGCTGTCTGTTGTTGAGAGTCCTCTTCCAATGATGTGCCACGTGTTCTCTATTGGTAAAAGTCATCTTCAATGATTTCTTACGTGTTCTCTATTGGTGAGAGTCCTCTTCCAATGACGTCCCATGTGTTCTCTATTGTGAGACGTCTGGGGATCGCGCTGTCCTGGGCAGCTCCTGGACATCTTTTTGGTACCGTTTACTGATGTTGGCAATGTACGTCAGCGAGCATTACCTTGTTAAAACTCACGATAACGTATGGTAGCAAGATCAGCTGGGTGACCAGGTCGTTTCCAGTCTCTCAATCGGCAATCATCGGCACTGGGACAGAAGCCAGCCTCGTCACTGGATACGGCATGGTTCCATTCTTTCCGCCACGCGTGATTGAAACGACATCACTCTTGCACGGCGACGTGCTTGTGTGAGTGGCAGTTGTCTCAATGGCTAGTGAGAGTTCAAACTTGTCTCAGCCGGTCTCTGATTCACAGTCTGTGTCGAAACGAGGATGTCCATTGCTTCCTGTGAATACACCACATCTAATGACGTCCGCTATAGATTGTGCTGCTGCTACGGTTTGTCGTTGAATACGACAATCAAGCCGTTCTGATGGTATACATCCACCAGCACCACACCAACGACGCACGCTACTTTCCTCCGAGCACTTTTGCCGAATTCAGCTATTAGATGTTCTCCTTTTCTTTAGCACGTCTTTTGTAAAAAAAGATCTTGCCTATGTTACCGATTTGTCCGTCCTTCCGTCCGTCTGTGGGCACCATGTCTGTAACTAATTATCCCATTTGAAAAACTCTTTTTGTATTGGGAAGCTTGAAATATGAGAATAATGATCCTTGCATTCCGGTTTTTCCTTATGTACAACTTCGGCCGCTACAGGTCGTGAATGCAGATTATATCAAAGTTCAAATACATTTTATTCCATATATTTGCGTCTAAACATCCGACTGAAAAAATTATTTTTCCTTTCGATGCCGTTTATATTGAAGACTATTTTAGGTACAGTATCTTTTTCAAGTAATGGATACGTTTCCCTCTAGGGTCGTAAAGGTAAATTACGTTTTCCACGATATTTCTGCTTCTAAAACTAAAATTTGAAACATTTTTCCAGCACCGGATGCAGCTCCTAATGGAAAATGTTTTGCACATAATATCTAATTTTTGGTAAAGATTGGTTTGACCACCAGGGGGCGTAAACGGTTTTTTCCCTTCTGATGCATTTGCAGCAAAATCTGAGTTTCTGAAAATTCCATTGAAAACATTTTTTTCGTGGACCGATACCGCTCACCTCGGAAAACCTTTACAGAATACTTTCTCCATGAAATAATGTGTAGTTTTTTCGGAAGGAGGCGTAGATGCATATCTTATTTTTCTTTTTCGCGATATCTCTTTTTCTAAGAGTCCAATTTGAAAACTATTTTTTTTTTTTGGTGCGAAATGCTCCTCATATAGTTTTAAAAAGTTTCAAGTAATGCATAGATCTTCCGCTTGGGGGCGTTATAGTGACCTGTGTTTTCTCCGATTGAAACATTCTTCTTGCATCGGATATAGCTCCTGATCGGAAATGTTCTCATATATTTTTTTATTTTTCATAAAGAACGGTTTGGCCACCAGGGGAATGTTACTTTTGCTTCTGATGCATTTTCAGCAAAGTCTGAGCTTCTGAAACTTCAAGTGAAAAAAATATTTTGTGTACCCATACCGCTCATCTCGGAAAACCTTTTCAGAATACTTTCGTCTTGAAATAATATATAGTTTTGTCGCCAGGGGGTGTAAATGTATATCTAATTTTTGTCGATATCTTTGCTTCTAAGAGTGCGATTTGAAAACATCTTTCTTTGTTGGAGAGCATTTCCGGTGCGAAATGTTTCTTATATAATTTCAAATTTTTCTTAGCGCACAAGAGTGCCCCTAGAGAGCGTGAGCTCACGTTTCCGTTTTCAGAAATATCTGACGGACTACAAACCCAATTGAAAAAATTATTTTTCGGTCAGATACTACCTACTATTGAAACTTAATAATGCATAATTTATCCGCTATGGGCGCCAATGTTTAATCGTTTTTTCTCAATATCCCTGCTTCTACGTGTGTGATTTAAAATCCTCAAATACAAGCCTAAAGTTTACCTTGTGGAAAACTTTAGGCTTGTATTTGAGGATTTTTTTAGTTTATAGTTCTGTTGCTAGTTGGTGTTTGTGTACTTCTGTTTCCAGCTTTATCTGCGGATCTAAAAATCACATTGAGAAATTTCATTTTTTACTGTATGCCACTCGCTACAATACGGATGTGGAGAATTATCACCTTTAAATAATGCACAGATTTTCCGCTAGGTGACATAAAGGTCAACACCTTGTCTCTGCTTCCGGGAGACGTATTTGAAAAGTTTTTTTTTTCCTTAGCATAGCTTTTTCGGTGAAGAATATTTTTCGCTTATTTTTCAAATTTACCATTTTGCTTTTATCTTATTCTACCGTTAGAAGGCGCAAAGTTATATGATATCTCCTTCTATGTTTCTTCTTTTAACTATTCGGTTTGGAAATAGCTTTGTGTTTGAATTTTCGTAACATACATTTTTAGCCACCAGTTGAAGTAAGTAGCTATTTGTATTTCTAGCTATTTTCCGGTTGTTTTCGTTTTTTACCCGGTTCCATTGACTTTGAATAACTGATAAATTTTATTCGCATTGGATGAGATTCAAATGATGTACTTATTACTAGGGAAAATTTGGTGTCATCTTTCTTGTTTATACTGTTCTTTTGGAACTTTTTAACCAAAACTGTTAGTGTACTTTGATCAAAACTCACTAAAGAGTTCACGATTTACTTCCTTTCATGCATTTGATCTTTCACTCTTAATTTCTCTATACCAGTTTAGTCTTACGCTGAGTTCTTTTTCCAGTACGCGCATATGTGAAATGCGTTTTCTCATTAAAAACTGTTAAGCCTGAACCAATCAGAGAAAAACACGACTCATTTGCTTTGCAGTGACGTGATTCTGAATCCTTTCAAAGGAGGGTCTTTCGAAATTCCCAAACTTCATCATCGTTTGAGCAAGAGACACCACTCACACTCAGTTTCCGATATCTTAAAGTGCTAGTTGTTGTACATTATGCAATTTATTTTTCTGCATCAAGTGTTATATCTTTTTTAGAATTCTTTTTTTCCTTCAGGAACAGAAAAAAACTACAAGGAGTCACACTGAGGGAATTTGAGAGCCTTAATTTGTGGAACTCGGTTTATTTAGAAAAGCTATCAGTGCCAAAATATTTGTATTGACGATGTTGACTCAGCACTTTCAGTAGTGATGTGAAATGCGAGACGAATGTACGTAATATCCATAAACGAAGGCGAAATGTCCTTGTCAGAAAATCAAACAGAGGATGCTCACACATTTTTAGAACAACTTTCCAACAATATAATTAATGTTTAAAATAAAATTATTTCTTTCTTAAATGTTCTATTTGATATCCTTTTCTGTGGACTATGAACATGCATTTAGATTTCCAAGATAACAGGGATTTCTTAAAACTGGTAGTGGTATTTTATTCTACTCCTCTTCCACTGCTTTCTACAGTCCAATCATTGGTTTAGATCTGCATTTTTTTAGCAGTTCGAAGGCAAAATAATCCATTGGTGGTGCATCATGGAACTCTGAAGGAATGTGAGTAAAAGGTATAGACTTGATGCACGTCTCTTTTTTCATTTTTTCAAGAAATAGAGTGACAGATTTGAATGTATGACTGGTAACCTTATCCTGATGGAGTTCCACTCTTTGAAGGCTCTGTGGATCAAGGAATGTTATTTTTTTTAATATAGGAGTTAAAACATTATTTTGGTAATATGTAAAATTGATTTTTGCATTCTTTTCAATTTTTCTTAACTTTAATTCCCCATTGTACAAAAAACTGGCAATAATCACGAATCCTTTACTGAAAATTAGTTTGGATTCTTGGAACTAAGTTTGTTATTCCTTTTTTTCTCTTTTGCGATAGTAAATCGAACTTTTTTTTTAATAGATCCATATTTCATCAATAGTCACAATAAATTTCCATGTCTCCGGCTAAGGGATTTTCATAAAGAAGTCTACACTGTGTTCTGCGCTCAGCCACGTGTCTAGGCCAAAGACGATGAAAATTATGCTCTTTTTTTTCAGATTCAAATCTTTGTGTATTACCTTGTTTACTTTTGATACATAGATTTTTAACGACTTAGCAATAGCTCTTTGAGTCGGTGGATTTTCTTTTGAGTCCAGAGACGTTACTTTTGAAATAGTCGTAAAAGTACGTTCTTTCTTTGGATATTCGTTCGGTGTTCTTTTTTCCTGTTAAAAGTAATGCTTGATGATTTCTCCCCTATTATTTAAAGTATTGCTTATTTTACATTTAGACATGCTAATTCCATGATTTTTACAGCGTTTTTTTAATTGGAGAATACATCCTTCTATTCACAACTTGTTTGCGTGCGCCATTTTCTTAGCAGACGATATTTAACTGCGGCAGATGTTTCTTTCGTGTTCATCTAACAGGCTGTTGCCAGTTTCAATTCTTTGAACTTCTTTTATATTCTGTAATCTCTTACCAAAAACGTTCTAAAAACATGTTAACATCCTCTGTATTAGAGTCGTTCAAGTCATTTCACAAACCATCCATGTTTCTTCATCATTTCTGCTGTTTGACGTTCAGTTTTATGGCATTTGTTGCTTTCGATGAGTGATATTCGACGCCTGCAAAAATATGGAAACGTTCAAAAAACTTTTTCATTGATCTTTGTTTTGTATCAAAATTTAGTTTAAACAAAACTGTATGATGCACAGTTTTCAAATGTTTCTCGGACAATATAAAGACTTGGTTTTGTAATCTGATGCATGGCTAAGTTCCACACCAGTTGTATAAAAAGAAAAAAATACACAATATTGGAAAATGCGTCTTGCAGCACATAAACAAAGAAGAGAGCAGAAAATATCGTACATGCGGCAACATGCCATTACATGTTTATCAAAGTCTCCTTTAGAGACTTAACATTTATAAATCGAATGCCATATCCAGAATACATTTCCCAGTACTTTGACATAACCTTTTGAGGAAAAGAATATTATTATCACAGGTCATGAATAAAATATTAATTAATGTATTACTAATTATTTTTACATTTTCGAGCCTCCCTGAAAAAGCAATGACGTCATGTAACATGTGTGAGACAAAAGAAATTTGTGTTCACGAGAAATGAGAAATAAAACGTTTGGCTCTTCTAAGAATGCGAATAACGCAGACATTTATGATTTAGGGCCTTTCTCTTTCTTGTTCCGCCAGATAGCGAATATCGTCTCAACATTTCAATAAACATGAGCGCCAAATTAAAAATTGTTCCGTAATTACAAGCTATTCATAAGTAAAAGGTATGTGATTAAGTTATCTTTTTCATGCATTCAGATAATAATTATTCTTTTGCTCTGGAATTCCGAATTTTTCTTTTTATCTGTGTATGATAGGATTACTTTCGCTGTGTTAATTTTTTTCTCATAATTCCTTGAAATGAAATGCCATGAATCTTACATTACTAATGCACGAAACACAGGAATTGGTTTAAATTGAAATAAAATGAGCAAATATGAAATCCATTACCAGTTGTTAATGAAACCTTCTTCATTCTTCTCACTGAACTTACTCCTAGAGATAAATTGAAATATCTTCGAAGAGTACCTTTGAATAATTTTTTTAAGTTTCCAGTCATACATACAAATCGTTGCGCCATAAAAATCAATCAATCAATCAATTACGTACAAATCTGAAATATTTTACGTAAAATGCCACGTACAAACCAAAACTACAACATTTTGCGGTATCGAAGCTACGTATAATGCTTCAGCGTCACTCAGTGACATATTCTAAGTACACGTACTATCCACTGAATAAGATACATTTATATATAGACTAGCTCATAGCCCGTGCCATGCACGGGTGAAAAAGCTGTGACTGAATTTTTTCATGAAATGACTCTGCAATGCGAAAAAAATGAAATAAAACTCAACATAACACCTACGTAACAGAAAAAGCGTTGCAGACAGTTGCTCGAGCACGTGCGTGTTGCCACAGGTGAAGTCGTCTGTCTTAATAACTTTATTTTATTTAACGGTATTTCTCCTTGATATTACGTATCGTGCGGTAGCTTAGTTCGGATTTCTGCCACCGGATAAAAGCAGATGGCGCTGTTTGTACTGAATGACATCAGAGCGTTAGGAACATACAGTACGTAACCTATTATATAGGTTTTATCAAGCAAAAGTCTTCGCACTTTCCACGTTTATAAGAGAGTCGCGGAAAACTTCTCATTGGCTGCCAACGGAATCGAACCCAGGGTCTTTCAGTTACGCCCCGGATATGCTTCCACTACACCACAGCGGCCTCGAATTCCTCCAGACAACTGGAAGACACTGGGTTTGATTCCCGGTGGCGGCCAATGATAATTTTTCCGTGACTCATAAACGCGGAAAGTGCGAAGACCTGCGTTTGATGTTCCTGATCCACGTCAAACGCCTGTATAGGTTTTATGTACGTAAACGTCAAAATATGAGGTCACGTGCTTTAACACATGATCTAGGCAACTATTTAAGACTGCTGCTAGACAGTAATCGTCATCAGTGTTGATCACTATTAGAAAAATAAAGGACCCTTCGGAGTTCGATCAAGGGCTTATTGTAGAGGCCCGTCTGGCTAGAGGGACGATTCTGAAAACAGCAGAGATAACTGGTTTCCAAAACGGTGAAATATCCCGGTTCTAAAAAATGGAAAAAATAACCCACATTCCTTGGCTAAGAGGCGTAACTGTGGTATGACGGCAATCTGTCTAGAATGAGATCGCCATCGTCTGAGAATAATTCTACGGAGAAACAAGTCTCCCTATGTGCGGCAATTAACAGAGGCTTTCCATGAAGGTTGTTCCAGACTCATACCTCAGCTAACTATGCGCTGGGAATTGAAGAAGATTGGTATTGGCAATCGTACTCCTATACGGAAACCACCGATTTCGGCAAACAACCGGAAAATTCGCCTCAAGTAGTGTCAGGGACACCACTTAAAACGGCATGTGGTCCGACGAGTCACAGTACACCTTCTTCTGTACCGACGGTAGACAGAGAGTTTGGAGGAAGCCCCATGTAGTAATGGACCTACCTTGTCTTGTAAACGCAACTCTAGATTCTGGAGGTGGTGTCATAGTGTGGGGCATGTTTTGTTGGTACGAAACGGTCCTATGATATTTCTGGAAGGTCGCGTGTCCTACAAGGATTATCTGAACTTTGTTACAGATCAAGTCCATTTTGTGATGTTGATATTTTATCCAGCTGTTTCATTGAAGACAATGCTTCTATCCATCGCGCAAGCTGTGTTCCGCAGTGGTTAAGCGAGCATGACTGTGACTTCCGCCACGTTTCCTGGTCGCCACAAAGCCGGGATCTTAACCCCATGGAGAATGTATGGGACATGTTAACAAAGCAGATACGGGAGCAAAGTCCTCTTCCCTCAGATCTGAGCCACTGAAAGGGCTGTCTGGTGAACGCCTGATGTATTGCAGACGTAGATGCACTCTAACACCTTGTGGAATCTGTACAAAACCGCATACATGGTGTAATTCGGGCTAAAGGAGGTCCAACCCGGTACTGAATAAAAGTTTCTGTTCGGTTGTCGGAAAAGTCATGACGTATTTTAGCCATGTTTTGCAAAGTTCATTTACTGATAGAAAGAACAAAGATCAATCAATGATATAACACCCGTTTTGTTCGATAACCTTTTGCCATATTTCAGTGAGCTGCAGGATGCCTCGTTCATAGAAGGACCTGTCTTTTGTGGCGAAAAACTGTACAAGGTGCTGATTTACAGCCTCATCTGAATTGAACGTTATACCACGCAAGAACTGTTGAAGAGAGCGAAGCAAGTGGAAGTCTGACTGCGCAAGGTCAGGCGAGTATCCTGGGTGTGGCAACACATCACACCCAAGCTCCAATAATTTTTGGCGGGTGATCAAACTTGTGTGCGGTCTCGCGTTGTTGTGATGCAACACAACACCTTTGCGATGAACGATCTCTGGACATTTCTAGATGATGGATTCGTTCAAATTGTCCAATTGCCGACAGTACACATTCGAATTGATTGGTTCCGTGGTAGGAGCTCGAAAAATACACCTTTAAAATCCCACCACACTGAGACCAGAACCTTCCGCTGATGAATGTCTGCTTTGGATGTCGTTTGAGGCGAAGCAGCACGTCCGGACCAAGACCGTTTGCACAGCACATTGTTGTACACAATCCACTTTTCGTCACCAGTTATCAGTCGCTTCAAAAAAGGATCGCTTTCCTCACGTTTAATGAGCATATCGCAGATGTTTATACGCGCAGTCAATTTAGCTTCTTTGAGTTCATGAGGAACCCACACATCGAGCTTGCTTACGTGTCCCAGCTTCTTCAGGTGGTCGTGAACGCTTGAATGATGGATGTACAATGTGTCTGCAATCTCTCGTGTCGTGTAACGTGGGTTTGACTCGATCAGGTCGTCATAAACCTCGGTGGGCCTTCCAGACCGAATGGCATCGTTTAGGTCAAAATCACCAGCACGTAATTTTGCGAACAACCACTGGTACTGACGTTCTTGTAGGGCATTATCACCGTCCACTTTGCGCATTTTTTCGCAAGCGTGGCGCGCGTTCTTCCCTTTACAGAAGTAAAACAGTGAAATATGGCGAAAATGCACAGTTTGGTCTTCCATCTTCAACTTGATGTCAAATCTCCGCAAATCAGCCAAATCGCTCACTATTCCTTTTAGACTGCAGCCAGAACTGGCACCTGTCGAATGCCATAGCGATAACAGAGCTGCGTATGCCTCTAGTACTTCCAAAACCGCCCAATTGCTATCGGGTGCCAAAATGCGTCATGACTTTTCGGACAACCCAATAGTTCAGTGCGCGATATATGTATTTGTTAATAGAACTGTTGAATTACGTCCTGTGCTTCCCAAGTCTTCCTAAGACGCAGTTCCTGTTTTCTAATTTCCATTTCATAGAAGAACAACTTTAGAGTTTTTCTTTGGCTATGGACCTTGGGACATATTCGTCCCACCCGTACAGAGTGTGAAAACATAAATTTGTCCGTGACGAAGACCGAAATCACGCCTCCTCACTCCGGAGTAAGTTGGTCTCCCAACTAAGCTACACGCATGGAGTGTATCGCTGCAGATTTATCATCTTAACTCGTGCCTTACCTCTGTAGTACGTCACAAGAGTATATGCGTGAGTGTGCACTGACACGTCCCTTTGCACAGAGCAATCTGCGCAGCATAGTTTCGCAGTTGATGGCCTAATACGATGTGGTCAACCAGACAATCCTTACATCCGGAGAAAAGCACTGACAAACAGTGTACGAATATAGTTGGAATTAATTGTTTTATGGCATCGGTGTTCACGTAGAAAAAGATTCGAACATATGGATTGTTCTTGCAACTTTAAGTTTTAATGAGAATTATCATCAAAATGATGAAAACCGCAATAATGGAGGCTCGTAACTACCCAGATGGCTAGTGGAAAACTGTACTTCGAGATTTTCAGCTAGGCGACGAGAAAGGATGTAGAATTAAGTAAAAGCGGGAATAACGGAAATGGGTAGATTTTTAGCTCAAGCATGAATATAAGTAAACGGAAGTGTGATCCAAGAATCAGCGTGTATAGTGAAAGTTAATAAAAATTTGTTGCTGGGAACAATCCAAGTTGTGACCATTCTCTATTGCATGAAATAAGAGTTGAATCAGGAAATCGCGTGTTATGATTTGCTAGTAATTCGTTTATATCATCATAAACGAAATTATTCTTAAATCTCAGAACTCCTTAATTATCTGACAGTGAAGACTTGATTCCTTCTGTAGAACCAGTGACTCCTAATAACGTTAGATGCCGATGGGGGACCTTAATCTCGAAATAATAGCTTTTCTTCAACTTTTTAACTTTTTTTTAACACGTCTTTTGTAAAAAAAGGTAGTATCGGTTTGTCCGTCTGTGGACACCATATTTATGCAACTATTTGTCCGATTTGAAAAATTCGTTTTGTATTCGAAAGCTCGAAATAAAGAATGATGATCCTTGCATGCCGGGGTTTTTTTTCCGATGCAAACTTTCACCGCTAGAGGACGTAAATGCAGATGATATCGAATCTAAAATACATTTTATTGCATACATTTGCTTCTAATTATCCGATTGAAAATATTCTTTCTTCCTTTCGATGCCATTTATAACGAAGATTATTTTAGGCACAGTTTCTTTTTCAAGTAATGCATAGATTTTTCGCTAGGGAGCGTAAAGGTATATTGCGTTTTCCCCGATATCTCTGCTTCTAAGAGTCCGATTTGAAAACTTCTTTCTGCATCGGAAACAGCTCCTCATGGGAAATGTTTTACTTATAATTACTAATTTTTGTTACAGAAAGGTTTCCCCACCATAGGCATAAGTGTTTATTGCTGCTCATGTCCGTGGATCGATGCCGCACACATTGGGAAACCTTTTGAGAACACCTGTTGCTTAAAATAGCGTATAATTTTCCTGCCAGTGTTCGTAGATTTATCTCTTATTTTTGTCGATATCTTTGCTTCTAAGGATCCAATTTGAAAAATTCTTTCTTTGGAGAGCGTTTCCGCTGCGAAATATTTCTCACATAATTTCAAGTTTTTCTTAACTGACAAGTGCACCACTAGAGGGCGTAAGTTCACGTTTCCGTTTACAGCAACATCTGCGGCACTAAAATCCCGATATAAAAAATGTGTCTTTGGTCAGATACTACTAACTATGAAAACTCTTTGTGCGTATTTTCTTCTCAAAATAGTGCCCAATTTCGCCGCTAGGGCGCCAATGTTTTGATTTGTTTTTCTTAATATCTCTGCTTCCAAATGTGCGATTTAAAACCTTTTTTTCACCACAGGATGACATTAACCTTGTGGAATGCTTTAGGTTATTAGTTTTTGAGGAGTTTTATAGTTCATACTTCTGTCGCTAGGTAGTGTTTGTATACTTCTGTTTGCAGCTCGATATCCGCTTAGAAAAACCCTATTGAATTTTTTTTTATTTTATGCCATTCGCTACAATAGAGATATGTGGGCATTTACCTCTTTAAACAATGCACTGATTTCTCGCTATGGGACGTAAATGTCAATACCTTTTCTCTCTGTCTCTGCTTCCCGGAAACGTATTTGAAAATTTCTTTTTGCTTAGCATAGTTTTCTTTTCATGAAGAATACTTTTCGCCTATTTTAAACTTTCCCATTATGTAAAATTCTTCCGCTAAAAGGCGTAGATATATATCATGTTTTATTCTAAATTTCCTTCTTTTAACTATTCTTTTTCTCCTTCTATATTTTCCTCTTTCAACTGTTCGATTTGAAATCTGTTTCTCTTCGATTCTTCCTTCTTTTAGGAGAAACTTTTTGGGTGCCATTTGTTATTTTCGTAACATACTTTTCAGCCGCTATTGGAAGTAAGTAGCTGTTTCTATTTCTGGATGTTTTATCAATTGTAGAAATCCGATAAACCTTTTTCTAAGCTGTAACATTGACTTTGAATAACTGATTAATTGAATTCGCTTCAGAAAGGTTTCAAAAGACGGGCTCATTACCCGCGAAAATTTCGGTGTCATCTTTCTTCTTAGATTTTGACTTTTAGATCGAAATGCTATCATCAATACTTCTTCGCTATCTACGAGGGTCATTTCAAAAGTTTTGCACACTGTGGGTTATCCTTTAACCCTTTAACTGGATTGGAACGAATTAGCTTGGATTTGAAAAATGGAGTGAAATCAGCTCTATCGAATGCATCCGCTGTCTAAGTTGTGGGCCGAACTCTTCGAGAATGAGAGAACCTGCTCATCAGGAAGCATTTCTTTGCCCTTAGAAAGAGAGGTTCAATTGTCAGTTCTTTACGTCATTTCCGTACTGACAAGTACACTGAAGAGCAATTGAATTAGAGATACCTGTTTAGTAACGTGTAGCATCAGCTTTCGCCCTGATGACCACAGCGATTCGTCTCGGCATGGACTCGACAAGACACCGGAAGCGTTGGAAAGCCATACGGTTCCACGACCCCAGAACAAGCTCCCACAGTTCACGAAGATTTGATGGAGGGCGGTCAGAGCTTCGAACATCTCTTTCGATGGCATCCCAGATGTGCTCGATGTGATTGAGGTCAGGTGACCTAGCTGACCAAAGAAGCGGGGTCACGTCGGTGGAGTGTTCATAGAACCATTCGGATACAAATCAGGAGCGATGGCACGGCGCATTGTCTTGTTGCAGGATGAAGTCCCCAGTGGGATGGTGAAACGGGAGCAAGTTTTTGTAGAGTTGATAAAATGCGTCAAAAATGGGCAATTTTTGCGACAAGGAAAAACCATATCGTAGAAAAAACGATCGGATCGGACTGAGCTATTATTGAAACGCAAAAACAGATTGATTAATTTTGTGAAAACTCTCTGCGGATGTCAAAACTTTCTGCTGCCTAAAGAACGCTCTTTGAAAGAAACCAAGCACGTTTATTGTAAATAACAACTCCAGAATATTTGAAGTTATTATTTTAGAAAATAATAAAAAAAATGTAGAAAATTAATTTAGTTAGAAAATGTTTAACTAAATGAATTAATTTGTAGAAAATTCATTTTAGTTGGAAAGATTTAATCTCTGTGAATTGAGGGACCCAGTAAGTGCGACAAAAAGGAAAGCACTTTACGTGAGCAGCATGATTTATTGTTAATTGTTTAAAGACTATGCAATCGAGCTGCCTATCTGAAGGCAAGATATGCTGAAATGAAGTTATCATACCGGTTTGCAGTCAGGAAGTTGTTTATAAAGAAAAATTAAATCATCGTAATTCCCCGGAGTTTAATCATTTGCCTTTAAGTGCAGTTGAATGTAAAAAACAATACCTGGTGTACAGCAATTTATAGATAAGAATGATACGTCTGTCTGCATAGAGCTGACAGTTTTTCGTTTGAGGGCAAAAACGACAGAAAACTTTTCTTGGCTTTTTATTTTTTATAAATAACGAAACAGCTTTAAGACAATGAAACTTTTATTTTCATGAGTCTCGGGTTTAATTAAAGTGATAATGTTTAATCAAAAATTTTCTTCTTTTCCAGGGAGTAAATTAATTTCGCCATAGTTTAAGTAATTAGCTTTTTCATTTTGAAACAATACTGATTGCTTAGTGTTTTTATTACGACTTTTCTCAGTGACAAAGCCAGCTCATTTATTCTTTTTATATCTTTTATTGAACGAAAAATTCGTGTGTCGTAAGCAGTTTCCGTTCGTCTTCTGAGCTTTTTTTTTTTAGTGCAGAGTGCATTTTTGCTTCGGAGGTATTTTTGTTTTAGCAGAAGTAATAAAACTTTTCTTTAGGGAATATATTTTGCTCTTCTTGTTTACTCAACTTCTTTTTCCTCTTCCCTCGAAAGGGGACGATGATGATGAAGATGGAGATGAAGAAAAGATGCCTTCCTGTTCCGATTATGTGATGCACTTTTTCACAATATTTTGGAAAGTTATTTTCGCATTTATCCCACCTACAGGTAAGAGACCTCAGTGGTTTTCTTTTATCTTAACAAGTTCTTGGTACTTTGCCTATAATAACTGATTTTATCAGCCGCAATGAACTATGTTTTTATCGATAGATTTTCAAACAAAAATGAAAATCCTCTTTCCTCTACAGCTCCGCAAGTGACACGGAAGATCAGTGATTGCGTCTTTTGATTAAGTGAATGTTTTCCTATAAACTCATCGCTCTGTCACTCTCTTCCATCTTTCCTTCTTCAGTTCTTCCTGTGTTTGACGCTCTATGACGTTGTATTCACTTGTTAATAGTGACAGAGCGGTGAGTTATAGGAAAACATTCACTCAATCAACAGACGCAACCACTCATCTTCCGTATCATTTCGTTATATGTAATTAAATCCATGAAGCTCACAAGTAACACATGTGACTGTTTTACAGATGTACCTTTAATCGTTTCATTTTATATGCATGTTATAGACTGTATTGACAAAAGTCACCGGACACCCCTTCAAAAGCGAATGAACGAATCCGCTGCATTCTTAAGATGCGCGGTAGAGCTGCAAACGGTATAAAAACAAGCTTGCAGCTGACCCCGATCATATCGCACTATGAGGTTGAGTGAAAATGTAGCGGCGGGAGAGAACTGATTTGAGAACGGAATGATTGTTGGGTGTTATATTAGTGGGTTGTACATAAGAGAAACCGAGAGGCGTTTTAACATACCCAAGTCAATTGTTTTGGATTTACTGAATAAGTTGAAGACATATGGCGTGCCTGAAGCATCAAAACGTACCGGCAGACCAAAAACAAATCAGTGATACAGGACGTCGAAGCCTCAGGAGAGTCGTTACAGCTAATCGACGGAGTACTGCACAAGACCTCAGTGTACAGGTGAGTAAAAATGCTGGTACCTCGGTATGTACACGTACCATTCGCAGAGAACTTAATTCCGTGGGTTACCGTGGTCGTGCGGCTGCTCATAAGCCTTTCATCTCCACTCGGAATGCTACTCGTCGTTTAGCATGGTGTAAAGAACATTAATCGTGGACCGTAGATCAATGGAAACGGGTCCTATGGACTGATGAATCTACATACACGATCCAACAGTCTGATGGCCATGTGTGGGTATGGGTACAGCCGGGGAAACGCTATTTAGCACAGTGTACTGTTCCTACTGTCAAGTTTGTAGCTGACAGTGTATTCGTGTGGGGGTGTTTTTCGTGGTGTGGTCCCGGCCCATTGGTTACCGTGGACAAACCTGTTAAGCAGCACGTCTATCTCGATATTGTGGTCGACTATGCCTTACCAACTCTGTGGCAATACTATGAAACCGAGCCTTGTTGGTACCAGCAGGATAATGCACCGAACCATAAAGAAATGACTTTTACGGCGTGGTTTGACGATAATTCCGTATCGTGTGTGGACGGGCCAGCTCAGAGCCTTCATCTTTATCCAATAGAGCACCTATGGGATGAATTAGAGCGCCGCATAAGAAGTTTGGAACCAAGGTCTGCTACTAAGTAGCAATTAGCGGCAGCATTATGTACTGAATGGAAGCGCATACCTATCGCTGTGTTCCAAAACCTTGTGGAAAGCATTTCTCAAAGTGTTAATGCATACATTAAGGTCAAAGGTGGACCGACACCTTTCTAATGTATGTCAATAAATCCTATGTTGTGTTTCTTTTCTAGGTGTCCTGTGACTTTTATCAATGTAATGTATGTTATTGGGACGATGCAATTCATTAAAAGATTTGTACTGATATATGGTTGATACCCTAGAATTCTTTACTTGGAGATGTTAAAAACATAGCATTGGACACGGCTAAATCCGATCTTTAATACGAAGTGTGACAATTTAAATCCGCAACGGTCGCATGGGGTCGCCCTTGTGGCGACGAGGTCGGAATAATCACGTGCCTATGCGTGTCTGGACATGTTTCAAGCAGTGCGTGCGATCAGTAGATCCATTCGTAGCGAGCAGTTGCGAAAACAAAACAAGTCTGTATGCGAATTTTGAGGTAAAAATGAGTGATAGAAATTTAGCGCATTAACATCAAATTGTGTCTGAAGATGTGTAAAAGTACTACTAAAACAAATCTATTAAAAGTGGAGTATGGTGAGATGCTATGAAAAAGTCAACTGTCTTTGAGTGGCATAAATGCAGAAAGAAATCCCGCATGTTATGCTTGCAGTTAAAGACCATGCTTGTGTGTTTTTCTCTATCACAACCGGATAGTTCATCACGAATTCATTGAAGAGGGACAAGCGGTGAACCAACAATTTTATGTGGAGGTGTTAAAAAGGTTACAAGATTCTGTTCGAAGGAAAAGAGCTGAACTGTGACCTGAGAGTGCCCGAACCCATGATGAGCTCAGTGTTCACGACTTCCTGGATAAGAAATCAATCACCAAATTGGATCATCCATGACCCTATTCACCTCACTGTGTCCCATGTGATTTCTGGCTCTTCCCCAAAAGTAAAAACTTTCATGAAAGACGAAGATTTTCGGACATTTATGATGAGGATGCTGTGAAAACATCAAGTGCATCTGTGTTGTGTAACGTACCAGGAGAAGTGACGTACCTGCCAGCAGGACGCACACGACATAATGGCAGAAAGGAATCAGAATAAAACGTCCGCGTAGCTCAACTGGTACAGTGACTTATTCCGGAATGAGGGGATCCGGGTTCGAATCCTGGCGTGGACAGAAATGACGGAGAAGTTTACTTCGTTATAGTTGTATAAGAACCGAAAAAATCACGCATGTTACCCTCGCAGTTCAATACCATGCTTGCGTGTTTTTGTCTATCACGAAGGAAGAGTTCATCAGGAATTCAATGAGCAGGGACAAATGGTGAACTAATATTGCTGTTTAGAAGCGTTAAAAAGGTTAGGGGATTCTGTTCGAAGGAAAAGAGGACCTGTGGCCTGACAATGCTCCAAGCCTTGATGAGCTCAGTTTCGAGATTTCCTGGCTAAAAGATAAATTACCAAATTGGATCATACACCCTACTCTCTTGACTTATCTCCTTGTGATTTCTGGCTCTTCTCCAAAAATAAAAACTGCCATGAAAGAACGAAGATTTTCAGACATTTATGACATCCAGCGTAACATCTGAAAGATATCCCAGAAGCAGAGTTCCAGATATGTTTCCAGCAATGGCAACTGCGTCTAACTAAATGCATAGATGCGGAAGGCGATTACTTCGAATAAGACAGTAACAGCTAAAAAATGAGCAATTTAAAAAATCCGGGCAACACATAAAAAAAGAGAAAAACAAGCGTTGCGGAAGGACATTACTTCGAAGGTGACAGTAACAGATAAAAAATTAGCAAAAAAAAATGCGGACAACACATTAAAAAAAAGAGCTTCGGAAGGAGATTACTTCGAAGGTGACAGTAACAGCTAAAAAATGAGAAAATAAAATGCGGACAACGCATTAAAAAAAAGAGCTGCGGAAGGAGATTACTTCGAAGATGACAATAACAGCTAAAAATGAGCAAAAAAAATACTCAAACAACACAAAAAAAAGAGCCGCGGAAATAGATTACTTTGAAGGTGACAGTAACAGCTAAAAAATGAGCAAAAAAATTCAAACAACACAATGAAAAGAGCTGCGGAAGTAGATTACTTCGAAGGTGACAGTTATAGCTAAAAAATGAGCAAAAAAAAAATGCGGACAACACATTAAAAAAAGAGCTGCGGAAGAAGATTACTTCGAAAATGACAGTAACAGCTAAAAATGAGCAAAACAGAAATGCAAAAAACACATTAAAAAAAAGAGCTGTGGAAGGAGATTACTTCGAAGTTGACAGTAACAGCTAAAACAGCTAGTGTACAGGTATGGCCACGTTTTTGCTACAGGTGCATTCCGGGATTTAAATTGACCCGTCTCGCACACTATAAACCTCTATCTGTATCTCAGGGAAATGCATCGAATAACTTGTTCACTGAATACACACAGTATCTGCCAAACTTGCAACGTCACACACGCAGACGCAAAAGATGTAAAGCAAGGAAAAATCTATTTTTTCGGAATTAGCCTTCGAAACTGTTTAGTGAAAAAGCTGGATTTTAACAGTCTTTCCTATAAACGTAAATGCATAAGCAGAATTTCTAGGATGACTGAAAAGTCATATTCATTTGGACAGTTTTCCCGCAGCCAAAGCAACTCTTCGCTACTATGTCCACAAGATTCCAAGATGATATCAGCAAAAGCTTTACTGATAGTTGTACAGTATCTTGCTAAATATCTAATTAAATGCGAAGTTAAATCAAGAAGTTTTTAAGAACATTTACATTTGGCATATATAATTGTTTTAAATATTCTGAAGTTGCTCAACGTTATCTGCCGCCCTCGGTGACGCAGTGGTCTAATTGCTGACCATTCACCTGAGAAGGATCCGGGTTCGAATCTCGGTGAGACATGGATGTTGTGATTCCCTTAAGGCACTGGTTTTCTCGCTTCTCTGGAACCATTGGCCGTAAATTAGGGACGAGCGAGTGCTATAGCCCATTCAGTTGCTCACGGCGGTCGTTAAAACTTCGATCCAAAAAATTATACATATTGTCTAAATTTGACGACTCGTCTGTCCGGGACGTCACAGAAAAACAAGAAAATTATCATTTCTTCTGCCTCAAAATGACGCACTTATTTTTATGCCGTCTTGTTTTTTTTTTTTTTTTTTTTTTTTTTTTAGAGCAGTGAGCACATGAGTGCGGGTGTGTCACTAACACCGATATGGAATATGACAATGTTGGTACGTTTTTATTTAAGAAAATCACGCAGACGACATCATGTCATAATGAATCGCGCATCTGTTAAAGCCAGTCTCACTTTTTGCTTAGGGGACTAAGAAAGTGATGAAGTGTCTTCATATCTTTTAAACCGAAGTGTCATTTTATTAGAACCTATTATATCTACAGTAAAAATCAATCAGAAACATTATTCTCGTGAGATTAAATACACTGAATATACCAGCTGAACATGACATTACGATTAAGCTACTGAAACGTGAAATCGTTAATTTATTAAGTTCCTCGCTTAAGATTGCGGGAATTCCTGCTTTATTTTATTAACGACGCTTCACGCCCACGTTTCTATATGTATCGAAATCATGAAGGTAATGACTTCATTGTCTTTCCCTATTTTAATCAAGCTTAAGGAACATGATTTTCATTGGGAGCATGTTTTAGTTCCATTCCGTTGGCACATGAAGATTTCCTGAAGACAAAAAATGTTCACTCCTTCTTCAGTGAATCACCGGATGTGCACAAATGAACCACGTGACATTCTGGAGCTGCATGTAATTTCGCATCATTCCTTACAGCCAGAAGAAGGGAAGAAATGGCGGCCCATATACACTGAAGAGCAATTGAATTAGAGATACCTGTCTAGTAACGTGTAGCACCACCTTTCGCCCTGATGACCACGGCGATTCGTCTCGGCATGGACTCGACAAGACACCGGAAGCGTTGGGAAGCCATACGGATTCACGACCCCTGAACAAGCTACGACAGTTCACGAAGATTTGATGGAGGGGGTCAGAGCCTCGAACATCTCTCTCGATGGCATTCCAGATGTGCCCGATGGGATTGAGGTCAGGTGACCTAGCTGGCCAAAGAAGCGAGGTCACGTCGGTGGAGTGTTCATCCAACCATTCGGATACAATTCGGGAGCGATGGCACGGTGCATTGTCTTGTTGCAGAATGAGGTCACCAGTGGGATGTTGAGGACGCACAAACGGGAGCAAATGGTCGTCCAGGATATCCCGGTAACGTTGACCTGTGAAGGACGATGTCACACGTAACAGGGGTCCCATTTCAGTCCACGTAAGCAGTCCCCAGACGAGAATGCCACCCCTACCAGCTTGAAGAGTATCCTGCTGGCAAGAAGGATCCATCGCTTCATGTGGTTTGCGCCGTACTCGTATCCTGCCATCCGCATGTACCAACGTGAATCTCGACTCATCACTCCAGGCAACATTTTTTCACATGTCTAGGGTCCAGTGGCAATGTTCCCGCGCCCATGCCAATCTTTGCACCCTGTGATGTGCGGTCAGCAGCGGTACCCTCGTGGGACGATGGCTTCTGTACCCCATAGCGAGGAGATGGTCCTGGATGGTGTGGCTACTTACACGTTTTTGTGCACCAGTGTTAAATTGCCGAGTGATTTCTTGCACTATGGCCCATCTATCCGCTGTTACAATGTGAGCTAGCCGACGATGACCCAGCTCATCCACACGCTGTTGTCCATGGCAGTTGGCCCTTGCAGGGATGGTTTTACCGGATTCGATGTACTCATGGTGTACCCGTGACACAGTGGCTCGTGAAAATCCCAGTGCCTGCACGACTTCCGAGATGGAGTGACCCATTCGTCGGGTCCCGACAATTTGCCCACGATCAAATGCGCTTAGATCCTTCGTCTTACCCATACTGCGTCCGACTCTTACTGATTCCCGTCGAATCACTCCTTATATTGTCGGATCGCTGCATACGTCATGTCGTTTCCGTTTACAGGGCCGCCCATGACGCCAGATTTGCATAACACCAGCTGTCTCTAATTCAATTGTTCTTCAATGTAATTTCTTATATCCAGGTAGGAATAAATAGTGCGCTAATCTTCATGAGTACAGCAACGGAAACTTAAAAGCATATCGGTACCCTAGATCAGCTGAATTTCTCTCAGTTTAGATCGAAATAAAAATTCAGAAATTACTCACACTGTCGATAAGAAATCAGGAAAAACAAAAATGTAAAGCAAATCCGTTCTGTTTTTAGTCTTTTTGAGTGCCAAGCTCTAAACACATTGCAATTTTCTTTAACGTATCGGTTAGAAATCAAACTCTAAAGTACTCTTTTCACTGACTGACCAACTACAATCATTATTTGTGAATTTTTCTGAGTAAGAGCTGAAGAAAGCATGTATTTGTTTTGTTCAGTCAAGTGCAAGATATGTTGAGATTAATTGGTAGGGAAGGCCATCGCTGAGATCAAAAACATGCAGACGACCGGCTCATAAAATTCCACACGACTGCAGGTACTTTTTAAAATGTGGTGTTTGAAACGACAATCTTTCTTTTTTAAGCCGTACGGGTACTACACTGAATTACACCCAACAAATAAAATCGAGAAAAATCTTAAGAGTGCTTTCATTGTACGCTGTGAAACCTCGTATCTAATTGGAATAAAAATTTTACTGTTTGATATCAGTAACATCAGTTTGTTATACTGCAAGGGAAGCTTCGAAGAATTGGTAAAAGAATATGCAACACTTAGTTATGGTATTTATCCTTGAAAGAATAACTTCAGTAGAGAGTTGTATATATTTAATCACTTCTCATTAAAATAGATTCACTGCTCTGTTACATGTATTTGCAAACATTTCACGCTGGCATTATTGCACAATATATATCTCAATGGGTGGTTTTGAAAACAAAATATATATTTATTTTTTATAGTATATTGTGAAACTAGTTTCTATTTTTGATTTCGAAACTTCAGATGCTATGTTTGCAAAACATGAATATTAGAGAAAAATTATAAACATTACTTGAACAATTTATGACCTGAACAGTCAGAAGACTGAAATGAAAAAATGGACTAAAAACGTTCCAAATACAAATGTTCTTGAAACACCAAGAATCAAAAGATAATTGGTGAGTTTGATATGAAAGAGGAAAATACATTATCTTTTCCTGGTGTCCAAAACCTAAGGACGAACACTCTTTCGAAAGGCTAGAACCACAAAATCAGACGCAACAGCTTGTGGCAATTTGCATAACTGGGGACGGGCAGTAGAAAGCTGATGCACACGCAAAATGTTCGAATCGCGCGTGCAGGGGTCACGTGGTATGGCTTAAACGGAAAGAAGAAAAAAGGGTGCGATAAGCGACATGTGATTGAAGGAAAATCTTGACGTGAAGGCATAAAGGTACGAAAGTGTAATTTACGTTATGTCTCAAACACATGATCTGGATGCGGGAAAGATTTACAGGGAAGTTTAATGAGTTCCTCCGAGCGAGTGATGTCGCCAAGGAGTTTGGAATCGCGCATAGTGTGGTATCCAGGCTCTTGGCAGCGTTTCAAACAAATGGAATGCGTTCGAGAACCATGCCAGGAGGTCGCCCTCACTCTTCTACAACGCATAAAGACAGATTTTTAGTTATAACAGCAAAACGCAATCGGCCGCCCCGGTGGCGCAGTGGTCTAAGGCGCTGGCCTCTGATCATTCGTCCGTAAGGGGTCCGGGTTCGAATCCCGGTCAGGCATGGATGTTGTGTTTGTCTTACGGCACTGGCTCTCTCCCTTCCCTGGAACCAGTGGCCCTAAATTAGGGACGGGCGACTGCTTATAGCCCATTGAGTTGCTCACGGTGGTCGTTAAACCTCCAATCAAAAAAAAAAAAACGCAATCGCCACACTACGACTGGTCAGCTTGCGAGTCGCCTCCGTTCCAGCCCAGGAACGCTGATATCCCGACAAACTGTGGCAAGACGTCTGCGACATATAGGGCTACATGCTCGAAGGCCTGCAGTCTGAGTCCCTCTATTCAAAGCTCAACGTATCACACGCTTTCAGTGGTGTCGTATCCACAGAAATTAAAATCGTCATCAATGCGCCAATGTACTCTTCACAGATGCGAGTCATTTCAGTCGGTCCTCGGATTCTAGACGTCAGTTGATCTGGCGTGAAGGTGGTACTGCGTAACAGCGCGAGAATATGTAAGAAAGTGACAGATATGGCGGTGCCGGGGTCATGGTGGGGAGCGGCATCATGATTAATGGACTCACCGAGCTTAAGGTGCTGTAAAATGGGACTGTGACCGGCGAACGATATTGCAACGAAGTTCTTCTACGTCATGTTCGATCATTCCGTAAAGACCAAGACGTTCCGTTCATAGATGACAACGCGGCATCTCATCGTACGAGAGCAGCGCAGACTCTTCTGAAGACCGAGGATATTCATCGCATCGACTGGCCAGCACGCTCACCCAGACCTCAGCCCCATCGAACATGTCTGAGACGCAATGGTGAGACACATTGGTGCTATAAACCCCCTCCAAAGAACAAGCAGGGCCTCATCCGTCTTCTGAGGGAGGAGTGGGCCAATTTGCCTCAGGAACTCCTGGGTCACTTGGTGCTTAGCATGCCACGACGTCGTAAGAGCTGCACCGCAGTTCAGTGTGGACATATTCCGTACTGAAATGTCTTTCCGCCTGGTTATCGGTACGCACTGTACATCTATTCTCCACTTATGTCCTTCGGAAATTTGTAACCTATGCGTAAACACTGATTGCAATGTAATTTGTGCGTCATTTATAAATATTTTTTTTGTCTTTTCATGTGTTCGTATACCGGCAATATAATTATTTTCCCATTTGGCTGCGGTCATGTATTGTTTTTCTTATATAATAAACATTTTATCCGTCCTTAAGTTTTGGACACCAGTATACTAAAGAATCATGTACATGAAATCCCAGCACCGACTTTGGAGGAGAAAACAATGTGAAAGAGAAACAGAGGAGATGAAGAAGCTAAATAAAATGAAGCCAACATCCAAGGACAAGTTCCTAAAACTAGATTACAGCTATCTGTAATGGCTTTCTCGGAAAGTAGATAAGGGGATAAAAAGAAATTACATTGGAAGAAGTGTACCAGAAACACTACAGCGGAATTCTTTTACCATAAACATTGGTCGTTGAAGGCTCTCCGAAATTGTTGACATTCTTTCAAGTCCTGCAAGACTTTAATAAGAAACTAAGAGGGTTACAAAAACTGAGGCTAGAAGTTCTGTTTATCGTATTTGAGGAAAAAGCGATGTAACTGAACTTCAGTTTAAAATTTTTTGATTTAGGAAATCCGTTGTTCGAAATTTCTACAAAATTTCGGAAATATTTCAATTCTGACATTAAAAATATTTTTAAAATAGTGCTAAGCCAAGAAATGATAAACCAGCTGAATCTTCTATTGAAACTTCAGACATTTATGCACAGTTTACCACTGGTATGCACATTGTACGTACCATAGGTTAAATTACCCAACTCTACCGTATATTTAAAACACTTATGAGGAAAATATGAAAGGAGTTAGGAAAATAATGCATTAGTACAAAGTATATGCTGAATCAGAATATCTGTTCGTTGCGATTCCAATAGACATTTCACGGTCTTTTGGAAGCATTTCAGATAGAATTCTAAGAAACACAGAGAATTTTAAAAAAGAATGAGAATCTGATGATTCTGCTAGGTTCTGAGGACTTCTAAGGTTTGTACATGTTCCTCTTTCGAAGGGAAACCTTTTACATGCCATAGGCACTTATTGAGGATTTCTAAGGTTTGCACAATGTTCTTCTTTCGAAGGGATGTCTTTTACATGCCATGCACTCATGTGGGGAATTGGGGTATTTAAGGACGACCGTAAGCAACTCAGTGGTCTACAAGCAGACGCCCGTCCCTAATTTAGGGCTACTGTTTCCACAGAAGGGATAGGGCTAGTGCCGTCAGACAATAACAACGTCCATGCCTCACCGGGATTCGAATCCGAACCCATCTCGGACGAATGATCAGAAGCCATCGCTTAGCCCACTGCACCACCGGGGCAGCATTGAGTATTTCCAAGGTTTACGCAATGTTCTTTTTCCGAAGGGAGGCCTTTTTTTTTTACCTGCCATACATATTAACTGACGATTTCTAAGGTTTGCACAGCCGCCGGCACAGGGCAGTGCACTGCCAAGGGCAAAGACATATCGCGTATTGAGCATACATGATTTACCGGATTACTAATATAGTCTTACTATTTTAAGTACACGCTGTTAAAACTTTTGGGTAAGTTGCACCAAAACGTAGGGCTACACCAGCTGCACCACTTTCTGAAAAAAGATACACCATCGTGTTTTGCAAACAAATCCCAACAACGTGATTCAACTTTTCACCACGTTATGGTACAAGGTTGCACGCAAGACTGTACCATGTTGTTGGGTTCATTTTGCACCTCAGAATGTTGTATCTTTTCTAAGAAAGTCGTGCAGCTGGTGTAGCACCACTTTATGGTGCAACCTACCACAAAATTTTTAACGGTGTAGTAGTATAATGTATTAGCTTTATTTACTTTCCGTTAAGCTAATTATTATGAATGAATCTCTTCCTATCAGCTAGCTAATGATATACTTGTACTAAGCTTCAAAATAGTGAATTCAAAAGAGTGTTGTTACTAGTTAATTATGAACGTAAACAAAGTCTCAACGCTGGTTATTTATAGGAATCAAATAAATGTTATAAACCTAACAGCCAGACAGAGGTCTGACAAAAACTATGAATTGAGAAAGACTGAACTTACTGAAAACTTCTTTATTTCTAAGACTCTTGGTCAACTAAGGCACACACAACACTTGTAGAACAATAATAAATAATCACTCCTCGTATTATACACGCTCTCGCTTAACGACCACAAGCTCTCCTCATAACAACACAAAAGCCCCTCATAACAACACAAAAGCTCCCTCGATGAACGCGCCTATATACTAGCTACCACCACGTCATGACTTACACTCATTGCCAGATCTCATTCAGCGGGTGAAATAATATTTCGTTCAGTAGGAAGATAATTTACATAGTAAAATAAAATAACCAGAGATAGTAAAATCAAAAGGAAAGTGAATATAGAGTATACGTTACAGTAGCTGTACAGTTCCTCATTTTTAACTAACTTCAAATCATTGAAACACGGTAAGCCACGTATGCTCAATACGCAGTGTTTATTACCAATATACATAATATCAGAATCGTATTGGTTATAACAATGCATGTTGACTTTAAATACATGTAATACGCACCTTTCTGGTCTGGTTAGGTTTTATCCTCTCAACAGAGAATAAAAGAATAAAATACCTTATCGGCGATGTGTTTTTGAAAAACTTATTTCCTTTTTTCACGGTTTTGCATAAAAACAATGATGAGCAATGCATTTTATTATCTTAGTATTGGAACAAAATGCATTTTACGCAGCCACTAATGCATGTTTTGTATATGACTATGACCTGTGCACTAATGAATCTGCCGAAACGAATGGTTTAACATGAAATTAGGACGAACAGTACTTTTATTTCTATGAGGAGTGTTAACTTGGTATTATTTTGAAGGAATTCTTGCAATTAAGTGGTAACCAATTCAGAAAGATGAAATGTGCTTCAGCCAATCCCGATTCAACCACGGAGTCACAGACCCGTTCCTTTTCATAGGCAACAAACCTCGGAAAAGATATACGGTATAATACTCCCTGTCAGGAATTATACCATTCCGCAACAATCAGATATGTCATACACTGTATTAACAAAGTCACCGGACACCCCTTCAAAAGCTCATGAACGGATCCGCTGCGTTGTTAAGATGCGCGGTACAGCTTCAAACGGTATAAAAACAAGCCTGCAGCTGACCGCGATCATATCGCACCGTGAGGTTGAGCGAAAATCTCGCGGCGGGGAGAACTGACTTTGAGAAAGGAAAGATTGCTGGGTGTTATATTAGTGGGTTGTCCATAAGACAAACCGAGAGGCGTTTAAACATACCCACGTCAACTGTTTTGGATGTACTGACACATGGCGTGCCTGAAGCAGCAAAACGTACCGGCAGACCAAAAACAAATCAGTGATACAGGACGTCGAAGCCTCAGGAGAGTCGTTACAGCTAATCGACGGAGTACTGCACAAGACCTCAGTGTGCAGGTGAGTAAAAATGCTGGAACCTCGGTATGTACAGGTACCATTCGCAGAGAACTTTATTCCATGGGTTACTGTGGTTGTGCGGCTGCTCATAAGCTTTTCATGTCCACTCGGAATGCTACTCGTCGTTTAGCATGGTGTAAAGAACATTTATCGTGAACCGTAGATAAATGGAAACAGGTCCTATGGACTGATGAATCTACATACACGATCCATTAGTCTGATGGCCGTGTGTGGGTATGTCGGCATCCGGGGAAACGCTATTTACCACAGTGTACTGTTCCTACGGTCAAGTTTGGAGCTGGCAGTGTATTCGTGTGGGGGAGTTTTTCGTGGTATGGTCCCGGCCCATTGGTTATCGTAGACAAACCTATTAAGCAGCACGTCTACCTCGATATTCTGGAGAATTAAGCCCTACCAACTCTGTGGCAATACTATGGCACCGAGCCTTGTTGGTACCAGCAGGATAATGCACCAAGTCATAAAGCAAGTACTCTTACGGCGTGGTTTGACAATAATTCCGTATCGTGTGTGGACTGGCCAGCACAGAGCCCTGATCTTAATCCCTAAGAGCACCTATGGGATGAATTAGAGCGCCGCATAAGGAGTTTGGAACCAAGGCCTATTACTAATCAACAGTTCGCTTATTACTAATCAACATTATGTACTGAATGGAAGCGCATACCTATCGCTGTGTTCCAAAACCTTGTCGAAAGCATGACTCGAAGGGTCAGTGCATGCATTAAGGCCAAAGATGGACCGCCACCGTGCTAATGTATGTCAATAAATGCTTTGTGTTTCTTTTCTAGGTGTCCGGTGACTTTTGTCAATATAGTGTATGATAATTTGTCCATTCAGTTTATTCTGATGCATGATTACATGCACTGTTTCGTTAAATGCGATTTCAATCACGTTAATAAAAATGTCTATAATGCAGACTGCTTGTTTCATTGGCGGTTTTTTCATTCAATAAAATCATCTAAACCTTTTTTTCCAGACTGCTTCGGTGGCTGGGCCTGTTTCGTAACTAGCATCGCCTGCATTGGCGTGTTGACTGCTGTCGTCGGTGATCTAGCGTCTCATTTTGGGTGCACAGTTGGACTAAAGGATTCTGTGACAGCCATTTCTTTTGTTGCCCTTGGAACCAGCGTTCCTGGTAAGTGAAAGTAAATCTAAAACAATTATGTATAAAGTTATACGTGTAAAAGAATATTAGAACAAGGAAGATGGCGCCGAATTCTCGGTTGTATTGAGCAACATACTAAAGTTTTGCGCAATAGAAACATTTTTAATCAAGTTATGAGGATAATGGCTGTGGAATAAATCTCGCTCCTGTGCCCTCACCTTTGACAATATTTCGATGATATTCAACAGAACTAGTTCAGTATACCTCCGGAGTAACATACTAAAGTTTTGTCGCAATAGAAGCATTTTTGTTAAGTTATGAGGATAATGGCTGTGGAATAAATCTCGCTCCTGTGTCTTGACCTTTCATCCCATTTCTATGATATTAAACAGAACCGGTGCAGTACATCTCCGCAACAACACGATAAATTTTCATCGAAATTGAACCATGTTTACGCACGTTATGACGCATAACGGCAATGGAATGGATCCCGCTCCTGTGTCCTGACCTTTGACATCATTCCGCCCATTTTCAATAGGGTGCGTCTCCAGGTAGTCCGTTACCACATACTAAAATTTCATCAAAATTGAACTATTTTTGCGCGAGTTATCGAGCGGACGGACAGACACACGGACAAAGCTGGAGCATATGCGCTTCTTCAACCTACGGTTGGAAAGCTTAAACAAAAACGACCAGAAGACGAATCGTCCGTCATCTTTCACACCTAGTTTTTCTTCGTGAGATCCCTAAAACCATGTGAAAAGAAAATTTGTAACCTTGAGGTATTTTGTAAATGTCAGTGTAAATTTTATCAGATCCGAATTTCCTTGTTTTGTTTGTGGGACTAAAGACCACTGTGAGCAACTCAATGGGATATAAGCCCCGTCTCTAATTTAGGGCCATTGGTTCCAAGAAAGGGAGAGAGCCAGTGTCATAAGGCAAACACAATATCCATGCCTCACCGGAATTCGAACCCGGATTCATCTCGGACGAATGGTCAGGAGCCAGCTCTTAAACCACTGCGCCCCCAGGATGGCTTGTTTATAATGAAAATTTCATGTTGAACATCTTTTCTAAGAATTCGTAATTAATGTTTGCCAGAAAAAAAATGCTGATTAAATTTTTTTCTTTAATCGTGGTTTAACGACAACTATGAACTACTCAAAGGGTTATAACCAATCGCACGTCTCCAATTTGAGATAACTGTAAAGTGACGGAACAAGCGCCGTAAAAGAAGCGCAATACCCATGTCTTATCTTTGATCCGAACCATTTCGAACTAGTGGTCAAAAGCCATCGCTTCACACACTAGGACACCCATGCGGCCTGATTGAGTTCAGTAATTAGTACTGCAAAAGATTAACTGAATATAAATATTAGCTTGTGCAAAACGAACTCAATCTTAATTCTCAAATGGACCCAGCTGATCCAGCGTACTGCTACTCACTAGTAGACACCGAAAACATTTGCTTATTCTGAGAATGTGTGTAAAAATTTAAATTTTTCTCATGATGATACACTTTAAAAATTTTCTTAAAATTCACGAGACGTTTTTTGTGATTCCTTTCGTGATTAAGGGAGCATATTTCTGATACAACCTTTTCCGTGAAATAACGGGAAAAACTTGAATTTCACAGATTTTGCTATGCCAGGAAAATTCTGAATCTTCATAAAACTTTGTCAATCTTTTTCGTATATTAACGGTACATTTTAAGAGATTTTAACGGAAATTTCTGAATTTTCAGAAACCTTTCCGCAATTCCTCTCCTATATTAACGGAAAAATTCTGTTTTCACTTTTTCCGTATCCATGAGACGGAAAATTTCCGGTAATGGGAAAGATTTGCGGTAATAGTTGAGGTTTGATTCACAATTAAAATTCGTTCGTCTATTGGGTGAACTGATTTAGAAGTTCTGTAGCGCGATGACATATTGTGAATAGCATATCGCAAGAACTTTTGGTTATTGTGGCAACGGATATTCCTTCCTCTCTCTCCGCCATTTTGTGCAACTGCTATTGTGTATTGTGTTACTGTAAGAAACCTGGTCCTTAAATAATTGTACAGGCGATTGCATAATGTTTATGTATAAGTTTGTACACTGAAGAGCAATTGAATTAGAAACAGCTAGCGTTATGCAAATCTAGCGCTGTGGGCGGCCCTGTAAACGGAAACGACATGACGCATGCAGCGATCGGACAATATAAGGAGTGATGCGACGGGAATCAGTAAGAGTCGGACGCAGTATGGGTAAGATGAAGGAACTAAGCGCATTTGATCGTGGGCAAATTGTCGGGACCCGACGAATGGGTCACTCCATTTCGGGAGTCGTACAGGCACTGGGATTTCCACGAGCCACTGTCTCACGGGTGCACCGTGAGTACATTGAATCCGGTAAAACCATTCCTGCAAGGGCCAACTGCCGTGGACAAGAGCGTGTAGACGAGCGGGATCATCTACGGCTAGCTCGCATTGTAACAGTGGATGGACGGGCCACAGTGCAAGAAATCACTCACTAATTTAACGCTGGTACACAAAAACGTGTAAACAGCCACACCATCCAGAACCATCTCCTCGCTATGGGGTACAGAAGCCATCGTCCCACGAGGGTACCGCTGCTGACCGCACATCACAGGATGCAACCATTAGCATGGGCGCGGGAACATCGCCACTGGACCCTAGACATGTGGAAAAATGTTGCCTGGACTGATGAGTCGAGATTCACGTTGGTACATGCGGATGGCAGGATACGAGTACGGCGCAAATCACATGAAGCGATGGATCCTTCTTGCCAGCTGGGTACTCTTCAAGCTGGTGGGGATGGCATTCTCTTCTGGGGACTGTTTACGTGGACTGAAATGGGACCCCTTGAACGTGTAACATCGTCCCTCACAGGTCAACGTTACCGGGATATCCTGGACGACCATTTGCTCCCGTTTGTGTGTCTTCAACATCCCACTGGGAACCTCTTCCTGCAACAAGACAATGCGCCGTGCCATCACTCCCGAATTGTATCCGAATGGTTCTATGAACACTCCACCGACGAGACCTCGCTTCCTTGGCCAGCTAGATCACCTGACCTCAATCCCATCGAGCACAACTGGGATGCCATCGAAAGAGATGTTCAAGGCTCTGATCCCGCCTCCATCAAATCTTCGTGAACTGTGGGAGCTTGTTCATGGGTCGTGGATCCGTATGGCTTCCCAACGCTTCCAGTGTCTTCTCGAGTCCATCCCGTGACGAATCGCCGCCGTCATCAGGACGAAAGGTGGTGCAAAACGGTACTAGACAGGTATCTCTTATTCAATTGCTCTTCAGTGTATATCCCTTAATAAAAAGTCTGTTATAGCTATCAAGAGTAATATTTAGAAGTTTTGTGAAATAATACAGTAAAACAGTACATTTCACCCTTTCTTAAAGATAATTGGAAGTCATTGTCAGCTTAAAAATACCTCAAGTTTCAAAACAATCGGTTGCTTCGAAAAATCACGATGAAAAAAGTACGTTATTTGTAGAATAATAAGCCCTCCTACAGGAAAAAACAAACTGCTATAAGACCATTCCGAACAATGAGGAGTTCCAACAGAAAAGAAAATGACCAATTCCCCCACATTAATAACAAAGAACAATTTAATCATCGAGCGATTAGAGTTCTACCTTATCCGCGACTGTGTGTCACGTGTCTTTCTGACTCAACTTCAACGGTAGCTCGCGAAACTGCCGTTGAAGACGAGCCCGATTAGAACCTCACCAGGGACAAAGGGAAAACATTCGTTAGCTTCTTACGTTAGAAAAGGTAAAAAGGCTTAAAAAGTCAAAATCAAAAATGTTGCTAATTTCATTATAAACACGGAGAAGCTGTTCCTGCAGCAGTGGTCTAATACAGGGGTCTCCAAACTTTTGGATAGAAGGGCCAGATTGGAAATTAGGTAAAGCTGGGCTGGCGGGATTAAAAAAATGGTAAATCAAAGATCAAATAATGCAGATATGGTAAATTTTCAATGAACTAATTACTAATATGTGCCAATGTGTAAGTAATTTTATATGTTCTGTAATTTAACATAAAAGTTTTCAAATAAATATTTCAAGATATTTATACAAATTTAAAGCAAATACAAAGCTAAACTTACTAAATGACTTCATGAAATTTTAAACTAGAAAAAAAAAATCCATGAGAAGAATAGTATTGCTTCTGGAATGATTTAGCTACATTTTCGATATTTGATTTCTCAACGAAAGGTAATCCACTTCCCATTGCGCTTTAAATATGCGGCATTCAGTTTCCACTTTTCTCTTTTTGGGTAGGGTCGTGTCAAAATTCAGCAGTCGGTCTCAAATAACGAAAAAATCAAGAACATGTGTATCGGGTCAAGTAAAATTAGCACAGCGGCACTTAATCTCTGTATTTGAGATTCCGTCCGACTTGAATACTGCTGGGAACATGAGCCTGTGTGGGAGCAGGTGTGGAAGTAAGTAATTATATCCCTCATTCTAGTCTATAGTCTATTTTTAGAACAGGGCGGGGCTGCTAGTCTATTTTTAGAACAGGGGGGGGGTTCTCGCGCGCCACAAGAGAGAGAATGTGTGTGTGTGTGTGCGAGTCAACAGATGCTGCTGCTGGCCGCGGGTGGGCTGTGAGTCACAGCACTGAAAATCCTCCCTCACTCTTCTGAAAGGCACTTTAGTAGTAATACTGTAATAAACAGGTTTTAAAAGCGAAGCGTCAATCAAACGTTGCTATGATATCCGGCCATGCTGTGACATATAGCAACTCTTTTTCTCAGTCAGAAAAAATTAGAATATGTAAAATGAATTTTAAAATTGTAAAAATAGAAATTTCCTGACGGGCCGTAATTTGGTGACCCATGGTCTAATATATACATATGACCATTCGTCCGAAAAAAGGCTGGGTTCGATTCCTGGTGAGGCATGGATGTTGTTTTTGTCTCTTACGGCACTGGCTGTCTTCGTTCCCTGAAACCAGTGGCCCTGAATTAGGGACAGCAACTTCTTATAGCTCACTGGGGTGCTCACGGTGGTCGTTAGACGTTCAGTCAAAAGAAAAACACGGAAAGTTTTAAAACTCTCTTTTCTGAAAGAAGCGGAATTAGTGCCAGCGGAAAATCTGTCAAAATACTGAAGATAGAAGAAGCGAAAACTTTTAAAAACGGAAATTTCATTAAAAGGCTGAGACCTACCGCTATTTTCAGGAATTTTCCGTGAATTCACACCACTTATTTTTTACTGTGTAGTAATCCATTTGTGATTTATTAAGTAGTAAAACTGCCCACTAAATAACTTGAAATGAGAATTTTTTATTTTGGAAAACATCGATTTTCTGTATTTTTTTCTTTCTCTTTTCAGATACCTTTGCTAGCAAAGTAGCTGCAGTCAACGATAAGTATGCAGATTCGTCCATTGGAAACGTCACTGGTAGCAACGCCGTGAATGTATTCCTGGGAATAGGTATCGCGTGGTCTATGGCCGCAATGTACCACACATTTGTTGTTGGGGATCAATTTCGAGTACATCCTGGAAGCTTGGCCTTCTCCGTAACTATGTTCTGCGTGTGCGCCTTCATATGCTGCACTGTCTTGCTCTTGCGAAGAAACAAGATCGTCGGCGGAGAACTGGGAGGACCCATGAAATACAAGCTACCAACAGTAGTTCTTTTCTCCAGCCTTTGGTGCTTCTACGTGTTCATGTCGAGCCTTGAGGCGTACGACATTATCACAGGCTTTTAAGTGCCAGGGAGAGCTACACAAGCTGTCGACTGGGAATTCCCAGCTATGTCATCTTCACCGTTTTAGCGAGAGTGCAGAAGAGGCCCATTTGTGAATTACCGAGGTTCGGAGTCACAAAATACTACCAAAGGTCCTGTGCACAAAGTAAGGTTTCGATATGGCACAGCTTTTCTAGGATATAACAGAAATCTTCCAATTTTATGGTCGTTTGCGTGTCGGGAAACTGGAGACAATTACAGCTAGTATTTTGCTGTAATCAAAGTGCTTTTTATATCGTAGAGAGATCAGGTAGGGAAACATTTGCACTCTTAAATGCGAACACATTTTCACCAAAGACTCTGGGACAGTAAAATAAAGCTCATCTTACACGAGTTTTACTGTAACACAATTAGATTCCAAGATTGTACAAGACCCTCAGAAATATTATATCAGATGGCCTTTCCTAAGGGAGAGGGTTTCTTCGCATATAGTGAGATCCCGGACTACTGGATAAAGTAGAAATGAATTGATGTGAACGATGATGATCAACTGGCTGAGAAATCGTCTTCTCAGTTTCAATACATCCTTACTTAATTCCTTTTGTCCTTGATCATTCTTAAAAATTTATTTGTTCCACCACAGTTAAGTCAAAGATTACCCAGGAAGTCACGAGAAAGATGATGTAGAATATGTGCAGCCAAATGTTTGAAAATCTGCTACTGATATTTAATAATACCTTAAATTAGGACTCTCTGTTACATGTGCCTCTCATTCTTTAAGACAGTGTGATACTCAGAGAACATACAGCAACTATCGTCTTTCAGATTCACGGTGTGCATACGAAGTATTACGTATGCGTGATGATTCTCATTGGGTTGAGAACTTGAACTCTATCCAGAAAATAAAATATCTGAAGAGAAACACGAGAAGGGAAACAATTGTTTTCGTTGGGGTATAAAACTGATGCTTCAAAAAAAATGAAAATAAAAATGAGGAGAGAAACGGATCCTTTTAAAAACCTACAATAGTTCTAAGTTTGTTTAGATGCATATTCAACCCTCTGATACCACTGAGTCAGCCAAACTGGTACCCCTTGTTACCGTCAGTGATCTTGAAATTTCCCAATACTCTATTTATCAACTATATAACTTCCAAATGGGACTAACTTGTGATTTAAACTCTTCAAAGTTCATACACCTGAGGTTTGGTATCTTTTTCTGAACTGTACTTCAATTTCAAGTCTTACACTAGGATAAAACAAAGAAAAGCGCAAAGCGCCTTCTTATAGCTTCTGGATTGCTTAAATTGTGAGACAGCAAGTTCTGACGAACTCGCAATGTTCAGCGATTGTTTCTCATTGAAATTTTACCATTAAACTCTTGGAAACTAAATTTTTCTGAAAATAAGTGCTTTATCCGTGACTGTATGATTCAGATGTGTAGATCAATCCATTTACAATTCTAATGAGGCTACTCTGAAGGAATATCTATTGTAAAATTCATTTCTAGTGACGTACAGGTAATTATTGAAAAAAATGTGTCCTGATAAATTAAGAAAAACTCCTTGTATCCGGAAAATATTGATAATGTGTTTACGGTAATGTCCAGTTACGGCATGCTTCCCTTTTAATTTTCGAAACTTTGTACAGAAACGGATTGAAAAGGAAGAGCAAGTGAGAGAGAGAGAGAGAACGAGACACAGAGAGAGAGAGAGAGCAAATTCTTTAAAAATAAGATATGCTTAAAAATTTATACCACAATACCATAAATTCATTCATTTATTATCTACCTCAATGAAAAGAATTGGCACAACAACTTCATAGAAATCCGGATAAGCACAGGAAACTATATGCTACCCGAGCACCCGTTTCTGCGACTATTCAATTATACTTTTAAATTACTGCAATATTGTAACTTTTGTCTTAATCTTGTGCTCTAAATTGTAGCATACTGACCGAGCGATGTTTCTCTTTCTGCCGAGGAAACGCTACTTTGTTTCAGTTTTCTGTCATCAAGTACTTTTTTGTCTTTACGATTATTTATTTTTAGCTGCTGCAATTTTCTTGTAAGCATATCGAGTGTATAACTTACTTTAATGCAGGAAGCTTAGACCTATGGCGCACAGTAAGTTCGAACGTGTTCCATTGGAGCATAACAATTTTGGACTGGCTTGATGTCTGATTGTTGAACCGTTATATACAGATTCACTTTATTACTTCCCTATGAATTATGATTCAAACTATCCTTCTATCCATTTGATTCATAAACTATCCCCTATGAAACATGAAAACAAAGCAACCAAATTAATTTTCTACGCCCTTAGCTTCTCAAAAAATATCAGTTTTTTTTTTTTTTTTTTTTTTGCTTGTTTCTAATCACAGATTACTTTTTTATGTTTCACTGAATATTTAAATTGCTTTCTGCCTTAATATCAAACTTCCAAAATTTCTTGGAATAAACATAGAAATAACCCATTGTTCTATGTTTCACGTGCAGGTATCTAATAACACTTCTGCTTACCACTGACTATGTAAGAACAAAACAAACACCTCAGCAACAGCAGGCTCTTTATCCATTTGATTCATAAACTATCCTTCTTACTCTAAAAGATTCCAGCTTTTTTACCTCCTTTATAAGCCAGAATGCTGTCTTTTACACTAGCTAGTTTAGTAGTCAAGGGAAGACACTGATTTAAATACGTTATCTCACAGAAATTCTGTTTACTGTTGGTGGGTGTGTCTCTGCATTACGAGCAGTTTCCTCTTGAATCTAATTGTGGCGAAATATTTTGCTTAGCTGTAGCCACAACACGATCGACTGACCTCAACGCAAGAATTTTAAAAGTATGATTTCAAAGTCAATCGTTAACAATCGCTTTAGAGACGTATTTCATAAATTTTCCCAGTGGGCAATGGTACTCTTCGAGTACATCGAAATAATATGAAGCTCCATTTATTAACGGAATCCTGAAAAATTTCATACAGCATGTCACACCACAATTTCCAAATTTCTGAAATATCCGAAAGTCATCTTCCACAGCTGCGATTGCTTAATTTCGTCTCACCTAAACTACAAACTCAAGGCGGTCGTATCCAGTCCTCTTTTCTTTGTGTAAACGTATTATAATTAAAAACTGATTACTTTTCAATTTAATTTTTAACTGAATTGCGTGTATGTTACAGTTCGTCTCTTACCTATCAGCTGACGACCTTTGTTTATATCTTACATAATTTTCAAATAATATTTGAGAGCATGCAGATCTGCTTTAAATAAGTTAACAGCCGTCTGTTAAAGTCACGTTTTGTACACTGATACTCAAGTATTTAAGTGCGCTCTCATGTGATGATGATTTTCGTCCCACCTTGATCCCAAGGTCAAGGTCATTTCAACAGCCGGGACAGAAGGGAAATCGATGCGTTCTGTCTGACTCCCTCTCGAATTCATTGATTTCATATCGATTGCAACAGTCAGCCCAGCTCACTTATAGTTACAGACTTTGACCACATCTCAAAGTGAAGCAACCTAGCGCGGAAAAAACGATTTCGTCAACTTTTAATAAACGCGCTGAGCTCACTCAGACAACAAGCACAAACAAATGTAAATTTTGTAGCAAACTATGCGTCCTACTTCGTCCTAACGTTTTTGTTTCTTCTCCAAATTTAGAGTTAACGAAGAATAGAGAAAGTTGAATCATTATGTACATAGAATTTAATAGAAATAGACCTTGAAAAATTTTTCGGCTTTTAATCAGAAAAGTATTTCAAGCTTTGGATTTGACATTTGAAATCCATTTACGATTGCAAAATCTCTTTTAAAATGTTAATTGATAGTTTTAATATAACGAACTTTTACTATACTAGTTGTTTTATTACAATTACAACACTTCAGTACATTGTTTTTGACTATATGAGAGTTCGGTCTTATTTCCCTAATGCTCAAGAGAAAGGACTACGTCACATACAATAAGATCATTAACGAAATAAGTAGAAACACCATAGCGAGAAATGAACCATTTAAGAGGACGGAAATAATGCTCTAATGCCGTAATGAACAGCAAACAATGATTTTGGAGTTGATATGCTTAACACCAATGTCGGTCCTTGGACCCTTGTTTTTACGATGCTTAACAACCACCATGAGTAACTCTTTGGGCTATAAGAAGTCGCTCGTCTCTAATTTGGATCACTGGCTCCGAAGAAGAGGCTTTTGGAGCAGGCGCGCCACGCATGCGTGGAACGATCAGCCAGAGGCCAGAGCCTCTGACCCCCTAGGCCACCAAGGTAATTACTCCCTTGGTTATATTATAAGAGAATTCATCATTATCATAAATTAAAATGGCTAGAACACAGCAAAATACTGTACTTATTTTTTTCGAGGCCTAACTACTATCGCGAATAACTCAAATGGTCATAAGCAGCAACCCGTCGCTAATTTAGGTGCACTTGTTCCAGGAAAGCAAGAGTGTCAGCGCCGTAAGCCAAGCCCACTTTCTATAACTCATCCAGAACTAGAATCCGGACTCATCTGGAACGAATCTCCAGCAACCAGCGCTTTTGACCGGTCATCCGGCCACCAGAACAGCGTACGTGGGCAACAAGAACAGCGTGCGTGGGCCACCAGAACAGCGTAGGTGGGCACCAGAACAGCGTACGTTTTTCCTACTACTAAAGATTGCTATTACAAGTCGCAGCATACTAAATAGAGCCCATTTCCGTAGACAAATGTCGATGTAACTCATAATTCTGAAACAGATTGCTCCTCAAAGTAATTGTATGAGTTTCATTCGTAGCTTAAACTTTTGAAGGAGATAGATTTTTATATTTACGCATGCCAAGAAGAGAAACTAAGAAGTTAATGGGCGCCAATGAGAGATTTTAATTTCTGGTGTGTGTAAGAGAACGATTTGGATTTTTCTAGTCCAACACAAACCAAGAAAAATGCATTACTACAAGTTGAGTGAACATCATGAGCGTATGATATTGTAAAAAAAATCGTCGAAAAAAAGTAAGGAAGAGAAAAACCACTTGAATTCATATTGGATTCCTAAATCTGTGTTACAGGAAACTCTTTCAAATGATTACTGTTTCTTTAAAAATCCGTATTTGTTTATTTATTTATACGCACATCCCTACAGGCAGTAGATCTAGTTACGGGATTTGCTATAGCATCATTGTGCGTTAACATCATAGTGCATCAAAAGTGATAAATCTTGCAAAACATGTTTTACGAAAGAAATCATAACTTACGTTAAAAATATCCGAACATTCTTCAAGTGAATTGTGAAGTCGCCACATTTTGCACAATGGATAATTTTTCTCAGCTTCAATCCTATCGAATGGCATTGCAAATACTTCACATTTGTCCTTGATAAACGTGGTACACCGAAATTTCATGAAACCTGGTTACTTACGTATTCATATTAAGTGTGACACAAATATATAATGGTGGAAAACAAAAAAAAAAATGCTCCAGTTCCCTTTGGAATCGAAAATTGAATGGAGAACCATTGTACAAACTCTTTGCGAATAGTTCTAAAATCACTGAGATTAGAAAAAAAAATGACAAACTCATATGTAAAATGCCACGACTAGAACAAAAAGTTATTTTCTGCTTGCTGGTACATTTTTAAGACAGTCGAAACATTTCCTAAATTGTAATGTGACGTCCAAGCGATGGTTTTTGCCATCGACTGCTTGAGATATGGTCTTCTGGCGGCCAAAATCATAAATTTTTAATTAGGGAGAGAACTTAAGCATGAAATTCAATGTTCGTGTGTAACCAATTACTACACTGACAAGTAATTTCATTTGGCAATATTTCTAATACTAAGGTGGCGCTGCATTCTTCATGTCCCGGTTGACACTTCGCACGTGCTCCTTACATCTAGTGTCCAAGTATCGGAATGACAAAGCGATCCATGGACACTAGATGTAAGAAGCACGTGCGAAGTGTCAATCGGGACATGATGAATACAGCGCTCGCCAGAGAAGTCATACATTCATCGGCCACTCCTCTGTGGAATAGTATTAGAAATATTGCCCCATACACGAACTTTAAAGAGACTACCATCAGGGAAACAGTTGAAATCCTATCCAGCAAACTAGCGTGCAATGATGTAGTTTCTACTGAACTACCAAGAGCTTGGCATGCGGTATTAAAAGATGGAAACACATCGCGATACACCGTATAATTGCGTGATAAAAATTCATGTAATGTGCTCGTGATGACACCCGCGCTATTTTCAAAAATCATCTGTGTTCCTTACGTGTTCCCATTCCCTGCATTTTTATGTCTAACATTGCTTTGAAAAAGCCTCCCGGTGGAGTGCGAAAGCTTGGCGAATCTTTGTACTTACTACGCCACAAAAATAAACGGATTCAATACACTATATTTGTCTCGTGAGGAACATACTATATTTAATAATTTCATATTTTAATTACATTTATTATATTTAAAGGAAATGTAAGCGTAAGTAAACAAGAATTTGAAAACGAACAGTCAAATAACATTACTGTTGACGAATCATTTGGTGATTAACAAACTTTTGTATGTTTCACTCAGTAATATTTTATAGACTGTTATTTCAAACATTTGGTGCCGCCCCGGTGGCGCAGTGGTCTAAACGATGGCTTCTGATCATTCGTCCGAAAGGGGTTCGGGTTCGAATCCCGGTGAGGCATGGATGTTGTGTTTGTTTGATGGCACTGGATCTCTCCCTTCCCTGGAACCAGTGGCCCTAAATTAGGAACGGGCGACTTCTTATAGCCCATTGAGTTGCTCACGGTGGTCGTTAAACCTCCAACAGCCCCCCCCAACACATTTGGTTCGGTCTACAATTTGAACACTTTCGCGTGAGAAAGCAAATATTTTTACTTTCTTTCAATTAAATGAATCATATTCCAATTTTCTCATTCTAAAAAATAATTTATGAAGAAATGTTTTAGCTTTCAACCAGTGCTGCAACGCTTCGTGTCAAAATTTCTTGTGCCAGTTGAATTCGTTCTTTGCTTTTCCATTTTTATTTTTCCAACAACACTGATGCACGTGACCCGAGATTTGTGTACTGGCGGAAGACCTAAGAGATCTTCTTCTAAACAAATTTTTCTGAACATACAAATATTTCTAAGAATGAAGTGAAATTTTTCAGGATTTCAGTTTCCTCAAATATTTATTTCAGAGTCTTTTCACAGTTATCGGACTAAGGAAGGATTATTTTTTCAGCACTGTAAAATGTCATCTTATTTAGGTCCCATTCATCATTTACTATAGATTATTTTTTGAAAACATACTGAGAAGAAGAATTGGCTCTGTATGGAGTAGAGTTTGGTTTCGACGTAGTTTAATATGCCATGCAAACAGAGGACGAGCGTAGAGAAGGAAAAAAATTATCATTGGGTATGAATTTTTTTTTACTGGGGTTTTAACGACCACTATGAGCAACTCAGTAGTCTATAAACAGTCGGCCGTCCCTAATTCCTGGAAAGGGATAGAGTCAATGCCGAAAGACAAACACAACATCCTTGCTTCACCGGGACTCTAACCCAGACCAATCTCGGAAGAATGGTAAGAAGCCATCGCTTAGACCACTGCGCCACCGGGGCGGCATAAATTTGATTCGAGCCGTCAGAACGCCAGTTCTTGGTGGGTGAGTCACTAGCTAGCCCCATTAGAAGGTAGAAAATGTAAGCAAAAGTAAACAGAAATATTTGAATGTCGAAATTGTCGTATTTGAGCTTATCATTGCAGCTCCATGGCGAGTGGCCAGAAGCTCTGTCTTGTCGTTCGAGTGGAGCTCGGGTTCGAGTCCTGGATGAGGTGTAGGGGATACATTAGTCTTACGGCACTGGCTCTCCCTTCTTCCTCGGAACCACTGGCTCTAAGTTAAGGACGGCAATTAGGGTTGCTCATGGTGGCCGTTAAACTCTCGAACCGTAAAACCGTTGATCATTTAAATTCAAATAAAACGCGAAAAAGAACTAAGAGTCTTCAATCATTTGCTGAACATTTTGCTTAATGTTAACAGTAGTAAATATATAAAAGAATAACTCCTTAAATACCAGGAATATCTATACTGTCTTACAATCTTGAATTTTCTTTCATTTTACCCACGTTTCTACTGTCATTGGCTTGCTTAAATCAATTTTTGATCTAAATTAGGTCCATTCCGGAAGTAAAACAATTATGTACAGCGGGAGACCTAACGTTCACTAGCTATTAAAAAAAGCATGTATCATTTTCCAAAATTTTGCACTGTTAACAAAATATTACATCTATGAAAAACTCACATCCATTTTGTTCTGGCTGTAATATGATTTAGGAAATTCGTCACACTGCTTACTTAAATCAAAATTGTTTTTATTTAAGTAAGCAGTGTGACGAAAATGTATTTAGAATTCTTTTTTCGCAAGCATTTTATTCACACTATCATTAACCAGTGCAGAAGGTGGGCTTCGCTTTTAGAAAATGTTGTTGTCTGAATATTTAAGAAATAGAATTAACATTAAGAGGTGTGAAATGACATTATAAGGACACCTTAAAACTTAGTATTTAAAAATATCTCTCAAACATTGAGTCTTTCTTAGGATAAAGCTGATCTTAAACTACAGGAAAATATTTTAATTTGGGCTATAAAAGCCGAATGTGATGAATTAGAAACTTAAAAGTAGACAGAGCTAGATATTTTTCTATCCCATTTCTCTCTGTCTTTCTTTCTGCTGTGTTTCTCTCTCCCTCTTCCTCTCTCGGATTTTCACTACCATCATTTGACATGCCTGTGTGCTGTGATAGAACGAAGAATAAAAAAGAAGAAAAGTAAACATTTTTGGTGTCAGTACTTTGCGAACATTCATGTATCAAATATGGACAAATTTGTTTCAGACATACTGGTATACAATTCAATTTCGGCTAAGACAGTCTCTTTACAACGAAATAATATTAAACATATTTGCCTGAAATATTGCCAGTATTTAGTCTTTTGAGTATATTGTACACTCCAAAGAATAGAAGCCTTAATCTTTATGTATATGCGTGTGTGTGAATGTATACAGTTCTTCAATAGAAGTCTTAGAATAAAGGACAGGAAATTTTCATTAACTGTGGTGTCAAAAACTAGAAGCGATTAAAGGAAAGCTGCATGATTACATCTTTGAAACATCTTTCAACATCTTTTGGTGGTGAACATTCGGATGTTACCAATTTCAAGACTCAGTGTCCACTAGTAACAAGTGGCCTAGTTCTCGTAAAATGCGTACAGTACTTTGGTATGGACTAGCACTACTAAAAGTTTCTTTCTTGCTATTGAATTTTGAAATACATCACATAAATAACAACTTATCAGTCATTTTTAACGTTTCATTTCCGTTTCGTGATATGCATAACTGTTTTTCACCGGAAATTTGAAAATAAAATAACGCTGTGTTGAACAAAACAAACGTTGTGATTATAATAAGTTGCTTTGAAACTTCGTGCTCTCTCTTTAAACATATTTAAAATACAGATATCTGTAAAAATGATCAAAAATGAATTTCATTTGGTGCTTGATTTATTCATTGCAATGAACATGAGCATTTTGTAATCAATTTGAACATCTTCTAAATGTCTGTGCTTTGCATATGTATTAAACAAATTTTATACTGAATACATGATATGCTAACTTCAATAGTACAGCATGTATATTTCTTCTCTCTTTCGTTTGTGCCCTAAAAGTTTTGTGTTAGATGCCAAAAACAAATATCAAAGGAAATCAGGCATAACATCAATATGTCTCACTTTTTATTTCCAATGTCAATTATCTAAAAGTTCTGAGTTCTGGCTAATATTTGCATTATGTTTTGTAATTATATTTATTAAACTAAACAAAGAAGATTTCCTAAAAACACTTGCGCACTATTTCAGAAAAACTGATATGAATGAAAATATATTATCAGCCAATAAATCTTTCGGATAACTACTTCGAATTCTATGTCTATCAATCAGATTTTAACATGTACTTAGTTCTGTTCATTTAATAGTCAAATCAAAGGCCACAAAACCGGGAAATATTGTTTGACAAAGAATTGGTTTTTCGTCAAAATATTTGTGACATTTTACATCAATTTTAATCATTTCATTTCTGTTGTTTCCGATGTTTCTAGAGTTATGCCTAAACTAGTGTTGAAATACAATCAAGTTACATTTGATTTTTTTTTAGTGCAGCAAATTTAGAGCATTTGATTTTAAAATAACAAATATTTTAAATTAACATTTTTGTCAGCTGAAAATTCCTTTTGGCAATGGCATTAGCACCCCAAATAACTTTCGCCCTAAAGATAATTTTCATGAAACATCATTTATAAAAGTAATCAAATCTGTTTCCTGCTTCCTGAATGAACGTTGCACCGATTGAAGTCTATAAAGTATAGGGGAGAAATCTCAAAGGAAAGACGAAGACGAATTATAACCTTTTATGTCTTTTCGTAACGCCACTGTGTATGTTGCTGTTGAAAATCAAGTGAACTTTTAATTGACTAAATCCCTGGATCTCTGAAATGCAAGACAAATTACGCTTTGAATTATTAATTTAACAGCATGTTGGTTACAGAAATTGTAAGTTATAAATTAAAAAATAAACACGCATCTAATGCACAGCGATTGCAATGATGCATAGCTTTGTTAGTTTATATTAAAATTTGGTTGCTGTTCCCCTTGGAATAAATGCTGTATTTTTGTAACATTTTAGTTTCCGTTAATCATGGTTACAATATTAGCCAGTAAGGAAAAAGATAAAATGTACATCCTGCAGAACAACAGACCTCATTCTCCCCACTCGTCTTTATGCCTCAATAAAAGGCATAGTGCATTTTCGTTATATATGATGTGCCTATCCCTTTCGCACATCTTTTTCACTAAGCCACTGTGTTCGAGCTGAATTGTGAAATGATTTTTACTCACTGTTAAGAAATATCAGCAGTTCCGTGAATGTTTCCAAAATTTACATCATTCCTTGGAACAATTTGCCCTATTTTCGAAGTCCATAGTTTTCGTTTGAAACTCTGTGCGTGACCTCTTTCTTTAAGTTTTCTTTATATAATGGTTTACCTGGATGTAGGAAAGGTATGTAGGTACGTAGACCCTATGAGGAAAAGATGGTGATTTATCAGTTCTGTACAGTATTAACAAACGCCAGCAAATAATATGATTTTGATAGTATTCGGCGAGTTACACATGATCATATCAGTTCCTTAAAAGAATAATATATTTAAAATTAAAAGCTATTTCTTCAACTGAAGTGTTTTTGTTTTGTTGTGGTGAGGAACACGATTGTATTGGATTATTGTTTTTGGAGATTCAGATAAATCAATATTCTTACTTGTTTTTTCTCTACCCCTTTCTCTCTTTTTCTCTCTCTTTATCTTTCTCGATTCATCGTTCTGAGTTTTCAGAATAGGGTATATGGAAAGCAAATGTTAAGATCTTACGTTACCTCAAAGTTTCCTTTCATTTCAGCACTTATTTAGATTGTTTGATTGCCTTAATTGAGTTCTTATGCATAAGTAAAGTGCGGTACAACTGCAAAGGGTCACACACTTACGTGCAGATGAAAATGAATGAGCGGATTATGTAGAAGAGTGAAAGATTTAACTTTTCTTCTAAGTATCAATCAATTTTCTTCTGTATTGCGAACATATAGAGCGCTAACGAAAGCGATAATTATTTTTTTATATTGTTCTTCCGAAAAATAAAAGCTTTAAAATTTTCAAAAGATTGAGGGAAAACGAGTAAAGGGAAAAATGAAGACCAGCAGTAAGCACTGGGAATGCTCATAACAACTCAGAAAATTACTAAAATGAAACTGAGATCTTAGTATTTTTGCAAGTGCAAATACATTCAAGAAATTCTGTTTGTGCTCATAAAATAAGTTTCTCAATGGTTTAATTTCAGAGCCTGCTATGAAATTCTCTGAAAAATGTGGAATGTCCAGCAAGAATTCCAGGATTTTTTGTGTTTCTAGTTGCTATCCTGCAGGGTTTCCCCCTGCCTAACGAAAGCAGAATAGCCAAAATCGATTAAGTTGATCACAGCTCATCGCTAACAAGCAGTTTAAGAAAAAAAAATTGAAAAAAATATTCTCCCTTACTCTTTTGTACGGTTGCTTATTTTTACACTTTTTTACTCTATTGTTTATTTCTTTTTTAGCAAAAACTAATTTCTTACGTGTGCTGTTCTTAATATGTTCACTAAGTTCATAGTTGGACTCTGTTTGGAAAAATGATGCAGTGAACGTTGCTGCTGTCATAACAATACTTTCTTCGTTCACTATAAATAGAAATATAACGAAATATGCTGGATTTGCTTCCATTTGGCAACAGCCAATTCTCTGTCTAACTGTTTGAATACCCAAATATTGCTGTCCATGAACGACCAAATTGCAACGAAATTCTACTCCAGTAATTTTAAGTGTTTTGTCACAAGCATAATCTATTCACATACAGAACACTGGTAAAACAGGGTACGTTATATCAGCTGTCAGGAATAGAATTTTTGGAATGATTATATCTTATCTTTCAGAACATCCGGTAAAAAGTTTTCCTTTGTACTGAAGCTTATCGGCCGCGGACGCACTTTCTCTCTTACCCGCAATCCGTATGCAGCAGATGAATGGCAAGCCGGCTGCCTTAATTTACCAATAATCCTCAAGGGCGCACGGTCATCTTTGCGGAACTCCAGCCCGCCGTAGGCTGACGAGATAGAGAGAGACTCGAGCTTATTTCATTTCTTAATGTTATATCGGAAAAATTCATTTCCCGTGCAATGAAACTTGAAAAACAATTGTATGCCTGGATTACGCATAAGTATTAAATGAAGCAACCTTATTCGTCAAACTGTGCTGCTGTAAGAAATAGTTTCAAGTTTGATGGCGTGGTATTCACCAGTTAAGTGATAACTCGAGACAAACGAAACAACACATGAACTCATTTCTCAAATGTATGTAAGATCTGAAAATGGCAACTATATCTTGCAAAATCAAGCAGATCATTTTCTATACGCGAGCTGGCGTGCAAAAATTTGTAGCAAAATATTTTAAATATTCATGTGAAGTGAAAAAACTATCATGTTTATAATAAGCAACGAAGAAACCATTTCGCAGGATTTACATTTTTACAATACAGTTAAGATAAAAACGTAGTGTGTAATAAGATAGCTTTAAGATGATGTGTGTCCCGTAGTTGACAAAACTTTGTTCTTGTAGAAAACGTTTGAGAAACAAAGTACCATGTCAGGTGACTTGGACAGTGATAAATGAAAATTCAGAGTTACAGAATATCACCTCAGAGGATACAACAGATAGAGTTGGGCAAAATATACACCAATCCTCCCTTGCCAAACACACCGTCACAGGGCCAATGATAAAATAGTTTCTCAAAGAAATTTTGTAGTAGATCGGGAATTATTCTCTTTTAGTTTTTCCCTGTATTAGAAAAAATAAAACTTCTGAAAGGTGCATGATTCATATTCGATCTTATGGATAGAGTTTTTAAAAACCTTTTTATTTAGGTAACTTTTCTGTTCACTGTTCAGACATAATTATCCCGTTCCAAACGACTCTGTCAAGCGTTTGTTGCATTCATATCTTGAATTAGCCTATATCGAGTCGTTCATTATCGGTGTAATTTCCTCATACGAAACGATTTAAAACCACAACTTTTTTTTCGTCTTATTTGCATATTTATTCCCGCGGAAAAATAAGAGAAAGAGTGGAAACTCTCGATTCCGGACATACCTAATTTTCCAGAGTCTTATTAATTTTGTAAGTCAGGTAACTCATTTGAAAGCGTTTGTTCTAGTTAATTAGGACGTTGCATAGGCAATCACTAATGACACTTTAAAGAGATCACGTCATTTCCTTGAGAGCCAGGGATTGTCATAAAGTGACAGTGCCATTCAATCGCCTAATTCGTGGAACAAATGAATTTATCCTCTGCTTAGTAGCAAATTTAATTCATTGTGTTAGCGAATATTAAAGCTGTCTGGGAGGCAAACCTAATAAGTGAAAGACTTTAGTCAGTTATTTAATGCAAACCAAGAGACACAGTAAAACATATTCAAAACTAAACATTCCATGACTTGGATAGGTCTTTATAAAAATTACCTTTATTAATAGTGGTACTTTAGCTTGTTTCTCATGTACAAAAATTTAAGTACAAAAATGTTGAAGGCGCTGTTGGATCAAAAGTATGCATGTGTAATTCGAAACATTTACATAAATAATTTTTCTGAGATTCCCTTCAAAGCAGCCGTCAGAATAAAATTCACTCAAAATACTTTTAATTTTTGGGATCTTCATGACGCAAATACAGCAAACAACTGGCAAAATGGACCTCATTTTTAAATGAAAAATTGTGGGTACCGAAGAAACGCTGTGTCAAATGGCTTTTTGCTATAATTTTTTGGCTCGATTTCACATCAGAGATGTTTCGCCAGCACTTAGTACAAAAATTCTTCTTGAGCGCGACGGAAGACTACTTTTCTCTCTTTTTTCAGAATTTAACAATGTGTATCCAGAGGTATACGGAGTTGGGAACCTAAATAATGCACAGAATAAAAATTATTCCTGTTTAGCTTAAATAATATTTCAGCGAAACAGTTATACCTGGCATAAAACAAACTGAATGCAAACGACTGCACTAGATAATAAAACTTAGCTTTTTTATACAAAATTCCATAACGTGAGGCGAGCAGTTATATGCAGAAGCATGCATTAACACACTTTCTGTTATGTTGCCCCAAAGTTGATGCGTATATAACTATTTCCCACTCACATCGGTGTAAAACATGCACATTCATACATTGACACAACTTACGAGAGATGAGGCATTTTTGTCTTTATTCCAGCCATTTTAAATCTCCCCTTAGAGCTAATGAATAATACAAATATCGAGTACAGCAAATATTGTCATTTGCTTATTATCCGCTTAGGAATTCAGTAAGAAAATTTATAACTGCAAATCTTCTAATTATTTTTTTATTAATATTAAATTGTTTTCGAGATTATATTATATAAAATTTGAAAAACAGTAACCTACAAAAGCAACTTAATTAATTATATAGGTGGTACAGGCTGTGAAACATAAAGTACGGATAAATTTCCCCAAAACTACATTGTTTACATTATTTTTATTCAAAATTGAACGTTTATTCTGAGTTTTATGATTCATTGAAGAAACAAAATTATAAAAAACTTTTTGATATTATCAAATTATAGAACTCATAATATCAACGATATTTTTTAGCAATAGCTCATGCGCAACTTAAAGTATTATTTCCACACAACTATAAAGCCAGAGCGCAGTAACTGGTGAGAAATGAAACTCTTAGTCCCTAAGTTTTCCTTACGTATAAGCATTTAAGGTATAAGGATGTTCAAATGAAAAGGTACGAAGCGTCATAAGAACGTAACCGTTAACATATTTGCCTATGCCGCTATGGGAGAACGTAGCGACACATCTAGGGATGCGATTGGAGTCGCCGGCGTGGATCGGAGCATGCGCGGGCGCCCGCATGCGCAGGAGAGAGCAGAGGCTTTTATAAAGAGCGCCGTCCAATTGACGCGGCAGTGCGTGTGAGGACAGGATGGCGTTCACATTGCAAAATTCGACGATTGAGGAACAGCAGGGCGTTATCCGATTTCTGACAGCGGAAGGTGTTAAACCGGCCGCTATTCATCGCCGGATGGTGACCGTATATGGGGAAGACTGTGTGTCCGACAAGTCAGTGAGAAAATTGAGTGCCCGTTTTCGTGCAGGCCGTGAGAGTTTGGTTGATGACCCGAGACCAGGTCAGGCAAACACAGTCATCACGGCCGATCTCATCGACAAAGTGGACGACCTAGTGAGAGGTGATCGGCGTGTCACATTGCGAATGTTGGCGGTGGAGGTGGATGTCAGCGTTGGAACAGTGTGGACAATTGTTCACGACAGGTTGCGTTATCGGAAGGTGTGCGCGCAGTGGGTTCCGAAGCAGCTCACCGACCAGCAAAAGGAACTGCGTATGGGGCTAGCACTTCAACATCTGTTTCGGTATCACGAAGACCCCGCTTTCCTGGAGCGGATCGTCACAGGTGATGAGAGCTGCCACTACGAGCCAGAGACAAAGCGGGACAGCATGCAGTGGAAGCATGCCTCGTCACCTCCCCTAAAAAGTTCAAAGCCGTGGCGTCAGCAGGCAAGGTGTTGCTCACCGTCTTTTTCGGCGTCCAAGGTCCACTACTTGTTGAATTCCTCCAGCACAGACGAACCATTAACTCCGATGTGTACTGTGAGACACTCCGAAGCCTACGCAGGTCCATCAAGAACAAAAGACCGGGGCTGCTCATGGAGGGTGTGGTTCTGCTCCATGATAACGCGCGTCCACACGTCTCCAGGGTCACAAACGCGGAACTGGCCAAGTTCCAGTGGGAGAGAGCTTGACCATCCGACCTACAGCCCGGACATGTGTTTGGTCCCCTGAAAAAACATCTGAAAGGGAAGCGCTTCCACTCGGACGACGAACTCAAGAACGCTGTGCAGGACTGGGTCTCGTCACGGCCACAGGAATTCTGGGAACAAGGAATCCTTCGGCTGTAAGATTTTTTTCAGAGATAATACATTTATTTATTTTTGATTACATCACTCAAATTTTGCTGCATTGTAGGCTTTACAAGTTATCACAACCGCAGTACATCTACCATTTTCTAACAGATAGAGAAGTCCATCAACTTGCTAAATTGAATCAGAAAATTCTACCAGTGGAAATAAAAGAGAATGATTGAAAAAGTACGAATACATGAAAATAAATTCACGATTTCCTTAAGTCTGTTTTGCTTGCCATGTTGTAATCATTATGTTCCTGTAAATTAGTAAACGAATTGAACTGATACTCTCTGTCGGTCAATGACGAAAGCTGGGGTATGTCCCACGTTAAAAAGCTACTTCTGCAAACATTGGAGTAAAATAAATCTTATTTAACATGATTGAGAATCCAGCTTCCTCGAACATACAACATTTTGCTTTTATTTACGTTAATATGCTTTTGTATTTATTTGGACAAATTTGATGTTTAAGGTTTAAAAATTAAAAGAACACGAAATTTGAAGGATCTTTTCTACTAATGTAATATGCTGCCAACGAAATTTGAAAGATAAATGACAAGCTGAATAGATACTAAAGGAATTTATAAACGTTCGTAAGGAGATCAGAACCTCGGGTAAGCTGTTTTAGTTTCTGATTCTGTTGATATCACGAGCTGAAACCACTTCGTGGTGTCAACACGTAGGTGACTCCCTACTCTGTAAGACTGCTGATCTTTTATGTAATATATCGTTATTTTGTTGTTATTACATAGTGCCTGGTTTCACTTTTCAGTTTAATTTTTCATACGACAAATTTTTTAATTCTGAAAGTGGGATTTTTAAAACAGAACAGTTTGTAATTAATTAAGTTCATGTGTCAATGATTTTGTATAATAATGGCATATGTGTTTTTATTTTTATTTTCTATATTCTTAAGGTACTTAAGTATTCTTTTCACCGTTAAATTATCCAAACAAATTCGCTGAATAATCTCCTGAATTGCAAGTTTCTTGGTTGCAAAGAACTGATACTAACACCGGTTCCTAAACTCGCTCTGGAAAATTAAGTATAATATTTTGAAGTAATAATGTTTTGAATTTCAGATTCCTTCTAGCGATATGATTTCACATTTTCTTTATGATAAATCTGTCATCTGTTACTAAATAGTGAATACAAAATACCAAATGATCTTATTTCATAAGTAAGATCATTTTTGTCCGTTTCATATTTCAATTGTGAACGAGTTTCCAATATAATTTGTAGTTTTCCTTTATTGCTCAAAACTTTTCTCATCATATATATTCCTTTTGTCAATAGGAGCGAACAAAATGCAAATGTTTCCTGTTACACTATTTTATCTGATTCTGTCGTTAGAAACAGTCTCTTATCAGATTACTGAATTTCAAAAATTCAAATTTCATTTTCTGATTAGTTTTTTAACTACTGATCACTGGATACCAGTTTCTGTAATTATGGAGTGATTTATATGTCTATGTAGGTACGTCAAACATGAAACAACATATAAGCATTGCTATCAAACATGAATCACTAAGAAATTCCATAAACATGAAATTATTAAAATATCCTATAAAAACGAATCATTATTTAAAGAATTCTGTTAAGCATTCTTCTCATATGCTTTAGATGTTTACACTAATGTCAACCACACTGAAGACGTTTTTTCTTAAATACCAATTATACAAAGTCGAATTTCGTCCAATATTTTTACATACTCACCATCATGTTTTGGCACTGTCGGGTAATGTGTTCTGGAGTTGTTATTCCTTTCAAAATGTATTTCCTATTGGGAAATAATCAATTCATATTTCAATTTTTATAAACAAGAACGACAACTGAAAGCTTCGGGCGTAGAACGACGAGATTAAAAGTTTTGAAATATACATTTATCGTAATACAACGAATAATTTTGATCCAGAACAATCATTACAAGCATCTTTTGCACACCTTTTCTATATCAGATTATTTAATCCTACACATTCCAGCATGTTTAAAGGAATTTAATTGCTGCCAATATTTTAACGGACATTTGAGAGTGTAGTTGCTAAACATTCAGGGTTCTTTCTTTGCAGAAATGCCAAAGTATCTACATATGGATGTTTTAGGACTTCAAAACTATCCCAATATCCCAAATTTTTATGTAATTTTTTCTTTCATCCTCGACACACAAATATTTATAGATGTATAAACGTCCCTTTAAAAAACTGCTCAATATGTTATTTGTCTTTATCTCCAGAAATGTATTTTCTCTTTCTTAATTTTTTAATGAGCAGGAAGGTCGAAATGCACTCAACTGGTAATGAGAAAATCGGATTCAGAGAAACCAACATGGTTTCTAAAATATGTGGTGGATATTCAACTTTAGAATATGAATGAGTGTTCAGAAGTTCCGTTATTGCTGATGGTTTTAATGTAAATAGAGTTAAAACTGAAGAAAGATGCCTTCTGATGTTTGTGAGATTTACAGGATGTTAACGGTTCAGTATTTTCAAATGTCCATTGTCACCTCTATGCTAATAAAACGTTTGATACAGTCCAATTACTGGTTTGTTTCTTCATTTTGAATTCATGCCAAATTTATTACCAACACAAAAAAGTTTTTCATCACTTCTTATGAAATGCAATGCATTTTTATTTACATTAAAAGCTCTTATTTAGAGCCAGGATATCTCGGGAGGACGAGGGATTTTTTTATGTTTTACGCTAAACAGATCTATTGAACCACAAAGCGGGAAACGTAAGACGTGTGAAGAAATTAGATAAGAATAACAATGCAAAAGCTGATAAACATTCTGATACTGGCTCCTGTGGAACCCCTCCCCCTTTACGAAACTTTTCGTTCTATTTAAACATTTAATAAAAGTATTTGAGTTGAAAAACTGGCAATATCTGAATTAAATGTCAATATTTCGCTTTCTTGATTAATCTGTAAGATACAGTAATAATAATCTGTTAAAACATATAATTATGGAAAGATTTTATATGTCAGCCGGACATCAGTAAAAGCTACAGGTTTTCTTACTAACCCTGCACTCTCCGATCTAGAAAATGCTGGATCCACCAGTGCATTCTGAAAACACAAATTAATCTGTGTTGTGCAAATAATTTCTTACACAGACTAAAAGTACCGTATGATAAACCAATCAGGGGAGATATCAAATTTAATTATATTGTACCTCAAATACACTGCGGTTCAAAATATAAGGACGAACATGAAGTCTGACGATTACATAGCGTCATAAGGTTAAAAGATCTTGCGGACATATGCACAAGCGTGCGGTGCAGCGAATGAACACGTTCCATGATGCGCAATCAGTATGCAAATTAGCTGTGAGCACGTGACTCTTGCCGAGGATGTATACAGACAAGAGGCCACGTTGTGACTCAAATGTGTTCATCCTGTTTTTCATATGTTTCCGCAACGAAGAGAGAAACTGCGTGCCTGCTGTAACAAAAGGATTTCTCACAGATATCATGTGGGTGATTTTTCAAGAAGACGAATTTTCCAAAATCTCGAAGAAGGCCTGACTGTGACCGATGTTGCAGAGAGTTTGGAATAGCACACAGCATAGAGTCGAGGTTTTGGTCAACGTACAGGGAACAAATAACTACTGCTAGATGTTTTACTGGAAGTCATTACCGCTATACGAATTAGCGGGATGACCGTTACCTCGCCATAAAGTCAAAACGGAGTCCGAAACTTATTGCGGGCCAGCTGGCTAATCATCTCCAAGACAGCACAGGTGGGCGAATTTTGCGCCAAACCTTGTTATGACGTCCAAATGCAGCAAGACTATATTCTCTAAAACCCGTACGCTGTCTATCAATACCCAGAACGCATTTTACAGCATGCCGCTAATGGTGTATGTCTCACGTTGACTGGTCTTCAGATCAGTGGGCCAAGATAATGTTCACACATGAAAGCCACTTTTGTCTTTCGTCGGATTCCAAGCGGCAGTTGATCCGGAGGGAAATTGAGGCTGCACATGATGTCAGGAACATCGTTGAATGAAAAATATATGGCTGTCGCGACTTCATGATTTGGGCTGGTATCATGGCAAATGGGCGTGCGAATCTGCAGGTGATGTATCAAGGGAAATCAGAATGCAAGTGTACTGCAATAATATTATTCTTCCCCTCGTTCATCTGTTTCATGGTGCTGTAGACATAGATTTCACTTTTATGGACGAAAACACCAATCCCCACCGCACAGTAGCTTCGGATGAAGTATTGGCTAGTGAGAATATCCGTCGGGTGTAGTGGCCAGCGTGTTACTCTGATCTAAATTAAATCGAACATGCATGGATGCTCTGGGGAGACGAGTTGCGCAAAGGAAACCCTCACCGGAAACCGTTCCAGCACGTATTAGGGCTCTCCAGAAGGAGTGGGGCAATTTACCCTTAAGAGCTTCCAAACCCCTTAGTTCTAAGGATGACACACCAATACAGGGGCGGCTCTTGCTATGGTGCTGTGTGGCTGCAGCCCCCCCTCCCTACCCAAAGCAGTTTTTTTCATGCCGTACCAAGACAGAGACGTTTTGTGAACACCGCTGTAAGTTTTTCCAGCATAATGCCACGACTGCAGCTTTCTGAACTCAACTGGAATTTTTCCCTGCATAACACCACTGGGAGCGGAAAGAACGTTGGCGGACTGCTCTCCGTGCAGCCCTGACGGCTATTGAAACCAATTCATGTGGAAAACTCTGCTTATTCCCACATCAGTTCGTTTCCTTTGAATAAAACTTCCCTGGGGACTGCATTAATGACAACTCTCGCTAGCAAGGTTGCTCGCGAATGCAGTATCTCGTTGGGTAGGAATGCATCGTCGGGCCTGTGTGCTTTGTTGATTAATACGGTTTTTGTGCTTCCGAATAAGAAATAAAATAGGGGAATGAATTAAAAAAAATAATAACGAATGTTGAAATAAAGTATTAAATAAAATACGTTTGAATGTATTACTCAACTTGGTTTTTTTCTTCCAATTTTTAGTTTGTTCCTGCTTTTATTCAACGTAATAATTCAAACAAACGGACAGCATCAGCACAGGCTCAGTAACTTAGCTTTCGAAGTGATATCGGGATATCAACCAAATTGAGCTGCATCCCCCCCATCTCAGCTTATCACGAGCCGCCACTGCACCAATACCAAACATGTATTGTCGCACGAGGCGGACACATATCCTGCGAGGACTTCGCCATATAGTCTCCTTAAGCAGTTCTGATGGATGAGTGTCACCAGAACATAGATGAACCTGTACCTGTTCCGATTTTAATTACATATTACTCATGATTTTTCATGTGGTGCGTTTCATTTCACTGTTGCGATTACAATCCGTACCACTTACAGCAGGTAATAGCATGTATCACTTAAAACTCTGCTCATCCGACTTTCACATTGCAAATCGATGCCGAAACTTTTAAAATTTATATATGTCGCGCAGCCCACAACCTCGTACGATTTGCATACACACTCACGGTCAATGAAATTTGCGCATCTAGAAAAAACATGCTATAACCGCGAAACTTTGCAAATAGCTAGAGTGTGTGCTGGTATGCAAATGATCCACGTTTGGTGCGATTGCGCATGACCGCACACCCTGTGGTGGCGCTGCAAGCACGAACCGGAGTGTAGTCGATGCCCATGAAAGCGAAAAGCACTAACCGACGCAAGCAAGAGTATAGAGTGACACGAATGCCGGGTAGACGCCAGAGACGTCGATTTACGCAACTTACGGATTTTGAGACAGGCCTGATCATCAGGCTGAAAACCGCAGTGTGGCCGGCGGGCCGTATAGCACGCCACATGGATCGATCTGACCATACCGTCCGACTGTGTTCGGAGCAGTGGACATATGATGGCACTGCCACACGGCGGAGCTGCTCCGGAAGGATCAGCAGAACCACCGGTAGAGAGGATCAATGGATTATGCGCCAGGCACGAACGGATCAAACGGGGACTCCGTCCACTACACAGGCGAATGTAGCGGATCCTGTGTGCCCACGAACCATTTCCCGAGGCCTTACACAAGCGAATCTGCAATCCCAGCTGCTCTTAAGTTTGCTACCATTAACATAGGATCATCGCCGGCTCCGCGTTCAGTGGTGCCAGGCCATAGTGACGTGGAACGCTACAGACTGGCGACGTATCGTGTTTAGCGATGAGTGCCGCTTTGTTTCGGGGACAGATGATCATCGTGTCCGGGTGTGGAGGTCCCTATGTCAACTGCACAATACCAACCTCACTATCGAGCGCCACACCTCCCTTGCCCCCTCCCCCTGCAGGCATTATGGTCCAGAGAGTCATTGCTTACTATAGCTGGTCAGCTCTGGTGGTAGTACATAGATCATTGACGAACCAGCGGCATGTGGATGAGGTCCTAAGGCCCCATGTGTTCTCCATTCCTGGCCGGGAATCCAGGTGCCCTATACCAGCAAGATAATGTCGCCCGCACACGGCTATGGTTTGCCCATGACTGCCTATGTCATGTCCAGACACTTTTATGGCCTTCCCGCTCCCCGGACATGTCCGCTATCAAGCATGTCTGGGACGAGTTGAAACGCCAGCTGCCGCCGCGCCGCACTATCCGGGATTTGGAGCATACCGTCCAACACGTGTGGGCCAGTCTGCCACAGGACTACCTCGGGCGTCTGTTTGCTTGTATATCTGACCGTATTGCAGCATGTATCGCCTCCATGCTGGACCGTACTGCAGCATGTATCGCCGCACGTGGCGATGCAACGCGCTATTGAAAGTGACCGTACTGCGAGCTACAGATCCCTCTGTAATTGTCATGCAGCTCTGTTTTTGCCATCATGTGTATCATTCATCTGTTTCATTACTTCCATAAAATTTCAGTTCAATCCTATGCTTCCTTCTTGGTGCGTAAATTTCATTGTCCGTGAGTGTATCTACGTGAACTTTTCGGTGCTCCGATTTTCATGTTGAGTAGGGTAACTTTTAAGGTGGATATTACATTATCTCACAGTGATTTTTTACATTCGTTTCCATTAAATCAATCGTGTGCCGAAGGCCAGAAATATAGTGATGAATAACCCGTATTCTGAACAACATCCTTACATCGTACGGAAACCTTCTTTTAATTCACAGCCTTATCCTAAACTTTCGCCAATCTGCAGGACACGCAATCGTCGTCGAGTGGACGAGTTTTTAGGGTGATGTCTTTTCACGCTGAGGCTTTGCATTTGAAGACCGGGAAAGGCACGAAAGTAGAGTTTGTCGTTTCCCCTTCTCTCAACAAGTGGATTGTCTCCCAGTTGTTTTTCTCTAATGACATCATAACCTGAGATAGAACCATATACTGAACAGTGGGTTGATGAACATTTTTTTCAGGTTAATAGAATGAGAGAAAAAATATCCTTTCCCAAATATTCCGTATGACACAATGGAATTTTTCTGTAAAAGGAAAAATGGATATGAAATCAGTCAGGTACTAAAAAATCTGTTAAATAATAAGTCTTACTGCATGCCAAAAATTGAAACAGAAATACTTATTTGGCCCTCTTTCTAAGAAAAACTGTTTTTGCTAACTGTTACAGTAATTGCATCACTGTCACAGTTTCGGGGTAAACGAATCTGTGAAAAATTCAACGTAATGGTAAGACCTTAATTTTCGTTTTTCTCTGATAGGAACAGATGGATGTCATAGTATGAAATCAGCTGTAAAGGATATAGTACTTCCTATTGTTGCATTCTTCAAACTACTAAAAACAAGCAGTTCTGCGACACTTAATGCTATGACCTTCCAAATATAGATGCCAGACAATTGTAAGAATAAGTAAGGTACAGTGTGCATTCTTTAAAATAGAAGTGTCTTACTTTGGTTATATACCGGGGTTGGGAAAAATAATGCGAACATTAATAAGGTGTTGGACCATCATTGTCATTTAATACAGCTTCCAACCTTCTTGGAATGAATTAATACAGTTTTTGAAAAGTGTCCAATAGAATATTGTACACTGCTGGACAACTGCTAAGGACGGATCATAAACGGCTATATAGCGCATAAAAAGTAAGTGTGGTTGGATGCCAAGTGAAATAAAATAATGTCAGAATGCCAGGACATTACAAGAAAGACAATTTATTGTGCTCTGAAATCCAGAAGACTTTGGAACGTGTTCAAGGGACAAACAGGCCATTTTGCGCAGAATACGTAAACGTGAAAAAATGCAATTACCGTCCGCAGGCGTTCCGGCGTAAGATGTCAATACGGGATATGGCCACCATGGAGGGTGATGCAAGATTCCATACGTCATGTCATGCTTTGCACAACATTATCAAGCAGCTGTTGGGGTAATTTATCCCATTCCTCTGTCAGTGCACGGATGAGGGTGTCCTTGTTTATTGGAGGGCATTGGCGACCAGCAAGACTCCTCCCCAAAGCATCCCACACATTTTCAATGGGATTCAGATCTGGAGAACGTGCTGGCCATACGAGGCGTTGAATATCCTCGCTCTCAAGACACTCCTGGACAGCGACTGTTCGATGACATGTTGCGTTGTCGTCCATGAAAATGAATCTATCACCGACAGCACCACGAAACATGCGAACATGAGGTAGCAGAACATCATTAATGTATCGTTGGCCAGTCATAGTCCCAGTTGGAAGCACATAGAGGGACGTACGGCCATTGATCATGATGCCAGCTCATACCATGACACTACATGTCGGATATCGGTCCCTTTCCTGTATGTTTGCTGGACAATATTCAGTACCACTATCACGCCAGATCAGTTGTTGTCGACAATCAGACGATAGACTGTATCTACTCTCATCTGAGAAGAGGACAGCAGACCAGTCGTTATCAGTCCAATTGCGATGTTGATGGCATCATTGCAAACGGGCGGTACGGTGACGTCTGGACAATGGGATGCACACAACAGGACGGCAGGCGTATAGTCCTCCTTCATGCAAACGTCTGGCCACAGTTTTTCGGGAGATCCGCTTGCCAGTAGCAGCCATAAACTGATTTGATACCTCACTAGCTGTGCTGCGCCGGTGTCTTTTTGTTGACAGCACTATGTACCGATCTTCTGCAGGTGTCGTACTGCGAACACGACCTCTCCCGTGACGTTTGCTACACTCTCCATTTGTTTGAAATGATTTCCAAAGCCTTGAAACAACACTGTGGCTGACGTTGAACTCCCTGGCAACATCTGTTATTTTTCGCCCTTCTTCAATCTTGCCAATAATACGGCCACGCGTAAAATAATCTAGGTGATGTTGGGAAGACATACTGAAAATTGCAAGTTCGTCAGTTGATCCTTTCCCTTTCAACTTTGCGTTTGAACAACAACGGTCAATACGCGTCAAATCCTTTATGCCTCTTATCAGCGCTATGACGTCACGAACAAGTTCGGCAATCCAAAATTTGCATACGCACAACACGTCTTACTGTATCCCGCACTTATGCTAATTTCCACATTTTCCTGCCTTCCATTTTATGGCTGCTATCGTTGCTATTGTCATCCGTCCTTAGCAATTGTCCGGCAGTGTACTATTTGTCAATCACAATGTCAGTCAATTTCTTCAGAAATGTTGGAGGACGGAATCTGCTTCTTACTCTCTTCTTACAAACTGCCCAAAGTGGTTCGATGGTATTCAAGTGAGCTGATTGAACTCGCCAGGTCAGATGTTGAAGATCACATTGGTGCTCCTGAAACAGTGACTGAACTGTTTTGGGTATGTGTATTGGTACACTATTATCTTGAAAAATGGCATCATTGTTGGTAAATGGCGTTTGGACCATAGGGTGCACCTGATCACTTAAATTGTCCAAATACTCGATGGAAGTAACTGGACTATTTAAGGAAACGATGGAGCCAGCCGAATGCCAAGATATAGTCGCCCAAATCATGACAGGTCTAACTCCATGTTTGGCAGTTGGAACCAGGCATTTTGAATTGCGCGCTTCCTTGGCAGTTCTCAATATATGAACCCGATCTACTGTTGGGAATAACGTAAATGAGCACTCATAGGACCATATCACACGCTTGCAGTCATCAGCTGTCCAGGATTTATGTGACACCATCGTTTTCGCATTGTAGCGTTGGTTTCTGTAATTAAAGGTTAACAATTGCAGATATTCCATGGATGTTGGCTTTGTGAAGTTCTTTGCTGACTGTTTTTGTGGAAACGAGGTCTTCCAGGTGGATATTGATTTCGGCTGTAACTTGTGCTGCAGTAGTTCTGTGTTGGTTGGACACAATCCTGGTTAGTGTTTGACGATCCCCTTATTCAATCTCAGTTTTCGCCCACTGTTCTTTTTCTCAGATGAATTCTTGCCATGCTGTGTGTATGCAGTCAAAACCGTATAGACTGTTGCACTTGAAACACTAAACGATTTGGCTGTTATGGTTACAAACGCTCCTGCTAACCGGTTCACACGAATAATATTAACCCCTATGATCATGGTGTTCAAATTAGTTTATCCAAACCCTGTATAACGGATATGTTATCGATTATGCGCAACTGATAATTTTACGATTAAACAGCAAATTTATGGATTTAAAACCTTAATCATTGAATCATGAGAGATTGAGTCCATTAATCACCCCACAACAGTCACACATGTGTCTGTGTGTGCATACACACTACCGTTTGTGAAAATTGCAACACCAAGAAGGAAGCATGCGATTCGAATGAAATTTATAGCACACATTACTGATATGACTGTACATAAGTGATTTAATTTTCAGAATAGTACAGCAATTTTTACCTTCAAAAATTAGTATCTTGTTAAGTCTCCGCAAGCTGCAATGAGAGCTACACGGCGTGGCATTGAATCCAATAGGCGTTGATATATGCCTGCGGGGTGGCATATGTACGAGTCCACAGATCATTAGTACTGACCGCTGGAGGACTTTGATGGGCCAATTTCCGAGTGATCATATCCCAGACATGTTCAATAGGTGGCATGTCTGGTGAACGTGCAGGCCAGGGAAGAAGCGGTATCTGCTGTGCTGCGAAGAGGACTTGAACATTTCTAGCAAACATGTGCTCTGGCATTGTTCTGCTGGAATATAGCGCCAGGAGTGCTCTGAAGGAAGGGTATGACTTCTGCCTGTACAATTTCCCCGATGTAGCAGTCGTTGTTGAGATTGACCTCAAGTCGCAGAAGCCGAGATTGCGAAAGGTACCCAATGGCACCCCACACCATCACGCTTGGTGCTCGACCCGTATGACGCTCGGCAGTGCATGATGGAAGAAGGAGCTCACCGCAATACCGTCTAATGCGTATGCGGCCATCATGGTAGTCCAAGTTGAATCGGGACTTGTCCGGAAACACGACATGTTGCTAATCAGCACGCCATTGCTTGTATTGAGAACCCCCATTCCTGCTTGAGGAGTCGATGGTTCAGGGTCAAGGGAATCCGCAGAAAAGAGATGCGTGCAACCAGTACTTTGTGCAGCAGACAGCGTCGAACTATTGAGGTAGACAATGCCACACCTCTTGCAGTGCTCCACTGTTGTGTTAACACTTGCGAAGATGCGGAACGGTTCGTCACTGCCATGTGGACGAGGTGTCGGTCATCCCGCAGTTTCGTTAAATTTCTCGGTCCACTGCCAGATTGTTGATGCACCTGGTTCTCCTCGGTCCGCTGCCGACACACGCGAATCACTGTCGTGGCGTTATATACCGTCCGAACCGTAATTTCGCGGTACGAAAATGCACCTTCACGCAGACCAATCATCGTACCTTTTCAAACTCTGTCGTATAGTGATATTACGCCCTTCGTCATCGCCGAGTCATTATTGAACCCTGGAGACCTTTTTACAACTCGCTGTCCGCGATGCACTACTGGTGTGTTTCCTAAACATTATTCACTTTGTACCCCTCACTCAACTGTTCAGAGGATGCTGCCGGGCCCAGACATGCGCAATGACTATGCACTTCTTATCATTTGCATGCCCTACCCGGCGCTGCATATCCTGTAAAGGTCCATTTTACACACATTGCTGCACATTCAACTGTAATGTACTTATTTTGTCCTAATTGGAATCTAATGTTCTAATAACTATTTATTGTTTTATTAATTTTTCTTTAAATTATCTTATTGTATTGTTATTCTTGATTCGCGGGTTTGCAGCAAGTTTTCTGTTTTAATGGTTGTGTACGCAGATACATTTTATTTTTATACAACTCTGGGCACAGGTATATTAAGCCTGAACCACATGGTCCCCAAAATTGTTTGCGCTCCCGAAACAGAAATGTTATCATAGCTGCGGGGTTTTACGTAAGATACAGCAAAACAATTCTTTTATCCCTCTCATCTCAGAAGCTCTGTCTGTAAGACTGTTACTTGTAATAAGCGCTCGCTTCTAGTGCTTTATTCTCTGATCCATTACCAAAGACATGATGGGGAAGGGCCAGTTCCTTTGACACGGAAATCATGCCACTGTATAGGAACAAGGAGTTAGAATAATACTTCTGGAGATGTCCTGAGTCTCTTAACCGTGAGCCGCTAGGTGTAAGAATTTGACGTTGTTTACATGATAACTGTGTAATTTCAGCTGTATGTATTTTGGAATTGCGTAGTTTGAACTATACTTACACGAGTGACGTTTTCAATTCTAACGTTATGTTTTGTTCAGAATTCGCACTAACGTTCGCGTATTTCAATTTAAAATGAAAACAGGGAGGATCCTCAAAATAATTAAGAGTTTTATAAATTCAGCATTTTCTCACACAGCGGCAGCAAGTTATGATGCGAAATTGGAAACATTTGCGACGAAAGAAGGCGAGTTGGAAACATTTGCCACAAAACAACGCATTTTTTGTTTTCGGCCAACACACAATGCAATGCAATAGCTTTGAAAACCATCAGCTGTCCCACACTTTGACGGCAGTCGCTCGCGGTTATAGGCTTAACGCAAGGTGGTGCTGATCTTATTGATGAGGACATCTCCAGATATCTTATTCTAACCTCACTGGGTAGAAACAACTTACTCAAACATTTCCTCTGTCCTTTCTTAGATTCGTCGTCTTTGTTATATCCCTTTTAGCAGGAAGAAAGGATTAGTTTTAATAATCCCCCTAAATCACAACTTTGAATAACAAAGCCAAGTGAAAAGCAACTGTTCTGATATGCAAGATCAATCGTTCTTACTGCGTTCTGCCCTTTCCTCAGATAGAGAATATTCGTTCTAGCTGACTTCAGCCCAGTTTTCTAACGCAGAGTTAATTCGTTCTATGCGTTAAAGGGGTGATAGTTATAATATTCGTGAAATGAATATTTCGTCAGAATGCTTGGCTCACCCGGAGAAAACTGTTTGGTTTAGCCACACTTGCTGGCAGCTCTAGTGGCCGAGTGGTCAGAGACTCAGCCTTATGGATAATCGGCCACGTTGACTAGGATCGAGTTCTGGATAAGGCATGTTTGCTCTACTGCGTCTGTTTTCTCCGTTCACCAAGATATGTTGCTCTAAATTAGAGATGGGTTTCCCCTCATGGCTTTTGATAACACTACATACACACACGCAAACAAAAACACACTAGCCGTACATCAGATGGACAACTCACTTGGAAGCCGGCTAGAGTCAAAAAGGAAGGTGGGATGACAGTACAAAATTAGTACTTCCCTACTTGGTTATAGAGATATGTGTTTTAGTAGCATTTGAAGGCGAGAAAACAGTGCCAGGAAGTGCATGAAAAAAATCATAGACACACTCATATGTATACAGTATATATACAAACAATCTTTTTTGTTTTCAGTTTAGTAGGAAAAATTATTACCACTGATTACTTGAGTATTCGTTAGATTTCGCTTACATATACATAAAAACAAAGCTGTGTTTTACTTACGCAGTGTTTTAATTTAGTCTTTTATACTGTCTGCATTACTGGTGATGACCTGTTCCCATTGTTTCGTAAACTGTTAAATTCCCTTATCAAAGAAAGTAACGTCTGTGACGTATATCTCTAATTTTACCTTACTTTTGAGTTTCTATTCTTATGTAAATTTTGCTACTTTTGAGTTATATTTTCCAACATATAACTGAAAAGATGTAATAAGAAATTTAGGGGAGTGATAAGCCTTCTGAACGGCTTATCACTCACATAAATTTCCCATTACATCTTCGTAAACCTGACGGTGAGACACAGAGTAAATAAAACGACGTCGAAAGCAAAAGTGGGTGGAGAGACTGTAAAGCGTTGATACTATCGTCAGCAGGTATATTAATTGTCACTGTTAAATGAATACTGCAAGTGAAAAGTATATATATGATTAAGGGTGCATACGCGTATAACTGATGTCATAGCAAGACTGCTGATGTCTGTTCGCGTATAACTGATGTCTGTGGGCAAGTGACGGATTCTTATCATTCGCCCGAGATGGATCCGGGTTCGAATTCCGATGAGGCATGGATGTTGTGTTTGTGTTACGGCATTGGCTGTATCCGTTCCCTGGAACCAGTTGCCTTAAATTAGGCTCGGGCGACTGTTTATAGCCTACTGAACTATTTTCGGTTTGGAGATTTAACGACCACCGTGAACTACTCGAAATGCTTTAAGTAGTCGCCCGTCCCTACTATAGGGCAACTAAAGATCATTCATAAGAAAACCGTTGTATATACAACCGTTATTCATCCATTAATTTTAAGAGAGGTAAGTCTTTAAAAAAATGAGATTTTGAAACATTTGGATTTCTTTTCTTACTAAAAGCAAAGAAAATCCCAATTCTAAATTCATCTATCACAAAAAAATTCTCATATGAGTGGAATAAAACTTCGACAGTCTGCAGTAAAGAAGGTACTATGCCTATTACTTGAGAAACGAATTAAAAGAGTAATGCATGAAGGTAGCAAATATTATTTTCTGGAATTATATGCACTACATTTTCTAACTAATTGTTATTAAGTGCAATATTATAAGAATTTCATACATTATCAAGATGATACAGTTGGCTGCAGTCTTGGTGGTGTAATCTATAAATGTCAAGTTTTTTGAATACTCATGTGTGTACACTGTGAAAAATTTTCTGAAATTCACGAACCATTTCCCGTGATTCCTTTCTTTAACTAACGAAGCATATTTCTGATGCAACCGTGAAATGAGGGGGATAAAAGCCTGAATTTTCCTAAAACTTTGTGCAATTCCTTTCTTATATTTACGGTAAATTGCCCTTTCTAAGAGGTGTTAACGGACTGTTCGGAAATTTCAGAAACTATTCAGCAATTCCTTTCGTATATTAACGGAAAATTTTGTTATCACTTTTTCCGTATCCATATGACGTAAAAGAAATCCGGTAATATGAACAATTCACGGGAATAGTTGAGGTTTAACTACTAAATTAGTTGTATGATGTTTATGTATCAGTCTGTAGGTAGGTCCCTTAAGGCAAAAGTTATTATAGCTATCAAGAGTAAATTTTATGCTTAGGAGTTTTGTGAATACTATAAAGCAGTGCATTCGCCCTTTTCTTAAAGATAATGGAAGTCATTGTCAGTTTAAGAAAATCTCGAGTTCCAAAGCATTCCGTTATTTCAAAAGTAAAACACGATAAAAAAAAGACGTAATTTGTATTAAATCTTCCTACAGAAAAAATAAAATTATTACAAACGTATTCAGAAAAATAATGATGTCCAACAGAAAATAAAATGATGAACTCACCCACATTAATAACAATAAATAAACAAATAAGAATCGTGCAATTAGTGTTGTACCTTGCACGAGAGGGGTATTAATAAGAATTTGTGGCCCCGTGGTAAGACACCCACTTCGCGACCCCAAGGCCGCTGGTTAAAATCCCGCAGAAGCGAGTGAGGAAGGTTTGGCTGTCAGACTGGCACGCTGGAAGGAGGAATTTCCCGTGAATTCACGCCACTTATATTTCACAGTGCAAACACACATCTAGACTTCTTTTTGGAGGTTTAATGGACAATCTAGGCTTACACGAACGTCTGTACGTAACATGGTGGACGGCTATTAGATGTCCTTTTTTTTTTTTTTTTTGGTTGGAGGTTTAACGACCACCGTGAGCAACTCAATGGGCTATAAGCAGTCGCCCGTCCCTAATTTAGGGTCACTGGTTCCAGGGAAGGGAGAGAGCCAGTGCCGTAAGACAAACACAACATCCATGCCTCACCGGGATTCGAACCTGGACCCCGTTCGGACGAATGATCAGAGGCCATCGCTTAGACCACTGCGCCACCGGGGCGGCATTAGATGTCCTGATGACGTGTGATGGACATAATCTAGACTTCCATGGACGTCCGTTTAGTTTCTATACGTAACATGGTGGACGTCAAATGGACGTCTGTTAGATGTGATTGCATTGTGTGGGAAAATCGAATTAGACGTGACACACTTCCTGAGTTATTATGAAGTTTTTCATTCAATTTCTTTATTCATGTAAAAAAAGCATGGCATTTTTTATAACAACTGCATTTCAATTTTATTTATGGGACTGAAAATGTTATCGATGATGAAATCCTTCCTATTCGGTAGCGATGCTTTGGATAACACGACAGAGAAAACTCCCCGCAGGTCAACAGACAGGCATTCTAAACTGCAGTTCTCTTCCTCTCAAAAAGTCAAAATTTCGGACAGGCGTTGATCATCTCACTTCTGGTTCACTACACGTCCCACTTCGCATCAGAGCAGAGACATCACCCCAATCCTTGGCGTGACACTCAAAGCGGCACCCAAAACTGTGTCCCTCTGGGGGCCTTTAAAGTTACAGATTTGTTTATCACTTCCTTTAAGGGTCTAATCGTTAAAGTAAATTTGTGGGAAATTATTTAAAAAAATCCTCTTTTTTTTTTTTTGCTGTTGGGCAATTTCTTTGGGGAGGTCCGGACTTCCTGAACCTTCCGCCCCCCCCTCCCTGGATGTGTGCCTGCAGTGGTCCTAAATTGTTGACGGATGACTGCTTATAGCCCATTGAGTTGCTCATAGTGGCCGTTAAATCCCCAGTCAAAATTAAAAAAAAAGAGCGTATACGCGAACTTATATTGGAACTTACTGGCTTTCTTCGTACCTCAGAAGAACGGAAGTCAGCGTCGCTTTGAGCGTTTTGTAATTGACTATTGGAAGCTTAACAAAGTCACCAAACAGATTAATTACCCTTTGCCAGTCATAAGTGACGTTTTGCAATATCTGTCCTCCATCAAATGTATTTGTGGCATTGACTTGGCATCCGGATTCTGGCAAGTCGCCGTATATCCGGATTCGGTTGACGAAACAGCGTTCGTATTGCATGTTGGAGTCTTTTCATTTCCTCTGAATGCCTTTTGGACTCACTGCTGCGTCTGTTACATTTCAGCATCTCGATCATGGATACTGTACAACCTCGCGTCTTAAGTCCGCATGTACATACCTGTTTCGATGATATCATTGTCACTTCAGCAGTGGCGGCTCATGCCTATTGAAACAGATCAAGTTTTACGAAATGAGAATCCATGAAAGAGATGTATTGAAACAGATCAAGTTTTATGAAATGAGAATCCATGAAAGAGAAAGTCAATTCTTCTATCTTTCAAGGAAGCATAACGGTCAATGATGTCATCGTACAAGTTCGGATAGAGGTTCTTTTTGAATCTCTATGTTAGATGATCTTTGCTGTGAAATAATGTTCCTTAAGTAATTTTTCATTCTCTCCAAACAGGAAAAACTTCATTCTACTGGCGCAGTGGTTGAGGGTAAAGTAAGAACTAGACAAAGCAAGTTATACACTTCTTGGAATACATCGTCATGCGTATGTTCGCAACAACGTGCACACTGTATCATTTTCCGGGCCCTTTAAAGCACACAGAAAATAACAAAGAAACAGCACTGAAATTGAAACTTACAGTCACAGTTACCATATATTAACACAACAGACGAAACCAGAATCGTCCAAACTCAAAATCATGCTTTACTTGATCGAGGTGAAGTGACAACCAGTGGCGCGGGCAGTCACTCCAACTCGATCGTTGACGTTATTAATTGCCATAGCAATTCCCTTATTCAGTGAACTCCAGGTTCCTACTTCGGCGCTCTTGCCAGCGTGAAGTGATTTGAAACTGCGGCTAGTACCTCTTCACCTGACCTATGCGCAGCTACAAGGTCGTCTTTTTATCAGTTCGTAGTGCCATTTGAAACGGTGGGCTCACATTTGTAGCCTGTTTTAGAAACGGGAAAGCTTCGTTTCAAAGACACAACCTTTTCCAGAAATAATTACAGTAAGCGAAAAAGTGACTAATTTTTTAAAAATCCGCTAAATTAGTCGAACAATTTTTTTCATAAATTTTAGGAGAAGCGCGCTTTACCTGAGTAGCCGGCACTGCACATCTGAGACCTTTGAAGAACACAGGGGCGTAACTGGGCATTTCTGCGCCCAGGGCAAACCACTAAATTCATTCTCTCCCATCTATCTTTCGATCTTATAAATAACTAATTTAATAGCGTTTGTTACTATATATTCAAAAGTAAACGTTTCTCAACAAAACAATATTAAAAATTAACGTCACTCTCCTATGTTTTCTCTATGGGGAAACACAATCAGATTGACTTTCGTAAGGATTTTCCCAGCTCCTTAGGGCTGTGGGTACTACATCAAACGGACAGAATGCATCTGGCAGTCGTGGCTGGCTGTCGCAGTAGTAATCAAGTAGCGCCCGGAGAATCCTGAACAATGTGAACAAAATTCTTCTCTTGTAAACGTAGGTGCAATCTTACCTCCATATTTGAAAGTGAGCAATTAAGATCCCCTGAACATTTTGAGAAAGAAGTGCGAATTTTAATTTGCCAAAGTTACCGAAACTAGCGAAGCACATTGTAAGCAATCTTTATAAATGAACAAATGACAATGGCGCGAACAAAAAACTGTACTAGGAACTAGTGCGAAATTTAAATTCTAATCAGATTGTAAGTAGGGATTTTTGCGCCCTCCATTGAGCTGCGCCTGAGACGGCTGCCCCACTTGCTCCACCCTAATTACATCTCTGGAAGATCATCTTGACCTTTGATATCAAGCGTTTGAACTTCTTCATAATGCCGGCCTTTCATTGAAACCTAGCAAGTGCCAATACGTTAGAGACAAGCTTGTCTATTTAGGACTAAAACCTACCACATAAAGGTTAGTCACGAATCGTAGTGAACAAACAACGAGAGTGTCTCGCAGAACTGGAACGTCACACTCATTGAAGCCAAACTTCCGCTTAGTGTGAAAGATTCATTTGTATTGAGTATCGAACAAAGATGGGTCAGAAATAGCGTAACCGGTATGACTGGCTAAAGGTAACAGTTCCAAAATCACTTCCAAGGTATCAGAGTTTTGGCATTGCGTTATGAAATAAATCCTTTCTCCACCGGAGATTTTCACCCTTGACCGCTCAAGATAAACTGAGCGGAATTTTATTTCACCTTCTTTTTTTTTTTTTTTTTTTATTGAAGGTTTAACGACCACCGTGAGCAACTCAATGGGCTATAAGCAGTCGCCCGTCCCTAATTTAGAGTCACTGGTTCCAGGGAAGGGAGAGAGCCAGTGCCGTAAGACAAACACAACATCCATGCCTCACCGGGATTCGAACCCGGACCCCTTTCGGATGAACGATCAGAGGCCATCGCTTAGACCACTGCGCCACTGGGGCGGCTATTTCACCTTAATCCTGACGGAATAAAAGGTGGGAATGTGTGGCTGTGAAGCGCTAGCCTAATTTTGCAGAACAAGGGAACAGCAGTACCTTTTTATTTTTTTCTTCTTCTTCCATTTAGTGCAGTGAAAAATGTATTTCATTGTACTTTATTTTGTTTTGTTTGAGTGTTTAACGATCACCAGTGAGCAACTCGATGGGCTAAAGTCTCCCGTCCTTAAGTTTGGGCCAGAGAAGGAAGAGAATGTCGTAAAACAAACACAATATCCATGCCTCACCGGGTTACGAACCAGGACGAATGCTTATTTTTTTTTTTTTTTTGATTGGAGGTTTAACGACCACCGTGAGCAACTCAATGGGCTATAAGCAGTCGCCCGTCCCTAATTTAGGGTCACTGGTTCCAGGGAAGTGAGAGAGCCAGTGTCGTAAGACAAACACAACATCCATGCCTCACCGGGATTCGAACCCGGACCCCGTTCGGACGAATGATCAGAGGCCATCGCTTAGACCACTGCGCCACCGGGGCGGCGACGAATGCTTAGAAGCTAGCCCTTAGACCACTGTTTACCAGTAAGGTAACACAACTTTGTATGTGTTTGTGGCGATCCAAGCACATCGTGCAAGTAAATGTACGTACCATCTTAGATATTTTAAGAACTTAATCAAAAACGTCGTATACTGCGTTGAATCGCAATATTCACAGCCCGATGGAATATCTATTATTGCAGTGTGAATCCAACTCTGCCGCCCCGGTGGCTCAGTGGTCTAAGGCGTCGGCCTCTGATCATTCGTCCGTAAGGGGTCCGGGTTCGAATCCCGGTCAGGCATGGATGTTTTGTTTGTCTTTCGGCACTGGCTCTCTCCCTTCCCTGGAACCAGTGACCCTAAATTTGGGACGGGTGACTGCTTATAGCATATTGAGTTGCTCACGGTGGTCGTTAAACCTCCAATTAAAAAAAAAAAAGAATCCAACTCTGTGGAGAGATCCGTGCCTATCTACTTCATGTAGTCCCTACGGTCATGACATCTTTGGACCACAGACCTTCAATCCCTTCTTTGTGACTTTTTATTTACGAAAAAACTGGATTGCCGCCTAAGTCTCTTGTTTAACCATTCGTTCGAGATGCGTCTGGGTTCGGATCCTGAATAAAGTATGATGGTGTGTTTGTGTTACGGAACTATCTCTCTTCCTTCCCTGAAAGTAGTGGTCCCAAACAAGGCCACATGGCTTTGTTCTAAATTAGGAACTGGCATTTGCTTACGACCTATTCAGTTGTTCACGGGTGTCGATAAATCGCAAAAAAAAAAAAAAAAAAAAAAAATATATATATATATATATATATATATTCTTCTATATATATATATATATATATATATAGAAGAATCGAATTACTTGTGAGGTCCAAACAGTGTCCTGAAGACAATGTTTGTGAATTAGCAGACTTTTCCAGGAATAAACAACCTTTTAGTCAAACCGTGATTATAGTCTATTACCTTTTGATTTGGCAACACTAAATTCAGAGGCGAAGCAGAAGCTAAATTGCGTGATACATAACGTCGTAGGTTTGGGTTGGAATTTTGAAATTTTCCAAAATGTAAAGTGTTTTTGCAGTCAGAGAACAATGCACCATTGAACAACATTTGAAATCATTGTTTGCTAACTGATATTAATTTTAATTCACAGTTTCAGGTTTATTTACAAGAAATTTACTTAGTTGTTTGGTATAACTGAGTGAAACCATGATTAGATTGAACGACTTTGAAGTGAAGCAGGTACGTTTGTTGTTTTATTTGTGTAATTTGCACGATTCACCTGAAAATTTTAATTGTGTCTACTCAGAGTTATAGTCTTTAATTGTGTAATTAATTAAATACTGCATACGAGTAAAATAAGCAAAGAGGTGGGAAGAACTCTTGGCTACTTCCGCACACAAACCTCACACTCACCTTTATGATGGTATCTCTAGCGGGAAGTAAAAAACTGCAATTCAACGTATGAGTTACATTCAATATTGGACAGCGATCATTTGATTAACCTTATTTTTAATTGCTTGCAAATTCAACGGAAATCAGAGTTTCTGCCAGCAATGTAAGTAGATGAATTGAAGCTGTTTTTAGCTGGTCCATTGAAGAGTCCCTTCATTACTGTGCTGGGCTGGTGAGTGAGGACGGTGCACCCCTTCCGTCAGATATGTAAAAAGAACAAAAAAAGAAAAAAAAACTCTCTTGCACTGTACCCCACGTACACCTTTGGCAGGACTGTAAATAATCACAGTACCATACCTTTTGTTGAGACAAGGATATCTGATCCTGTGTGCTTGGAGAGGATATAACTAATGTGGCAAAGGTATAGTTACATCTTGTCTAGAACAAATGTAACTAAACTAACCATAGAAATGTAACTAAACTAACCATAGAAATGCCAGTGATTTGTAAACTTGTTCATTTGTGATCTTAGCTGTGGTATGCTTTTTTTTTTTTTTTTTGTGGATGATTTGTTTGAAATAAATCAAGCAGTTGAGTAAGTATTTCACAAATGATTCTTCCCTAAAAAAAAATGAAAAAGGTTCTGCAGAAGAACTTGTACATTAAAAGCTAGATAAGATTTCCTTAACAGTATTTAAAATGGAATCAAATGCAGTTAACAGTAGTTTTTAAATAATCTCGGAATCAGAGATAATATGCAGCAGTTACTCTGGCTTTTTTAAGGTTTTCATCAAATTTAATTTTTTTCACTGAAGTGTTAAAATAGTTCAAAAAGGTAATTGCCAATAATTTTGCCAAAACTTTTTTACCATCATCAAGACAAATATTTTTCATCCTGTTTTTCAAGCTTATTATAAAAGTGCATTCACTGTCCAAAAACATTAGGGGAGCATGTGATTTTGGTGGCATTATGCAAGCCAATATTGCATGATATTTTACCGAAACGTGGAAAACGCAAATCGAGTGTGAAGTAGACAGCTGAATCATGCATATCCATATGTAAATTAGTGTCTGCAATGTCAGAATGCATAAATCATGAACTGAGATATAAAAACAGCTACATTGAAGTTCCTATTAATATCCCCACTCTTCTTTTATGCTGGAGACTTCTTTTTGGTCACTAAGATTTACCTTCCCAGCCAGCTTTTTTTTTTTTTTGGGCCACTTTTGTCGACTTACCAGCTACTATTGTCCAAAGTGAAGGTTTTGTAGTAGCTGCCTTATTCTTTGGCATTTATTGTTACATTTCAGTTCGAACTATGTCTCAACAGCATGATTTACTGGAATCAATGGCATGGAGAGCTATTGGCAGCTGGAAGCAGGTCAGATACAGTGGGTGGTAGCAGAAGCCAGTGGAGTGTCATTTTCCAAGTGTGGACATGATTCCAAAATATAGAAAGTGTTTGAAGAAGGCAAGGTCAAGACCATCCACGAGCAATTACGGCAAGGGACGACATTTATCTATTGTTAACAGCTCGTTGGAACAGGCTGCAAAATGTTACTAAACTCCAGCTAGTGCTTCTTGTGTCAACAGGGTGCAGATTATCAACTCAAACTATCTGTAATCACCTTCACCAAAGTGTCCTTTATGCATGTAGATTAATGATGTGTGCCCGTGTAACTGCACAACAACGTATGGCCTTTAGAAACTGGGCTGAGGAATATTGTGGTTGAGGACACACGAGGAGGGTCAAATTTTCTTCTCTGACAAATTGAGATTTAGTCTGGAGTCTAGCAATCGATGAGTTTTTATTTGGAGGGAACCTGACACACAAACTAATCTAGCATTTGTGCAGGAAATATCACATTACACCAGACATGGATTGATGGTCTTAAATAGCATAAGTATTGGTGGATGTATGGACCTGATGCAGGACCCAGGACCTGATTCACAGAAGGCATTCGAGGCATATGCCTAGGGGCCCTCAGTGAAGACATTTTGAAGGTTGCAGCCATCGTACACGCCAACAAATGATAGACAATTAAGCAAATAACAGATTGCTGAGATATCGGAGACTATGTGTCAATGGATACTAACAGATGATCTGAAGATGCACCTGGTGTGTCAACACATTATCTCACTCATGTTAACTGAAGACCAGTTGGCCATATGGATGGAAATGGTGGGTGATCTTGTAACCACCGCTGACCAAGACCCACAATTTCTTAGGAGAATCATAATGGGGGATGAAAAATGACGCTTGCTGTTTGACCCGCAGATTAAGTGAGCATCATTTACGTGGAAATTGCCATCATCTCCGAGCAGGCAGAAATTCTGCTGAGATCTCAGCTAAGGTAAGATCATGCTAGAGATCTTCTTCGACATCCAGAGTATTGTTCATCTTGAATTTATCCCTGAAGGGCACACTGTCATTAAGGAGCTCTATCTGGACATCATGTAACATCTACATGAGTCCATCTGTAAGAAGAGGCCTCAACTGTAGTGTGATCAATTATGGGGGCTGTTGTACCAGGACATAGGTCACCCTCTTGTTTGGGAGTTTCTGGCCAAATCAGGAACTGTTGTCCTCCCACATCCACCATACTCACCTGAACTTTCCCCCTGTGACTTTCACCTCTTCCCTGAGCTGACACATCAACTTCAGGGTCGGCAGTTTTTGAGCGCAGAAGAAGTGAAAATGCATTGCTGGTTGCATTGAAGGACATTGCAAAGAATGGGTTCCAGAAGTGCTTTGTTGAACTCTACAGCCATTGGCAGAAGTGTGTTGTTGCAAGAGGGTTTTGTTTTGATGGAGGATGTGTGTCAGCTTGATAACTCTATCTATGGACTTACGGATCCAGTCTGGGAACTTTTGGATCCTACCTCATATATCAAGGAATGGCACTAGATGCGGTGTGCCATAAAAAAAAATTTCATGTTCCATAGATTCACCACTTGTGATATAACATCTCTTCAGAACATCAAAGAGAAGTCGTCACTCTTTCCACATTTGTAAGTGAGTCACAGAAAAATTCTTATCACCCACCACCGGGAATCGAACCCAGGGTCTTGCAGTTATGCGCCGGACATGCTACCACTGCACCCCAGCGACCTTAAATTCTCCAGACTTCCATACGACTAACTGCAAAACCACTTGGCAGGTTGCTTCTTGGAGCCCCGCACAATGCTGGGGATTCACCAAAGAAAATTGTGTGTATTATTATTCATTCGCCTCCTAGTTATTTGTTTCATTGCTGCTTACCATCTTTGGTGAATCCCCAGCATTGTGCGGGGCTCCAAGAAGCAACCTGCCAAGTGGTTTGGCAGTTAGTCATATGTGAGTCTGGAGAATTCAAGGCCGCTGTGGTGCAGTGGTAGCATGTCCGGCACATAACTGGAAGAACTGGGTTTGATTCCCGGTGGTGGCCGATGAGAATTTTTCCACGACTAACTTACAAACGTGGAAAGAGCGATGCCTTCTGTCTGATGTTCCTAATTCACGTCAATTGTGTGCATTAATTATCTTTTCAGAAATTGGAACTTCCAGTGCCCTAGATTGGGAATTGAACCTGTGGCTCCCAATTTTTGTTCAAGCATGCTACTATTACACCACCTAGGACAATGAAGTTCCAAGTAATTGAAACTAACAAGTTATAGCTTAGGAATATGAACAACTTTAGATTTGCTCTAGTCAAAGCAGTCCAAATGTTTCTCGTTGTGTCAATGACCATTTCAAATCCAGGAACAAATATAGATCACGAATCAGTAGTGCATCAGAAATCATCACAGAAATTAAGGAAGAAGGATTCATTTAAAGATACATGAAAAATTCACAAGTTCATTATTTTTAGTAATCAGATTGTAGTATTAAGTTGCTTTTACTTTGCTGCTTACATCTCGTTAGAAAAGTTTTGGATTTGTTCAGACTCTTGAGCTATACAGAACTGGAAAATTATATTTCCCAACATATCCTGGCATGTATTAGGTGTACAAATAAGTTTTAAAGCATTTTAAGACAACGCAACATGTCATTTGAGAGAAAACAACAATACCTTTATGAATCAAAATATGTGGCGTCATTATCTGTCAACTTCCATCAGTCAGGCAGCTGATGGATTCCAGCCATAAAGAATAGTTCATCGTGTGACGCGATGAAGTCAACTCATTTTTGCACTTCATCACTTGTCTGGAGCCATACAGCAGACAAACCATGTTGCATCAATCGGAACAAATGAAGGGGCTATGTCTGAAGGGGCTATGTCGGGACTATACGACGAGTGCTCTAAAACTTCATAGCCAAGCATCAATAACATTTCCTTGACCGATTTCGCGACATTCTGCCTAGCGTTGTCATGCAGTAATAATCCCTTGCCTGTGAATGGGCGTTTCCGTCAGATTTCCTGGTTCAATCGCAGCAATTGATGCTTGTAGCGATCAGGAGCAACAGTTTGGCCCTGTTCCAATAGTTCATAATAGAGCACACCCTTCATATCTCACCAGATCAGTGGCGTAACTACCACCCTTGAGGGGGCGTACTGCAGCTGCCAGTTATAGTTTTATGAAAAAATTCAAACATACACAATAATTAATCCAAAGATTCATATTTTGCTTTAAGATATATTTAACTTTGCCTAAATAAATACCTAGTTTCACTTTTAAAACACTGAATGTCCTACAGATTGAAAGTGTTTGACTTAGTTTTGTAATACGATTGGTCTCCAATCACCCTCTTTCTGTGCTGCTGAAAAAAAGTGCAAGGGCACAGTGGGATTCCCCGTGGAGGATGTGGGAAAACAGTCAGTTACCTTGGATTACGTGCATGACAGATGTCAACCTTTATTCACAGCAGCCGCAGATCAGCTATATACAAGAGGGTGATTTCTTCAAGTGATTTATTTTAGTTTTGTACAAAGCAATTACACGTATTGTCAAATCTATTACTTAAAAAGTTAAAACTACAGGGCTCTAGGTACCACCATTACTTTTGCAGACACTCCCTGACTTCCTAACCCCTCCCCCAACCACCACACACACACACACACCATGAAAAATGCGTCCTCCCTTGTGTTCGAAATCTTAGGAAAATTGCTGTACTTAGGGGTGCTGAAGTAAATCTTGCAGGGGAGCGAACGTTGTGCTAGTTACGCCACTGCACCAGATGCACTGCAGAACTTTCTTGGAGTGAATATTGTGTTTTGGTGTCAAAGTCGTAGCTTCACTGGGGTCGTTTACCCAGTGTTTTTTCCATTTGGGATTGTCGTACCACATCCACTTTTCATCACCCGTAACAATTTTCCACAGGAAAGACTTTATGTGTTGTTTATTCAACAGATTCAAACACTTCATGACACGCTTATCTTTGCTCCTGTGGCTCAGGCCATGTGGCATCCATTTTCCTTTCTTCTGAATCTTTCCTATTGCGTGTAAACTATTGGATATGATTTGTTGAGTTACCCCCAGTTGTTCAGCTAGTTCTTTTTGCATTTGAGATGAATCTTCATCCAGCAATGCTTGCAGTTCCTCATGTGCAAACTTCTGCAGGGTGCCGCTACATTCTCGATTGCTAACATCAAAATCACCTGCTTTAAACCATCTAAGCCATAACTCACACGTGCTTTTCAATACAATATTCTGCCCCAGAACAGAACAGATCAATGCACATGATGAAATTCGTAACGAATGCAGTGTCGAATAAGTGCAGTATAGCTTGCCATCTTTCACTTACTGATGTGCAAGTGCGTTTGACTGTTGGACAAACTTCTGTGTCACATTTTATACTCGAGACCAGTTATGGTCACATGACAACAATGCGGGAATGTCGGATATGCAAATTAGTGATATACGTCACACAAAAACTCTTTAAAATTTATTTGTACACCTGATACTTTTTGTTTTCTGACATACCTGATCGGGTATAAAAAAGATTTAGCTCTTTAGACAAAAAAAAAAAAAAAAAACGCAATGTTTTTTTCTTTTTCTGGTCAACTTTTGTACTACTCAGAGGCTTCATCTCTTTCTCTGCTTTATTTAGAAAAATTAGTGGGATGTGTTTTGAAAAATTAAAAGTCAAAACAGATGACCTTAAAAACTAAATTGCCCATAATGTGATTGTGTGATATCTCAAAAGAAAGCTCATGTAATACATTTTTTAATTGGCCAAATATGAGCTCTGTTGACCAATTATGTCTACAGCAATTGTCATTTGTGATAGGCATAGTAGGCACAAAAAGACATTTTTTGTAAATTTCAAAGTTCTTTAACTGTGGAAGTATTGTATGTATTAGGTGTGCAACTTAATTCTCAGCCACAAGCATGACACATTGACAGCAAATTACAGCAAATCAAATATGTACTTAATCAGGAAAATAATCCCCGTCCTGTTGGATACATTTGAGCCATCGGTCAGGAAGCTGCCAAATGCCACTGCGAAAAAGAGAGGGCTGTTTCGAGTTGACAAAGACATCAATATTTGTGTGGACCTCCTCGACAGAAGTGAAGTGCGTATCACTTTGGTGATGTTGCAGGTAGCGAAAGAGGTGATAATCCGACGGGGCGAAGTCTGAAGAATACGTCGGGTGGGACAAAATCTCCCATCCCAGGTCGGTGATCCTGTTTAAAGTCGTTTTCACAGTATGAGGACATGCATTATCTTGAATCAACAGGACTGACCTTCTGCCCTTGCCGGTGTATGGCCTTTTCGCCTCCATTGCATCACTCACATGAATGAGTTCCTGACAATAATGCTCAGCATTGACCATTACACCAAGTTTGAGCAACTCATAGTGTACGACACTGCGCTGATCCCACCATATGCACAGCAACAACTTCCTGGCATGGATATTCATTTTGGCGGTACTGGTGGTAGGCTGACCTGGATAAACCCACGATTTGCGCTGCTTAGGATTATCATAGAGGGTCCACTTCTCGTTACAGGTCAAAATATTATTGAGGAAATCCTTCTTGAATCTGGAGAGCAAGGACACAGCAACATCATAGCGCCTAGACTTGTTTGCAGCTGTGAGTTGGTGGGGCACCCAACGGCACTCCTTGTGAATTTGTCCAAGCTTGTGCAGGCGCTTTGCAATGGCTTACCGTGTTACTCTGAGTTCCTGGGCAAGCTCTGACTGTGTGCGACAGAGATCCGTGTCCAACAGTTGTTCCAGTTCCTCATTGTCAACTTTCTATGGCTGTCCCAGACGTTCTGCATCACGAAGATTGAAATTTCCCTACTTAAACCGCTGGAACCACTTCTGACACTACTATAGGACATAGAAGCCTCACCCAAAGCAGCACAGATCATTTGCTGGGCTTCACTTTTTTTCAGCTGAAATGCAAACAGGAGGCAGTGCCTCAAATGTTGCTTCTCGAACGACATTGCTTTCACCATCAACTTTCATCCCTTCTGTCACTACAGCTGTGAGCGTCTACGGTTGCCTGGAAAGCTGTTGAATGGCACTGCAATCAGCCATTATCGCACACAGCTATTTGCATTTGCTGACGTTCTGTGATCGCTTGCGGTTAGGGGCCGAGAATTAAGTTGCATACCTAATAGAAAGCTGAAATTTTGCACGTATTAGTTTCTCTGTAAAGCCTGCAAGCTCGCCATGTTTCATGAAAATCAAAAGGGTTCGGGTCACAAATGTTACCTTTTGTGCTGATTTGACCCATAGGTGAGTTCATACTTCACTGCTGGGTGCAATTTATGAAATGCAGTGAAATGTTGGCGAATTCAAATTTAATTGCTGTGGGGCAGTTATTAAATGCAGTAGAAGAACTTTGTTTTCTTATATTGTTTTTTAAATGTTTAGAAAAAAATAGTACAGTATGTGCATGATCTGTGTGTATTTATTTGAGAATGTAAAATTTTGGTTCAGGCACATATTTTTTTGGGCAACATGTCCAACTATGCATGTTTCAATTTTGAAAATTTTCTGCCCCTGGAGTTATAATTGTTAGCTTCAGTTACTTGAAACATCCTTGTACAAAGTAGTGTAACAGTAGCATGCTTGAATAGAAATCAGCTGCCCAGGTGGAGCAATGGTACGAGTTCTGGCATCTGACCATTCGTCTGAGATGTTGTGTTTGTCTTATAGCACTGATTTTCTTCCATTCCTTGGAACTAGTGACCCTAAATTAGGGACTGGTGTCTGCTTATAGCCCAGGCCATGATTTGATTTTTTTTAGCAGTAGCAACATTTGCTAGTGGCCTTATTTTTTACTAGCAAATTGCATTATCTACTAGCGAAAGTTTATTAACATTTTACAAAAGAAACTTTGACATGTCCCCCTCCATCAGTCAATCATGACAAATTTTGATTTGACCCCTGTAACTGTTACATTGTAATGCTGAAAAGAGTACAAATATTTAGATATAACTCACCTTTTCATGACTTGACAGATTAATTCTAACAATTTAATTCAAATGCAGATATTTAAAAAAACACTTTTTTTTATTTAACTTTATTCACAAAATTCAAGAACAATATTCAAAATCTTAAGTTACTTTCCGTATAGTTTACGATCTGGGTTTCGGGTCTTTTCATCATACCACTTTAAAACAGCAGGTCTGGGGTCAAACTTGTCTTTGGACAGACCTTCAACCTCAGTACAGTTTAAACTTACAATGTTTGTAAGTTTAAACTGCCCCTCCAATCATCCTGGATTCTCTTCATGAAACTGAATCCAACCTCACATCCAGTGTATTTTCCTTATCTAGAAGTATATAGATAAGGGAAATATAGTGGATATTTCTACTAGTGATATAATGTTTTTACTTTTCAAGAAACATTCATTTCCAAAAAGCAGTTATTCCTTTTTGTATGTTAGATTGGTGTTTATCTTTAGCATCACTTTTCAGTTCAATGAATTCTCCAAGCACATTTTCCAGTTCAACCTTGGCCCATGTTAAAGCCATTTGAAAATTCTCTATCAAAGATTTGACATCTTGAATCCCGTAATTTTTAAACATGTCTGCATCAGCGTTGAATGGCCAGTTCGTGACTTAAAAATTGCTGCACATTTTGCAATCAAGTTGTTAATTAATGTTTCAAAATGCAAGCTAATATTGCTAATAAGTGAATCTATTATATTTGACTTATCAAATCAACACACTGCATCTCCTTCTAGCTTTTAAATTTATATCTTTAAATTTAGATTGCCCGGTTCTGGCAGGTCAGGTAGACAGGGTCGGAAGCGGGGAAAATTAATGCTTTTAGAGTTGAAATGTTTTACTTTCCAGAAAAAGGAAGTAAAACATTTGCCACCTTTTAGATAAAGGAGGCAAAGGCAAGCATAGTGCCTAATTTGTTATGGTTTACCGGGTGGGTGGGTGTTCTAGAGGGAAAAATATTTTAGTCTTGGCAATACCTCCCAGCTTTCACCCAGGAGTGAGTTACAGTTAGCCATTCAACAAGTTTTGGGGAAGGAACGCACAGCCGTTTATTTATTTTTTCCAGCACGCAGCCACCGCCAGATCTTATTCCACGCACGCAATGCAGTTCGTACTTTAGATTTCACACTAAAACATTCAAAATTTGATATAAATACAGTGAAAATCAACCAAACTATTGGTTTTTTTATCCCTAATTTTTCTGTTAGGCCTGTTTAGCATTACATAATGTGGCCATACTACTCTTTTGTAACATCCATACTTCGATATATCTAGTACTAGCCGAGTCGACAAAAAGGGTGGGCATTCGCACTTACCGTAGTTTGACGGTAGGTTCACACATTGGTGCTGTCCATATATATTTACATATATTTATTGGTGCTGTCCATATATCATTGGTGCTGTCCATATATATTTACATGATATATGGACAGAACCAATGTGTGGACTTACCGTCAAATTACAGTTAGTGCAAACACCCACTTTTTTTTTTTCTGACTCAGCCAGAGTTGCAGAATGTAGACGTACACGCGTATGCTGTATGCGGATAGTTTCCAAATTATTAGCAGATTTTGCAGATAGTTTTTGCTTGTAGATTAAAAAAATATATATATTTACTGGAGTTAAAACACTTACTGAAGGCTTTACTCAAATTAAATATATTTAATTCTATTTTAATTTGAAGAACTTTCAATTATTTTTTACATCTTCTGAGTTATTTTGTTTTTACAGATGTTTCTGTTCTCTAGATTTTATCAAGGCCTGTTCTCAGTGTATAGGAACTGTATCAAAAGTTTTGTTTACACAGAAATAATTTAAATTTTGCCAGGTTTCTCTTGCAGTTGCCAGTTATTAAATTTAAATCATTTCCTTATGTATTTTGAAAGTCTGCTGTTTTTGAATTAAGATGTTAAAATTTTTTTTATAATTTTTGAAGGTGTAATTGATGGGACTTTTTTTCTGGATATGAAAACTTTCTTTAATTAGGCTATTACTTTTATGAGATTCAAACAATATTTTAATATTTTGCCCTAAAGGTCCATTTCAGCACATTCAGTTGTAATGTTCTTACTCTGTCCTCACTGGAATCTGTAATGTTCTAATAATTATTTATTGTTTTTTCTATAAATTATCTTATTCTATTGTTAGCATGACTTGTGGGCTTGCAGCAAGTTTTCTGTTTCAATGGTTGTCTACACAGATACATTTTATTTTTATAAAACTCTGGACTCAGCTAGTACTAGATATATCGAGGTATGGAGGTTACAAAAGAGCAGTATGGCCACATTATGTAATGCTAAATGCGTGTAACAGAAAAATTAGTGATGAAAAAGCCAATGGTTTGGTTGATTTTCACTGTATTTATATCAACTTTACACCACATAAATAAGAACTATCCTTAAAGCCTATATTGCAATGCAGCAATATAGTGCACTTAATGTATTAAGCATTCAAACTTTTTCCACTAGCAACTTTTGCTAGAACCACATTTTATCACCAGCAAAATGCATTTGCGTGCTAGCAATTTGCTACTAACTACTGGTCGAAATTGCACCCTGTTGTAGCCCATCAAGTTGCTCATGGTGGTCACTAACCTCCAAACAAAACAAAACAGAAAAAGAAAGAAAGAAAAAAGGACAGAAATTGGAATGTGCCGGCGTGATTCCTGCACCAGGTAGATATAATTTGCAAGTTTTCTGAGATTTTACATGATGAACAGTTTTCTAAGATGTTGCAAGATGAACTATAAAAGCAGTTCACTTCAATCTGATTCTTGAAAGTAATGCACTTTTGAATTTCCCTTGTATTTATGAACAATGTCTTTCTTAATTTTTGTGATGACTTCAATTATTGCAACACATATTCCTCTGCCTTTGCAACATGGTTTCTTCTGAAAATTAGGATTATAATACCCAATTTCATTTCCATAGGTAGCCTATCTCCTTCCAAAATCGTGTTCTCTGTATATAAACAGGTAAGTAAATGTAACCACTTCTCTCTACCTTCATATCACAACAGCTCAACATGAATTCCTCCAGGTCTAAGAATAGTCTTATCTTTATGTGTATTTTTTTTGTAAATTTTCATTTACATTCCTCTCTGTACATGTAAATTTTCTGATTACCAAAATTAATGAGTTGATACATACTGTATATATGTGTGTTTGGGCAGGTCTGGTTAGCCTGTTAAATCACTCGCAACATATGAGTAAGCAGGGGTGCAGAAAATTTTCAGGGCCTAATATTTTCCCAGAACACAATTTTTTTTTCTGTAATTTCCCCCAAAACTGTAGCTGATTTCATAGAAGTTTAAGCGATTATTAGAGTATATGTTGATGATTAAGAACTATCCTTAAAGCCTATTACTTAAAATTTTGCAAAACAAACAAACTAATATTTATTCCAAATGATAAATAAACAATCTTACATTGATGGGTGATGTCAGTTGTCACCATGAAATGGCAGCCTTCCTGCCTCTTTGTGAAGGTTTTCAATCACCTTTGATGTCTTATACACCTTGAGACAAGATGCTGATAAAAACCATGTAAAATGGTATCTTGGTCCACCATGGAAATTCCTGTCCAAAGATTCTTTTAAAAGTTGTGAAGCCTTATGAACAGGAGGTCCATTCCAAGAAATGAAGACTTCATTAAAAAGGGTGTCAAATTGGATGTTCCGATTGTGTAGGCATATAAGCTTATAAATATAAATACAGTAGAGCATCCAAAATCTGAACTAAATAGGACCAATGCTGGTAGTTCGTATTTTCGCCGTGTTCGAATTGGAGGATGATTTGTTTTTACTTTCCGTCTCATCATTCCATACTTCCGGCTTTCGGATCAAAAGACAGAGTTCCCTCCTGTGTTTACAAGAAAGGTCTATGGGTCAACCTTTTCATGTTATATTCATTGTTAATAGTCAATTTTTTGTTTTATTATCATTATTATTATTTTACACCTGGGCAAAAATTTCCCCAGAGCTGCCTTAATTTCTCCCAAACCTCGTTTGCATGTTCGGACATATTTTGCACCCCCGTAAGTAAGTACATTCATACCCACAAAATGTTTTCTAGATTTCCAGGATAGGTACATACATAGTATGAAAATATTAGCATTTCACTATATGATATGCTGAACTGTATCTGCATGTATAACCTTTAAAATGTAATGTATTCTGATTTTTTACTGCAGTGAATAATTCTGTTGTAAATGCTACCTCCTAAACCCCCTAATTGCAAAAAAAAAAAAAAAAAAAAAAAATTCACTTTTTGTACATTCTGTGAGTGTAAATCTTATTAGTAATGTAGTAATAAATATCAGTGGAGCACATGCATATGAAAAAAACAACCACTGTTATACGTTCATGATGCCTCTTAATAAAATAAGTATATAGTTTTTCCTTTAGTTATAACATGTTTCTTTTTTCTGCCTATTCACTCCTTTTGTTTCCATAGTTCTAGTGAGCTACAGCCAGGAATTTTGTCTTTCAGAAGGAATGTAATGAATATCAGTGTGACGAGTACATCCTGTGTAATACCTTGTGAGCTGCAAGTAAAAAAACTTTACCCTATTCAAGACCTATAGAAAAGTACTCTATGCATTGGAAGAGTGACATATACTTGCGCTCTCCTAATGCATGGAGATTGCAACCACTGCTGGTATACCATTGCCAAAATAAAGGAAGTTGTTTTACTTCTCTTGATGCGCACATGATAGGACCATTTTGATGACAGTACAAATGGCACGCTTTCAAGGTATATTGTCAGCCATCTTGTTTACAATGTACAGGTTCGTGTGGAAATAACATAGAATGGTAAATATTTTTACTTCCAGCTAGCCACCCTTTTGGAATTTTGGCTTGAAAGTGGCCACTGTAACTTAGACAATAATGGAGAATAATCTGCTGAATTTTGAAGTGTCTGCTGTGATTTCCCAATGAATTAGACTGCCACAAATGCACACATACTAACATTGTCTTTTATTACTATAAATTTATTTGCTGAAATTCATTGCATTCTGATGCTATTTTATTTTAAACTAGCCATCATGCCCATTCTCCAAATGGTGAATCTGTAAAATTATTTTTTGAACATAAAATTAAAGAAAGGGAAAAGTAATTAAGGGAAAGAAAAGTAATTTAGATCAGTAACTGTTTTACGATTTAGAACAGGGTCGTGATGAAAATGCTTATGGTTTGATGTAAAATGGTAGCAGGTTTTGACACCCTTAATTTTTAATCAAAATTTCATGGAGTTTTTACAGCATTTCTGGCATAATTATCTTCAAACCTATCAGCATTTTGAAACGTAAAACTAAGCCACCCTTTTGAATTTTTTGGTTTTTAGATTTTTTTAGGTGTAGAAATGGTAGAAAAATTCAAGCAGACTGTATTCCAAAGCCACCCTTTTGGATGTTTTATTTTTCTGACTTTTCTAGGTGTAGAAGTGGTAGAAAATTCAAGCAGACAATATTCCAAATCTGCCAGTTGGATTTCATTGGTTTTTGGACTTTTCTAGGTATCTGGACCTTAAGATCTCTTGGTCATTTCGATGTGGTTGAATGAATTAAATTGATAACGAGGAACAGTACACCAATTATGTAGAAAATAGTAACACTATACTAGTGATCAGATTTATTGGCGTAGGAATATATACATCAAACAGAAGTCATCGCTCTTTCCACGTTTATAAGTGAGTCACAGAAAAATTCTCATTGGCCACCACCGGGAAACTAACCCAGGGTCTTCCAGTTACGTGCCGGACATGCTTCCACTGCGCCACAGTGGCCTCGAATTCCTCCAGACTCGCATACACTAACTGCCAAGCCACTTGGCAGATTGCTTCTTGGAGCCCTGCACAATGCTGAGGATATCCGGAATGTTCCTGGTACATGTCAAGTGTTTGTGTTCATTATTGATTCGCCTTCTAGTTATTTGTTCTGTTGCTGCTTACCATCTTTGGTGAATCCCCAGTATTGTGCGGGGCTTCAAGAAGCAATCTGCTAAGTTGCTTGGTAGTTAGTATATGTGAGTCTGGAGGAATTCGAGGCAGCTGCGGTGCGGTGGAAGCATGTGCGGCGCATAACTGGAAGACAGACAGAAACTGCAAACTGAATAATAGAATGCTTTAACGATTTGAACAAGGTGACTTGACTTAACAATAAAAAGATATGATGTTATATTAATTTAGAGATATGAGGTATCATGTTGGTTGTGCATGCAGTATCCTGATAGGGAGAAGGTGTTACTTGAAGAAGTGGTTCCATATTCGTGGCAACTCGGGTGAGACGCTATCATTGAAAGTATCACTGTTGGTGATGATCTCCAGAGTTTCCCAAATGGCTGTGCATTTAAGGGTAGAGTAGGTAGCTAATTTCTTTATATCATTCCACATAGGAACAGCGTACTTAAATTTGACTGATGTGGGATGATATAAAGAAATTAGCTACCTACTCTACCCCTAAATGTACAGCCATTCGGAAAACTTTGGAGATCATAACCAACAGTGATAATTGCAATGATAGCACATCTCACTCGAGTTTGCACAAATTTGGAACCAGTTCTTCAAGTAATGCCTTCTTCCTACCAGCATACCACGTCCACAACAACGTGATACCTTGTATCTTTAAATTAATATAACGTCATATATTTTTATTGTTAAGTCAAGTCTCACCACGGTCAAATTGTTAAAGCATTCTATTATTCAGTTGCAGGGTCTGTCTAACTTCCTTCAAAAAGCCATCTGGTTGATGTGCAAAAGCTTGGAAATGTTTATGTATATATTCCTATGCCAATAAATCAGATCACTAGTATAGTTGTTAAATGATTCGTGAAAAAATTCTAGTAGGCAGTGTTCCAAAGCCCATTTTTTTTTTTTTTTTGTTAAGACCTGCCATCATATCAATTTTTGGATCTCTAAGTCATTTAGAAGTGGTCAAAAAATTTGCAGACAGAAACACTTGCATTTTCCCACTTTGCTTTATATATATAGATATATTTTCTGAGACTTCTGTTTCATGAGCTTTATTTATTTATTTACATCAGTGCTCGATTGCCTCAAAATATTGTATATCTTCTTAATTTTAATTTTTTTTTGTCAGCTTCCTAGTAGAGCATATTATGTACCTAACTTCATATCAGAAGATGAAGAAAAACTCCTCCTGGAAAAGATATATAGTGCTCCCAAACCAAAGTGGAAGCATCTTTCCAACAGAAGACTTCAGAACTGGGGTAAACCATTTTTCATAATTTCCTGTAGATAATGACAGCCATCTGCATTTTCTATGAAAAGTAAAAGCGAACCCAAAATAATCATCAATGCATGTTATCATAAAAGTACTGGCACCAAAATTTTTCTACCCATCACTATAAAAAAAGAAAAAAATATTTTTAGGGGGAAAATTACCTGTTTATCCACAGGTTTTTCACAAATCAGTGTAAAATAATGTAATTGGTTAAAAACACATTGTAATGATTAACATGTCCAAGATTAACAATTTACCATTAAGTCATGTAGCAAAGATATGAAAGAGTAAAATATAAACTCATGTACCTTACTAGCTTCTTTGACTTTTTAACATTATCTTGAGGTATGGCGTACTTCGAAGGGGCATTCTAGCGATTGTAGCATGCTGTTTTTTTTTATCATAAATATTTATTGTAACCTACTATTTAAATACTATTAATTCTAATTATTTACCTCTAAATTAAAATAACCTAAAACATTTACATTTATAAAAACTGACATTTCATTACTAATTAAAATTTGGTTATGAAACTTACATATTAAAAACCCCAATTATGTACACTCTATACAAGTTAATTATATCTAATTAACTTACATATTAAAAACCCCAATTATGTACACTCTGTACATTGTCAACATGCTGAATGATCCCTCAAAACACTTAAGCTTTTCATGTGTTCAACACACATCTTTAGAGATCAAGCATCCCGCCATGTCGCCGTTGACACACCCAGCATTGAAGGAGTGAAAGAAAAAATGGGACTCTCCACATGCACTGGAAATGGTTTGATGAAGTCACAAATACATCTCCATAATGACACTATGCTGCACTCTACAAGCAGGTAGGTAACATAACTTCACTCCTTTTTTTACGTTTTTTATGTCGTGCGCCTCCTTTTTAATTAATGTTCTCCAAGTTTTGGGAATGATATTTGGTTGACAGACGTTACATGAAATGCTTTTATATTTTTCAATAGCAATGGCCTCAGAATACCTTAATTCTCATTCATTATGATGTGTGTTAATAATTTTAATACCTTCAAATTGAGAATATTTCTATTGTTCCAAACAATGTTGTATTAATGTCATCTTTTTTTCTTCCAATTAACTAGATGTTGATTCAGTCTCTTTTTTAATTTATTTTTTGTGCAACCAATGTATATTTTTTTCAAAAATTATCATCATCATCTGGGCCAATGGGAATTTTATATATGCCTCCTTGATCTAACATAAGTATTCTATATAACTATCAAATTGACTATAGTCATCAGATTGTCCTAGTCCTCTATTAATTTTCTAACCAAAATATTTATTTTCTGATTGGTGTGTTTCCTAAGAAAGGGAAAGAGCCCACGTACAGCTTATCTTTTAAAACCTTCTTATTTAATATACTTCTTACAAATAGATCTTTTATACCTTCAAAATAAGATTATTAATCAATTTAACAGAATAACCACATGTCCTTTATACCTCTTTTATCCATTTTTTTCTTGTTTGCAAAACTTTTTACTGCTGGAATGAGTAAAAGCTTGTGAATCAAAGAAATTCAGGATTACACCATATAATACAAATTTTGAAGATGACAATCCGATTTTTGGTGTAAATGTGACAAGGATAGTAAGTCAGATAATATCCGAAAACTTGAAAATTTCATCGTCCTGGAGCGGGACTCGAACCTGCGTCTCCCAGATAGCACCCGTGTATGCTAACCACTACACCACCCAGAACGACCAAGTCTGAAGTTTTTGATTAATTTGTATATAACCATCACAGGATTCGCTAGTCGATAATATCCGAAAACTTGAAAATTATCTGACTTACCATCCTTCTCACATTTACACCAAAAGTCGGATTGTCATCTTCAAAATTTGTATTATATAATGTAATCCTGTATTTCTTTCATGATTTATCTGCTCCTCCGAGCAATCACGAGATAGGATTCTTAACCTCCAGATTCACTAAACATGAATGCCAGTTGATTCGACTAGCAAATCCTGTGATGGTTATATTTAAATTAATCAGAAACTTGAGACTCAGTCGTTCTGGGTGGTGTAGTGGTTAGCATACCCGAGTGCCATCTGGGACACACGGGTTCGAGTCCCGCTCCAGGATGATGAAATTTTCAAGTTTTCGGATATTATCTTACCATCCTTGTCACATTTACACCAAAAATCAGATTGTCATCTGCAAAATTTGTAAAAGCTCTTTTTTTATCAGATTAAACAAACTATTAACCTTATGTACTTTAGGATGGCATAAGTCATACAGAATCATAATGGGAACATAAGAAGGCTTTCTATAAACTTTATATTTTAATTTCTTATCAACTTTTTTTATTTGAACGTCTAAAAAGGGAACTGAATTATGTTCTCCTTCCAATGTCAATCTTATGGATGGCTATATTTCAGTATATTTCTCAGCCAAAATCCTCAATTTATTTTCCTGCATCTTGGATATAATGAATATATCATCTACATTTTGGCAATAAAATAGAGGTTTTTCTGTTAATCTTTCAATAACTCTTTCTTCAATATCTGCCAAAATTATTTCAGCAAATAATGATGGCAATGGTGAGCCCATTGGGCCACCAGTTTTTGCCTGTATGTTATTCCATCATACCTGAAAAAATTATTTTTAGAAATATACACTAAAATATTTTTACTTTCTTCAATTTGATTTAACTGCAACTCATTCCTTTCCTTTAGTTTTTTAATTATAATTTCAATAGTCTCGAACACAGGAATATTAGGATATGAAGAAGCAGCATCCATTCTTGCAATATACATTTCACTGGTATCTCCTTGAATACTTTTTGAGATTATCTATAAAGGTTATATTATTCTTGATATTAAATTTATTAGTGATACATCTAAGTGACAAATATCTGTACATTTTTTTTCTTCCCTCCCCCAATTATTTAGAGGAGCCTTTGATTGTGTTACAATCAATCTAAAAGATCTATAGTTTTTATGAGTTTTTTTATTTTTGTGAGAACATCTGGTATGGTTGCACCCATTGGGGGTTTTGCATTCATAATACTTTCTGGTAAAGAACTATAATTTCTGACCCTTGCCAGGAATGAAATTTGCCTATCTTATGTAGTGAATTGACAGTTCAGTACATAAGATAGGCAAATTCCTGATTTTTAAATATCATTCCTGCTTAATGATATTGGCCTATCTTATATACTGAATTTACTGGTCGTCCATGTAACAACGCCTCAGAAAACTTGAAAATTACATAGCCCTGGAGCGAGAAGAAATTAAATAATATGGATTTAATTTTCAAGTTTTCTGAGGAGATGTTACATGGAGACTAGTAAACTACAGGCAATTCAGTACACAATTCTGATTGCTTTGAATAATCTTGTGAATTTGATTTTCCCATGCATTTCTAAGGAATACTTCTTTCTTAATTTCTTTGTTTGTCTATCTGCTGGGTCATATTCAACAATCTCACAATTTAATTCTTCAATTGCTTTTTTCATTTTTTCTTGATAATAATTTAAAATTACAATTTGCTTATTTTTATTGGCTTCACATATTCTCAAACCAAACTTATTTTTAATGTCAGGGAGTTGTTCTTTTTCATATTTTAATTTTTTAATTTTATACATAGTGTTCTTTGATTGATTGCATTCATTTAACATTATGTCATACACTTCAAATCTTATTTCTGCTCTTTCATTAAATGAAATACCTGCTACTAATTTTGGAATATAAACTTATGCACTTGAGGAGAACCCTTTTTTTTCATTCACTCCTTCAGCACCAGGTGTTGCTGTCAACGGCAGCATGGTGGAGGCTCAATCTCTGAAGATGCATGTTGAACACGTGAAAAGCTCAAGTTCATATGTTTTTGTGTTTTGAGGGAGCATTCAGCATGTTTACAATGTACATAGTGTACATAATTATGGTTTTTAATATGTAAGTATTTTAGTTCATTAATTAGGTATTTTAACTGAATTTAAATTAGAAATGAAATATCAGTTTTTATAAATGTTTTAGGTTATTTAAGTTAGGGTTAAATAATCAGAATTAATAATATTTAAATAGCAGATTATGATAGGTATTTATGATAAGGAAAACCAGCAGGCCACATTTCAAGATAATGTGGAAAAGTCATTGAAGCTAGTAAGGTACGTGAGTTTGTGTTTTACTCTATGATATCTTGGTTACATGACTTAATGATAAATTGTTAAATAATATGGTGCGTTGAACAGACATGAGTTTTGAATAACTCAGTATCAAATTATTGATATCTGAGATTGATTCTTGTACCATGTTAATACAATATTCAGATTTTATATTTTCACATAAAATGGTACTCTATAAACTACCATATGTGTGATAAGTTCAATAATGATTCCCTTCCATATTATTTCTTAGTGCAATGTGAATATTTCATTGTTCTAAAACTTAAAAACTTGTATGTGGGAAAGAAAAGCTCAGACTTTCATTTGTTTCATGTATTAATGGATTCAGATATCAAGAAAATTATTAAAAGACTGAAAGCCTTTTAAGAAAATCAAGAACAAATTGTCATTCATAGCAGATTTGTGATAAATGAAAAATGAAACCATGAAAAACACTGGTTTTTTTAGCTTGAAAGCATCTCTAAAGGTATTTTTTGATGCTCTTTATAGCTTCTATTGTTTTCAATTTCCCCTCCTCGTAAGTGTATTAAAACCACTGACTTTTCAGATATGCTTTCATAATCCTGAAGTGCTAAAAATCAGATGGTCACAAGATATGAATAGGCAGCACCTGCAGTTGACTAGTCTTTTTGCTTTATTTTCAGTCTTTTTTTTCATCCATAGAAAAGCAATCAGCAACTATCACTGACACAGAGAACTCCTCAGAAAGTTAAAAGTTTTAGTGTTCTTAATTTGTCCCCATGGTTATGAACAGCATCCCCCCCCCCCCAAATAAATTCTGTACTTTCCAATTATAACTGTGGCATTAAAACTTGATTTTACAAACAGGCAACTTTGAAATGCGATGCTTAATTAAGTGCTGTTTATAACCACCATTTTCAGCAACAATATAAATTTCAACCATCATTCATGATATCAAAATATGTTGTTTCATGAATTGCTTATGGTAGACACTGAGCTAAATAAATTGGAGTGCTCTGTTGTTTATTAAACACAGGAGCCTAGTCTCAAAACCTGTGTGATTACACCTTAATAGGTAATTTGGAGAATTATAAGGACTCAATCTGGCCTTTAGTTTTGTGCACAGGTGGCTTATGATTTGCCATTTAAAAATATTTATTTAGGATTAATAAATCATGCTTTAGTGCCTTTTTTAAACTTTTAGTCAGTTTTTTTCTTTTCTTACCTGGATTTTGTTTCAGCCTTGTGCTCAGTACAGTTGGTAAGCCAGCAATAAAGAAAACCACATTTTTTTTTTGCATTTCCACTGCCTCATTTGAAATTAGTTAAAGTGGGATCACCCTCTTTCTAAATGAATAAACCACTGTTGGTATCAAGCAATGCTAAATGACATTCACCTTCTGCAGTGCTGTATTGATAATAAACAATTCGCTGTGAAACACTTAGTCTTTTACTCCCCTCCCTCTCCCATAAATGGTGTGACCATAAACAGAAGGTCTTTTAATCCATTAGGAGAAAGAGCTGCTCGAGTACAGCAATGAAGCAGTGGTTTTGACTGCGATTTAGAGTGCAATTTTCTTTTTCTGCACGTCTACAGCACTTTTATTTCCGACATTATTTGAGGTGAGTTGTGCAGGTAATTTAAAGAGCATTAAAAATAAACTGTTTTCTTAACACCTGCCTTCATTGTGTCATTTATCTTCAATAAAAGTTATACAATGTACTCTATTGCCATAATGGGAGGGGGGGGGTGTCAGACTTAATCGTCATATAAAAGTTACTTTGTGATTTTTTCACCTGTGGCTTCAAACTGGGTACAGCATTATTTTCAAAAGCAAACCCTATGACATAAATGGAATTGTGGTATTATACTTGTTGCAACATTATTCTCAGAAAATACAGTATTCTTGGAGTTAGGTGTTTGCGAAATGAAACATCTGTTAATTTTTGCATTTCAAACTGATAATTTCCTATATATTTGACGTTACTGCTATCGAGATGATTTTGTATGAAGAATAAATAAAATACCTTGACTCCCACATTTTAGGCTAGTGATTCTTCTTTGCATATTTTAGTTCCTGGAAAATGCATTGGCCTTGGAGATGTAATGACTAACATACAATATACTGTGATAGAAATCAAATGTGGATTCAATTTACACTCCTAGACAAAACAATGTTTAACCACAAATGATTACATAACACTTTCATATGAGTTTTTACGAGAGTCTGTTTTTAATTTAATGTGAAAAAATATTTGAAATGGATATCACTTCTTCATCAGGTCTTTGCTGTTTGCTTTTGTGTCAGTTAAGGTTAACAGTCTGTGATGGTTGTGATTAACAGTTGTTGTCTGTGTTGTTATCGTTAAGAAAGAATTTTGTCCCCATTCACATGAGAGTGCCCAACTTGACTGGTTACTGATGATAAATCCTTTTTTTTCTTTTTTTTTTTTTTTATGTTCCTAGTTCTTTCTTTATTTATTTTTTTATAACTTGAAAGTGATGAGTGATTAATTTTTTGAGATTCCCAATTCATCATAAAAAAAAAAACGTATTTATGACAAACTCACTAACAAAACACACACATGTGCACGCACATACACAATGAAATTAAAGGAAGGGCTGGAAAATAAATCTGTGTCCATCATTACTGAGCACTCAGATTAGACACTCCCTACATTAGTAGGACCAAATTCTTTCTTAATTTCTTAACTGTAACCACAGAGAAGCAGACAGTAAAAACTGTTAATATGACTACTGTAGGCTGTTGACTTTAACCACCACAAAAATAAACAGCAAGAAAACGTAATCAAAAAGTGAATGACACTTTGAAAATTTGTTGATATTAAATTAAAAAAAAACTAGTAAAAATCCATATTAAATATTTGTATAATCATTACTGTCTGAAACAGTAGCCATGGAATGAGTCTTTCATTAGTACAATTTTAAGTTTTCTGAGGAATTCCTCACTGTTCACATTGCATTACCTGAAATGCATAAGATATTATTGGTTCTTCTGAAAAATTCAGTAGCCTATAATGATTTGTATGTTCTGTATTACACCACTAAATAAATGGATTTATGTTATGTTAAGCGTATTAAATTTTTATTATGATTATAGTGAGGAAATGGTTCATGCATCCCAGCATGAGGTAGAATGTTGAATGTTAAATGAATTGGACTTTAAATAATTAAAATTAGTAAATAACTTTAAAAAAACACGTACTTAAAAAACATGTAGCTTAAAATGCACCCTTGCCTACCCCATAAGTAATTAAATTTTAAATTAGCAGGCCAAGATTGTACTAGCATATAGCTCTTTGCACAAGAAATAAAAAATGTATAAGTGACCTAGAAGAATTTCTTCAATAATTTTAGTCAAATCGAGTAGCCTACAAAATCAGAGCAAAAGATTAAGTTTTTGGCATTCATCCTCAGAAAAATGGAATTCCTCCAAATGCATTTATAGTTCTGCAAAAAGGAAATACAAATTATTGTCTTAGCTTTTAATTAAACTGTTATCAGTCCAGTCCCAGCATCTTCAGTACAATTGGAAGGAGCATTTTCATAACTTATATTTTGTACATAACAGACTAAGAAGCAGACTTTTACCTAAAAGATCAAAGACAGGGCCAGAGTGCAAACAGTGATGCTGCACCAGGTGCCAAACTCGGGAGAAAGGGGGAGGCAGAGTTTGTGTGTGTGTGTGTGAAATGGTGCAGTACATGAACAGGGAAAATTTTACGTGGCAAATATTGTAATATGAGATGAGCAATGATGATAGGAAGCAATAAAAGTTATTGCTGTCATTGGAACAATTCAAATTTTTAATAGCTGTTACCATTAATTTTTTTGCTATTACCATTAAGCAAAAAAAAAAAAAAAAAAAGGAGCATTGTTTTTGACGTTGAACTTGGAATAAATGCTCACCTTCTGCTTTTGCCACTCCTCCAGAAGTTTCATCTCCCACGTCCAGTGGCATATGCAAGGGGAGGGGGTTGAACCCCTTCTTGAAGGGAGACGGAGCATGAATTTAGAGCAATATATATGTGTATGCGAGGCTTTCACCAATGAACCAACCCCATGGACACCCCTTTTCCCCTGCCCTTAAGAAATTTCTGGCTACGCTACTGCCCACGTCACCTACTCCGAGCTTCAGCCAACAGAATGCTAGCTGGCATCTGACGTGGCATGAGCGCGGGGCTTCTCGAAAGTTCTGTGTAAATATAGGTCCCTGACAGAGAATATAAAAGACAGCCATCCTCTTGCGAGTGGCCTAGTGGTTAGAATAACTTTCATCCAACCCGATGATGGTCGCAGATTGATCCCAAGCAGGCTGAGTTGCTCAGAACCACTGAACACCTGCCGTGGGCATGATAGGTATGCCAAGCCACTGGCCCTGTGGCATTAGACCTCCCACTGCAAATAAGGTCATCTGCCCATCTCCCTGGAAGCACCTGCTGTGATGCTACAGTCTGGCACTCCCAACTATACCGGCCTGCACCTTCAATTCGGCACTTCCACTTATTTGGGTCACCCACCCTCTGTTGTATATGAGACTATAGGACCAAACTGATGTAACTTCTTTCTGATAAGCTGCACAAATGTCCAGTGGAACATAGGTAGTTGCATCTAAACCTTCCCTGTTGGTGCAAACCCTATGAGAAATTGTTGGGTGCAGTCACGAGAGTTTAGACAGATTGTTGAGTCATCTTGACAATTTGTGCTTTATAATATATATTGACAATTTTAGAAAATGTGTGCCAAGCTGCTGGTACTGTTTCTAGAATATTAATATTTGTAATGTTTGCCTCAGATGGAAATATAATGCATTTTTAGGATAATATCTAGAACTATAACTTGAAAACAGACCCCACCCCCGAAATAAAAAACATTATCAGGAACACAAAATCAGTAGAGAAAAGCAGAAAGATAAAAGTAAGAACGGAATGGTACAAAAAGAATTGAAAATTTTTACAACTTTCAGGATCATCTAAAAATAAAGATATGATAAAGAAGAGGGGTCATTGACCGAGTCCGAGGATTCTACAAATTTTGAGTTCGAATCATCTTTGGCGTCAATTGACAAAGAAGTTGCAGACGATTTGGCTACTGAATGAGAATCCTAGCATACAGTCTGCTGACCACAGGTACCTTGTCAACCTCCATATACAGTACAGCTGATCCATCACTGTGGCCAGAAAAAAAAAAAAAAAAAATCTGCATTCATAGTTGATGTTGCAGTTTCTGAATATCCTTAAACTGATATGAAATTTCCTTTGGATAAGAATGAACGTCATTTTTCAAAAAACTGAAAAAAGGACACTGGACAATGGTGAAGAAATACAGTGTAAATGGTTGGTTTACTCAAAAACTTCTGATTGTATGTATTATTTCTGCTGTAAACTTTTTCCAATGGAAAAATTGTAAACTTCTTTAGGAAGTACAGGTTTCTGCAATTGGAGACACATCAATGTTTGTTTGAAAGAACACAAAGGTCATCAGATCATGTGACATTGCATTGTTTAGATAGAAATAGAAGCAAGAGAAGCTAAATAAAAGTATGGACTCTTCACACCAGCAAGAGATTAACTTAAAAATAATTAATTGGGAAGGTTTTCTAGAAAGGCTTATGTCAATATTTTCATTGGAGCACAATTTGGCTTTTTGGAGGTCATTTGGTAAGCTGTTTATATATATATATATACACATCCAAATGGGATGACAAGTGAAATTGATTTTATTATGTGTAGCAAAAAATTCGTCATCAAAGACTGCAGTGTGCTAAACAAGTTCAACACAGGTGTAGTGACCATAGATTGGTAAGATGCACCTCAACACTAAACTTGAATGCGGCAATCTCATAAGACAAAGAAAATGTATTGACATAACCAACCTTAAAAAACACCATAATACCTTCAAGTTGGAACTGAAGAACAGATTCTCTGCTTTAGAAGGCCTAACATTGGAAGAAGTGGATATTTCTGAAGTTAACAGAAAAGTAACCAAAGCTCTTATGGAAACAGCAACAAAATTAGCTGGGTCTAAGAACAAGTTGCATGTGAACAAACTATCAGGAAAAACCAAAATGTTGATGCAAAAAAGAAGAGAGATGAGGACAACTGAAGAAGATGTGACTTCCAAAGTGGAATATATAGAGCTATGCAAGACAGTACGAAAAAGTATCACTGAAGACGTAAGGAAATTCAACTGTGAACTAGTGAGGAAAGCAATTGAAAACAACCAAAGCCTAAAGATAGTAAAGGGACATCTCAGTAAGGGAAGAAAACAGATTATGGCACTGAGAAAAGAAGATGGTTCTGTAACAAGAAATAGAGGCGAAATTTTGACAAGAGTGAAAGATTTCTACTCCAAATTATATGAAAGGCATGATACATACACTCCAGACATCATGAAAGGTACCAGTACCAGAGTTCCTCCGGTCCTTCCAGCAGAAGTTGCACATGCAATCAAGAACATGAAGCGGGGGAAAGCTCCAGGAGAAGATGGAATTACTGTAGACATCATACAAGAAGAAAGTGGAGAAATTGAAACAGTACTCGCCCAAGTTTTCACTTTTCACTCGATGCCTTAATGAAGGAAAGATTCCTGAGGATTGGAACAATGCTACAATGATCCTGCTACATAAAAAAGGTGACATTGAGGATCTCAGGAACTACAGACCTATCAGCCTCCTATCAGTGGTTTATAAAATCTTCACTAAAATTCTTTCACACCGCTTGAAGGTAACACTGGACATAGCTCAACCAAGAGAACAAGCTGGATTCAGGAGTGGCTACAGCATTATAGATCATATCCACGTACTAAGAGAACTAACTGAAAGAGCGACGGAATATGAACTTACGTTGTGCATAGCTTTTATCGATTATGAAAAGGCCTTTGATTCGGTGAAATCATCAGCAGTTACAATGGCTTTGAACTCCTGCGGTATTGCAGATGCATACATTAATAATATTAATAACATCTATGAAAATGCAAGTGTAAAGATTCGGCTGTTTGAAATACAACACACATGAAAATTGGAAAGGGAGTGAGACAAGGTGACACCATATCTCCCAAGCTCTTTAATGCCACATTGGAAAATGTTTTTCAATCACTGAACTGGGAAAACAAAGGGATAACGATTAATGGAGATTATCTAACTCACCTTCGTTTTGCTGATGACATAGTCATTTTTGCAACTACCCCATCAACGTTGAAGAGTATAATCCAGGAACTTGCTGACAAGAGTAAAGAAGTGGGATTAAAAATGAACTTTCAGAAGACAAAAGTGTTGCACAGTGCTTTTACAAAAAATGAAGTTTTATCGATTGATGGGGAAAAGCTGGAGATAACCAATACCTACATATATCATGGACAGCAGATATCAAGTGAGGGTCACATTGATGAAAAAATTAATCGGCATATAAAATTTGCCTGGTGAGCTTTTGGAAGAAACCATATAATTTTCAAGAGCAATATGCCATTATGTCTTAAAAGAAAAGTGTTTGATCAATGCATCCTTCCAGTGCTTACGTATGGTGCAGAGACGTGGACTTTAACTAAAAGAGACATGCAAAGACTGCAGACAACTCAAAGAAGCATGGAGAGGTGCATGCTTGGTGTAACCAGGAGAGATAAGAAGAGGAACTCGTGGATCCGAAAAATGACAAGAGTGGAAGACATCATGATCAGAGTTAAATCCCTGAAATGGCAATGGGCTGGACATACTGCCAGAAGGACAGACCATCGATGGACAGCCAAAATTTTAGATTGGATTCCAAGGGACAAGAAAAGACCCAGAAGAAGACCACATGGGAGATGGGTGGATGAAATTCGAAAGTATGCAGGATTAACATGGAGGAGACTGGCACAAGACAGACCGTTGTGGAAGAGGCTTGGAGAGACCTTCGTCCAGAAGTGGATTGATAATGGTTGACAATGATGATGATGAATATATATATTAACATCATCATCATTGTCAACCATTATCAATCCACTGCTGGACGAAGGTCTCCCCAAGTTTCCTCCACAACGGTCTGTCTTGTGCCAGTCTCCTCCATGTCACTCCCGCATACTTTCGAATTTCATGAAGAGAGCAAAGGAACATCTGAGTAAGGAAAGAAAACAGATTATGGCTCTGAGAAAAGATGATTCTGTAACAAGAAATAGAGGCGAAATTTTGACAAGAGTGAAAGATTTCTACTCCAAATTATATGAAAGGGATGATGCATGTATTCCAGACATCATGAAAGGTCCCAGTACTAGAGTTCTTCCAGTCCTCCCAGCAGAAGTTGCACATGCAATCAAGAACATGAAGCGGGGAAAAGCTCCAGGAGAAGATGGAATTACTGTAGACATCATACAAGAAGCAAGTGGAGAAATCGAAACAGTATTCGCCCAAATTTTCACTCGATGCCTTAATGAAGGGAAGATTCCTGAGGATTGGAACAATTTTACAATGATCCTGCTACATAAAAAAGGTGACATTGAGGATCTCAGGAACTACAGACCTATCAGCCTCCTATCAGTGGTTTATAAAATCTTCACTAAAGTTCTTTCACACCGCTTGAAGGTGACACTGGACATGGCTCAACCGAGAGAACAAGCTGGATTCAGGAGTGGCTACAGCACAATAGATCATGTTCACATACTGAGAGAACTAATTGGAAGAGCGAGGGAATATGAACATCCATTGTGCGTGGCTTTTATCGATTATGAAAAAGCCTTTGATTCTGTGAAACCATCAGCAGTTACAATGGCTTTGAAGTCCTGCGGCATTGAAGATGCATATGTTAATATTATTAATAACATCTATGAAAATGTAAGTGCAAAGATTCGGCTATTTGAGAATTCAGCACGTATAAAAATTGGAAAGGGAGTGAGACAAGGTGACACTATAACTCCCAAACTCTTTAATGTCACATTGGAAAATGTCTTTTAATCACTGAACTGGGAAAACAAAGGGATAAAGATTAATGGAGATGATCTAACTCACCTTCGTTTTGTTGATGACATAGTCATTTTTGCAACTACCCCATGGGAGCTGCAGAGTATGACCCAGGAACTTGCCGACAAGAGTAAAGAAGTGGGATTAAAAATTAACTTTCAGAAGACAAAAGTAAGTGATGTACAATGCTTTTACAAAAAAATGAAGTTTTATCCATTGATGGGGAAAAGCTGGATATAACCAATACCTACATTTATCTTGGACAGCAGATATCAAGTGAGGGTCACATTGATGACGAAATTAATCGGCGTATAAAACTTGCCTGGAGAGCTTTTGGAAGAAACAGTATAATTTTCAAGAGCAATATGCCATTATGTCTTAAAAAAAAAAAGTGTTTGATCAATGCATCCTTCCAGTGCTTACGTATGGTGCAGAGACGTGGACCTTAACTAATAGAGAGATATACAAATGCTGCAGACAACTCAAAGAGGCATGGAGAGGTGCATGCTTGGTGTAACCAGGAGAGATAAGAAGAGGAACTCGTGGATCCGAAAAATGACAAGAGTGGAAGACATCATGATCAGAGTTAAATCCCTGAAATGGCAATGGGCTGGACATATTGCCAGAAGGACAGACCATCGATGGACAGCCGAAATTTTAGACTGGATTCCAAAAGACAGGAAAACAAATAAAGGTAACTTGATCACGCTAGTTACGTTAAATGAAAACGTTTACAAAAAGTTCGTAAGTTGGAAGCTTTCGACCTTATCTTAGGTCTTCATCATGCCAATGGAGGACTGAGATTGTTGCCAGATTCTACATTTGAATTTTTCCTATTTTTATTTGCCAAAACTTAGAATTTGGCAACAAAAATAAGAAAAGTTAAATAGGAAAAGTTCTTCCATGTGGGGAAAAGCTCTCCTGGAGCTTTTCCCCACATGGGGACCTACGTGGGGGACCTACCAAGTATTAGACTGGTACACCGGTCTAATACTTGGTAGGTCCCCCACAGGAGCACAGGACTGCAGAAATGCGACGGGGCATGGACTCCACTAGCTTCTGGAAATATGCTGTAGGCAATGCACACCATACTTCCTGCAGAGCGTTCCACAATTTGGGTGTATTCCGAGGTCTCGGATTCCTGTGTTCGATAGCGCATTACATGGCATCCCAAATGTGTTCCATCACGTTCAGATCTGGGGACTCCTCTAACCATAATTGGGAGGGAATGGCAACATCCCAAACTCAGATGAATGCTCCTCTAACCATAATGTGGCGTCCTAACACTTGTGTGGAGGTGCATTGTCCTGTTGGAACAGGCCTAACCCATGAGCATGAATGCAGGACATGAACGGGTGTACCTCGTCAGAAAGGATGCGCACATAGCGTTGGCCGGTCACAAACATTTGTAGACGTACCAGGGGTCCGAGTGAAGTCCAGCTAAACCCATCCCATACCATTACGGACCCCCCCCCCCCAGCCTGTACAGTTCCCTGTTGACAGGCGGGATCCATGGCTCTATGGGGTTTGCGCCACACTTCGAATCCATCGACTCGTCAGACCAGGCTACTTGTTTCCAGTCATCAACTGTCCAGTGGCAGTGTTGCTGTGCCCAAGCGAGGCGCATAGCTCTGTGTCATGCACCCGTCAAGGGGACTCGAGTTGGGCGTCTGCTCCCAAAGCCCATATCGTGCAGGGTATGTTGCACAGTCCAGATGGACGCTGATGCTTGCTGAGGCTCCAGCATTGAATTCTGATGATACCTGCTTGAGTGTTGCACGCCTATCGCGTGAAACGATTCTTGACAGCCGACAATGGTCACGTTCAGCCAATGTCTTTTACGGCCACACTGGTATCGTTGGTTGGAGGTTTTGCCGGAATTCTTGTAGTCACGGTACACCCTTGCAATGGTCGTCCATGAAAATCTGAACTTCGTTTTTTCCTTCGAAATACTATGACCATCTCACGAGCGCCAACTATGACACTGCGTTGAAAATCGCTTAAATCGTTATTACTTCTCATTCTCATGCCGAAAACAGCTCTGACAGCTGGCAAGGATGTCTATCACTTTATTTACGCACTGGCGGATGCAACCGAGTACGCGCATTGGTGACGTTGATATGTATTTTGCATAAGCTCGTCTGTACCAGTTTTTCTGGCACTTCAGTGTATATATCATCATCATCAACCATTATCAATCTACTGCTGGACGAAAGTCTCTCCAAGCCTCATCCATGACGGTCTGTCTTGTGCCAGTCTCCTCCATGTTACTCCCGCATACTTTCGAATTTCATCTACCCATCTCCCATGTGGTCTTCTTCTGGGTCTTCTCCTGTCCCTTGGAATCCAATCTAAAATTTCAGCTGTCCATCAATGGTCTGTCTTTCTGGCAGTATGTCCAGGCCATTGCCATTTCAGGGATTTAACTCTGACCATGATGTCTTCCACTCTTGTCATTTTTCGGATCCACAAGTTCCTCTTCTTATCTCTCCTGGTTATACCAAACATGCACCTCTCCACGCTTCTTTGAGTTGTCTGCAGCCTTTGTATGTCTCTTTTAGTTTAAGGTCCACGCCTCTGCACCATACATAAGCACTGGAAGGATGCATTGATCGAACACTTTTATTGTTAGACATAATGGCATATTGCTCTTGAAAATTATACTGTTTCTTCCGAAAGCTCTCCAGGCAAGTTTTATACCCTGATTAATTTCTTCATCAATGTGACCCTCACTTGATATCTGCTGTCCAAGTGTATACACACACACACACACAGCAACTAATGGAAATTTCTTGAGATTCGCACAACTATTTGATATATTTGATGATGTGATTCAAGAGCACTTGATACATGTTTGTGCTAAGGAGAACACTGATCATGATCATTATTCCGGTGAAAATATACAGAATGAAACAATCAATCTCTTAGCAAATTAAATGCTTAAGTATCCTGTATTATCATACAATATATTTAGAGCTTAGTGAACATTTAATAAACACTTCGATCGGATCAATGTGTGGTTTACAAGGAGTAAGTTTATGGTGAAAAAATGTGGCCCAACCATGTAGCAGTTATTATGAAGGCAAAATATATTATTTTAGGTTATAAAATAACACATGGCGTTTTAATCTCCATTTCCCATATAAATTCCATTATTACATTTACACAGTATTTGAGAATACCCTTTGTATACTATTAATTTATATCGTATATATTTCAGATGTGGCTGAAAAGCCATTTAATTCAACACACACGTACGTACGCACAGGGAAGTTGTAAGTTATGTGGAAGAAATATTCTCTTAATACGTAGAAATATGTCATGATGGAATTATTAACTCAGCATCCAGACATCTCTGAATTTCCTGTATTTACTGTTCATCACATAACATCAATCATATAAGAAAACTTGCAAATTATATAGATGTAACAGATAGAATGCTCAAACGGAAATCAGGAGATGCAGGTCCAATCCCTGCTCCAGGGCGATGTAATTTTCACGTTTTCTGATGTTACATGATGAACAGTAAATACAGGCAATTCAGAGATTTCTGGTTGCTGAGTTAATAATTCTAAGGGAAGTTGTTTTGCTTCTTCTGATGCACACATGATAAGAGCTGTTTTATGCAAGTGCTTATCACAGCACATGCATATCGGTGACTTCATGGTCACATACATATTGTCATCTGTTTTGTTCACAATTTCTTGGTTCCCATAGAAATAGTATGTATGATGATTATTTTTACTTGTACACAGTTCTGTTTTGGAATTTCAACTTGAAACAGCCACTACAATTCAGAGAATGATGATAAACAATATTCTAAATTTTAAAATATCTACCATGATTTCCTGATGTGTTATGGCTGCTACTATCTCTTTCTTTCTCTCTCTCTCTCTCTCTCTCTCTCTCTCTCTAGTATGGTTAAAGCTAAAAGACAAAAAATAATGCATTGAATTTTAGAAGTGAAAATAAAATACTAATTGGGGTTTCATCTAGATTTATATTAATAAATATGATGTATGATCTTTAATATTAAATTGATACGTTCAATGCACTTTAAATGCACCCAAATATTGTGTATAATTTTTGATTTTTCATTATTTAGAAAAACATTTTCTTTAATATTACTAACATTCGTACAATACCCTATTATTTGAACATTTAAATTCATGCAGAGAAAGTCAGAAGTAATCGAGGTAGTTGCCTTAGATGCATGATCTTGATAAGAAGAATCACATCACAATACAAATTCAAATTCATGGGCTGAATTTAAAGATTTTATTGTACATACATGTATAAGAACTTTTAGGTTTCCCTAGAACCCATCGTCAGATACATAAACAGAAAAAGGAATATGTTTAAATAGAATAATGAATACTTTTGACTCTATTATTCTGTGATATCTGATACATTGTAATCATCATCATCATCATTGTCAACCATTATCAATCCACTGCTGGACGAAGGTCTCCCCAAGTTTCCTCCACAACGGTCTGTCTTGTGCCAGTCTCCTCCATGTCACCCCTGCATACTTTCGAATTTCATCCACCCATCTCCCATGTGGTCTTCTTCTGGGTCTTTTCCTGTCCCTTGGAATCCAATCCAAAATTTCGGCTGTCCATCGATGATCTGTCCTTCTGGCAGTATGTCCAGCCCATTGCCATTTCAGGGATTTAACTCTGATCATGATGTCTTCCACTCTTGTCATTTTTCGGATCCACGAGTTCCTCTTCTTATCTCTCCTGGTTACACCAAGCATGCACCTTTCCATGCTTTTTTGAGTTGTCTGCAGCCTTTGTATGTCTCTTTTAGCTAAGGTCCACGTCTCTGCACCATACGTAAGCACTGGAAGGATGCATTGATCAAACACTTTTCTTTTAAGACATAATGGCATATTGCTCTTGAAAATTATACTGTTTCTTCCAAAAGCTCTCCAGGCAAGTTTTGTACGCCGATTAATTTCTTCATCAATGTGACCCTCACTTGATATCTGCTGTCCAAGATAAACGTACGTGTCTGTTATCTCCAGCTTTTCTCCATCAATCGATAAATCTTCATTTCTTGTAAAAGCATTGAACATCACTTTTGTCTTCTGAAAGTTCATTTTTAACCCCACTTCTTTACTCTTGTCAGCAAGTTCCTGGATCATACTCTGTAGCTCTGATGGGGTAGTTGCAAAAATGACTACGTCATCAGCAAAACGAAGGTGGGTTAGATAATCTCCATTAATCTTTATCCCCTTGTTTTCCCAGCTCAGCGACTGAAAAACACCCTCCAATGTGGCATTAAAGAGCTTCGGAGATATGGTGTCACCTTGTCTCACTCCCTTTCCAATTTTTACGTGTGTTGTATTTTCAAACAGCCTAATCTTTGCACTTGCATTTTCATAGATGTTATTAATAATATTAATGTATGCATCTTCAATACCGCAGGTTTTCAGAGCCATTGTAACTGCTGATGGTTTCACCGAATCAAAGGCTTTTTCATAATCGATAAAAGCCATGCACAATGGAAGTTCATATTCCCTCGCTCTTTCAATTAGTTCTCTCAGCACGTGGATATGATCTATTGTGCTGTAGCCACTCCTGAATCCAGCTTGTTCTCTCGGTTGAGCCATGTCCAGTGTTACCTTCAAGCGGTGTGAAAGAACTTTAGTGAAGATTTTATAAACTACTGATAGGAGGCTGATAGGTCTATAGTTTCCCAGATCCTCAATGTCACCTTTCTTATGTAGCAGGATCATTGTAGCGGTGTTCCAATCCTCAGGAATCTTTCCTTCATTAAGGCATCGAGTGAAAATTTGGGCGAGTACTGTTTCGATTTCTCCACTTGCTTCTTGTATGATGTCTACAGTAATTCCATCTTCTCCTGGAGCTTTTCCTCGCTTCATGTTCTTGATTGCATGTGCAACTTCTGCTGGAAGGACTGGAGGAACTCTGGTACTGGTATCTTTCATGATGTCTGGAGTGCATATATCATCCCTTTCATATAATTTGGAGTAGAAATCTTTCACTCTTGTCAAAATTTCGCCTCTATTTCTTGTTACAGAACCATCTTCTTTTCTCAGTGCCATAATCTGTTTTCTTCCCTTACTGAGATGTCCCTTTGCTATCTTTAGGCTTTGGTTGTTTTCAATTGCTTTCCTCACTAGTTCACAGTTGAATTTCGGCCAGTGCGACATGAAGGCAGAGGGTGCTAAGAATCCCCGGAGGACCGGACTAGGCTGCCATCTGATGCTGACCTTGGCTACTTACAATGGACGCTCCCTATCTTCTGATTCAAGGCTTCTTGAATTGGAAGAGGAACTACAAAGGATCAAGTGGGACATCGTGGGGCTAAGTGAGGTAAGGAGAAAAGGAGAAGATCTCATCGAACTGAAAAGTGGACATCTGTTCTACTATCGTGGGACAGATACTGGCAGAACTAGTGGTGTTGGATTTATAATAAACAAGAAACTGAAGGATAAAGTTGTAGAAGTTGAAAGTTCCTCTGACAGAGCTGCACGACTTGTTATCCAACTCTCGAAAAGATACCAGGCTCAGATTATTCAAACTTATGCACCCACCGCAAGTCATCCTGAAGAAGAAATTGAAGAATTTTATGAGGAAATTTGTCATCTAAATAATAAAGGTAAGCAGCACTTGAAAATAATTATGGGAGATTTCAATGCAAAAATAGGGCAACGGCAACAGAATGAAACTTCAGTAGGTAAATTCGGTCATGGCAACAGAAACCAGCGTGGAAATACTCTCGTTGAGTTTGCAGAGGCAGAAGGGTTTTTCATCTTGAACTCCTTCTTCAAGAAAAAGCCACACAGGAAATGGACATGGAGACATCCAAATGGGATGACAAGTGAAATTGATTTTATTATGTGTAACAAAAAATTCGTCATAGAAGACTGCAGTGTGCTAAACAAGTTCAACACAGGTAGTGACCATAGATTGGTGAGATGTAAGATGCACCTCAACACTAAACTTGAACGTGGCAAGCTCATAAGACAAACAAAATCTATTGACATAACCAACCTTAAAAAACACCATAATACCTTCAAGTTAGAACTGAAGAACAGGTTCTCTGCTTTAGAAGGCCTAACATCGGAAGAAGTGGACATCTCTGAAGTTAACAGAAAAGTAACCAAAGCTCTTATGGAAACAGCAACAAAATTAGCTGGGTCTAAGAACAAGTTGCATGTGAACAAATTATCAGGAAAAACCAAAATGTTGATGCAAAAAAGAAGAGAGATGAGGACAACTAAAGAAGATGTGACTTCCAAAGTGGAATATATAGAGCTATGCAAGACAGTAAGAAAAAGTATCACTGAAGACGTAAGGAAATTCAACATTGTAATAAACTATTTTATTTAATTCTTTGATGAAGAATGCGTAAATGTTTCCATTAAAATTATACCTTCCTTTGTAATGTGTGTGCGTGCATGCGCATGTGTGTTTTCATCTATTTATGAATCGGAGAGAGCTAACAAAAATCATATTGATTTTCACAGGAGGTCTGCCTCATCCTAAAGGAATGATTCAAGAGGATTTGCCACAGGTGAAGCAGTTTTTGTCATTACTTCAAAATATGTGTTACAGAAATTGTATACTGTATGCAAGAGAAAGAGAGAGAGAGAGTGCATGTGAAAATACATGTATGCACATTTATGGATGCTCTTATTTGATTAAACTTGTTCTTAACAATCTGCCAGTACATTTTGCATGCAGTACACAAAATGTTCAATTTAAAATGCAACTGTAATTCTCATTCTCCGTATACTGTAATATGAGTACAAGGTTGCATTGGCAATCAGAAGACTAGAGGGATCTGAATTACTTTAATGGGTGAGTCACCACGTTATGCATTTAACAAGTTAGCAACATGTAGTATGGGTCTCCATTGGTGTATTGTATCTGGAAACATGGCTATTTTTTTTTTTTTTATCAAGAGAGATAGTTCTGATTCATGAATGAAGAATTTTCAGAGTGGAGCATAATTCTGGTTACATATCATTTGCATTCTGCCAGGAAGTTTTCCAAGAATTATTCCTAAACAAAGCATTGGTTAGCAAAATACAATTTACTCTCCAAGAGACTTGTTCTGTGTGTAATCAAGAACATAACCATTGTCATCATTGCCCTCATCAGTGAGCTGTTCAAAATTGTGAAGTTCAGTGTGTTGAAGTGATCTAATGTTACTGGAGGAAACTGTTCCAACAAAGGAACATGTCTAAGTAATGTGCATTGATTTTTTGCAGTATTTTTTTCAGGGGCAGGGAGCTCTCTTGAAATTGCTCTGTGTTTTTCAATCCAAGTTAATAGAATATTGGCAGAGCCCACCCCTGTGGCACAGTGGTCTAAGAGCTGGCTTTTGACCATTCATCCGAGATGGTTAAAGGTTCAAATCCCAGTAAGGCATGGATGTTGTATTTGTCTAACAGCCTTGACTCTCTCCCTTCCCTGGAACCAGTGGCCCTAAATTAAGGATGGGCGAATGCTTATAGCCTACTCAGTTGCTCACAGTTGTCATTAAACCATCAATAAAAAAACATGGCAGCTGATGTTCGTTATTTTTTAAAACCTTTGCTCTTTTCTCTTTATTGTTTAATATGATTAACAGTTGAAATACATTGAAACATAAATTGATAAAATACAGACAACAAGAAAAGCAATATAAGTTAAAAAATCAAGATACAGTAAATAAAATTTTAATGAAATAATGAAATAAAAAAGACAGAAAAATTTATATCAGTTAAAGATAAGCCAGGAAAATTGACATAAGGTAAAGATGAAATAGGAAAATTGATGTGAGTTTATGCTGTAGTAAATGAAATTTTCTTTCTCCTTCCTTCCTCTCTGCATGACAAATAGAAATGCTTTTTGCCTTGAATGTTAAAACCAGCATTGACACACATACAACACACACAGAGTAAAACCTTGTTAATCTGCCTTCTAAACCACTATCCTGACTTTTCATCTACTGCATCTAGGTTCAAAATACTGTCCTTTGCTGTTAAGTGATAATTTCCCTCCATTCATCAAAATATTCTAATGACATTGTGATGTCTTCCACAGGAAGATATCCCGTTGAAAATTAATTTTTAGCATACAAGCTTTCACTCTACAGATCACCATTTATCAAAATACTAATGTATGATATTTTGATGTCTCCCTTAGGAAGATATCTCATTAAACCAATCTCTGAAACTATGCAATAGCTTTCCAAACATTCACTTCCAGCATGCAAGTCTTAATCATCCACCTTAACATATCTAAATATGATTTGAAAGCATGTTAGACAGGCCCTTCTTGAGAGTTTTGTGAAATTTATTTCATAAGTAACAGCCATTCCTCATGCTCATTCTCCTGCAGAAAAAAACAACAACAACGAAAAACGATGCCATGATGGATGTTGCCAAGAGTGTCATCAGCAGTTGAGGATCAGAAGCTTATTGGTCTGTGATTTATTGCACCTGAGTAAGGTAAAATGAGTTGTGTATGCCCTTCTCTATTGAATAGACAACCTTCCACACCCCTTTTCTGGATGAAATAACGTTGGTAACAAGCATGTACTAAACAGAGAATTCACAACTAATTATCTTATTCATATTGCAGTCTTTACTATTTGACAAGTGACAATAGCTCAAATGACTGCATCTTACATTTTCAGGCCAGCTGTTTATCTACTTTAAAAAAAATTATGCTCGCTTTCTCACATGCAGAATTCTCAGATCTATGGAATTTTGGAGCTTTCAATAGTGGCTGTTTCACATAGAGATACTACATCTGTGTGCTTTTCTTTTCTCATTGTAGATTTAAAAAAAAACCCACCCAAAATGGGTAAAACATTAGTGGATTTTCATGAGAAAAAATTGATATGTGAATTTGAAGAGAGCCACCCGTGTGGCGCAGTGGTCTAAGCGTTGGCCTCTGATCATTCGTCCAAAAGGGATCCGGGTTCGAATCCTGGTGAGGCATGGATGCTGTGTTTGTCTTACGGCTCTGGCTCTCTCCTTTTCCTGGAACCAGTGACCCTAAATTGGGGATGGGCGACTGCTTATATATAGCCCATTGAGTTGCTCATGGTAGTTGTTAAACCTCCAATAAAAATAAAAAAAAATAAAATTGAAGAGCTTAATCTTGTATCTAACCATGAATCAATAACACATCTCTTTTTCAGCATTTTTGGTAAATCCATTATTAGAAGAATAGCAGAGGGCATGTTAAACAATAAATATAAATGGATAGGAACTGAAAAGTGACTGTGTTCAGCTAAACTGAAAAATAGCAAACATAAAAATTTAAGAGATTTATATTTCTTGGATTGGCCATATAAATATTAAGCCTGGAGTTATTGCTGATGAAGTTATTTGTGATAAAAATATGACAGTTTGGGAACGAATATCAAATTAGAGATATCAGCTGCAGTAATGGATAGCTTCAAAGATACAGAAATCTGCTCAAATTTGCATTGAGAATAAATACAATGTAGTAAAATAGCTGAAACGTAAAAGTTCGGTGAATGGAGACAAATGAAAATTGTTAGAAATTATCTCCAAATACAAACTAAAGAAGTGGATGATATAGATCAATCTGGTTTATAAATCATTAGTTTAAAAAAATGAGAAAGACTAAAACAATTAAAGATAGAATAACAACAGTTCACTGTGTTAATGATGACGATATTGATAAACAAGTTATTGACATTAAAGCAGAGTTCAAAGAACTGCATCATTTTATTTACACTTTCCAACATTAGGTTGAAGAAGTGTATATGCTTCAGTTTTGTCTGTCTGTGTCAGCACGATAACTCATGTAAAAATGGTTCGATTTCGATGAAATTTTAGTATGTGGTAGGGGACAACCTAGGGACGAACCCTGTTGAAAATGGGCGAAATGGGGTCAAAGTCAGGACATAGGAGCGGGATCCATTCCATCGCCCTTATGCGTCATAACTTACATAAAAATGCTTTGATTGTGACAAAACTTTATCATGTTGTTCTGGAGGTATACTGAACTGGTTTTGTTGAATATCATCGGAATGGGGTCAAAGGTCAGGGCACAGGAGTGAGATTTATTCCACAGCCATTATCCTCATAACTTGAGTAAGGATTTCTGGTATGTTGGAAAGCATATCATAATCAATGCATTGCATGATTTTACTAACTTGTTTTAAGAATTTGCTTCTGGAACTATACCTTAACTAGTTTTTCAGTAAAAGACTTGGATGACAAACAAGGTGTTTGAGAATTGGCTGGAAAAACTGAACTTCAACATTGAATCCTAAACAAGAAGAGCCTTTTAATTTTAAGCAATGTTTTTTTTTATGCATTAAAATGGCCAAATCCAATAAGGTTAAGTTGGCAGGTTTACCTTCTAATGTTATAGGAAAATTTTAGTCCCTTAATTCAATGTGGAATAATGAAATTTTTTAAAGCACATTATAAAAGATTTCAGGTAAAGAAAATCATAAGAAATATTTCTGATCAAAAGCATTTACATTAAAATTTTGTTAAGGGATGCATTTTATTTTTCAAAAAGCATAGGATGTAGTATCTGTCAAGAAACAATAGCAAATTTTTGGAGACATAAGGGATTGATATGGAAAAACCTATTAACACTACCCTCAGATGCAGTAAATCAAACTCACAAATTATTTCATTTGAGTATTGCAGGCAATGGTGAAACTTCATTTGAAAGAATGGAAGATACTGACATGGTTAGTATGTTTTAGCCTAAGGCTGGTGATGCTCCTATCAATGAATCTTGTATTGATGGTGACGAATCCATCCAAGAAGAAATACACAGCAGAAGCTAAAACAATCCAGTCAAAACTTGGATTATTTTAAAGAACAGAATGCTGCTGATAAAACAACAGTGGATACTGTTGCAGTACTTGACAAAGAACTGAACAAATGATGATCTGATATGCTGATGGCATAAGGTCTGATGAATACGGTGGACAGGGCAACAGTTCCTAGCTAAAGTCTATGATTTTTTGGACAGTCCTTGCCACATACGGGTAAGCATTGTGCTGATAAAGCATGACTCCCCTTCATTTAACCATCTGGAACCTCTCGCTGTAAAGCTGCCTTTGCTCATATGGTTAAGTCAGTGGCAGTAAATTTCAGCAGTAATGGATTTGTTTGGTGATAGGAACTGAAACTGAGAGAATTTCTTTAATAATCCATGAAATATTCAACATGACTTTCCATCAGTGTTAAAATACTTCACCCATTGTATTGCCATCAAAGTTTAACATTGGCATTTTAATATTAACATTGAACCTGCTTTTCATTCTTTGTAACATCATGGTCTAAAATACATTAAAGTGAAGAATCACGTTCCCAACTTTGTGGTAAAAGGCAGATGTTAACACACATATACTTCATGCTATTTCCTGATCAGTTCATGTGCACTTGTAATTAACCTGGGATGATTTTCCTGTTACCAAATTATGATGATGGACAGTTGAATTAGTTGATTCAAGCTTGACAGCTGTTTCTTCCACTGATAAGCTGTCATTCCTTACACCATGCTCTTCAGCATTTCTTTTCTTCATTGAGCTCTAATGGCTTGTTGGACAATATTTATCTAAGAGGTGTTCCATAGTACGAGTGAATGGTGTTTTATCAAAATGGTTTTCCATTGGTGCAGGAGTTAGACAAGGTTGTGTAATGTCACCATGGCTGTTTAATATATTTATGGACGCATGCATGCGTGATGCCAAAATAGTTAATAGTGGTTTATGTCTTGGTGATATCCGTGTGTGCAGATTGCTGTATGCTGATGACACTGTCCTGTTGGCAGAGAGCAAAAGTGAGTTGCAGAGTATGTTGACTCGGATGCACGAAGTTTGCATGAAATTCAAACTGAGTATAAATAAGGGAAAAACCATAGTTATGGTGTTTGAGAGAGGAATGGGTAGCACTGAATGTAATGTAATGTAAGTATAAATGGCACTGTGATTGACCAGGTGAGTGAGTTTGTGTATTTAGGAAGCATGTTTGACAGAAAGAACAAGTTGGATGGTAAAATCAGTAGGCGAGTGAATTCTTCTTTGAAAGTCATAGCTGCTCTGGGAGGTTTTCACAGGAATGATGGGTTCTCTAGAGAGTCCTGCATGGCTGTGTATGAAACAGTAATTGTTCCTACTCTGATGTATGGCAGTGAAACCTGGGTACTGCAGAAGAAACATAGGAGTTGTTTGTGTGCTGGAGAAATGCGTTACTTACGTGGGGTTTGTGGCAAGACACGATCTGATTGTGTGAGGAATGAAGATGTGTTGCAGTTGTGTGATGTGAAGCAAAATGTTATCAAGGTGGAGACCAATATGCTTCGGTGGTTTGGCCATGTTGAAAGAATGAGTGATGAAATGCTTACTAAGAAAATATTTTCAGCCCAAGTGGCAGGAAGGAAAGGCAGAGGAAGGCCAAGGAAGACATGGGTGGATCAGATTCAGGAGTGTCTGCATCAGACAAAGATTATGAGTATCAAGTATAAAAGATCTTGTGTATGGCGTGTAATGGATATCAGTGAAGCACGAGTTGTATGTCAAGATCGCTGTAAATGGAGAAGTTTGATACGACAACAATAAGTAAAAATATCTGGAAGTTTGTATTTCTTTTTGGAGCTAACCTCTGAATCTCAGAGAACAGCCTAGTGATATGTATGTATGTAGGTAGGTAGGTGTTCCATAGGCAATGATATTTCACTAAGACTGCATAACATCTATTCCTTTCACAAGATTGTACAGCATAACATGTCAAATATATAGTGTATCAATTTATTATCTTTGTTGCCAATATTCTTTTGTGTAATGAGTTTGTAATGGTGCTCTTCACTGTACACAGCTAACTTCAGAAGAAACTGCAAAATCACAGGAATTTTTCCACTTGTGTAGAGCATCTAATATCAGACCATATAGTTTGTTTTCTTGTAAATGATAGTGAATTCAGTAATGTCATTTCTGTGAGTTCAAAATGTTTTTGAGAGAAAGAATGCCCTTTACTAGTGATGAAATCATTAAATTGCATTTCAGTATTTGAGAACATGTAGATATTTCATAACCAGAAACATGACATAGATTTTAATATAATTTTAGTAAATGGTGAAATATATACAGTAATCAAACTGGGTTTTGGATTTGTGATGTTAATCAATCTACAAGAATTTCAACACTAACCAGAAGCTGCAGTGGTCTTAAGTGTATATGCCCATGACCATGATGATTCTGTTATTAAGAGGCATTAGTTTCTTTTGCCATTGAAAATATGATACCAATTTTAAAATTTCAAAAATTGATGGATTATGTGATCTCATATTAGATATTTTATGCATTGGCATGTAAGAATTTCAGTGTAATTGTACAGTTTTTCTTGAGAAGTTCTCTGAAAAATGGTGACAGAAAGAAAGAAGTAATATGAGGAATAAAACTTATTATGATTTTCAAGGAAAGGTAAAAGGAAAACCCTTTTCCCATACATACTATGTAGACATAAATTTCCTTCCATGGAAATTCCTCTTTCCTTAGAATCTCATGGCTATATTTTTTCTCAATTAAATTTTTTTTTTCCTATTTATATCTGATATTCCTAGTTAAGTAGCTTCAATGTTTTTGTGAATTTGACAGGTTGTATATATTTTGTGTGCTATGCTAATTTGATGCATGTTGCTTTTCAGTGGCTTGACACTTATGCCAAAAAAGTTGCAGACCTTGGTATATTTGCTGAAAAAGTTCCTAATCATGTGTTGGTAAATGAGTATCTTCCAGGACAAGGAATAATGGTAATTTTCTTTTCTAAAATTTTTGCAATTAAAAATTGTTTATTTTATGTTTTATAAATGAAGAAAGAAAAGTGTCATAGCAATAGATCATGGTTATGATCTATTTATTTTTTAAGAGCAGAAGGTCATGCGATTTTTTATTCCTAAACATGGGTGAAGATGTTCTGTAATAAAAAAGAAAAAAATAGTTGGCAACTAATTTTATTGAAAAAAAAAAAAGGTTAAAGCAATTGTAATTGGTAGTAAATAAAGGCATTTAAATGGTTTAACAATTTTAAATTAGCATTCGTGGAAAGCAAGCTCAGAATATTTTATGTGCAAGATATGTTGTTCATCAAAGACTTAGGTAACTCATTTTATAGTACTTTGTGAACAGACTACTTGAAGCAGTTGTAAATGTAAAAATTAAGTTGAAATTTTCTCACATCCACTGAGCTGCCAAACCTTTCAGCAACTTTTGATTCACTTGAGACAGAAGATGCTCATATGTGGAACTTCTGGAAGACCATGCACAAAATATAATGTAAGTTTCACTCCTTTATATGAATACTTTGTGAGAAAAAAGTTTTAATCTGAACAGAATCGTTCTTATACACTAAAATTCTTTTACTACAATCCTTATGATGTTGAGATAGATAAAATGAACGTTTATTCACAATATATTTTAGTTTAAGATCTACCATAGTTTCAGGGAGTGTTTTAAGAAGTGGTTCCAGAAACCTGTCGATGGTCACAGAAAAGCCAGTTCTCCTAATGAAGCCAAGCCAAATGAGCGGCAAAAGTATAGTAGACTTTAAAATAAAATATATTGTGAATAAACATTGTTTGTTTAATCTATCCTTCTTGTACCACGCTTGAAAAATTGTATATATTATATGCGGTCCGATCAAAAAGTTCCGAGACTAGGCCAATATACAACAAAGTACTTACATTACTTAAGTCTGGCTATGATCTCCCTCAAAGTAGTCTCCTTGGGCAGCGATACACCACTGCCGGCGTTTTGGCCACTGTTGAAATGCTCCCTGGAAGTCCTGTTAACAAATCGTGTTGAGCACCGCCTGCGATTTGCGCTAGATCTCGTCCACAGTTTCAAAACGGCGAGCCTTGAGCTTCAGCTTCATCTTCAGGAACAGAAAGAAGTCGCAGGGGGCCAAATTCGGCGGGTGAGGGAAGGTAGTCGTGCTGTTGCGGCTTCAAAACTGGCATGTTGCTAATGCTCTGTGAGCTGCTGCATTGTCATGATGGAGCAGGAAATCGCCCTTGCGCCACATTTCAGGTCATTTGCAGCAAATGTCCTCCCTAAGACACCGCAGAACATCGCAGTAAAAAAGGGCGGTGACGGTCTGGCCCTGGGGGACGAATTCACGGTGCACAACTCCAGGAATGTCGTAGAACACGATGAGCATGCTTTTGGTTGCACTCTGGACCTGCCAAGCTCTTCCACTGCGACGACTGTTGTTTGGTCGCCGGGTCGTAACCGTAGACTCAAGTCTTGTCCCCAGTGATGACCTGCACCAGGAATGTTGGTTCATTCACCACCTGCTGACGAAGATCTTAACAGAGTTCGACACGGAGCGCCTTCTGTTCGGGGTTCGGAATCTTTGCAGCAATGTGGCACATGTTCAAAACCGATGTCAGAATTTTGTGCACTGTTCCATATGACACATTGACAATGGTAGCAATGTCTTAAATGGTTCTTCGACAATTCTCGTATACCAGTTCCCTAATTTTGTCCACATTTCTGGGAGTTTTGCTCGTGGACAGTCATCCTGACCTCTCGTCGTCTTCCAGTGCCGTTCTGCTGCTTTTGAAGCACAAGTGCCACTCAAAAGACCTTGCACGACTCATTGCTTCATTGTCATAAGCCTGCCACAACATTTCATGCATCTCCATTCTCGATTTGCCGAGTTTGACGCAGAATTTGATGTTCGCTTGCTGCTCTAGTTTGCTGCCCATACTGAAGTCGCAGCTGTGTTCTGCATGTGGTCACGAAATATTGTGTATCATAGCTCCCAATGTTCACAGAATGACGCCACTCGGCTCAATGACTCGTGAAGGTCGCTGCTCTCTATCGCGTGTCAGCGTACTACATACCTAGTCTCGGAACTTTTTGATTGCGCTACATATTTATATACAAAATGTTTCTGTTGTCAAGGTTCTACATGATTCTGGAATGTTGTGGAACATGATGAGTTTGAACCAACCCCCCCAAATATGTTGTTACCCCTAAGTTTCTGATGACACCATAGTACACACTCTCCTTGGCTTATGGATTGATAGCAGTTCTCCAAGTAATATAACTTGTTTTTATTCTAAACATTATTCTTCAACTAGTAAGTTAGCATGTTTAGGTTAGAAGAATCTGTAAAATTACACATTTTATTTGTCACATTCTTTGGCTGCATTCTTTTTTTGCTGATTTCTTTCCATTTTTTTTTTGTCTTAGCCTCATGAAGATGGGCCTCTTTTCTATCCAGTAATTTCTACAATAAACCTAGGTTCACACGCAGTACTTAATTACTACACAAAACGTAGTAACTGTGAAAGGACAAGCATGAATGACACTAGTAATGAGGTTTGTACATGTCTGCATTATTTACAAGCTGTTCTGTGTATGTAGTAATATTTTTGTATCAATTATTGTGAGTGCTTAATTATCAGATGTGCAGTCTAACTTGTTTATTTGCAATACAGTGTTCACCACACAAAAAAGGAACAGAAAATGAATAACACAAGAGTATGGTTTTCACCACATGATTGGTGGAAACTGCACTGTTTTGAGTTTTTACATGTAGTCTATTTCAACAAACACCAAGGCATGCCGTAACACACAGCAAAGTGATTGGTTACTCACCACCACTGTATCTACCTTGACATTCTGGAAGTGAATGCAGTTCCAGAAATTCAGGAACTGACTTAATTGGCCATGTTCCAGCAAGATGGAAAACCACCACATTGTAGTGGAACCATCCAGAAATTTCTGGACACAACTTTTCCTGAAAGAAAAATTGGAAGGGGTGGTGGTCCCTCTCCGTGGCTTCCAAGGTTACTGGTCATAACAACCATGGATTTCTTTTTGTGAGGATACATGAAGGACCAATTGTGCTGCACACCTGTCACATCTCTACAAGAGTTGAAAGACAGCATCTTCATCTATGCTGTAAAAGGCATCACACCTCAGATCTGTGCCAGTGGTTTATGTGCATTTGAATACCACATGGACATCGTAAGAGTAACAGATGATGCTCAGGTTTAAGTGCTGTAAACTTTTTGAGCTTGTTCATATGATGAAAACTGTATTCACCAAATTTTCTTTATTTCCTCAAACATATTTGAAATATATCCATTCCTTCTTCAACACCCTGTATTTATTATCTGATGTTCCAAATGCTGAAAGTCCAGCTAAACAGTTTGTGTATGTTATTTACGTGTCAAACATCACAGAGCACAACCCTCCATTCTTGAGGGTTGTGCTCAAGAATGGAGGAGAGTCTGGTATACCTCCACAACAAAGATACAGACAAAGTCATTTGCTCTATTTTGTGTTGGTACTCATGAAACATCTGTTGATGGGGAGCTTTTAATCTGTAGCTTCAGTGTAATGAAGAAAGTGTCTTTCAAGTTGGAGGGTCACAGATGGTCTTCCTCCTTTGATATTCAGTCTTGTTTTGGGGTGTGTTTGGGATATCTCATAGGTTACTTGTAACTAGAATGTGGCCAATGGCTCATCATTCTTTCCAGTGTTCATTAAGTACAATGCATGTGCCTTGAACAGGGCCAAATTGAACAGATGAAAAAAAAAATCGTCATTTTTCTTGTGGTTTCCAAGGAACTTAGCATGATGTCACACCCATTCATAGTCCCCATGTTTTGTTTATACTCAATCACACATGCTGACTTGAATATCTAATGAGAACATCATGTTTATCATGCTGTTTTATAGCATTCATGCAGTTTGAGCTAAATGATTCAACATCCCCTATTTTCAGTCCCTCACAGTTCCATAATTGTTGGTTTTATGGAAATGGAGGTGTTCAACCAACTTCAGACTCATACCAATTGTCTATCCATAATGTGATCTTTGTCTGTGGTGAAAACACTACCAGTTATTTTTATTTCTGGTATCATTTGTATTTCAGTTGAGCATCACAGTTTGATATGATGTCCCAAACAGAGCCCATGTCAGTCACGCAATGCAATTTTTTTTTTTGCCAGATTCTATATTTGGAATATAAGTACTGTTTGAACAGTAGTTGCTCTCTTGAAAAGAATATACAGAATTTCCGGTGCTCAAAAATGCTGCCTTTTTTTTTTACCCTACCCTCACCAAATTTCCCATTAGAAAACCTTAAGGGTTTTTTTGCGTTGTACCCATCGTATTAGAAGAACTTGAAAAACGATTAAAAGAGTTATCATTAACACAAAACAAGCAAGAATTGGCTGATACACAGTGCGTCAAAGAATTTTTAAGACTGGGTCTGTAAAATGAAACAAAAACAAGAAATTATAATTTGTTTTGGCTTGTTATTCAAAATAAGTCCCTCTGGCTTCAATACACTTGTAACAGCGATTTAATAATTATTTGAATGCCTGTTCCAGTTCACTTTGCAGAATTGCCTCCAAAGCACGTGTCGAAGCTGTTTGTATGGTCGAAATATCATCCAAAACACACCCTTTTAACATCTTTTTAAGTTTTGGGAAAAAAAAGTCGCAGGGTGCTAAATCAGGCGAATACGGTGGATGATTCAACACACAGATGTTATTTTTCGCCAAAAATCTGCGAACAAGAAGTGAGGTGTGACTGGGTGCATTATTGTGCAACAAACACCAACTGTTTTCATCTCGATATTCTGGACGAATGCAATAAATTCTGCCCATCAAAACGTCTCAAAACATTTAAATAAAACTCACCAGTAATTGTTTGTCCACTTGGAACAAATTCTTTGTGGATACTTGCTATCGAAGAATGTAATGAGCATGAGCATTGTTTTGATTTTCGATTGAACTTTTCTTGTTTTTTTTGGCTTGTGACGAGTTTTTTGACTTCCATTCCGCACTTTGTCGCTTTGTTTTAAGATCATATTGGAAACACCATGTTTTATCACCAGTAACAATCGATTTTAAGAAGTTTGGATCATTATCAGCAGCTGAAATGATGTCTCTGCAATGTGCACTTCTTGATTTTTGTTCATTGGTTAACGTGTGTGGAACAAATTTAGCACAGACTTTTGTTTTGCCCAAATCTCCATGCAGGATGGTTCGAATCGTTTCTTTGTTGATGTTTAAAGACTTCCATCATTCTTAGTGATGCACATCGATTGTTTGCCACGAAATCACGCACTTTTTCAATAATCTCAGGTGTCCTAGATGAACTTGGTCTTCCGGTATGCTTATCATCTTCTAGCATCTCTCTTCCGTCCAAAAACGTTTGTGCCACAGGAAAACATTTGATCTACTTAAACAAAAGTCACCGTAAACTTGTTTCATCATTTGGTATGTTTCCGAGGCACTTTTACCAAGTTTTGTGTTAAATTCAATAACAGCCCTTTGTTCCATCTTAATAATTCAACATGAAAAAAATTTTACTTATCTAATGAACGCCCATTTCGTTTGAGTTACTTTAACAGTTGCGCAGTACTTTTGGCAGAAAGCAACCAGATGGTCACTGTTTATAATGCATTCGCAATTACACTGGTGGTGCCACTGCAGGCTGAAATCTAGTGCGTCTTAAAAATTCTTTGACGCACTGTGTATATCCAATGTAACATGTAATAGACAAAATTTCGAAGTTTTAGCAGTTATTTAATTTTTACATTTGTTAAATCTTTTGCTTGTTGTAGATTTCAGTAATATTATTTTGCTAGCCAGGTTATATTCCAAAATCCTTAAGTTGAATGACCAACTGGAACTGTCAGCTGTGGACTAATCCCTTACACTGGTGTATTATCCTGATTAAAAAGACACAAAGCAATACTATAATGGACTTTAGTGTGGAATTTGGTGGACCTGCCACACTTGAGAAGGATGGTCCGCCATGGAAACGATATAGAAATGGAAAAAGGTGTACAAGAAAGAGATCTCAGCTGAGTGAGTGTGAGATTGGTGTATGGAATACTAGAGGTATAAATGACAAGATGAATGAGATGATTGAAGAAATTAATAAGAATATGGATGTGTTGTGTGTAAGTGAAACCAAAAAGAAGGAAATTGAGATAGAAGTGAATGGAACAGTGAGTGTGTGGTCTAGAGTATTGGATAATGTGAGAAAACAGGCTGGTGTAGGTGTGATTTTAAGTGAAAAGATGAAGCACAACTTAATTCACTACAGCTACATAAGTGAGAAAATTCATTGGATTCGTTTGAAAGTGAAACTTCAGTTAATAGTAATTCTTATAGTTTATGCTGCTTTTGACTCGGAACCTTCCGATAGGAGGGAAGATTTCTGGAATGAGCTAAAAGCTGTTTTGAACCAGTTTGGCGCTAAAGAGAAAGTTATAATAGCAGGGGATTTCAATGCTAGAGTAGGTATGCAGAATGCGATTTTTGATAATGTTCTGGGTAAGTTTAATGATCCTTGTGTGAATGATAATAATGAAAGATTAATTGAACTCTGCATTGAGAATGGTTTGTGTGTATCTAATACATTTTTCAACCACAAGTATATCCACACATATACTTGGGAAAATCGTGCTCTTGGTCAAAAGAGTGTGATAGTTTTGTTGTCTATGATCAGCGTCTGAAACACTTAGTTGTTGACACTCGTGTGATGAGAGGTGCGGATGTTGGCTGTGATCATTACTTGGTACTGTCACAAGTGAAACTGAATGTTGGTTGGAGGAAAAGGAACAGCAAGAGGCCTAGGATGGAAAGAATAAAGGTTGAAAGGCTCCCTGAAGATTATCAACGTTACTCTAACTTAACGAGAGAATGACTTAAGGAGCTGAAGTCATATGAGAGGGATGTAGAAAAGAAGTGGGAATGTCTTAAGAACTGTGTTGTCACTGCTACTGAAGAGGTCTGTGGCACCACAATAGTGGGCAACAATAGAGGTGATGCTTGGTGGATTAGTGAGATTTAATAGTCAGTAAAGAGAAAGAAAGAAAGAAGCATATTTGGGGATGCTGCAGGATAGAGTTCCTGAGGATGAATATCACTGTAAGAAGTGCTAGGCAGCTAAGCTGGTTTGCCAGAGTAAGGCAAAAGATAGGAAGGAGCGGGTGGAAAGGAATAAATTGTTTTTTTTTTTTTTGGAAAGATAGAAAAACTTTCTAGAAGTACATGAGACTCAAGAAAAATAAGGGAAACAAAGTTATAAGTTGTGTGAAGAATAGGATCGGGAAAATGATACGAGAGCCCAATGAGTTAAGTTAAAGATGGGGTGAATACTTCTGTGAGTTATTAGATAAAAAAAGCAAAGGTTATTCTGAGGCAGAAGCAGATGATGTCTCAGTGAAAGATGGAAGCACAGAAAGGATCTTAAGAGAAGAGATGTGTAAAGCTCTAAAATCTCTCCAAATGATAAGGCTCTGGGAGTTGATGGCATAACTGCTGAGCTGTTGAAATATGATGGTGACTTGGTAATTCACTGATTAACTGAAATTTGCCAGTTGTGCTTGGAGTTAGGAATGGTCCGTCCCTCAGGATTGGAAGGATGCTATCATTGTTCCCTTGCACACTCATTGTCATAAAAATCTGCACACCAAGGAGGCATTGGATTGAAATGAAATTTTAGTAGTGAGATGGTACATACCAAGGACAAAAGTGATTACAATATCACAGCAGCAGGACGATTTCCTACGGACATATGGTACACATTCTGTTCAGCATTAGTACCGCATCGCTCTCGGATACATGCAGTGATACGGTCCAGCCTGGAGTAAAAGAGATACTGTATGTTATCCTGGGACAGATTCGCCCACACATCTTGCAACTGATGCTCTAAATCATGAACACTGGGACATGGAGAAAGCTGGCACCCTATCTGGTCCCACACTTGCTCAATGGGCAAGAGATCATGCAATCTGGCAGGCCACGGAAGTGTCGAAGCATGACACGGAAGTGTCGAAGCATGACAGTCCTGGAAAACCCGAGCTCTGTGCGGACGGGCGTTATCTTGTTGAAAAATGGTTCCCCGCCAGGAAAAGCAGCACATGGAGCCACAGGATCTCCTGTACATAGCGCTGTGCTGTCAACGTCCCTCAAATCACTGCAAGGGAAGTCCGTTTGTCATATGCGATGGCTCATCAGACCATCATACCTGCAGTTCAGGGCGTGTGCCACTGTACAATGAGGTTGGGATTGTAGCGCTCACCTGCGGACCTCCACACTCTGACACAATGATCATCCGTTCCCATATAGAAGCGGGATTCATCGTTGAACACTGTATGTCGCCAGTCCGTAGCATTTCACGTTGCTCGCTGCTAACACCACTGCGATCAATGCTGATGGTCAGGTGTTAATGGCAGAAAACGTAAAGGCTGTCGAGAGTGCAGATTCGCCTCTACCAGGCATCTGGAAATGGTTCTGGTGGACACAGGAGTCCCTTGTACAGCTGCCACATCTCTGGATATTGGACAAGGACATCAAACATCTGTGCATGCCGCTCTCATTGTCCTTTCTGCTGGTGGTATGTCTGGGTGCCTTCCCATGTTCCCAACACCATCGCACCGTACTGTCCAACTGGCCCAAATGGTGGCCGATTCGGTGTGCTGGCCACCCTGCTTCTCTCATCCCGACAATATGGCCTTGTTCAAACTCTGTCAGCTTCTGGTACGCACATCTATGGTAGCTCCTCGGCATGTCTATTGCTCAGGGATCTCACCTGACTCCTACTGTTCACTTCAGCATGAATGTGGTCCCCTGCATGGCACCTAATAAGCCCCAAGGATTGTGATTGCAGTGCCGGTCTTGAACACGCTGGTATGTGGAATCGCATGAAACTTTAATCGTTTGCATGTCTGCTCTCCCTGTAGCTATTTGCAGAGTTTTGCGTTAATCGCACAGTTTTTTCTTGGAGCACAGATTTTTATGACAATGAGTGTATAAGGTAAAAGGTGATCAGACTGTGCAAGAACTATAGTGGTATTAGCCTTTTGAGTGTGCCAGGGAAAGCGTTTGGTAAGGTCATTATTGAAAAAGTACGAGGTCTTACATCACAGAAAGTGTTTGATGTTCAGAGTGGTTTTATGCCAGGTAAAGGCTCCACTAACCAAATTTTTGCATAACGCATGACGACTGAAAAGTATCTGGCTATTGTCAAGAAAGTTCTTGCTGCCTTTGTAGATTTAGAGAAAGCTTACGACAGAGTAAATAGGATAATTTTGTGGAAGGTATTGAATAAATATGTTGTTATTTGGAATCTACTTAATAGTGTAAAAGCCGTGTATGCCGGCAGTAGAGCTTGTTTGAATTGTGTTTTATCAAAATGGTTTTCTATTGGTGCAGGAGTCGAACAAGGATGTGTTATGTCATCATGGCTGTTTAATATATTTATGGATGCGTGCATGCGTGATCCCAAAATAGATAATACTGGTTTAGTGTGCACACACGGATATGTCTTGATAATATCCGTGTGCGCAGACTGCTGTATGCCAATGATGCAGTCCTGTTGGCAGAGAACAAAAGTGAGTTGCAGAGTATGTTGCCCTGAATGTATGAAGTTTGCATGAAATTCAGGCTGAGTATAAATAAGGGAAAAACCAAAGTTATGGTTTTTGAGCGAAGAACAGTTAACACTGAATGTAACACAAGTCTAAACGGCACAGTGATTGACCAGGTGAATGAATTTGTGTATTTAGGAAGATGTTTGACAGAGAGAACAAATTAAATGTTGAAATTAGTAGGCGAGTGAATTCTTCATTGAAAGTCATAGCTGCTTTAGGAGGTTTTCACAGGAATGATGGGTTCTCAAAAGAGGCCTGCATGGCTTTGTATGTTTCTTCTGTATTACCCAGGTTTTCACTGCCATACATCAGAATAGTGTAATTGTTCCTATTCTGATGTATGGCAGTGAAACCTGGGTACTGCGGAAGAAACATAGGATTCGTTTGGTTGCTGGAGAAACATGTTACTTATGGGTGGTTTGTAACAAGACATGTTCTGATCATGTGAGGAATGAAGATGTGTTTCGTAAAACAATATATTTTCTGAATTTATTACAAAGCAATTTATGAACTTGAAAGTAGACAATGCATTTCACTAAATGTAATGTGCAAATATATCACTCAACATGATATATGCAATAGAATTAGTGTATGCACAACAAAATCATTAAAACATACTAGTCAACAGAAAATTTTGTGTAATGTGAAGCAAAATGTTGTTAGGAAGGTGGAGACTAATATGCTTTGGTGGCTTGGCCATGTTGAAAGAATGAGTGATGAGATGCTTACTAAGAAAATTTTCTTAGCCCAAGTGGCAGGTAGGAAAGGCAGAAGAAGGCCAAGGAAGTCATGGAAGGGTCAGATTCAGGAGTGTCTGCATGAGAAAAAAATTATGAGTATGAAGTATAGAAGGTCTTGTGTACGTCATGAAATGGATGTCAGTTGTGTGTCAAGATCGCTGTAAATGGAGAAATTTTATATGGCAACAGTAAGTAAATAATCAGGTAGAATTTTTTCTGGTAGTTTGTATTTCTTTGTGGGGCTAACCTCTGAATCTCAGAGAACAGCTTAGTGATATTTGCTAGCTATAGTTTTCATTTAAGAAATGTTATTTACCTTCAATTAATTAAAAATTGTTTATAACTGACTAGTTTTAACTTGACATAATGTAATATGCTAAAAATAATAGTACTTTTTAATCTGTCTGGTTGTAATGAAGTTCACTTATATCAAATGTTTTTCACTCTCCCTTCAACTTCATTATATATGGATTTGACTGTGTAAATACACTCAGTAGACAAAACATTAGAGAATAGGGGTAATGGGCAGTTGACATGGGCATTCCCTACGCAGAGTGAAACAGACCCAAATGGAACCCGGGCAATAAATAGGTGGACAGCAGGGATTCCCAACAGTCCATCACAATCAATGAACATGGGTAAATGTAATGATCTGAGCTACTGATCGTGGATGCATTGTCAGCACAAGGCAGATGGAGTTATATTCTATTGCCCAAGTGGCAAGAATCCTAGAGTTCCTAAGAGCACAAGGGTGTACCACGAATATACCATCAATGGATGTACCAGCATCTAGAGAACAAGGTGTGGCCGATCACATGCCATTAATGACTGGGGTCTACATAGACTATCCAGGCTTGTACAGACCGACTGCTTAGCAATGCAAATTACATCCAGGTTAAATGCCAGCATGGTGCAAGTTTTCCGTCTTTTGAAAATATCCGAAGACGGAAGAAAATATCAGTAAAAATAAAATTTACAAATATGTATTTTTCTTTTTTCCCTTTCTATCCATACACTCTACCCCTGAAAATAAGTATGCCATCTGCAACCATGCTCGTACCATAGTACCTCGTTTATCGTTAACTCGGAGTACCAGCGGCGCCTGATGCATTCTGGTCAAATAGGAACCGAGGAGCAGCTCCCTTGGAGGTTCTACGCCGATCCTCGCCTACGTCATAACCCCCAAACCCAACCTTGCCCATCCCTGGCTTTCTTTTCGCTACGTGTACATCACACACCAAAACCGGTTCACCCATCGAGCTTGTATTAGGTGGAGACACCACTGGCTCTGCCGCCATAGGTCATAGCTAATCTTTGGAGTGAGTCGTACCAGTCGATCTTGCTGTATTTTATGTGCGTATGCATACGCATTTCAATATCAATTTACAAATGCGAAATTAACCAAGTATTGGCAAATTTGTGATTCCTTTTTCAACATGCAGTCAGCTATCGAATTCATAGATTCGAAAAATACGCTGGTTTTGAATGATAGCAGTGTTAAAAATAAGTGGCGATGGGAATGGTTAGGTGAAACTGATTCCCATGATGTCAAATTTGGTTCTTGGTGCCGGAAAATTAAGGAACTGGGATTTAGCTTTGTGTTTTCTGCAGCAGAAAGTTAAACTATGGAAGCAATGGTAAAAAAGTGCTGTTCATCAAAAGTGTGTACTAGCACAGCAGCATACACAAACATTGCTTGGAGTCACTCCTGTTCAGGCCAAAGCATCAATATCTGACAGAATTGTACATCAGAAAGCGGTTCTGACAGAATTTTATGCGAAAACACACTGCCATTCAATTTGGCATCACAGTTAGTTGAGCTATCTAAGCATCTTGCAGGTGATAAGTTAGCACTTTCTGAATTGAAAATGTCCAGGACGACTGCAACCTACATCAATACACATGGTACTGCGAAGTGCATGAGAAAGGAGTTAGTCCAACGGTTGAAGGGAAATTTGTTCTCTTTGAACGTAGATGAAGCTACGAATAATGCAATGGACAAGATCATCAATGTGATGGTACGATTCTATGACGAGGAGCAAAAGAAAACAGTCACAGATCTTCTTGGATCAAAAAAAGAAAATGTTGCCACGGCTGTCAACATTTTCCAAAAGGTGAAGAAACTTCTTTCAGAAAATTATTTAGCCTTCACTCAAGTGATAAGTTGTCTGATGGATAACTGCAACACAATGCGGGGATGTAGGTGCAGAGTGGAGACTTTAATGAGAAAGGAAAACCCAAATCTTCTGGATATTCATGGAGATGTTGTGCATAATTCTGCAAAATTTTTTTTTCAGAAATTCGATATGTTTATTGAGTGTTTTGCAAACGATGTTTATTATGACATTCAGGATTTTCCCAAGGCCATACAGTTATTCTCTGAAGTACAAGTTTTGCTAAATTCCTTAGCGAAGCAAATTTGAAAGCCCACTGAAACACGTTTTCTGCAGATGTTAACCACTTGCGACAGATTCCATGAGTTACGTGATACCTTGATTGTGTATTATTATAGCTTTTTGTCAAATGAGGAACAGAAGAGTGGAAGTGTAAATGCACTTTTGAGTAATGTTTACAAAACTCGAAAAGTGTCTGATGATCAGCACAGCCGCATACATGTAATTCAAAAACAGACAGAAGCTGGTAAAGTACGAAAAGACGGAATTTTGCTTTCTCTGATCCACTTCCAGGAAAAATTATCGTTGTTCCTGAAATTTTACAGAGGTATATTGTCCAAGTTCCATTCATTCATAAAAATGTTTTAATGTGAGGCACCTATGATGCACCGAATCCACTGTGAAATGTTTGTCCTGTGCAAGGAATTTTTGTCATCCTTTATCAAAGTTGAATTTATTCCAGAGAGCAGTGTGATTGAACTTCTGAGTGTTGATGTCAAAAATACAGAAATACAACTTGCTGATAAATTTTTGAGTGTTAGAAAGTTTGCTTACTCGGAAGCACAAGAGTTGCAAAAGAAGAAAGTTAATTGGATCTCTGCATTTTATAAAAATTTAAGACACGCATATCAGAATACTGCAATATATATGATGAAAAACTTGCCGCTCAATAATAAAGTGTTGATTTGGCTTTCGGTACTGCATCCAAAGCAGCGGAGACGCAACACAACTTTATCAGCATTTGACAAATTAAGCGAGTGCTTGTCTCAAGTAATTAATAATTCAGATAGGAGCTTTCTTTTAGAAGAGGTTTGAAGGTATTCACTTGATAATGCTACAACAGAGTTGGAAGCCACAGGAATCTGTCTTGATAGTTCAAGGACAGATTGTGCAAATAAAGGTAACTTGATCACGCTAGTTACGTTAAATGAAAACTTTTACAAAAAGTTCGTAAGTTGGAAGCTTTCGACCTTATCTTAGGTCTTCATCACGCCAATGGAGGACTAAGATTGTTGCCAGATTCTACATTTGAATTTTTCCTATTTTTGTTGCCAAAACTTAGAATTGATCTCCAGATCATCGGAATGTAGAGAGGAGATTCGGAATTGCAAGTCATTGAGTTGAAACTAATTTCCAGGCTTTCACGGTAACGGAGGGCAAAACGATTGTCAAAAGAAGCAATTTGTTTTGCTTCGTTCCAGTGGGGAACTGCAGAAGTGTCTTCCATTGTCAAAATAGACAAGGCAGTATTAAGATTGGCTTTCGAAACATCTTTTTTATGTTCTAAAATTCTATGGTTAATGCACCTGTATGTGCTTCCAATGTATAAGTTATCCCCAGTAGAAGAAGAGATAGGAATGCAGTAAACTCCTGGGTGGTTCAGGCTTTCAACTTTGTCCCTATCCTTTTGTAGAAGTTTCAAGATGTTTGGGGTAGATTTAATGGCAAGATGGTAACCAAAACTTCTAAAAAGAATCTGTAACTTATGAGCATAGGAAGGATGGCAAGGAACAGAACCACAGAATTTCAGGTCTTTCTTATGAGGAAGGAGGCATTCGATTTTCGAATGGTTTTCATGTTTCTTTATGAGGGAGTTGACTGTAACAGCAGGGAAACCATGGGAGAGGGTTATTGTAGAAATTTTGGAGAGTTTTTTTTGAAGAGAGAGTTGGTTGTTGCAAATGATATGAGCCCTGTGGATGTAGGACTTCAATGCTGCAAGCTTGTAGAGATGCAGGGTGAAAGATTTGTAGGGAATGATGTTAGTGGCCGCAGAAGGTTTATGATAGACGGAACGAGTAATGGAGAGATCAACGTTTCTGCAGATAGATACCTCCAGGAAATCAATTTTCTGATTTACTTCCTTAGATATAGTGAGATTAATGGAAGGAAATTTTTCCGTAATGGAGTTGATCAGTGTCTGTAGTTCAGGCTCGGAATGTGGCCAGCTAATGAAAATGTCTTCTACATATCTTAACCATAAGGAAGGTTGAAAAGGGTGTTGAGGAATGATGGAAACTTCAATACGTTGCATGTAGATTTCTGCAAGCAGAGGGGAAAGAGGTGAGCCCATGGGGAGATCAGATTGTTGCTTGTACACAATTTTGTTGAAAACAAAACAACTGTGTTGATGAATAGTGTGGAAACAATCATAAAGATCTTTGATAAAAGTACCGGGGGGATTCAAAATGAAGAATCAATTTCTTCATGAGGAGCATGTAGGAATCAAAATATGGTACAGAGGGAAACAAAGATTCTACATCAAGAGTATACAGATTAACACTAGGAGAAAAGGAATTACGAAGTTTGTGGATGAAGTTTGAAGTAGAGACAACAGTATGAGGATGGTTGGCTGCCAGGGATTTGCATTTGAGGACCAATCTCTTTTCAAGGTTTACTGCTGGAGAAAAAGAATATTCCACTAAAGGGCTGATGGGGTTACCAGCTTTATGCAGTTTCACTTGCAGGAAAAGCCTGGGAGTTCTAAAGTAAGGAGGGTGAGATATCACCAAGGAAGGATTAAAGAGTTTCTTTCTTAGCTAATTTGTCAACTGAGTTTTTGAGTCAGTTGGTGGTGTCTGACTGCAAAGGAATGCAGTTAGCAGATGTAAGAAATGAATGCACTTTTTGGTTTAGTGTTTTTTTTTTTTATTTATTTTTTTTTATTGGAGGTTTAACAACCACCGTGAGCAATTCAATGGGCTATAAGCAGTCGCCCGTCCCTAATTTAGGGTCACTGGTTCCAGGGAAGGGACAGAGCCAGTGCCGTAAGACAAACACAACATTCATGCCTCACCGGGATTCAAACCCGGACCCCTTTCGGACGAATGATCAGAGGCCATCGCTTAGACCACTGCGCCACCGGGGCGGCTTAGTGTTTCTTTACCAATGATGACTAAGCAACCAACTTTATCTGCTTTGCATACGGCAAGGATTCAGGTTTAAAAGAATTTAGGTCATTTATTCAGGGAAATGACCTTGCCATATGCAAAGCAGATAAAGTTGGTTGCCCAGTCATCATTGGTAAAGAAACACTAAACCAAAAAGTGCATTCATTTCTTACATCTGCTAACTGCATTCCTTTGCAGTCAGACACCACCAACTCACTCAAAAACTCAGTTGACAGATTAGCTAAGAAAGAAACTCTTCAATCCTTCCTTGGTGATATATCACCCCCTCCTTACTTTAGAACTCCCAGGCTCTTCCTGCAAGTGAAACTGCATAAAGCTGGTAACCCCATCAGACCTTTAGTGGAATATTCTTTTTCTCCAGCAGTAAACCTTGAAAAGAGATTGGTCCTCAAATGCAAATCCCTGGCAGCCAACCATCCTCATACTGTTGTCTCTACTTCAAACTTCATCCACAAACTTCGTAATTCCTTTTCTCCTAGTGTTAATCTGTATACTCTTGATGTAGAATCTTTGTTTTCCTCTGTACCATATTTTGATTCCTACATGCTCCTCATGAAGAAATTGATTCTTCATTTTGAACCCCCGGTACTCTTATCAAAGATCTTTATGATTGTTTCCACACTATTCATCAACACAGTTGTTTTGTTTTCAACAAAATTGTGTACAAGCAACAATCTGATCTCCCCATGGGCTCACCTCTTTCCCCTCTGCTTGCAGAAATCTACATGCAACGTATTGAAGTTTCCATCATTCCTCAACACCCTTTTCAACCTTCCTTATGGTTAAGATATGTAGACGACATTTTCATTAGCTGGCCACATTCTGAGTCTGAACTACAGACACTGATCAACTCCATTACGGAAAAATTTCCTTCCATTAATCTCACTATATCTAAGGAAGTAAATCACAAAATTTATTTCCTGGATGTATCTATCTGCAGAAACGCTGATCTCTCCATTACTCGTTCCGTCTATCGCAAACCTTCTGCGGCCACTAACATCATTCCCTACAAATCTTTCACCCTGCATCTCTACAAGCTTGCAGCATTGAAGTCCTACATCCACAGGACTCATATCATTTGCAACAACCAACTCTCTCTTCAAGAAGAACTCTCCAAAATTTCTACAATAGCCCTCTCCCATGGTTTCCCTGCTGTTACAGTCAACTCCCTCATAAAGAAACATGAAAACCATTCGAAAACCGAATGCCTCCTTCCCTCATAAGAAAGAAGACCTGAAATTCTGTGGTTCTGTTCCTTACCATCCTTCCTATGCTCATAAGTTAGATTATTTTTAGAAGTTTTGGTTACCATCTTGCCATTAAATCTACCCCAAACATATTGAAACTTCTACAAAGGGATAGGGACAAAGTTGAAAGCCTGAACTCTTCTACTGGGGATAACTTATACATTGGAAGCACATACAGGAGCATTAACCATAGAATTTTAGAACATAAAAAAGATGTTTCGAAAGCCAATCCTAATACTGCCTTGTCTATTTTGACAATGGAAGACACTTCTGCAGTTCCCCACTGGAACGAAGCAAAACGAATTGCTTCTTTTGACAATCGTTTTGCCCTCCGTTACCGTGAAAGCCTGGAAATTAGTTTCAACTCAATGACTTGCAATTCCGAATCTCCTCTCTACATTCCGATGATCTGGAGATCAATTCTAAGTTTTGGCAACAAAAATAGGAAAAATTCAAATGTAGAATCTGGCAACAATCTTAGTCCTCCATTGGCGTGATGAAGACCTAAGATAAGGTCGAAAGCTTCCAACTTACGAACTTTTTGTAAAAGTTTTCATTTAACGTAACTAGCGTGATCAAGTTACCTTTATTTGTTAATATTGTTACGTGTTTTGCCCATCGTCGACAAGGATAGATTGTGATTGGTGGTCACATATTTTTGATTTGAAGGAAAGTGATGGTGTTACTATTAGGTATAAATATTTAGGAATTCTTGCGAGAGCTCTATTGTCTACCTTCTCTGGTCCTCTGGTTGAAGGGACATTTAATATCATGGATGACATTATTACAGCAGGTGATAAAAGTTGTCTCACTGTGGAAAATTATGAGGCTGCTTCTATTGTGAAATACAGCTTACGAAGAAAGAAGATAAAGTCTGTAGAATTAAAGCCCACCACGCAGATGTGTAGTGCAATTCATTCCGCCTATGCCTCTTACAAGGAATTCCTATCAACAAAAGGAAATAAAGTCTCAAATATTCCTCAATATGAAATTACTAGGAAAACAACAGATGTTCCCACTTGCTTAACAAAGCAGTTGTGTCCTAGTAACTCCATTGCCAAACATTTTGCTCCAAAAGAAAGTGCATCAACTACTCTTCCTCTTGCCAAACCTATTGATTCAAAAAAAGGTGCATCAACTACTCCTTTCCAACATACAAGAAAACGACCTGCACCACAAGGTACTGCTGAGAACTTGCCTGTTAAAAAATCCAAGAAATAATTCACCTATGAAAATTTGTGATGGTTACTATAAAACTGTGATCATGGTGAAGTGAATTAATGAAACGAGCTCTCTGTGTACACAACTGCAGTTGGACATGCATAATCTTGATGATAATTGTTTTGTATTTTTATGCAATTTTACAATTTAAATGACTTTCAAAAGTGTGCAACACTCATTTGATTCAACAGAATTAACTAAAGATTATTTGAAACATCTTCCATGGTATGTTATGTATTAATTATTACAATTTCAATAATTTGGTTAACATATTTCTATTATGGGCTTAAAATGCTATATAAGCAGCAAATATGTGGATTGGATGTGAATAATATGCAAGATCTCTTTTTTTCATTTGCAAGATCAGGAATTTTGGAGATTTGTTAAATTTCAACTGGTAGTTCCTACCTTAATAATCAAATTGAACTTTCCGATTACAATATGCATGGACATCAAATTTTGTTTACATGTATATGCATTAATGTTCAGTCGTTTTATGCGCTTTTGATTTAATAATGAATTTTAACCATATATAAACATATAATATTTAATGTACATTGTGTTTATGTCTGAGTGTGCATGGTGGTGGTGGGAATATTCAAAATATTTTCAGTCTTGGCCACACCTCACAACTTGCACCCATGAATGTTGGAGACCTAAGGAATGTTGGCAAGTGAATAATACAGCAGACACTGCATACCCTGGGTTTCAGGAGAAGATGACCCAAGGAGTGTCGGCGAGTGAATAATACAGAAGACACTGTATATCCTGGGCTTCAGAAGATGACCCAAGGAGTGTCGGTAAGTGAATAATACAGCATACCCTGGGCTTAAGGAGAAGATGACCCAAGGAGTGTCGGCAAGTGAATAATACAGCAGACACTGCATACCCTGGGCTTCAGGAGAAGATGACCCAAGGAGTGTCGGCGAGTGAATAATACAGCAGACACTGCATACCCTGGGCTTCAGGAGAAGATGACCCAAGGAGTGTCGGCGAGTGAATAATACAGCAGACACTGCATACCCTGGGCTTCAGGAGAAGATGACCCAAGGAGTGTCGGCGAGTAAATAATACAGCAGACACTGCATACCCTGGGCTTCAGGAGATGACCCAAGGAGTGTCGGTAAGTGAATAATACAGCAGACACTGCATACCCTGGGCTTCAGGAGATGATGACCCAAGGTGTGTCGGCGAGTGAATAATACAGCAGACACTGCATACCCTGGGCTTCAGGAGAAGATGACCCAAGGAGTGTCGGTAAGTGAATAATACAGCAGACACTGCATACCCTGGGCTTCAGGAGAAGATGGCCCAAGGAGTGTCGGGAAGTGAATAATACAGCATACCCTGGGCTTAAGGAGAAGATGACCCAAGGAGTGTCGGCGAGTGAATAATACAGCAGACACTGCATACCCTGGGCTTCAGAAGAAGACCCAAGGAGTGTCGGCGAGTGAATAATACAGCAGATACTGCATACCCTGGGCTTCAGGAGAAGATGACCCAAGGAGTGTCGGCGAGTGAATAATACAGGCTTCAGGAGAACATGACCCAAGGAGTGTCGGTAAGTGAATAATACAGCAGACACTGCATACCCTGGGCTTAAGGAGATGATGACCCAAGGAGTGTCGGCGAGTGAATAATACAGCAGACACTGCATACCCTGGGCTTCAGAAGAAGATGACCCAAGGAGTGTTGGCGAGTGAATAATACAGCAGACACTGCATACCCTGGGCTTAAGGAGATGATGACCCAAGGAGTGTCGGCGAGTGAATAATACAGCAGACACTGCTACCCTGGGCTTCAGGAGAAGATGACCCAAGGAGTGTTGGCGAGTGAATAATACAGCAGACACTGCATACCCTGGGCTTCAGGAGAAGATGACCCAAGGAGTGTCTGCGAGTGAATAATACAGCAGACACTGCATACCCTGGGCTTCAGGAGAAGATGACCCAAGGAGTGTCGGTGAGTGAATAATACAGCAGACACTGCATACCGTGGGCTTCAGGAGAAGATGACCCAAGGAGTGTCCGGTGAGTGAATAATACAGCAGACACTGCATACCCTGGGCTTAAGGAGAAGATGACCCAAGGAGAGTCCGCGAGTGAATAATACAGCAGACACTGCATACCCTGGGCTTCAGGAAAAGATGACCCAAGGAGTGTCGGCGAGTGAATAATACAGCAGACACTGCATACCCTGAGCTTCAGGAGAAGATGACCCAAGGAGTGTCGGCGAGTGAATAATACAGCAGACACTGCATACCCTGGGCTTCAGGAGAAGATGACCCAAGGAGTGTCGGCGAGTGAATAATACAGCAGACACTGCATACCCTGGGCTTAAGGAGAAGATGACCCAAGGAGTGTCGGCGAGTGAATAATACAGCAGACACTGCATACCCTGGGCTTCAGGAGAAGATGACCCAAGGAGTGTCGGTGAGTGAATAATACAGCAGACACTGCATACCGTGGGCTTAAGGAGAAGATGACCCAAGGAGTGTCGGCGAGTGAATAATACAGCAGACACTGCATACCCTGGGCTTAAGGAGAAGATGACCCAAGGAGAGTCGGCGAGTGAATAATACAGCAGACACTGCATACCCTGGGCTTCAGGAAAAGATGACCCAAGGAGTGTCGGCGAGTGAATAATACAGCAGACACTGCATACCCTGAGCTTCAGGAGAAGATGACCCAAGGAGTGTCGGCGAGTGAATAATACAGCAGACACTGCATACCCTGGGCTTCAGGAGAAGATGACCCAAGGAGTGTCGGCGAGTGAATAATACAGCAGACACTGCATACCCTGGGCTTAAGGAGAAGATGACCCAAGGAGTGTCGGCGAGTGAATAATACAGCAGACACTGCATACCCTGGGCTTAAGGAGAAGATGACCCAAGGAGTGTCGGCGAGTGAATAATACAGAAGACACTGCATACCCTGGGCTTCAGGAGAAGATGACCCAAGGAGTGTCGGTAAGTGAATAATACAGCAGACACTGCATACCCTGGGCTTCAGGAGAAGATGACCCAAGGAGTGTCGGTAAGTGAATAATACAGCATACCCTGGGCTTAAGGAGAAGATGACCCAAGGAGTGTCGGCGAGTGAATAATACAGTAGACACTGCTACCCTGGGCTTCAGGAGATGATGACCCAAGGAGTGTCGGCGAGTGAATAATACAGAAGACTCTGCATACCCTGGGCTTCAGGAGATGATGACCCAAGGAGTGTCGGCGAGTGAATAATACAGCAGACACTGCATACCCTGGGCTTAAGGAGATGATGACCCAAGGAGTGTCGGCGAGTGAATAATACAGCAGACACTGCATACCCTGGGCTTCAGGAGAAGATTACCCAAGGAGTGTCGGCGAGTGAATAATACAGCAGACACTGCATACCCTGGGCTTCAGGAGATGACCCAAGGAGTGTCGGCGAGTGAATAATACAGCAGACACTGCATACCCTGGGCTTCAGGAGAAGATGACCCAAGGAGTGTCGGCGAGTGAATAATACAGCAGACACTGCATACCCTGGGCTTCAGGAGATGATGACCCAAGGAGTGTCGGCGAGTGAATAATACAGCAGACACCGTAATGTATACCCTGGGCTTCAGGAGAAGATGACCCAAGGAGTGTCGGCGAGTGAATAATACAGCAGACACTGCATACCCTGGGCTTAAGGAGAAGATGACCCAAGGAGTGTCGGCGAGTGAATAATACAGCAGACACTGCATACCCTGGGCTTCAGGAGAAGATGACCCAAGGAGTGTCGGCGAGTGAATAATACAGCAGACACTGCATACCCTGAACTTCAGGAGAAGATGACCCAAGGAGTGTCGGCGAGTGAATAATACAGCAGACACTGCATACCCTGGGCTTCAGGAGAAGATGACCCAAGGAGTGTCTGCGAGTGAATAATACAGCAGACACTGCATACCCTGGGCTTCAGGAGAAGATGACCCAAGGAGTGTCGGCGAGTGAATAATACAGCAGACACTGTAATGTATACCCTGGGCTTCAGGAGAAGATGACCCAAGGAGTGTCGGTGAGTGAATAATACAGCAGACACTGCATACCCTGGGCTTAAGGAGAAGATGACCCAAGGAGTGTCGGTAAGTGAATAATACAGCAGACACTGCATACCCTGGGCTTCAGGAGAAGATGACCCAAGGAGTGTCGGCGAGTGAATAATACAGCAGACACTGCATACCCTGGGCTTAAGGAGAAGATGACCCAAGGAGTGTTGGCGAGTGAATAATACAGAAGACACTGCATACCCTGGGCTTCAGGAGAAGATGACCCAAGGAGTGTCGGTAAGTGAATAATACAGCAGACACTGCATACCCTGGGCTTCAGGAGAAGATGACCCAAGGAGTGTCGGCGAGTGAATAATACAGCAGACACCGTAATGTATACCCTGGGCTTCAGGAGATGACCCAAGGAGTGTCGGCGAGTGAATAATACAGCAGATACTGCATACCCTGGGCTTCAGGAGAAGATGACCCAAGGAGTGTCGGTAAGTGAATAATACAGCATACCCTGGGCTTAAGGAGAAGATGACCCAAGGAGTGTCGGCGAGTGAATAATACAGCAGACACTGTATATCCTGGGCTTCAGGAGAAGATGACCCAAGGAGTGTCGGCGAGTGAATAATACAGCAGACACTGCATACCCTGGGCTTCAGGAGAAGATGACCCAAGGAGTGTCGGCGAGTGAATAATACAGCAGACACTGTAATGTATACCCTGGGCTTCAGGAGAAGATGACCCAAGGAGTGTCGGCGAGTGAATAATACAGCAGACACTGTAATGTATACCCTGGGCTTCAGGAGAAGATGACCCAAGGAGTGTCGGTAAGTGAATAATACAGCAGATACTGCATACCCTGGGCTTCAGGAGAAGATGACCCAAGGAGTGTCGGCGAGTGAATAATACAGCAGACACTGTATATCTTGGGCTTCAGGAGAAGATGACCCAAGGAGTGTCGGCGAGTGAATAATACAGCAGACACTGCATACCCTGGGCTTAAGGAGAAGATGACCCAAGGAGTGTCGGCGAGTGAATAATACAGCAGACACTGCATACCCTGGGCTTCAGGAGAAGATGACCCAAGGAGTGTCGGTAAGTGAATAATACAGCAGACACTGCATACCCTGGGCTTCAGGAAAAGATGACCCAAGGAGTGTCGGCGAGTGAATAATACAGCAGACACCGTAATGTATACCCTGGGCTTCAGGAGAAGATGACCCAAGGAGTGTCGGCGAGTGAATAATACAGCAGATACTGCATACCCTGGGCTTCAGGAGAAGATGACCCAAGGAGTGTCGGCGAGTGAATAATACAGCAGACACTGCATACCCTGGGCTTCAGGAGAAGATGACCCAAGGAGTGTCGGCGAGTGAATAATACAGCAGACACTGTATATCCTGGGCTTCAGGAGAAGATGACCCAAGGAGTGTCGGCAAGTGAATAATACAGCAGACACTGCATACCCTGGGCTTCAGGAGAAGATGACCCAAGGAGTGTTGGTAAGTGAATAATACAGCAGACACTGCATGCCCTGGGCTTCAGGAGAAGATGACCCAAGGAGTGTCGGCGAGTGAATAATACAGCAGACACTGTAATGTATACCCTGGGCTTCAGGAGAAGATGACCCAAGGAGTGTCGGCGAGTGAATAATACAGCAGATACTGCATACCCTGGGCTTCAGGAGAAGATGACCCAAGGAGTGTCGGTAAGTGAATAATACAGCAGACACTGCATACCCTGGGCTTAAGGAGAAGATGACCCAAGGAGTGTCGGCGAGTGAATAATACAGCAGACACTGCATACCCTGGGCTTAAGGAGAAGATGACCCAAGGAGTGTCGGCGAGTGAATAATACAGCAGACACTGTATATCCTGGGCTTCAGGAGAAGATGACCCAAGGAGTGTCGGCGAGTGAATAATGCAGCAGACACTGTATATCCTGGGCTTCAGGAGAAGATGACCCAAGGAGTGTCGGCGAGTGAATAATACAGCAGACACTGTATACCCTGGGCTTCAGGAGAAGATGACCCAAGGAGTGTCGGCGAGTGAATAATACAGCAGACACTGTATACCCTGGGCTTCAGGAGAAGATGACCCAAGGAGTGTCGGCGAGTGAATAATACAGCAGACACTGCATACCCTGGGCTTCAGGAGAAGATGACCCAAGGAGTGTCGGCGAGTGAATAATACAGCAGACACTGTATACCCTGGGCTTCAGGAGAAGATGCCCTACTTATAGGAGAAGATGCCCTACATGTGCCACTGTTGACTGCTTGTCATTGAACATTACATCTAAATAATCTAAAGCAACTTTTATGGGAATTTTACTAGGAAATTTTTTAATTAATAGCAAATTTTCGGAGAAAACTCTTCTCCTTATAGACTTTATAGCGGAAAACTTGGCAGACCTAATAGTTTTTCACAACCAGGAAAAAAACATATTAGTAGGAATTTTTGAAATGCTTACTTTCTCTTTGCAGAACAACTACTTTCAATTTGGGAAAACTTGTTTCATTCAAAAATAGGCGGCCAGCTATGGGCTCCCCACTCTGCCCACTCTTAGATAACTATTATGTGGGAAAACTAGAAGAAAAGATACTAGTACAACCCACATACTTCTGCTTATATAGCAGATACATGGATGACATCTTATTTATAATAGATAGCTCAGAAATTGTTCCAGAAAGAATTCTAGACTCATTCAATGAATTAGATGATTCCCTTAAGTTCACTATTGAACTTCAAAAAGAAAGAAGAATAAACTTCTTAGATATTACTATCTATTATGAAGATGAAAAATTCCTCACTAGTTGGTATAAAAAACCAATGAATACTAAAAGACTACTGGATTTCAATTCGTATCATCCAGTTTCTATTAAGAAAAATGTAGCAAGTCAGTTTTTAGAAAAAATTAATAAAATAGTTTCTACTGCAGATAAAAAAGAAGCCCATAAAGAAGAGCTTAAAGTCATACTTGCAGAGAATAACTATCCTAAAGAAGAAATTGAGAAGCTTCTGAATTTTAATGGTACGAAGAACCCACAAAAGCAACAAGTAAAATTCACTAGAAAAATTTCTTATCACAAAGGTTTATTTGAGTCTTTAAAGAGAATTAGTAAGAAATACAATATTAGGCTAACTCCAAGTTTAGAGAACAAAGTTAAAAAATTTTTCCCTAAAATAGTTCAAAGAGAAGAAGATATTTTAAAAATGCAAGGAGTAGTTTATGAAGTAAATTGTAGTTGTGGACTGTCTTACATAGGTGAAACAGGTCGCAGACTAGAAACTCGTATAGCTGAGCATAAAGCAGCTGTAAAAAATTGCTCCAACAAGAGTGGATTAGATAGGCATGTTAGAGAAACTGGGCACAGCATGGATTGGAATTCCCTTAAAGTAATCAGTTTCCAAAGCAATTTCCAAAAAAAGAAAACTGAAAGAAGGAATAGAGATTGAGAAAAATCAAAATTCCATCATCAATTACTGCAAAGGATCTTCCCTGCCTAACATCTGGTAGGATTTGTTGAAAAATAACCTAAACCGTCAAGGTTCACCATAACCGTCAAGGGTAACCGTGATAGTGACAAGTAAAAACAACAAGACAGCCTGAAGAAGGAGAAGAGAAAAATTTGTTCATTAATAGCAAATTTTCTCCGAAAATTTGCTATTAATGAAAAAATTTCCTAGTAAAATTCCCATAAAAGTTGCTTTAGATTATTAATTCAATTAAACTAGGAAGCCATTTCTCAACATGAGCATTACATCTTGCCTGGTGCTGGGAACACCAAAACTAGACCTCTGCAGAGTAGCACCATGTCATGTGTTCATCTGTACCAGCTGACAGGAGGGTGTGGTGTCAACAACACACAGCCATGGCCTCATTGTGCCAAGTCAGCCCTGTTCAAGGTGGTAGTGGGTCTGTGATGGTTTATGAAGCCTTCTCATGGGACACATTAGATCCCTTAGTATGTATGGAGAGGTCCTTAAGAGCTGCACCCTACCAGCATGTGCTGGCTGATCACCTACACGCTTTCATGGCCTTTGAGCATCCTGTGGCCAGTGGTCTGTTTCAGCAGGACAAGGCTGCAACCACCCTGGCATGGTTGGAGGAACACTCATCTGGGTTTAGAACAATCTATTGACCCTCCAAAGTCCCTGTGGAAGCTCTCTGGGATGCTGTGGAACGGAATATCAGATCCATAGATCCTCGACTGGTGTCTCGGGCGGAGTTTTGGGCAATGCTGCAACAGTACCTCCGGAAACCTTCCAGCATCTGATTAAGTTGATGCCTCAGAGTGTACCGGCTGTTATTAACATTAGAGGTGGACCAACATCATGCTGGTACCTTTAATGTTTTGTCCATTGAGTGTATGTGCAGTATAAAAATTTATAGTATAAAGTTGGCAAGGAAACCCTTGTAACTGTGTAGAACTCATATGAGAGAAGCCAGTCATTAACATTAGCAACAGAAATGTAGCTACTTGCCTTCATTCAGTAAGCAAAGTTCACTCCTTTAGTTGTGGTGAAAATGTTGAGACTTGACATATACTGTTGATCAGACCACCAGTCATATTCAGGTAATATTCACTCCTGTGACATCAATATGTATTTGCAACAGATACAAGGTGTGACCTGGAGTGTAAGTACTAGGTTGTCACTGAATACAGTTCTGAAGCTCAATGGGGGCAAGTTTTTAAAGGTCACAAGGGCCATGACATGGGATCCATATTAGCACAAGCAGTGTACAGATACAGGAATTTTCCTGCTGTAAAATACTGACTAGGATTTTCTGGAGCCATGTTGGTACTATGGGTTACACAGCAAGGTCAATATATCAAATAGTGATGTAGGTATCAATAATATGCGTATGTACCAAGATACATGTCTGTTATTCCTCACCATTATACAGGTTTAACATGCATCATTGTACTGATGTACAAATGCCGTTATAAGTTATCCAAGCCACCATTTTCGTGATATGCAGAACTAGGGCATGAGAATTGGAAGCACAGATTTCCACTGTCTCAGTACCCCACATCATTCTAACTGACCTATGCCTCATCAGTAATGGTAGACATTGAAGTTCATGTGTGTGTGTGTGTATGTATGTATGTACACAAACACATCAGATTATTTGTATCTGTACAGCAATATCGTATGCTGGCTCTGTTAAACCCATTTCTGAGCTGACTTGCTATATCAAAGCAGTTTTATAGTGTTGTGTATTGTTAACAGTAATTATTTTAAGCTGTTTTCCTCTGTACTGCCACGTGTGATCCCCCTCTGCAAAAAAATAAAATAAAAATGCTATTGTTTTCATCAGGCAGTTCTCTAAATGTTACTTGCCCAGTTACAAAACTTCAAGATCCAGCAAATGAATTTGCATATTTAGAAAGTGTCTCATCATTTGTGTTTATTGCATTCATCACCTCTCATTATACAAAAGCAAAAAGATTTATTCAAAAGATATCATTTACACACACAAATCTGATGACCTAAATTTTTTGTTGAATTGATTCACATATTTTATCTCTGTAAAAGATTATAATTAACAAAATTTAGTGTTCCATGTTTATATTATGTGCATCATTAGGGTAATCTTAAAAAGAAAAAAATAATTAAAGCCTTCAGGTTTTAAAGGCTTGACTGGCCTTTTCCCCTGCTTGCTTGCTGTGCATTGTTTTAACTATTTCTGTAATACTGTTGTTGTTTTTTTCTTTGCTCAGCAAAGTAAATGAATTGAAAAAAATGAACATATGTTCTATCTTTCCTTATGTTATAGGAATTCCAAGATTTTAGTGACAGTCTTGTAGGATCACTTTTATTAGAGAAACGTAGTCTTCTGGTTGTACAGGATGAACTATATGAGAAGTATCTACATGGAATAGAAGAAAGGACTTATGATGTTATTGATAATAAAATTGCCAACATCTCACAGTGTACCCTTATGCCTGGGTCACTGGATCGGAGTTCTAGAATTTCACTAACTATAAGGCATGTTCCCCACACCATGAAGGCAAAATTGATGTTCGGAAAGCTTCAGCTGAAGTGATAATAAAGCATCCTGATTTGTTGTAAATTGTGTGAAAATTATTTTTAATTAAGCTGCTTCAAAAACCATTTTATGAGATCAAGTAGAAGTCAACATACATTTGCACTTACAAAAGTGAGTTAAAAAGAAGCTGATATTAGTTAAGATATTACTTCTTCAAGTAATGCATCAGGCATTTTTAACAGTTCCATGTTAATATAGCTTGCTTCTTTGCCCAATATTTTGAATTAACATACGCATGCTGTCATGATAGTCTCAATGTATGGTGTAGATGACTGTTACTTTTGTGATACTGAATTCACTGCTTGCCAGCACAGTAGTAACTAAATCTGGGATGTATGTACGCAGTGTAGTTGTATTTAAAAAAAATGTACCCGTGTACACAGCCACTTAAACAGAAAACTTGCTGAAGACCCATGAAGCACAAACCATGATAAACAATAGCATACAATAATTTACTAGAAAACTTATTAGACCATTCCAGTAATAACAAAGTACAGTAGAACTTGCTTATAAAAAAAACATATTTATCAAGATCTCTGATTAATTGCAAAACAGGTACTTTTGTTTAATATATAGTACCAATTCAAAAGCTAATTTTAATAAACAAAATTTAAAGAAATCTGGATTTAATAAGAGAGAAAAACTAAGATTATTACTTTTAACATATGAATTAAAAATGCTAAAGTGATTAATAACCATATTTGATGAGGCAAAGAAAATCTGTGTGCACTGTCCTGGAATAGAAATGGCAACAGCACAGGGGAATCTTGGTGTACTAGTAGAAGAATGTTGAAAGAAAAGCAACGGGGAAGGAGTACATCAAATGCTCTACAAGCTAGATGTCTCTCTCTCTCTCTCTCTCTCTCTCTCTCTCCCCCAGGCGGCTATGCCTTGGTCATATCGAATCAAGAGTGGAGCACTGGCGACCTACTTCCAGAGTTGTATAAAAATAAAATGTATCTGGGTACACAACCATTGAAACAGAAAACTTGTTGCAAACCTGTGATACACAGACCACAATAAAAATAGAATAAGATAATTAAAAAAGCATTAAATAATTATTAGAATATTACAAATTCCAGTAAGGATAAAATAAGTACATTACAACTTAATGTGCAGCAATGCGTGTGAAATGAACCATAAAGGTTCATTTCACACGCATTGTCATTTCACATACGGTTCATTTTGCACTCAAGTTAATAAAATTAATGTTAATTAAACAAAACTTCTTATCTTTACTAGACAAAAAATATTACATACACAAGTTCCATATTTACTTTCAAATAATACTCCTATCAAGGCTTTTAAAAAAGTATCTGTGAATTATTTTAACTTCCAACCTAAGATGGAATAACCATATAGATTTCAATTGCAAATGGAATCTCCAAAAATATTGGGATTGTAAGCAAAATTATTTCAAGTTTAACTACTAAAACACTTAAACTTTTATACTATACAGTCTTTCAATCACACATTATTGCTTTTCCTCATGGGGACAAACCACTGAAACCAACATCAATAAACTATAAATATTACAGAATAAATACATAAGGTTACTAGATTTAAAAACAAATTCTTCTTCTCATATCAACTTCCAACCTTTCGCCATACTCAAGCCAATCCCAACCATTACGGAATTTTATCTATTAAACAATTATTTGACTTCAACATAGGTAAACTAATGTTTCAAAGAATTAAACTGAATCTACACACAGATATCATTGAATTGAATTTTCATACTTATCACTACAATACGAGACATAGATTATTATTAAGACCCATACATACAAAAACCCTCATGAAGTGCAGCTTAAATTATATTGGTCCTGAATATTGGAATACATAGCCAGCTGAGTTGAGCACAATAAATAACCTAAATTTATTCAAAAACAAATTACAAAAATACTTGCTAAGTTAATTAATAAAAATAATAACTTAAAAAATGCAGTATAACTAACATTACTGCTGTGTTTAATGAACCTGTGACTGCTTGCCTATTTACTTGGGAAATCAGGGTTTGTCAGGACTCTTTGGCGCCTTTTCCCTGCTGTTCTTATGAAATACAAAATACTTATGTACATTCGCAAAGCCTACAATGTAACAGCAAAAATAAAAAAGTCTCAGGTGAGGAATGAATGGTGAGTTTGTCTTACTATGCTGACTCCTTCCCTTCTCTGTAGTCAGGGGCTCCAAATTATTGATGGGCAACTGACTATAGCCCAAAAGTTGCTCACTGTGATCATTAAACCTCCAAACAAATGAAAAATAGGTGGAAACTAAATTTCTATTCTTGATGCCATTCAGTTGATAGCTGATACTTGGTGATGCACATCCCAATCTTGCACCTAACAAACTGAGTGGGATACCACAGCCAACTTTGAGAATAGAATGCATGATCTACTGTCTGACTGGTTGTGACGTTAGAACATAATACAATCAGACTATCAGTCAAATCATACAAATTACATAAAACCAAATGTGGCCACTCAATTTTTGGAAAAACTACATGTTCTAAATTTTCAAAAGGTAGAATTAAAAGAAAATTAGAGGAAAATATTTACCTTTCTCTACTAGTCAACAAAAATTATCAATAAAAAAGAAAATAATCAGAAGTCAAAAACTAAGTTTCAATGAGCTAGAAAAATTACTTACCATAAATGACTAAAAAACTTCAGACGATTAATGAGAAGTTTCTGGTCAGACCGGCTTCAGTTTACAAAATAAAGTTAGTAACTACCTTCCGAAATTAAAGCAAAAAGAAGAAAACATTATTTTACAGGGAGGTGTGGTATACAACATAAATGTTAATGTGGTCTCAGCTATGTGGAAGAGACAGGCAGACAGTTTAAAAGCAGGTTTGTAGAACATAAAGCTACAATTAAAAATATGATAAACAAAACAAGTTTGGACAGACATGCACAAAATGCAGGACATAAAGTGCTTTGGGACACTGTAGATGTTCTGACACATCAACAGCACTTTTTCAAAAGAAAATTGGCAGAAGGACTGGAAATAGAGAGAAGAAGAAGAGGCACAACATTAAATGATTTGAAAGGTTGGAATTTACCTCGTGAATAGCAACACCTACTCTAGATGTAGTCTGGAGAAAGGGTAGGAGTACTACCTAAAAATCTGACATATAAATATCCTTTTATTCCTTAGTAAAACACCATAATTTCGAGATATTTGTTATATAAGTTCCACTTGTTAATTTGTATGGAGTGGTATCACAGTGGAGAAATAATGTGAACCTTTTTCTTTTAACACACTTTTTGAGTTATGTTAAATGCAGTCATCCTTTGCTTTTCCATAGTAAAACTTACAATTCAGTCAGTCCATATACTTATGTATATACAAAAGTATCTTATTGTAAAGTACATTACACAAATGGAAATCCATGCTGAATACAATAAGTGCAATTATGATATGGCTGATTATCTGATTAAGAAATACAGGCAATTTTGCACTTTTACTTGATGCACTGACAATCTATTAACTTTATTCATTAACAACCTTTAACATGTTTAATTCAGTTCACAACTATAAAAAACACCCTAAAGACAGAATATGAAGAGTTAGCCAACTATAAATTGAGATACCTGTTATCATTAATCAAATTTTACAAACTTTAAAGCTGCTTAAATAAGAACCCACACCAATAAAAAAAAGGTGGGGGGGGGATTTAAGCAGGCTACCTTTAAAAAGCAGATTGTGGAAGAAAATTATTCTCTTCTTTGTTGGAAGAAACTTATAGATCATTGCAATTTTCCTTGAAATTATTTTTCATGCAATTTTTCATTATGACCATGAGACAATGAGAAATAAAACATTTAGACCAAAAACTTTATTCAAGCTTTCAAATATTGCAGTTTACAAAAGCAGAAAATTTTAAAATGAATCACATATGTGCCTTGATCATACTAAAAAGAATAGATTGCATTTACAAATTTGATACACTAATCAAATTACTAACCAGATTTATAACAAATGACCCTGGATAATAACATTACACATTTACTTCAATTCAGTTATGATACAAGATATGGATGTATTATTAACTTTATTTCATTATGTGAGCTTGGCCTTCAACAACTAACCCACAAGAAAAGATTCAAGCTATAACAAAATACAGGTGCTACCCCTACATATGAATATTTAAATTAAAAAATTTTACAGACACCAACAAAATCTCAAAATAATACGGAAAAATATTTTTTTTAATTTCATCTTTTGCTCCCTGAATGGCAGAGTAATTTATCTGGCACTCAATAGATGGCGAGTCAAGTAGGCTAATGATTCAGTGGCCACCTGTCATTGTGTTAATACTGGATTTGCTGTCTTACGTTGACCGCAATTTTTACAAACATTTTAGATGTTCATGATGACTGGGATGTGTAAGAGTACCAAAAGTGGGAAGGAAATGCAAAGAAAAGTTTCAGAATAGTGATGGAAACCAAGGCTGAGATTATAAAACACAGAGGTGAAAAGAATACTTATGTTGCACATGCATGCAACACAAGTCAGCCGACTGTTCGGACCATTTTAAAGGAGAAAGAAAAATTTTCAGCCATCTTAAAAATTGTGTGCCTATGCATTTGACAATCATCTCCATGAAATTCTCCCTCTACTTCTCCTTTTACCAGCCCACATGTGCCAAGTTGTTCTAATTTGAAGGGTAAGAATCAATATACAGTTTTCTCTATATCACTTCTTAAATTAGGAAAAATAATATCTAGAATTCATTTTATTAGTATTAAACACTTTTGGTTTGTTCATAAAGTAGGCGATATCACTTAAAAGTTGCCATTCAAAGTTGCTACTTACCCATTAAGCGGCTAAGTTTGATTGACTTGCAAACAGGCTTCCAGAACAAATTATGTTCGAAATAGCTGGTGACTGAACAATGTAGATCCCAGGTGCTAAAGATGTTGATGTGACAAAACTCTAATTTAAAATGTTTCCATGATCATAATCATGTTCTGGAACAAGTTAACATCCTTCCATTCTTTACAGTTAACATACCCAGCATCTAGAGCAAACTCAGGATTCATAAAAAAGATTGATTATTGTCCCCAAATGCATCAACCCTATGAATAAACTTAGAAAAATAATAACTCCGTTAGTTTTGAGTTACAAAGATACTATAAGTCTTGGCAGAAATAATAATAAAAAATAACATCTTAAAATTAATTAATAATATCATGCTTGATAGCCTAGCTGCCAGACCACCATTTGTAAATATATGCCTATGCTGTATATGTTCTAGATTAGCTGTGGTCTGTTTAGAACAGTAACTGATAACATTATTAAATTGTTGACTATCAACTGTACAATAGCTTTCTTAAGAGCTTGAACACAACAGTGTCTTACCTTATCGGGATGTTTTACTAAGCAAATCTATAAACCCACGTCCGTCCCCAACCTAATGCTCCACAGCTCGTTCTGTCCTGCAGAATACAAAACAGCGATCTTCTGTTCTAGAATTAGAAAAGCCTTCACACCATCTCTTCCGATGCTTATTTTAGACAATACAAAATTAAAAGCACCATTGAATTGGCCACTAATGCATGATACACTTTGAACCAGATGCATAACTTTATCCAAAATCAAACGTCCCAATCTTCCTATGCTGCAACTTTGTTACGTAGGCTCAATTCCATACATACCAAATGTGCCTAACACACTCAAGCAGATGTGTTGGTATAAGGATGTGTATAAGGTCTCCTGAATCTTTATATACCATGCTTAAGAGAAATACTGACAAACCCCCTCTTTCCAGTGAGAGATGTTTATGCGACCCCCCCCACCCCTACAATATCCACATGGCACCAGATGATGCTACATTGGAATGACCAAGTGTTCATTTAGAATCAATCAACAAGCATAAAAGAGACATGAAAGATAGTAAACTAAACCATGGCCTATGCAGATAAGTCAAATTCAAGTTCGCTATTCCTACAATGGGTGATATAAAGAAATTAGCTACCAAATCTACCCCTAAATCTATAGCCATTCAAGAAACCTTGGAAACCATTACCAACAGTGAGGCTTGCAGTGATAACGTCTCTCTAGAATTGCCACAAATTTAGAACCAGTCCTTCAAATAATGCCTTTTTCTTTCCAGGGTACTGCGTGCCCAACCAACATGGTGCCTCATGTCTTCGAATGAAAATTACATCATATCTATTTGTTTATTGCCAAGCTGTTCAAGTGCTCTATAATTTAGATTGCAGTTGAGTTTCTGTCTATCTTCCTTGAAAAAGCCATCTAGTTGATGCGCAAAAACTTGGAAATATTTATATTCTTACACCAATAAATTGGATTACTAATATAGTTTAACTATTTTATGCATAGTTAATGTACATTTCCTCATTATTAATATGTATTTCAATCTATTACCATAAAGGAATGACTAACCAAGTGGCATTAGTATTGGAACAAGCTTCACATTTCATAAAATGTGATCCATCAGTTTAACATCTGATTAAGATATTAAAGTACTTACCATTTCGGGATTTAATTTATGACGAGATGTAATAACTATGTAAAATATCAAATGTGTCATAAACCATTATACTTAAAAATTCCTTATCATTCTTAACATCCACAGAACCACTAGATCTCCACCTACACATATTTAACAGAGGTTTCATATGTTTCAAACAGCTTCATGAGCAAAGAAAATGCCCATATGAGCAAACTAAAAGAAAAAAACAAAAACAAAAATAAGTTTATAACAAAATCAAACAGATTTAAAATAAAACCACCAAATCGAAAAACAAAATTAGCATTATTATAACAGTCCTTGTGTGTGCATGAGATACGTCCACACAATGACAAAAATATTAAAAAATCTGCAAAATAGTAAAACAAAGGCACAAGTTTAAAATCCAGCAACAAAATAACACTGATAAAATACACTTCTGAAAAAATGTGTACAAAACATTCCCATTTTTTAAAAAAGGTACTGTGTCAATGGTTATAAATAAATAAATATACATACATATAAATATATATTTTATTGATGATGTAATCAGTTTTGCAACTTGCCTCTTCAGAGTTGCAGAGTATGATTCAGAAACTTGCTGACAAGAGTAAAGAAGTGGGATTAAGAATGAACTTTCAGAAAACAAAACTGATGTACAATGGGTTTTCAAGAAATGAAGAATTTGCAATTGATGGGGAAACTCAAGGTAGCCAATATTTACATTTATCTTGGACAACACATATCAAGCAAGGGTCACATTGATGAGGAAATTAATCAGCCTATAAAACTTGGCTGGAGAACTTTCAGAAGAAACAGTACAATATTCAAGAGCACTTATGTCATTATGTCTTAACAGAAAAGTGTTTAATCAATACACATCCTTCCAGTTTTTACATATGGAGCAAAGACATGGACCTTAATTAAAAAAGACATACAGTGGCTGCAGACAACTGAAAGAAGCATGGATAAATGCATGCTTAGTGTAACCAGGAAAGATAACAAGAGGAACTCATGGATAAGGAAAATGACAAGAGTGGAAGACATTATGATCAGAGTAAGATCTCCGAAATTTCAATGGGCTGGACATATTGCCAGAAGAATACGAACAAAAATTTTAGACTGGATTCCAAGGGACAGAAAGAGACCACATGAGAGATGGATGGATGAAATTAAAAAGTATGCTGGAGTAACATGGAGGAGACAGGCTCCTTTATTTTGATTGGAGGTTTAACGACCACCATGAGCAACTCGATGGGCTATAAGCAGTCGCCCGTCCCTAATTTAGGGCACTGGTTCTAGGGAAGGGAGAGAGCCAGTGCCATAAGACAAACACAACATCCATGCTTCACCAGGATTAGAACCTGGATCCCTTTCGGACGAATGATCAGAGGTCATTGCTTAGACCACTGCGCCACCGGGGTGGCAGGAAACAGGCTCGAGACAGACAGTTGTGGAAGAAATTTCGGGAGACCTTCATCCGGCAGTGGATTGATAATGGATGATGATGATTATGGTGATATATATGTGTCATCATTAACCAATATCAATACACTGCTGGATGAAGGTCTCCCCAAGTTTCTTCCACAGCAGTCTATCTTGTGCTGGTCTTCTCCATGTCACTCCTGCATGTTTTTGAATTTCATATATACACTGGCAGAAAGTGAAAAAAGAACACCAAGAAGGAGATGTCTGATACCAACGAAATTTATACAGCATAATAACGGAATACAAAGGATAACGTGATCAAAACATTATGGCAAAATACAGCTGTATTTGCTGGTAAACTGAAAAATAACATTTCCATGTAACATGGTTAGTACGAGGTTGAACCGACATGAACTGCATCACACTGTGCAATTCTGGCATGGAGTCTGTCGTACAGATGTTGGATGTAAGTTTGGGGTATTGAGTTCCAAGCATTCTCAACCTGGACGCGTAAATCAGGGGATGGTCGTGGCTGCCCGTGGAGACCAAATAAGTCGTCCCATAAAATCCCACACATACTCAATGGGGGACAAATCTGGTGAACGTGCAGGCCATGGAAGTTGTCTCACACCCTGAAGTGCATGTTGCGTTACACGTGCCATGTGTGGGCGTGCGTTATCTTGCTGGAAAACACCACGATGGACCGACCTTACAAATGGCACAACAACGGGCTGAATGATGTTGTTGATGTAGGAGGTGCTGTTTAACGTACCCGGTACAAACACTAGTTGTGTATGGGAGTGATAGCTGATCGCTCCTTACACCAGGAGACCAGGTGTAGGCCCTGTGTGTCGCTGGCGGATGCAAGAAGGGTAGAGATGCTCCCCTGTGCGTCTGCGAACACGCATACGGCCATCGGAGGCTCCCAAGCAGAATCTGCTTTCATCGCTGAATACGACAGATCGCCATTGCGTTCTCCAGTGCAGACATTGGCGACACCACTGCAGCCATTCCTGATGGTGGGCTGGAGTCAGAGAGGCACACGTGCACGTAGTCCTGCATCCAGTAGACGGTTGCGGATTGTTCGTACAGTCACCTCAGGTGCAACGGCAGCTCGGATTTGCGTCGCAGTGGATGTTCTGCTTGACAATGCTGCTTTTCTTATGCGTCGATCGGTCCGCTCATCAGTTCGTCTGTGACTCCCGGTTCCACGTCTTCTCGTGTGGGAATGTTCCTCGGACCACATACGCCACTATCGTACCACCACCGATACTTCATGTCCAATTCGCTTCGCAATACGATGAAACAACCACCCGGCCACGAGGAGTCCGACTAGACGACCCCGCTCAAAGTCCGATAACTGCTGAAATCGTACACGTCTTCCATGTGCAGGCATTGCAGCTTCTTCAGGGTCTTCGCACGTGTCCGTACGCCGACGACTGATTACATTCACTTCGCCGTACTCCTTAAATACCACCAACGATAATTTTTATATTATGCCGTGCTGTGGCGTAAACGCTCACCGGTTGGTCCCGAAATTAACATCACACCTACATAAACTTGACCCCATTAACATATGTAAATTTCATGATCGTCCGCCAATTCCTTCTTGGTGTTCTTTTTTCACTTTCCGCCAGTGTATATATATATAGTACAAGAAACAAACAGTTAAAACCAGAACATTGTAATAAAATAGCATATCTTTACCTTGCAGGAAAAAAAAACTACATTAAAACAGTATTACAGAAACTATGGCACAAAATCAAACTTCAGTAATAATGAACATGTTTGTTGTATATCAAACTAAAAACATCTGGATTTAGATAAAGCAAAAAATTGCAACTGAAATGTCAATAATAAAACTCTTATTAGTGGGAATTATACAGGATAAAGTTTTACGTACATTGCCTCTCAAATTTTTTGATCTATACACTTACTGACAGAAATTAGAAGGAAGCATTAAGTCTAATTACTAGAAAAGTCAATTGCAGCCAACTTCTATATCCAAGAAAAATAAATTACAGAAGGCAAAACAGAAGGAGAAATTTTTGAAGTGCCTCCCCAAATGAAACTCTAATCTTAAGAGTCAATTTCAATGCGTCATCCTGCAACCGCCTACAGAAAGAAAAAAAAAAAAGACTCGTCACATGTTGTTAAAATACAAATTGTCTGCCGCATAAAACTGACCCATGGCTACTGATTCGGCAAAAAAGAAACTTAGCATTTATAAGAACCCATTTTTGAACTACAACCCAGATAATGGGTATTTCAAAATAATTGCGAACATATAATATAATTATATGTTACTTGATAATCTAATATCAACTACAATAAACTCACTCTTAGCATGTCGCAGTGTCATACAACTTGTGAACATAAGAGCTTATATGAAAGGTAAGGAAGTAAAAGAACAATTGCAAGAATAAGAACTGAAGAATTAAAATAATTTCTAACCTAACTTTAGCAAAGCATATTTAAAACATACTGCAATGAAACTAATATTTGACTACAGCATGAAAAGAACAAATTTTGCACACACTTCAGGAAATCCAGACCATTTACTCAATATGATTTGCTAATTTTGAATACTAACTGTAAATTAACAACCATAAATTTCTTTACACTTTAAAAACAAATGTGGTATCCAAAAATAGCACCTCATCACTTACATGCATGAAGTTTTCCAAATATTCATAAAATTTGAAGCAAGAATAGTTCGAATTGTACTGTTCCTTCTCTTGAACTTAACCTTACTTCTGTGAGATCTATTTTCCATCACCCACAAATAGTTCACATACTCTGAAAAATCCTTCATCTCAATTTTTGGCTGCAACTACAAAATCTATTCTTAAAGGCTAAAGACTGATAATTTTGTGTAGAGTATCCTGGCACATTCTTGATCACTATAAATAAAAAAAACAGCGAAGGAGAAGACATGTTCTGTCAGATTTTTTATTCATTCCAGAGTAACAATGTAAGAAGATGTTAGAAAATGAATCCCTTCTAGTGATGGCATAAGTAATTCCTTGGAAGTTCATCATTCACACAAAAGTCATTCATGAATGATCAATCAAATGAATGTTCATTCATTTTCCACTCCCGGTTGTCTCACTGCACTCACTGAGGAAACCATTCTTTGCTCTAAAACAGAAATCGATAAACTGCCTAAAAGAGTTTAGTCAACCCATTCACTGTTCACAAGAGCTCATTGTGAACACACCATTCAAATGAATGGCATTGACACTTCATTCCCATTCTTAAGTTCCAACATATTTCCTAGCTGGCTCAATGAGATAATAGTTGAGACTTATTCATTCTTGACATTACTTTTCTTAAAGGAAATTTGTTTCCAAACTCCTGGGGGCAGAAGAAAATCAACATACTGTGAACAGTGTGTGTTGCAGTAATGGCAGATTGAATAATCATTCACAGCAGTTAGAGCAAACCATTCATGGTGAAGAGTCATTCATTGTGACAAACCATTCACGAATGCCCCATCACTAATACCTGAAACTTCACTTGCCCTACAGATTCAGGAGAGCCTGTTAAAAAATGTGCCAGTTTTTGTATATCCATATGCTGCATTTAAAATTTCAATAAAATTGGTATACAAACATAAAAAAACTACATTTTCAAATATTGTTCAAACAGTGTTTTAATTAGTTACTTGTTCATTTCAAAATGCATTTTTTTAAATTATCATAAAAATTATGATAATTTTTAAAACCCTATTCTACATGATTTTTAAAATGTTTTCTTTAAATAAACCAATTGATAAATATTTTGGGTGACACCACTGTTTTTGTAGCAATATACTGGATCAACAAAAGGCACAGTACTTCTTTTTCCTAACAGTAAAAAAAGATGTTAGCAAAAAAGTTTTCATTCATATCTTTTTTTCACATCAGCCATTATAACTTTGACAGTCTTTTTCATGAGCTGCGATCAAGTCTAGTACCTATCCAGAAGTTCTAATATTATTTCTTTGGAAACTATGTAACACTTAGGCACAAATAAAAGGTACATTAAGAACAATTTCAAAGTGAGCATTTCTCTTACACAAAAAAATATTTTTATACTTTAACTCCAATACAGAAAAGTTGAAGCATGTGCACTTATAAAATAATTTTGAAAAATTAGACACAGAATGTGCAATACCTAAATCATAACCAGTAATTAATACTTTTCTTTCCAAACAAACTTTTTTTACCCTGTTAAAGACTTACTTAGCAGATTTATTACCTGCTGATGAAACAATTTCACATACACAATGTACATCCATATGAGAATTTTGTGATTACAGAACTCCATAAAAAAAAAAAAAAAAAAAAAAAAAAGAACACTGAACAGCATCCAAGCATGTGATTTGATTTACCATTTAAATTCTAGAACTACTCAGAAGGTGTTCATGAACATGAAAATGTTAACTGCCATGCACTGTAATAGGTAGGGTGAATGGAATGGGAGTAGAAAATTCTACAATGCAACTATGGTACTTTCAAAATGTGTGGACATCATCACAACAGTAACACCTGAAAAAGTAACAACCAAAAACATTTGAAAATAAATAAATAATGTGTAGTAGGAGAAAAAGTAACATCTTTTTTTCCCCACATCTGATGACACCAAGTTAACTTTTCATTAAACTAACTTCACTTCAACAGAGTTATCTTCTCAAATGGCAGACTAAATGATATTCAGTGTCTGTCATTTGTTGATGTGAAATTGATCACGTTAGAATATAAAAACATTAGGTGCCCTTTTTTATGTTTTCAACTTTCTGCAATGCATTTCATTATGCATTGGAAATTTATATACAGAAAAAAATGCAATGGTTAGTGTTAATGTCACAGTTACAATATTAGTTTACTCATTCATGAACCATTCAGCATTCTAACATCTTTATTAGTTCAGTAAGTCTTTTATCTTTGCTGCAGTTAAAAAAAGTCCTGTTCTGCATAGTTTTTATTGCAATACTGAATCAAGAATGTCTCTTCCTATTTTTGTTTTCCTTTGCCTGTTTGTTACATGTTATATTATTTAGGACTTAAATCCAATTTTGAGTCACCAATGCACACTTTACTTTATCAGTTGTAATTCACTCATGTTAAGAAGAATGTGTTTTTTTTTTTTGTTGTTGTTGTAGCAAGTTTCACCTTTTAGTCAAAATAGTGTAACTACACTAATAATCCGAAATTTCTTGGCATAGAATAGAAATAAAACTTTCCAAGCTTTTGCACATGAACCAGGTGGCTTTTTCAAGGAAGGTATACAGCTAATTGCAAACTGGATAATAGAACGTTTCAACAATTTGAATGCGGTGACTTGACTAGACAATAAATGAATAGGCACAAACGTGATAATTTGAAGAAACGAGGTCACATTGGCTGGGCACGCGGTACCATGGTAGAAACTGCAGCAATATTTGAAGAAAATGGCAGTAGATTTGGGTGTGGAGTATGAAGCTAATTTCTTTGCATCACTCCATATAGGATCGGCGAACTTGAACTTGACTTCTCTTGATAGGGCAGTGGCTATTTTTCTGTCTTTTGTATACCTTTTATGTTCACTGATCCTAATTCCAAACGAACGTTTGGTCATTCCGACATAGTATCGCCTGGAGTCGTCCAGATATTTGAGTGGGATGGCATAAACATCTGCCTCATAAGCATCGTATATAAAGATGACGGAGACCTTATGCCGACATCGAAGTTCATCCCCCTTAGCGCATTTTTGAGTTGACAGGAAACATTTGGTATGTAGGGAATAGAGCCCAGGTAGTGAAGTTGCAGCATAGAAATATTAGCACGGCTGGTTTTTGGCTTTCTCGATAAAGTTATGCATCTGGTTTGATGTATATCCCGCCCCAGCAGCAAATTTGACAGCCAATTTACCAGCTGTACTAATATTTTTATGCTGCAACTTTGCTACCTGGGCTCTATTCCCTACATACCAAATGTTTCCTATCAGCTCTAAAATGCACTCAGGAGGATGAACTTCGATGTCGGCATAAGGTCTCCAGCATCTTTGTATACGATGCTTAAGAGAAATATTGACAAGCCCTCTCTTCTCAATGAGGCAGGTGTTTATGACATCCTACTAAAATATCTGGACAGCTCTAGGCGATACTACATCGAAGAGACCAAACGTTCATTTGAAATTGGGATCAGCGAACATAAAAGGGATACAAAAGACGGAAAAATAGCCACTGCCCTATCACGAGAAGTCAGCTGCGAAGCTTGCAAAGATAGCATCTCTCTGGAGTTGCCATGTATTTGGAATCAATTCTTCAAACAATGCTGCATTTTCTACCATGGTACTGCGTGCCCAACCAAAGTGACCTTGTTTCTTCGAATTATCACATTTGCGCCTATTCATTTATTGTCTAGTCAAGTCACCATGCTCAAACTGTTGAAACATTCTATTGTCCAGTTTGCAGTTAGCTGTCTACCTTCCTTGGAAAAGCCATCTGGTTGATGTGCGAAAGCTTGGAAAGTTTATTTTCTACGCCAAGAAATTTCAGATTATTAGTATAGTTATACTATTTTGAGTATAATTGGTGTACAATTCCTTATTGAACTTGTTTCACCTTTTAAATTTAGACTATATATACCCCATTATCTTTGTTCTGTTCTGTTTTGTGCATGCCTTTTATTAGCAATAGTGATAATCAGAATACATGACAAGTTACTATAAAATTTAATTGTTGATAACCAGAATACATGATAAGTTACTACAATATTTAATATTTGATAACCATAATAAAAGACAAGTTATTACAATATTAAATCTTTAGTTTTGGTTTAGGAATAGTGTTCTTCACTTGATGTCTCTTTGCTGACAGTATTCTTATTGCGTCTAAATTGCCTGCATGCTTCTCTTAACCGAATCCGTTTCTGCTATTTTGGTTCCATAAGTGCATATGGTAACCAATTTATAGTTAAAAAGGTGATCTTTAAATGTTGTTGTATCTAGTTAGGTGTAAATCTAAAAAAGACAATCAGCATACCTTACATATACCATTCCTTTCATACTCTTATTACTTAGTGTTTCACTCTCAATACACATAAATAGGACAAGTGAGAACACTCTGGACTAGGGATTGATGATACAATTACAGTATTGAAATATATAAATCCTAACAAAATTATTTTAAATTTGACACTGTACATAAACAGAAAAGTGGTTTTCTCATAAGCTCAACTTCATCAAGATAAGTAACCATGAAAAACATTCAAGGTAAAAATACTGGCCATGACAGTATTTAACTAATTTTTGCAGTAAATGTATTAATAACCTTTTTCTCTGAAGCAATCTAGTTAAATAACTCATAATCTTGAAATCAAAATTCTAATCCTGTTACACTTCAATAAATGTAGTATGATTAGCTTTAAATAAATAAATGTATTATGTTTCTCTTCTGTTACACTTGAAAAAAGGAGCATAATACATTAACTTTCCTTAGTTTACTCATAATGGGATGCAACTATATTGCCTGTCAAATGAACCATACAAAACATCAGTATCATACAACACACATCATGCTTGGAATTACTAATCAGCCACCAATATTACATTTGAAAAAAAAAAAACAAGGAAAAAAAAATCAAAAATGTTCATTATCCTTCAAAAAAATCATGATCTATATTTTTTTACACCAAGTCAGTAAATGGGCAATTCACTAAAAAAAAAAAAAAAAAAAAAAAAAAGGAAAACACATACAAACAAAACAAGGCATTCAGCTAAACCCTTCATCAATGCTAAAGGTCAATAAGGAATGCTCTCAGAATTAACATAGTTGGAAAAAAATCAAATCAAATGAATTGTTTTTCAATACAACGGTAATACATAATGCAAAGTCCTTACCTAGGACATTTATCTTAAAACATGTAATCCAACCAACATGGGAGTAAGGCAGTCATATAGGAAAGAGGGTGGGCACTTTTCGATAAGTGCACCTGCAACATTCCTGGTGGTGAAATGGAAATCACAAAAAAAAAAAAAAAAAAAAAGTCATGAAATATCGCAGACAGTGGGATAAGTTATAATTACAAAGTTGTGGATCAGAATTTATTACATAAAGAGGTGGTGTTACAACTTCCCAAAACAGAAAAAAGTGCAATGAAATGTGACTAAGTAAAGGGATATTTATTGCTAGGGTATTCACGGTGAGCAGGTGGCTCTATCACTGGATTAACCATCCTGCAATACAAAATACTGGGTATGCAAAATTGTGATATGCAAAGCACTGCTGGTAGAGTCACAAAACTGATAAACCATGCAACCAAACCACACAACAAATGCTATTTAAACCATCCTAAAAGCAGACAAACTAATGGAAGTTAAGAAACTTCCATTAATTTATATCAGCGCAGTGAGCAGAGATGGAATCATATATGCACAGTAGTGTGAAGTGATGCAATACCTTTCCAGCAGTCACATTGTTTACTGTCTATGTTTATTCATGCCACATACTGAGTGAGTTAAAATGAGTGCTATAATCGGTGGAAATACTAACAGCTGTGAATAGCATGCAGTTATTTATTGTCTTCACACAAAAATGCGAGTGCCGAAGAGATTCATTGTCAACTATGCAAATTTTATGAATCCAACATTATGAGTAAAGGAAGTAATAAGATGGTGGCATAGAATTTTACAAAATGGCCAAACGAATATTTCTTATGAAGAACAAACTGGGCAGCCTTCTGTTGTGCCCGATGAGCTTCTGCAGAAAGTGGAAGCAAAAGTTCAAGAAAATTGGTGCTTCACACTAACTGAGATTTCACTTGATTTTCTGAAAATTTCATGTAAATTTATCACAAACTAGGTTATCAGAAGTTTTGTGGCTGATGGGTCCCAAAGATGTTTATGGACGTACACAAAAAGAAAAGAATGGCTGCAGCTCTCACTTTCCTGGAGCAATACAATAATAAGAGAGATGAATTCCTTAATCACATTGTAATAGGAGATAAAACCAGAACTTCCTATGTCAGTATTGAAACAACACAACAAACTATGCTGTGGAGCCATACTCATACACCAAATAAAACAAGAAAGTTCAAGTACACTTTATCTGACAGAAATCTTATAACTGGAACCATAATTATTTCATAAGTGTATTGTGAGATTAACTTATGAGTCTATAGTGGAACTCATTATCCAGAATGGGATCAGGTACATATTCTTGTTACACATTCTGATATGTCAGCATTGTTAATGGCAGAGAGCTTATGTATTTATGCCTTCCTCACTATTATGTTGCAATGAATCTTTTTCCATGCAAAATACCTCAACCATGGAAGTATTTGGTTTCTAAGAACATTTTAACTAGATAATTGGATCTCTACAATAGTGTTCTATTACATGATGTACAATTTCGCTTTGTGTAATACTTACCATGTATATGTTATTGTGGCTCTCTCTCATAGTAAAATACCCCAACCAGTTAAGCTTGTGTTCTTAATGGACATTTGACAATCAAAGGCACGATTCTCCTACTGTAATCTAGCAGGCCTAATAATTGTCATAAAGCATCTGTTGGATGTTGGTGTCCTTTGCTCGTTTCTTTTACTTTTGTCAAACACCTGCAATTCAGAGTTGAAGAAATATTCTTCACTTAATACGTGGTAAATACGTCATGATAATTAACACAGCAATCGATATCGCAAAATTGACTGTAATTACTGTGAAACAGGCGATATCAATTGCTGTGTTGATTATCATGACCTTCTGCAAGTTTACGTTTGTGAGTTTCAGTTGCGTGGATGCCGAACAGCCATCAGCGGTTCAGTGCAGAGAATTATGGGATCACGACCCTGGATTGGTAGAAATGGTGTCGCTTTGATGTGTATGAACACGCTGTGTTTTTTTTTCTTTTTACACAACATTTCGATAACAAGGAGCTGAAAACAAGCATCCAGTTGTGGCTGAGCTCATGGGCAGATGATTTCTTTCATGAGGAAATTCAAAAGCTTGTGCCCAACATGACAAGTGCCTCATTTCATGTGGTGACTCTGTAGGTAAGTATAATATGTAAGCAGATATTTTTGCGTATGCAAACTATTTTTTGTCATACTTCTGGTATTTCTAATAGCGCACCAGAAATGACTTTCTGAACCACACTCATATAAATCAATGAAGGAAGAAATATTCTTCATAATACATGGCAAATTGACAGAATATTCAAAGCAAACCGAATTTGCTTGTATTACTTACTGGTCATCCATGTAACACTTCATCAGAAAACTTGAAAATTTCACCGTCCTGGAGCGGGAATTGAACCCTGCTCTTCCGATTATTGGTTGAGTATGCTAACCATTAACACCACCCAGGACTGTGAAGTTCCAAGCAACTGAGACATAGGAATTTAAAAGTCTTCAGATTTTTTCTAGTCCAAGCATCCCTACTTCCTCATAGTGCTTTGACCCCAATTCCCATCTGGACGGATGTATGTCAGAGGTCACCAGTACTACAAATTTTTTATTTTCAACTAGCAAAAATCTGAGGACTTTCAGATTCCTATTCTTAATTGCTTGGAACTTCACAGTCCTGGGTGGTGAAATGGTTAGCATACTCGGCCGATAACAGGGTGATGCAGGGTTCGATTCCCACTCCAGGATGGTGAAATTTTCAAGTTTTCTGATAAGTATGTTGCACAAACAAATTCAGTTTGCTTTGAATAACACACTCCTATATAATACCAAATGAAAAGAGGTGAAATTAGATATTAATATGTACTGATAAAAAATATATAACTTACCCTCATATATGATTACTAAAAACTTATTATTTTATTACTATTTCATATCATTTTGAACAATTTACAATTACATTAACTTACATATTAGAAAGTGACCCAAACAATTTTCTTTACACCTTCAATTCATGCTTTTTATATTTATCTATGGAAAAAAATTAAAAACATATTTTAAACTGCTATTTCTTTGAACCAAAATTGTTTCACTAGATACAGTTAAAAAGGATTATTAAGGTCATCACTGCCCCATTAACTTTGACAAGTAAAACCTCAGTTGTCTGTTGCATATTCAGAACTAGTTTATCCACCACTTGGCTGTAGTAGCAGCTTCAGAATTTCTAAATTGAAGGAAATGACAGGTAGCAATCTGGTTTGGGGGGGGGACTAAGGAATTAATCTGAGTTTGCATAGCATGGAAAAAGTAGAAAATTTTTGAAAGATGTGTCACTACCAACTAAGAATTTTTAGCACATATTTTGTTTATTTTTATTTATTTATATTAATAATATTATTGTTATATGGGGAGGGCTGATGGAAATAATGTGGGTAAAGCTTCCCTTCTCAAGCAACCTCTTGGCACTGCCACTGGTTGACTAGCATTCCCATTGGAGTCCACACATATGTAGAATGAACCACAATAACGATACTAATTCAGCAGCTGTAAAACTAATTTCTAGTAAAGATAATAGTCTTTTTTTCTGCAATGGATAATAGTGTGCTTCCCAAAAAAAAAAAAAAAAAATCTTCACTGTTGAACAGTTTAATGATATGTGTGTTTTTCCATGATTAACTGTTTCATAATTATCTTTAATGCAAAAGAATACCTTTATTTCTAATTCAGTGGTTTTCATGCATATCACATTTCTACGTTGCCTTCTAGTAGACATTGGTTTTATAGTCTGCATGTCTCTTAAGAAAGAAAAAAAAAAAGTCAAGCTTATATTCTTATATTATCACTGTCTGCAGAAATTATATCTCTGTACCTATTAATCCAATCTGAAAAATTCTTTCTGCATTGGGAAGCCTGAAATGTGAGAATGCTGACTTTCCACTTTTGGTCTTTTTCTGATGCATAACTTCATTACTACAAAGCGTAAATGAAGATACTATTGAACTCAAAACATATTTTATTCCACACCACAGCTAGTAAAAATCTGATTGGGACAATTATTCTTTTCTTTTATACCTTTTACCACAATGGCCATTTCATACACATTTTCTTTAAATAATGCACAGTTAAATAAATAAATACATCGCTCTTAACCACGTTCAAGAAACACACAGCAACCGAAAAATTGTTTTTCAGTAGCCGGTGTGGAATTGAATCAACAGAACTCTCGATATCTAGCCGAGTGCGTTACATTTACGCACAGTATATCTAGCCGAGTGCGTTACACTTAATGCACAGTTTTTCAGCTACAGGAAGTAAAAGTATATTTCATTTTCCCCAATATCTCTGCTTCTAAAAGTGCAATTTGAAAAATTCTTTCTCACATATTCTTCGTGGAGTTGGTGTAGTTTTTATGGCACAGGGTTCATTACTCTTTTTTTTTTAGAGTTGTGTGGGTAAATAGGAGTTTGGTTATTTACCCCGGTTCGGTAATCGCTGCCACCAGACCAGGTTTTCTTCGGTTGGTTAGTATTGGTCAAAATTACTCAGCTTTGTTGCTCCTCAGATGCATGGTTTAGGATAAGTTGATTATGCTGAATCAGAGCTGAGCCTTGGGTACATTATTTACATCCTTTATTTACATTGATACCCTTCAGCAGGGAGTCGATTTCAGCCTCGTGACAAGTATGATGAGGGTACAATTTAGATGATATAATACTACAGTTCTTGACCTCGAGCAGTATCCAAGCATTATCAGTTAGGGATGGGCCAAAAACCTCGATGTTTTTGAACATCGCTGTTTTCCCACCGATAATCTTCATTTTAACCTCGATGTTTCAGAAGCCGATACATTGAAAAAACATCCGAGGTTTTGTGACCGATGTATGGAACTGGTAAAGAAACTGGTTCTATGAAAAGTAAATACACTTCTTTATGTTATATTTTTATAAAGAGCAAATAAATTATCATCTTTCTATTGGCGGTTTTAGTTGATTCATTGGTGAAATACGAGATCTTTTCCGCAAAGGTACGGGAGCCCATGCATTGAAAAAAACATAGAGGTTTCCACGGATACATCGAAAAAACATTGAGCATTTAAAGAAATATTATTAGTTACTTAGGGTTGAATTGGTGAGCAATCACCACTATATTGAACAGAGATATTACCCACAGATGCTGCAGATGAAAAAGTGTGAAATCTTCAGCTTGTTATCAAGACGTCATGGTTCACACCAATACATCGAAAAACATCGAAGTTTCCACCGATACATTGTGTGTTTAAACAAATATTACGCTACTAGATGTTGCATTGGTGAGTATCACTGTTACATTGAACAGAGATTTTACAAATCGATTGTCCATTCATTGCTGCAGATGGAAAAGAGCGAATTCTTCACTTTATTAGCGTTCGAAACGTCGAGGTTCCCACCGATGCATTGAAGAAGCATCGAGGTTTTCACGATGCACCGAGCCGTTAAACTAATATTATGTTACTGGATGTTGATTGGTGAGTAACACTGTTATATTAAAGACAGATTTTACAAATTGTTTGCCCATTTACAGGTGCAGGTGGGAAAATCCAAATTCTTCAGTTTATTAGCAAGACATCAAAGGTTTACAGCAATGAATCAAACAAAAATAGAGGTTTTTACTAATACATTGAGCATTTTAATAAATATTATTAGTTACCGATGTTATTGGTGAGTAATCACTCTTACATTGAACAGAGATTTTGCACATCTATTGCACATTTACTGCTGCAGATTGAAAACTACGAATTTTTCGGCTTATTAGCAAAAACATCGAGGGTTTCACTGATACATTGAAAATTTCCAACGATCCTGTTGTGCATCGATGCTTTGGGAATGAGTAACCAGCAATGTCCATCATCAATGTTACTCACCGATGTGCCCATCCCTACTATCAGTTCAACACAATTCTGCACTCAATGTGTGCGTACAGAATGACTTGAAAATTCTATCACATACACAACTGGAATTTGTTGCTTGTAAGCATGCAGGACTTCTCAGGTGGAGGATGTGGCAGAATTCGGCCTGTCTTCAAAATTCTACACATTTACCCACAGGTAATGTATTATCTACTAGTTGCCCTGACCTGCAGGTAGGCTTCTTACATATAGCTAGTCAGCCAAAGCTGATTAGCTTTTGTGCATATTGTATGCTTTCATCCCTTGAGCAACAATGACAGTTCGACTCTTCTGTACAAAACTATGCAGCCCGGACCTCACATGACTAATCACACGTGCACACGCCTTTTGAGCTTATGAGCTTAGGCCATGCAGTAAACGTCTTATGCTGCTCTGCCTCTGTCAAGCAACCAACAAATTTTCTCTGCTAAGTGAAGATTCCCATGTTTATGAACTTCCGGCTTAACACAGAATGCACTAAGAAAAGAATTTCCTTCCCCCTTCATCTCTCCATCGGACTCTGACACCCAATATGGCAGACTTGTTCTCGTCTTCCCTCTAAAAGGAAAAAAAGCACCCCATCTCCCATTTCGGGGTTTTTCCCATTTTCCCTGTACTAAATATTTTCACATTATCACATTCTTTTTGCATTGGATAGCATTTGTGGTGAAAAATACTTCATTCACATATGCCTAATTTTTCACAAAGCACAATTTTGCCACTAGCAGGTATAAGTACACAGCTCTGTTTGTAGTATAATTGCAGTCATATCTATGGTTCTGAAAATCTGATTCCACAAATCCATTCTTGGTCAGATACTACTCACCATAGAAAACATTTTGTGCATCAAAATAAAAAACAGTTAACTGTTTTCTTGCCAAGGGAATAAATATATATATCACAGTTTCTTTGACATTTTTGCTTTTTAAAGTTCGATTTGAAAAGAACAAAACAAATTGTGTCTGACAGTGTTTATACTGAAGAATACTCTGCACACAATTTCCATTTTTTTTTACTTACACTTTCACTACTAGAGAGTGTAAGCAAATATTTCTGTTGCACCTCTTATCTTTTTAAAATAAAGCACAGTTTTCCCACCAGGAAGCATAAAATTATATATATTTCATTCCATATCTGTGTTTTTAATTGCTCAAATTAAAAAATTGCATTTCTGCACATATTTTATTCAATGAGTAACTTTTTTTTTTTGTTTAACTCACAATTTTTCATAATGCACATTTCTGCTACTTGTAGCTATTTCTACTTGAAAATAATTTACAGATTTTAGAAATCTGGCTAAAAAACTACTTGTAACTGGCTTGATTTACCATGAAAAACACTGAACACACTGTGCATTTTAAATAATGCAGTATTTCCATGAGGGAGGGTTAAATGCTTAGTTTCTAAAAATAAACTTTGGAAATTATTTTTGTGTTGGAAAGCATTCAAAAGATGTGCACATTACACATAAGAATTCAGTGTCAACTTTCTTGTTTTTATTTTATCCCAGTATACACACTTCTTACATATGATAATTTGTATCCTTGTAAGTAATAAAGGCATCTATGTACTTATTACTAAAACATATATTTCATGTTGCAAGCTTGGTATGTTTTAATAATAGGTACGTAGATGCCTTTATCATATATGTTTTAATAATAAGTGCATAGATGTCTTTATTACTTACAAGGTTAATGGAATGCACATTTTAACCATGAAATTATCATGAGATATTTTTCATGATATATATATAAATAGTTTTCAGCTGTATCTGCATGTAACTTCATTGTGAAATCCCTTTCAGTTGACATTTTCTATTTTGAATAATTTCATCCTCTTATGGCTACATAAAAATAAACTTCAAAAATTTGGAGAGCATTAAAAGAACAAAGGCTGTAGAATTTCCATTGTGTCTGTCTATCTGCAATGTTGAAAGGAACAAGATCTCATACTGTGGATATATTTCTCTACACCACACAGCACTTAGTGTATATAGCATTTGATTGTAACTCAAGTAATGACTTGATGCTCCCTTCTTTCCAGTTTACACATTCTAGTACAATACAACTATGTCTAGGCTGGCCATTATGAAGCTAGCAGTTACAGTGAAGTTTTAGGATTTTTTCAGTCACTTACATAGAGCTGTTGGGTATTGAATATTAGACACCATCTTCACATTTAAGAAATTATGCACTCTTTCAAGGCTGGAACGCTATTCATAGAGACTATGAGTCTTATTGGTGTTTGATACTGTTGTTCCAACTGGAGTGAATGCCTTCTTATTACATCTTGTTTTGTTTTGTTCCAGAAAGCTGGCCATTATTTTTGAACTTTGCAATATCCCTTTCAATTCTTTCTGCCGAGTCTGGACCTAATATTCCCGCCTCCGTTTCATTAATGTTTTGTCCAAAATTACTACCGGACTGCTTTTATATTCCATGGTTACACTGACAGTTAGACTATTCTAATAGTGCTTCTCTTTCTTTCTTTCTACTTGCTTCTTCATTATGTTCATGAAATATTCAATTTTTTCTTCAAGCATGATGGGTTTTGCTATTTTGTAGGTCTCATAACCTAAGAAATGCTATCTGAGCTAGGCATAAGCAATGCTTGAATTACATATATGTAATTACATATATGTAATTCAAGCATTGCTTATGCCTAGCCCAAACAGCATTATGTGGTAATATGTTATTAGTTATATAAATATTTTGCAATATTTATGACATACTTCTGTTTCACACGTTTAAAGTTAGTGTTAAAAGTTTGACATTCGGACATAAATCAAGAAATTATTTGTAGTAATAAAGTAATAAAATTATTTGTAGTAATAATCAGACATAAATCAAGAAATATTTTGTAGTAATAACTGATTTACATCCAAATGTCAAGCTTTTAACGCTAACTTTTAAACCTGCAAAACAAAAGTATATGATAAATATTGCAAAATATTTATATAACTAATAATCTCATAACATTTTCTGTTGACAATACGAAAACCTTGGTTTTGACTATAATTTGCTAACAGGTGCAGGCCAGTTTCCACTGTAGTGCTTTTCTGTTGGTCAAAAGTAGATCAGTTTTTATTGTTATTCTCTTTTTCACTATCTCACTATAATTCTTCTAATTATTTACACCTTTTAAAAGCTCCTTTGTTTTTCTTTTCCTCTTTTCTAGGATGATGTGTACATTTATTTGATTCTGCTGTTCTATATCTAATATATTTTTCTCTTTACATTTTCATAAATGTGTTTCTTTTTGTAATTAATATAGCTCATGCATTTTTATGTCGAAATTCATAATTTTTTAACCTTTAGCATAGTTAGTGACCCCTGCTTTAGCTATTTTGTTATTAACTGAAGTTCTTATAGTTAATCAGAAACTCAGAGATTCTACTTGTCGTCATACTTGCATTTAATTGAAAAAATTTGGTTGATCCAAATCCCCAAAATTCCTTCCAAAAGGAATACTCAACTTCAGATGATTTTATCATACATAAGTGGGAAACAAATTTCTCTGAAGAAATAATTCTTCACAAATACATGAAAGGCAATACAAATGTAATCGTTGGCACAAATGTACCGTATTTTCACTGTTTCCATGTAGCAACTCCTTCAGAAAACTTGAAAATTACATAGTATTCTCAAATGGAAATCAGGAGATGAGGGTTTGATTCCCGTTCCAGAGCAATGTAATTTTCAAGTTTTCTGAAGGACTTGCTACATAGAAACCGCGAAAATGTGGTACATTTGTGCCAATGATTACAGATGATTTTAGTTTTACACTGACAGCTGCCCACTTATTCATCAATTATGCACTATGATACACACATGCAGATCAATTACACGTGTGTTCACATCACACAGAGTTGGTAATACACAATGTAAAATTACACACTAATGAATTTTCAAGTAACTTGGGTCACCTGCTAGAATGTATCTTACCAGCATACAAACAAATCACAATGTTATGTAGATAATCACAATGTTTATATAGATACTTATACTAACAATACACAAGCTATGGTCAAGTGTGTAAATAATGATGAACAACTAGTAGAAGTGCTGTAATATGGTTTACATGAATAGCCACTTGGAACATTTGCTTGTAGACATAATAAACATACAAAAGAAACACAAACTACTATATGATAATACATAAAAAGAGCAACTGAGAATTGTTACAGTTTTTAGAGATTCCTGTGAACTTCAAGTGCTGTGTGATTATGTTTATGATGAACAGAATGTATTTAGAATACTTCACAAAGTACGTGGAATTTTTCTGCATTTTACACTTCAATGTGCCCTGAATAGTATCTATATTAAAATTTAATCACTGATTTTTGCATTTAAAACTCTTATCTTTTAATAGCTTTTGAGAGATGGATGATGGCATTTTTTTAGGTTTTTAGAAAGATGTATATGCAGTCTGATGACAGAATTAAATACATCAGGAGACGTGTAATAGAGAACAACTTATGTATATCCAATTATCTGGTCTTCTTAAAATTAGTTCCTTTAAAGCGAAATCTCTTCCTAAGAACTTCATTTTCATCAATATCATCATCTATATCTCTGGGCTTCAGGTACCCATAACTAATAACAAGCCAAATTACTGTAAGACCTGGAAAAAATCAATCAACATGTAAAGAAAACAAAAGAGTGTCTCGTTTCTTCTTCCTTCAACAAAGTTATACAGTTTTAACAAGTGAAAAGAACAGATTCAAATAAAAAAAAAAGAAGAGGGAATCCAAAAAAGAGAAAAAGTTAAGACATCCATTTAATGTGATACAGAGGTCACTTTACGAGTAATGCTCCACCAAATTAATCATTTACAAAAACACCATACAAAAAACATCACAACTAAATTTCAGTAAATTGTGAATGAACAAAGGATGAAAAAATGAAGAAAGAAAAAGAGAAAAGACGCCTTTACTAATTACAGAACAAATTATAACAACTACAGTAAAACTTGCTATGTTGGACTAAACAGGGCACTGAACATCTAGTCTAAAATAGTAAAATGTTAGAATTTCGTAGATTTTTTTTTTAACTTACCAAAAAAACATGCAGCCGGAAAGTTGAAGAAATGGTGAAGGCCTATGTTATCTAAAACAGCACTTTATTTACCATTTAAACGACAAAAATTCTTGAACAGTATTTTCAATTGCTGGGTACTGAAGCTGATGGCTCTTCCAGAATGTTTGCTGAAGCTACACCCTTACAGAACCTAGAAATTTAGCCTGTGTGGCTTTTTGATGCTGACTCTGGATCACTTCTTGTCACACTTCTTTCAAAGTCATGTAGGTATTTTTGGAATTCAGGGTTAGCATCAACAAAGTCAATGAGAGTATCCAAATGCTGTTATATCTATAAACATTTCAGTGCAGTAGTAGTTCTCTTGTCATGTTCACATTCACTTTCATTTCATACATTTTCTTCTTGATCTTATACTTACATACATACATATCACTAAGCTGTTCTCTGGTATTCAGAGGTTAGCTCTACAAAGAAATACAAATTACCAGATAATTTTTACTTACTGTTGCCGTATTAAACTTCTCCATTTACAGCGATCTTGACATACAACTTGGGCTTCACTCACATCCATCACATGCTGTACACAAGATCTTCTATACTTCATACTCATAATTTTTTTCTCATGAAAACACTCCTGAATCTGATCCTCCCATGACTTCCTTAGCCTTCCTTTCCTGCTACTTGGGCTAAAAGATTTTTTAGTAAGCATCTCATCACTCATTCTTTCAACATGGCCAAACCACCGAAGCATATTAGTCTCTACCATGCTAACAACATTTTGTTTCACATCACACAACTGCAACACATCTTCATTCCTCGCACAATCAGAACGTGTCTTGCCACAAATGCCCCGTAAGTAATGCATTTCTCCAGCAAACAAATGATTCCTGCGTTTCTTCTGCAGTACCCAGGTTTCACTATCATACATCAGAGTAGGAACAATTACACTCTTGTACACAGCCATGCAGGACTCTCTCGCGAACACATCATTCGTGTGAAAATCTCAAAGAGCAGCCATGACTATTAACAAAGAATTTACTTGCCTACTAATTTCACCATCCAATTTGTTCTCTATGTCAAACATGCTTCCTAAATACAAAAAACTCACTCACCTGGTCAATCACTGTATCATTTACATTACATTCAGTGCTACCAGTTCCTCTCTCAAAGACCATAACTTTGGTTTTTCCCTTATTTATACTCAGTTTGAATTTCATGCAAACTTCATACATCCGGGACAACATACTCTGCAACTCACTTTTGCTATCTGCCAACAGGACAGTGTCATCAGCATACAGCAATCTGCACACATGGATATCACCAAGACAAAAACCAGTATTATTTATTTTGGCATCACACATGCATGCATCCATAAATATATTAAACAACCATGGTGACATTACACAACCTTGCCTGACTCCTGCACCAATAGAAAACCATTTTGATAAAACACCATTCACTAGTACACAAGCTCTGCTGCAAAATACATGGCTTTTACACTGTTTAGATTCCCAGTAACACCATATTCATTCAATACCTTCCACAAAATTGTCCTATTTACTCGGTCGTAAGCTTTCTCTAAATCTATAAAGGCAGCAAAAACTTTCTTACCAACAGCCAGATACTTTTCAGTCATCATGCATAATGCAAAAATTTGGTTAATGCAGCCTTTACCACTCTGAACATTCTACGCTTTCTCTGATGAAAGACCCCGTACTTTTTCAATAACAACCTTACCAAACACTTTCCCTAGCACACTCAGTAAGCTAATACAATGATAATTCCTGCAGTCAGTCTGATCACCTTTGCCCTTATACAAGGGAACAATGATAGTATCCTTCCAATCCTGAGGGACCATTCCTAACTCCCAGCACAACTGGCAAATTTCAGTTAACCAGTCAATTACAGTCACCACCATATTTCAACATCTCAACAGTTGTGCCATTATCTCCTGGAACCTAACCATTCTGAAGAGATTTTAGAGCTTTACACACTTCTTCTCTCAAGATCCCTCCTGTGCTTCCATCCTTCCCTGTGACATCATCTGCTTCTGCCTGTGAATCCCCTTTGTTTTCCTGAACTAATAACTTACAGAAGTATTCACACCATCTTCCACTTAACTCATTGGGCACCCATATAATTTCCCCAATCCTATTCTTCACACAACTTAGAACTTTGTTTCCCCTATTTTTCCTGATTCTCACATACTTCCAGAAAGTCTTCCTATCTTTCCGAAAAGCCAATTCATGCCTTTCCACCCTCTTCTTCCTATCTTTTGCCTTACTCTGGTGAACCAGCCTGCCGGCTTCACGCTTCTTACAGCAACATTCATCCACAGAAACTCTACCTTGCAACATCCCCAAATAGGCTTCCTTCTTTCTCTTTACTGCCTGTTCAATCTTACTATTCTACCAAGCATCACCTCTTTTGTTACCCACTATTGTGGTGCCACAGACCTCTTCAGCAACAGTGATAACACAGTTCTTGAAACATTCCCATTTCTTTTCTAAATCCCTCTCACAAGACTTCAGCTTCTTTAGTCGTTCTCTGAGTAAGTCAGAATAACGCTGATGAATTTCAGGGAGCCTTTCAACCTTTATTCTTTCTATCCTGGGCCTCTTCCTACCCCTTTTCCTCCAACCAACATTCAGTTTCACTCGTGACACTACCAAATAATGATCAGAACCAACTCATCATACGAGTGTCAACACAATTAAGTGTTTCAGACATTGATTGTAGACAACAAAATCTATCACATTCTTTTGACCAAGAGTACGATTTTCCCAAGTATATGTATGGATATACTTGTGATTGAAAAATGTATTAGATACAAACAAACCATTCTCAATGCAGAGTTCAATTAATCTTTCACCATTATCATTCATACAAAGATCATTAAATTTACCCAGAAGATTGTCAGAAATTGCATTCTGCACACCTACCTAGCATTAAAATCCCCTGTTATTATAACTTTCTCTTTAGCACCAAACTGGCTCAAAACAGCCTTTAGCTCATTCCAGAAATTCTCCTTCCTATCAGAAGGTTATACTTTATACTTGATGAGTCTAAATCAGACTTTCATTTTATACCTCTTCTTCCTGATGTTATTACTTGATTTCTTAATCAGTCAAATTGTGGTAGCCTGCTTCTTCTTCATCTAAAGTCGAATAGTCCTTTATGCAGTAGCGTGTGGTCATCGTAAGCAATGCATGCCCTAATTAATTAAGTGCAAAAATTTGTTCTCTGAAAAAAAAAAAGGGAATTACATGAAGAAAAGCTTTGTTGCTGCTGTTTTTTTTATCAGAAATGTAAACTAAGTATCTGGTTTAGATGGAGGAGACTGGAAACAAGACAGACAGTTGTGGAAGAAACTTGGGGAGACCTTTGTTCAGCAGTGGATTGATAATGGTTGACGATGATGATGATGATGATCTGGTTTAGAAGAGTTTTATTTAAAACCAAATTCACATATTTGTGCGCATTTTAGCTGGAACTGAAACAAAGTACGAATGTGAACCTAACTTGATATCATCATGCCTGAACTCCATGAGATTGTGCTGTGCTTGCCAGGTACATAGCATTTGATGTGAAATTGGCCACTGACTTCAGGGCTTGCAGTGTTAGAATTACAAATAAATCTTCTACTGGTCTAGCGGACCGCTAAAACTTGCCAACCACTGGTCCACCAAAATGCCAACTGGCCCATAAAAAAAAAAAAAAAAAAAAAAAAAAACATTAAGATATTTACAATATATGTAGAAAATAATGTCATTTTAATGTGTCATCTCCAATATTTGTTTTTAAAACAAAAAATTTGAAAGTGCAAGTGACAGGACAAAGAATTTTCCAGAATAAGATCCCGATGGATTGGTGATATAACAGAGTAAGAGTGCATTCCTGATCTGTTTTTAAGTAAGAAGGAACAAGGAGACTCCAAGGGTACAAAAAATTCTTATACGTTAGCAGCCTTTTTTATATGTTTTATTGTTTAAGATTTAACTTCGTTTCCTTATTTTTAGTCCTATTGCTCATCCTGGCTACTTTCCCATGAAGTTAGTTTTAAAACTGTTTCATGTGAATTGCTCTTTTGCGAAAATTACCTTCACGCATCCAATTGACCTTCTGTGCTAATGTGTTTTCTTGGGCCAGTAACAAAAGCTGGCTTGTGTCTGGTGTCAGTATCTGCTACACATTCACTAGGGTAGGTGAAGCTAATAAAATAGCTGTTGTCCAATAGCATTTCATGAAAGAAAAACATTCACTAGGGTAGGTGAAGCTAATAAATAGCTGTTGTCCAATAGCATTTCAGCCTGAAAAGAAAACCATACATCGAGGTAAAAAAAAATAGAAATTTATTTTTTAACTTGTAACAAATTAGAAGAAAAAAAAACAAACTTCCTGGCCATCTGGGCCAGTAAAATCAATAGTTCAGTGGTCTGACAAAAGTTTTACTGGCCAATGGCCAGCGGACCACTAGGTAATTCGAACGCTGGCTTGGGTAGTAAACAAATCAGAGAACTGGAGTCCGTTCCTTCTATCACCACTGTTTATTCCAACTAGGTTTGGAACCTTTGTTAACTGCTGTTGAAAAAGTTCTCGAAATGCGCAAGAGAGTGTCACATCAACCAATGGAAAGCTCATTTTCTTTTGACGGTGAATATCTGCTATGTAGTGTATAATTTCATGGATCCTTTCTTATTCAGTTGGTAAATTGTATGGCTGCATTTCTGTATATTCCTTGCCTTTCTGAAGTGCTGAAATGCTCCGAGATAATTTCACCAAACTGCAAAAGGGGAATAAGGAAATGGATGATGCAAAATTAATAAGTCTTTTGATTCTCCAAGTTTTACAGAAAAATCCGAACGTGTGAGCAATGAAACACCAACCTGAAATTTGAGTCGCTTAACGGCGTTGTTAAGTATGCAGGCTAAACCTACAAACTAATTAATATTTTAATGCTTCTATTGGGTTGGTGCGAATGAAATGTCCGGCGCAAACAAAGCCCCCACCACAGCGGAATGGAACCACCCACAGGTGTTGCGAGTATTACATCACAGAGTTACTATAAATAGCTAACACATGTGTGAAGAGCAAGGTTCAGGTGTGGTTTGTTGGTGTGGTTCAGGTGTGGTTTGTTGGTCAGGTGTGGTGGCTTGCAAAAGGAAACATACAGATGCCAGCTTTGAGAATCATCTTTCTGTATGAATTTAAACTGGCCCATTCTGCAGGAATTGCCACTCGAAAGGTTAACAAAGGGTTTGGAGAGAATACAGCCAACAGACAAATCATTCGGCGATGGTTTGTAAAGTTTCAAAGCGGAGATACGGACATGCAAAACGAAGCACGTGATCACCGGCCTGTTGCTGTTCCTGACGATGTTCTGTTACGTGTGGTTGAAGCAGACCCCGAAAAACGTGTCGTGAGATAACGGCAGAGATAGGTATCCACCACACGACAGTTGTTCGGCATCTGGCTGCGCTGGGTAAGGACAAAAAGCTGGACATGTGGCTGCCGCATGAGTTAACAACTGCCAACATGACTAACTGTTTGGAAGTCTGCATGTCGCTGCTCCCCAGGAATAAACAGGAACCTCTACTGCATCGAATCCTCACCTGTGATGAGAAGTGGGTCCTTTATGATAATCAGAAATGATCTGTGCAATGCTTAAGCAAGACACAGCCTGCTGGATGGCATCCTAAGCCACACCTATACACCAAGAATATGATGCTCCTTGTCTGGTGGTCCACAGCTGGGATAATTTATCAGAGTTTCATGGCAAGAGGCCAAACCATCAGGATGTTATTGTGCTGAATTACACCAGATGCACCGGAAATTGCTACAGAAACAACCGGATTTGGTCAACAGACATGGTGTTCTTCTGCTCCAGGACAACGCTTTCCCTCATTTCACACAACGAACGATGCTGACACTAAGTGCCTTGGGCTATGAAGCACTACCTCATCCTGCCTATTCCCCGGACTTGTCTCCGACAGACTATCATCTGTTTCGTCGCCTGGATCACTTCCTGTCCAAGAAACAATTCACGACAGACAACGAGTTTCAACGTGCAGTTGACAACTTCTTCGAGTCCCAGCTACAAGACTTTTTTCGTTTCGGGATCATGGCTTTGCTGGACGCATGGCAACTATGTGTCAATGCCAAGGGGGATTATTTTGCATAGGTAAATTGTCCTACTTTTCCATTCTCGCCGTCCATGGGTGCTGGTCCTTTGCCAGACATTTCATTCGCACCAACCCAATATTTACAAAAACAGACAAGATGTGTACTAGTGTTTTAAATCTCCCAAGCTGTTCTGTTGCAATGCTTATTATTTTGTAATGAAATTGTTAGAAACTGTTTACCCTTTCTTAAAGAAAAAAATTAGAACTCAAAAATTGTCAAAATTCATATTTAAAACAGTAAAACTATACTAGTAATTTGTATTTCTAGCAGAGTTAAACAAAAGATCAAAGGTTCTAAGCTTTCGCCCAGCAACGAGATAGCTTTTACAATGAAGGTGGACCCTCAGAGGGCAAAGTCTTTTTGCCTGGTAGTTTCCAAATTATAATCATCCCTTCACAACTATCCTATATGAGAAGCTTATGTGCTCAAAAAATTGTGATACAAAAAGCATCGGGTTTCCTGAAGTGAGTCTGAATTCACTCAAAGAAACATATCCCACTCATTTTGATTTCGTTAGGTACAAAAGTGAATTAACCGTTTTTTTTACTCTTCCCCCTGGATTAGCAGTAAAATAATCTGCAAATTGTTCAAATCTTCACAGGAACTTGATTTTGATAAATGATTGAGGGAACTAATATGCCGTGTCATTAAATGTGTGAATAAAAGCCTATTCACACTATATATACAAAGACAAGACATATCTAAAAACATTAATAACAATTGAAAAAGTTCTACTGAAGATTTTGATGTCAAAGCCTATAATTATAGACAAAGTAACAGAAGAATACAAAAATTGCAGGATATAATAAAAAAATTGCATATATTAAATTATTATTAAATTTTGTTCTTTTTAATTAAATTCCATTTTTAGCTTGAACAGCTTTTAATTATTTTCTGAGTTCTTTTGTTTTTTCAGACATTTCTGGCCTCTAGATTTTTACAGGATATGCCAATAAGACGAATACTCTACTGTTTGTGAAAACTGCAACACTAAGAAGGACTACTGGTTTTAGTTTGAAACTTACAGGATATGTACAACAGGTTCGGATATGCAAATGATTAAAATGTCAGTGAAAATGCACCTTTGGTTTTGGAGCAGCTCCCTCTCGACTGTTCGGTCTTGGGTATAAAGAGCTGGCTCAAACGAGATGTAATCAGTGAAGAGCCAACATTGAGTCGAAAGAGTGTTTCTTGTGTCTCACTATGCCTCATCATGGAAGAAGGTCGCATTATGAACACCTGACAGATTTTGAGCGAGGAAGGATTGTTGGAATGAGAGTTGAATTTTACTACTGCAAAATTGCCACTCATACGGGACAAAACAACAGTGCAGTGATGCAAACGTGATGTCGATGGACAGGTGAGGCTTAGATGCACAGAAATTTGGGAAACTTGACTACCAAATTGCACAACAGACACCTAGCTACCTCATGGCAGTGACAGATTGCACAGCAACATACACTGTGTTAGTGCAGCACTGTCACATGTCATGCTTTGTCCTCCAGCACAGTTCGACATCGTCTGCTTAACAAATGATTGGCCATTGCAGCCCATTGCTGTGCATTCCTTTGACCCTCAACCACAGATGCCTCAAGCTGCAATGGAGTCTCGAACACAGACATTGGCATGCAGATTGGCAACAGGTCATGTTTTCTGACGAGTCACGAATCAACTTGATGCACCATAATGGTCACATGTGCTCAAAGACATCGCAGTGAACAGCACCTTGCCGCATCGTATCAACCCAACACCAAGCGCCATGGTTTGAGGTGCCATTGGGTTCAATTCATAATCTCACCTGATACAAAAAATCCTCAACAGCCAGAGATACATCAGGGATGTTTTAGAAGCAGAGGTGATACCCTTCCTTCAGAGTTGTCCTGGCATTATATCCCAGGAGAACAATGCTTGGCCACATGTGGCCCGAAATGGCCTCTTCCATTATGGCAGACACCAATTCTTCCCTGGTCTCCATGTTTGCCAAATATGTCCCCAATCGAACAGGTATGGGACATGGTAGCTAAGCAACTGGGCCATCAAGTGCCTCCACCAGTTACCTCAAATGAAATCTGGTCTTGCATAGAAGGAAGCACTGGCAGGCTATGTTTCTCAGGATGATGTCAAAAACATCTTCCATTCAATGCCATGTCTTGTAGAAGCTGTTATTGCTGCTCAAGGTGGCTTCAAACAATACTGAGTTTTGAAGTGAGAAAATCTTGTATAGCTCTACAAACACAATCGGTTATCTCCTATAGTATGAGGAATCTGTGATATAAATAACATTTGCACAGCACAATTCTTTTTTGGTGTTGCAGTTTTCACAAACAGTAGTATAGTTACTACAAAAGGTGGAAGACTTTATGACTTTTGTTTAACCTTATTAGACAATTGTAAATACCTTATATATTGAAACATGTCCAATAACTAAAGGTTTAAGTTTAATGGGCAGCTATGTAATCAATACATTCAGGGCAACTTACCATTTCATGGCCTTACTCCCAGTTCAACATTTCCAGCACGTGAGTTGTGATCAAAATGTTGCATGTTTTTAGAGGTAGCATGGGGGCTGTTCACTTCATTATACTCTGTTCCAGGTCGTGTAGGTTTTTTTTTTTTTTTTTTGGAGGCATCATGTAGTAATCCTCTATTACTCCTTCATTTTCACACAACACCACATTCACGCCATATATGCTCACCAGAAATGTCTGTGGTTATTTTACATATCAACATTCAAAAAACAGAGTTTTTTTCCTCATACACACAAAACTTCATTATACAATATATACAATCCACAAATGCTCTACGAACTCACTATATATATATATATATACATAAGATGTTTCCTCCTCGGTCAACAACATCGATGCATTTTAACCATGCCTTCTGCTTGCGAATATCCCACGTCCATTGTAAAATAGCAAGAGAAGCTCTCCCATGCCTCACTTTACCCTCTGCAACATTCCAACCCTAGTACTTTCTGTAGCAACCTGATACCATCATCAGGCGGGACAGAAACTCAGACCTATACTCTCAGTATCCTTAGAGCATGTGAGTGACTCTCCCAGGGCAATATTGATTCTCAAAGCTTCGTTCTCTTGTTCGTTGTGGCGCCCTCTCTTGTCTGATTTAGATTTCAATTTTCTTACATTTCCATTTTTCATTTTTATAAAAGTGTAACAGAATTTTTTTTTATTTTTTTTTATTATTTTTATAAAAGTGGAACAAAAAAATAGAAATGTTAGAAAACTGAAATCTAAAACAAACAAGAGAGGGCACCACAGCGGACAAGAGAACAAAGCTTTGAGAATTGATATGGCCCCGGGAGAGTCGCTCACATGCTCTGAGGATACTCAGAGTATAGATCAGAGTTGCTGTCACCCCTGATGATGCTACAGAACGTACTAGGGTTAGAATGTTGCAGAGGGTAGAGTGCTGCATGGGAGTTACTCACATGCTCCGAGGATACTGAGAGTATAGATCAGAGTTTCTGTTGCCCCTGATGATGGTAGAGGGTTGCTACAGAAAGTACTAGGGTTAGAATGTTGCAGAGGGTAGTGCCGCATGGGAGTCACTCACATGCTCCGAGGATACTGAGAGTATAGATCAGAGTTTCTGTCGCCCCTGATGATGGTAGAGGGTTGCTACAGAAAGTACTAGGGTTAGAATGTTGCAGAGGGTAGTGCCGCATGGGAGTCACTCACATGCTCCGAGGATACTGAGAGTATAGATCAGAGTTTCTGTCGCCCCTGATGATGGTAGAGGTTTGCTACAGAAAGCACTAGGATTAGAATGTTGCAGAGGGTAGAGTGTTGCATGGGAGTCACTCACATGCTCCGAGGATACTGAGAGTATAGATCAGAGTTTCTGTCGCCCCTGATGATGGTATCGGGTTGCTACAGAAAGTACTAGGGTTGGAATGTTGCAGAGGGTCGAGTGCTGCATGGGAGTCACTCACATGCTCTGAGGATACTGAGAGTATAGATCAGAGTTTCTGTCGCCCCTGATGATGGTATTGGGTTGCTACAGAAAGTACTAGAGTTGGAATGTTGCAGAGGGTAGAGTGCTGCATTGGAATCACTCACATGCTCTGAGGATACTGAGAGTATAGATCAGAGTTTCTGTCACCCCTGATGATGGTAGAGGATTGCTACAGAAAGTACTAGGGTTGGAATGTTGCAGAGGGTAGAGTGCTGCATGGGAGAGCTCCTAAAAGCGAAAGCATTTTACAATGGACGTGGGATATTTGCAAGCGGAAGGCATGGTTAAAAAACATTGATGTAGTTGACCGAGGAGGAAATGTCTTATGTATATATGTATATAGTGAGTTCATAGAGCATTTTTGGATTATATATATAGTGTAATGAAGTTATTGAAAAAGTACAGGGTCTTACATCAGAGAAAGTATGGCATGTTCAGAGTGGTTTAATGTCTGGTAAAGGCTGCACTAACCAAATGTTTGCATTATGCATGATGATTGAAAAGTATCTGGCTATTGGTAAGAAAGTTTTTGCTGCCTTCATAGATTTAGAGAAAGCTTACGACCTAGTAAATAGGACCCTTTTGTGGAAGGTATCGAATGAATATGGTGTTATTGGGAATCTACTTAATAGTGTAAAAGCCATGTATGCTGGCAGTACAGCCTATGTACCAGTGAATGGTGTTTTATCAAAATGGTTTTCTATTGGTGCAGGAGTTAGACAAGGTTGTGTAATGTCACCATGGCTTTTTAATATATTTATGGACGCATGCATGTGTGATGCCAAAATAGATAATAGTGGTTTATGTCTTGGTGATATCCGTGTGTGCAGATTGCTGTATGCTGATGACACTGTCCTGTTGGCAGAGAGAAAAAGTGAATTGCAGAGTATGTTGACTCGGATGCACAAAGTTTGCGTGAAATTCAAACTGAGTATAAATAAGGGAAAAACCAAAGTTATGGTGTTTGAGAGAGGAACGGGTAGCACTAAATGTAATGTAAGTATAAATGGCACTGTGATTGACTAGGTGAGTGAGTTTGTGTATTTAGGAAGCATGTTTGACACAGAGAACAAATTGGATGGTGAAATCAGTAGGCGAGTGAATTCTTCTTTGAAAGTCATAGCTGCTCTGGGAGGTTTTCACAGGAATGATGGGTTCTCTAGAGAGTACTGCATGGCTGTGTATGAAACTGTAATTGTTCCTACTCTGATGTATGGCAGTGAAACCTGGGTACTGCAGAAGAAACATAGGAGTCGCTTGTGTGCTGGAGAAATGCGTTACTTACGTGGGGTTTGTGGCAAGACACGGTCTGATTGATTTTGTGAGGAATGAAGATGTGTTGCAGTTGTGTGATGTGAAGTAAAATGTTGTTAGCAAGGTGGAGACCAATATGCTTCAGTGGTTTGGCCATGTTGAAAGAATGAGTGATGAGATGCTTACTAAGAAAATCTTTTTAGCCCAAATGACAGGAAAGAAAGGCAGAGGAAGGCCAAGGAAGACATGGGTGGAACTGATTCAGGAGTGTCTGCATGAGAAAAAGATTATGAGTATGAAGTATAAAAGATCTTGTGTACGGCGTGAAATGGATATCAGTGAAGCATGAGTTGTATGTGAAGATCGCTGTAAATGGAGAAGTTTGATATGACAACAATAAGTAAAAATATCTGGTAGTTTGTATTTCTTTTTGGAGCTAACCTCTGAATCTCAGAGAACAGCTTAGTAATATGTATATGTATGAAGTAATGAAGTTTTGTGTGTATGTTGAGTGTATGTGTATGACAAAAGAAAACTGTTTTTTGAATGTTGATATGTAAAAGGACTGCAGACGTTTCTGGTGGGCATATATGGTGTGACTGTGTTGTTGTATGAAAATGAAGGAGTAATAGAGGATTATTACATGACACCTCCAAATAAAAAATAACAACCCCTACATGACCAGGAACAGAATATAATAAAGTGAATGACTTCAGATACAAAAAGTGAACAGCCCCCATGCTACCTCTAAAAACATGCGACATTTTGATCACAACTCATGTGCTGGAAATGTTGAACTGGGAGCAAGGCCATGAAATGGTAAGTATTGCTTATTAGACAAGAAATACATTATGGACAATTTACTTTGAATAATTCTTTTGTTCTGGAAAATAAATTGAGAAATATTTCCATCAATAGAAATACCACGATGATCACTTTAGATATAAAAATATGTTTCCTTCGATTCCTTTGAGGAAACTATTTACTATGATCAACAGTTTCTTTGAACACAAAAATTAAAATGATTTCATAATAAAACATAGCATTACGGCTAACAATTTTGTATTCCTATTAAATTTATATTACAGCTCATTAATTTCCAGATTCAAGGGACTGAATATAGCTATGACAACTCAAAATCAGCATAAATTAACATAGCAAGAAATTTAATAACTAGAGCTAAATTACTATCATCAGAAGAAAATTAAATTGCAGTTTTGACAAAAATTCCAAAAGATGTTCATAGATAATGATTTTTCACAAAAAGTATCATTAACTTGGTGCAACAGATCAGACAAAACCAATCTGAAAAGAACACCACAAAATCTAAAAATCTGAGAAAATAATCAAGTGCGTGCCCAACTGCAAATTATCGAAAATAAATAACATTAATATTTACTAAAGAATAATGTAAAAGTAACAGCTACAACTCAAAACAAAGTAGCAAATTTAGCTAATAAAGATCTTTCTAATAATATGCATGAGAAGATAGCAAGAATAAATATAGTACATCAACTTCCACTGGACTGCAACAGTAATATCGGACAACATACATATCACTAAGCTGTTCTCTGAGATTCAGGGGTTTAGTTCCAAAAAAAGAAATACAAACTACCAGATAATTTTTACTTACTGTTGCTGTATCTAACTTCTCCATTTACAGCAATCTTGACATACAATTCAGGCTTCACTGACATCCATTACACACCGTACACAAGATCTTCTATACTTCATACTCATAATTTTTTTCTCATGCAAACACTCCTGAATCTGATCCTCCCATGACTTACTTGGCTTTCCTGCCATTTGGGCTAAAAAAAAAATTCTTAGTAAGCATCTCATCACTCATTCTTTCAACATGGCCAAACCACCGAAGCATATTGGTCTCCACCTTGCTAACAACATTTTGCTTCACATCACACAACTGCAACACATCTTCATTCCTCACAAAATCAGACCGTGTCTTGCCACAAACCCCACGTAAGTAACGCATTTCTCCAGCACACAAGCGACTCCTATGTTTCTTCTGCAGTACCCAGGTTTCACTGCCGTACATCAGAGTAGGAACAATTACAGTTTCATACACAGCCATGCAGTACTCTCTAGAGAACCCATCATTCCTGTGAAAACCTCCCAGAGCAGCTATGACTTTCAAAGAAGAATTCACTCGCCTACTGATTTCACCATCCAATCTGTTCTCTGTGTCAAACATGCTTCCTAAATATACAAACTCACTCACCTAGTCAATCACAGTGCCATTTATACTTACATTACATTTAGTGCTACCCGTTCCTCTCTCAAACACCATAACTTTGGTTTTTCCCTTATTTATACTCAGTTTGAATTTCATGCAAACTTCGTGCATCCGAGTCAACATACTCTGCAACTCACTTTTGCTCTCTGCCAACAGGACAGTGTCAGCAGCATACAGCAATCTGCACACATGGATATCACCAAGACATAAACCACTATTATCTATTTTGGCATCACGCATGTATGCATCCATAAATATATTAAACAGCCATGGTAACATTACACAACCTTGCCTGACTCTTGTACCAATAGAAAACCATTTTGATAAAACACCATTCACTGGAACACAGGCTGTACTGCCAGCATACATGGCTTTTACGCTATTAAGTAGATTCCCAGTAACACCATATTCATTCAATACCTTCCACAAAAGGGTCCTATTTACTCGGTTGTAAGCTTTCTCTAAATCTCTGAAGGCAGCTAAAACTTTCTTACCAACGGTCATTATGCGTAATGCAAACATTTGGTTAGTGCAGCCTTTACCAGGCATAAAACCACTCAGAACATCCCATACTTTATCTGATGTAAGACCCCGAATTTTTCAGTAACGACCTTACCAAACACTTTCCCTGGCACACTGAATAGGCTAATACCATGATAGTTCTTGCAGTCAGTCTGATCACCTTTGCCCTTATACAAGGGAACAATGATAGCATCCTTCCAATCCCGAGGGACAATTCCTAACTCCCAGCACAACTGGCAAATTTCAGTCAAACAATCAATTACAGAGTCACAACCATATTTTAATGTTACGGCAGTTATGCCATCAACTCCAGGAGCCTTACCATTCTGCAGAGTTTTTAAAGCTTTACACACCTCTTCTCCTAAGATTCCTTCTATGCTTCCATACTTTACTGTGACATCATCTGCGTCTGTCTCAGAATCGACTTTGCTTTCTTGATCTAATAACTCACAGAAGTACTCACCCCATCTTTCACTTAACTCATTGGGCTTCCATATCATTTCCCCAACCCTATTCTTCACACAACTTAACACTTTGTTTTCCCTATTTTTCCTGAGTCTCATATACTTCCAGAAATACTTCCTATCTTTCCAAAAACACAATTCATGCCATTCCACCTTCTCCTTCTTATCTTTTGCCTTACTCTGGTGAGCCAGCTTATTGGTTTCACATTTCTTACTGCGATATTCATCCACAGAAACTCTACCTTGCAACATTCCTAAATAGACTCACTTCTTTCTCTTTACTGCATCTTCAATCTCACTATTCCACCAAGCATCACCTCTATTGTTATCCACTAATGTGGTGCAACAGACCTCTTCAGCAGCAGTGACAACACAGTTCTTAAAAAATTTCCATTACTTTTCTACATCCCCCTCACAAGACTTCAGCTTTTTCAGTTGTTCTCTGAGTACGCCAGAATAACACTGATGATTTTCAATGAGCCTTTCAACCTTTATTCTTTCCCTCCTGTGCCTCTTCCTATTCCTTTTCCTCCAACCAACATTCAGTTTCACTCGTAAAACTACCAAGTAATGATCAGAACCAACATCCACACCTCTCATCACAAGAGTGTCAACAGCTAAGTGTTTCAGATGCTGATTGTAGACAACAAAATCTATTACACTCTTTTGACCAAGAGAGTATGATTTTCCCAAGTATATGAGTGGATATACTTGTGATTTAAAAATGTATTAGATACATACAAAATATTCTCAATGAAGAGTTCAATTAATCTCTCACCATTATCATTCACACAAGGATAATTAAACTTACCCAAAACATTGTCAGAAATCACATTCTGCACACCTACTCTAGCATTGAAATCCCCTGCTATTATTACTTTCTCTTTAGCACCAAACTAGTTCAAAACAGCAATCTTCCTTTATGTCAGAGGGTTCAGATTCACAAAGAGCATACACTACAACTATTACCATTCTCTGAAGTTTCACTTAAAAACGGGTCCAAAGAATTCTCTCACTTATGCAACTATAGTGAATCAAGTTGTTCTTCATCTTTTCACTTAAAATCACACCTACACCAGCCTGTCCTCTCACATTATCCAATACTCCAGCACACACTTACCGTTCCATTCACTTCTTCTATACCAATTTCCTTCTTTTTGGTTTCACTTACACACAGCACATCCAATCTATACTTATTCATCTCTTCAATCACTTTATTCATCTTGCCATTTATACTTCTAGTATTCAATACACCAATCTTACACTCACTCAGCCAAGATCTCTTTCTGATTTTCCTTCTTCCAGTTCCAGGTTGATACCATGGTGGACCATCCTTTTCAAGTGTGGTAGGTTCGCCATTTTCCACACTTGAGTCCATTTTTGCATTTCTTTTTGTCTTTTTAATCAGGTAAGTACATAAGTGTGGGGGATTATCCCACAGCTGATGGTTCCAGTTGGTCATTCAACCTAAGGATTCTGGAGCAAAACCCAGTGAGTTGGGATCTTTTTGCCAATGTCACACAGAACTAGCTGGCATCTCTCCAAGACTCACAGAAGCCCTAGTTGCTGTTGTGTATGCCATTGTTACCACTGAGTGCCCCGAGGAGGCAACCCATCTCTCACTAAGACCGGCCGCAAAATAGGACAAACATCTCTAAAATTGGAACTCAGAATTAAGGACCATGTAATAGCTATTAATAACGGAGATCAAACTAGTGTATTGGAAAATTGCATACAATTACACAAATGTGAATCTTTGTGGCAGTGTAAAATTAAAATATTGGACTATGAACCTCATAAAAATAAGAGACTTAACAATTAAAGAAAGTTTCTACATCCAGAAAAACTGTTACATTAATGAACTAACAAAATTTATAAATAGTATTTTCAATAGCTTAATAAAAAAAGATTAACAAAACACATAAGAAAATGTAATTTAAGAACTGGTCATAATGTAAGGAACCTAACAAAAAATTCAAATTATTTCTGTGTAAACAAAGCCTTTGATATAGTTCTTAATCATTGATAACAGATCTTTTGATAAAAACCTAAAGGCCAGAACCATCTGAAAAAACAAAAGAACTCAGAAAATATGAAGAATAATTGAAAGCTCTTCAAGTTAAAACATAATTTAATTATTTTAATCTGAGTAGTCTGTAAGTAAGTGTATTAACTGCTGTTTAATTTTCTGCAAAAAAATTATTTACACTGGCAGAATCAGCACTGTGTCTTTCTCCATAAACTCTTCTGCACAAAATGAAATATCAGTTCTAAAATCTGAAAAGCCAATAAGTATTTGCTTTGAAATTACACTTCCCAATTTTTTTTTCAAATCTTTTTGCAGAAGTCTGAAGTCCCCCTTCTAAAATCGAATTTCTAGGAACATGCTGCTGTTTATACAATGACAAAACTGCATCGTCAATGTTATTCGTCTGAGCTCCCTTAGTCTGGATTCTTTTGTTAGTATTGACAGAAAGGTCGTCCAGATTAAAGACAAAGTTGAAGATTTTCTTTCGGTATTTTTTGTCATAAAATGTCGATTAGCTAATTGTAAACTCAGTCATAAAACCCTGGTATGAGCATGAACATCTATTCTATATAGAACTTTCATCTTGTCTTTAAAGGCTAACATTTTGTATTTTCTCCTTGTATTCATTTTCAATACACCAACTTAAAATACAAAAATCTAAAAAGAATATAGTGAAATGTAGGATGCACTAATGTCCAGCAATAAACATGAATCACACTTCACATTCTTCCAGTGCAGGCTGGGCATCAACTGGAAATCACAGATGTGTGGCTGTGACAATGCAGTTTCCTTAGCAGAGGTGTTTGACTCATCAAACCAATTTATGGTAGCAGACAGCTGGTGCTCATAGCTCATCACACATTTCTAGGAATTTTGTGTCAGCACAGTATATGATTTATTAAAACAAGGGGGGAGGGGGCAAAATACATATTACTGTGAATTTTGAATTAGTAAGGTACTGTACATCATTATTGAAGATACCCACAATGAAACTGATGCCCCACAGAACACATGTTACAAGTATGCACAAATTACCTGAAGTTACATAGCACTGAAAGTTAAGCATACATATTTACACACATATTAATGTGCTCATTAGAAAATTAGCACCCACAATATATGGAAAGACACTGTTCCAAGCTCAATCAAATAACTAAAACTATACTTCTAATAATTAATGACTTCATGGCTTCCTCTTATTACTTTCAGTATTATAAATATTTAACGGGAATTATCGAGGATAAATTTATTAAGGTACATTACCTCTCAAATTTTCGATCTATACACTAGATCATCATCAGGAGTTCTTGAGTCTTACTACTTCCACAGTCAAGAGTTCTTGAGTCTTACTGCTTCCACATTTGGTCGCCAGACCTGTGGAAGTAGTAAGACGCAAGAACTCCTGATGATGATCTAGTGTATAGATCGAAAATTTGAGAGGTAATGTACCTTAATAAATTTATCCTCAATAATTCCCGTTAAATATTTATAATACTTAAACTACACGTTGTGCAGTAACTTCAGTTTCTGACATGATTGATAATCTCTGAAATTTTGTACTTTAATATACACTATATTGACAAAAGTCACCGGACACCCCTTCAAAAGCAAATTAACAGATTCCCTGTGTTGTTAAAATGCATAGTACAGCTGCGAACGGTATAAAAACAAGCCTGCAGCTGACCGTGATCATATCGCACTGTGAGGTTGGGTGAAAATGTCACGGCGGGAGAGAACTGACTTTCAGAAACGAAAGATTGTTGGGTGTTATATTAGTGGGTTGTCCATAACAGAAACCGAGAGGCGTTTAAACATACCCAAGTCAATTTTTTGGATGTACTGAAGAAGTGGAAGATACATGGTGTGCCTGAAGTAGCAAAATGTACTGGCAGACAAAAGAAAAGCAGTGATAGAGGATGTCAAAGCCTCAGGAGAGTCGTTACAGCTAATCGACGGAGTACTGCACAGTATGTACACATACCATTCACAGAGAACTTTATTCCATGGGTTACTGTGGTCGTGCAGCTGCTCATAAGCCTTTCATCTCCCCTCTGAATGCTACTATCATTTAGCATGGTGTAAAGAACATTTATTGTGGACTGTAGATTAATGGAAACGGGTCCTATGGACTGATGAATTAAGATGCACGATCCATCAGTGTGATACCTGTGTGTGAGAATGGTGGCAGCCGGGTAAACACTATTAACCACAGTGTACTGTTCCTACGGTGAAGTTTGGAGCTGGCAGTGTACTTGTGTGAGGGTGTTATTTTGTGGTATGGTCCCGGCCCATTGGTTATCGTAGACAAACCTGTTAACCAGCACGTCTACCTCAATATTCTGGACAATTATGCTCTACTAACTCTGTGGGAGTACTATGGAACCAAGACTTGTTGGTACCAGCAGGATAATGCGCCGAGCCATAAAGCAAGGACTGCTATGGTGTGGTTTGACAATAATTCTATATCATGTGTGGACTGGCCAGCGCAGAACCCTGACCTTAATCCCATAGATCACCTATGGGATGAATAAGAGCACCACATAAGAAGTTTGGAACCAAGGCCTAGTACTAAGCCACAGATGGACCGACACTGTTCTAATATAATGCCAATAAATGCTATATTGTGTTTCTCTTCTAGGTGTCCGGTGACTTTTGTCAATATAGTGTATGTATTCAGTTGTGTAAAAAGCACATAGGATGGCTGATAAGGAATACCCATGTGCACAGCATGACCTTGTAGCAACAACGGTGGCACGTTTCACTGCTTTCCCTGTGAATCAGTGCATGTTGATATGGCATTGTGTGATGAGGATATGTCAATAAAATTCAAACAATGCAGTGACTGAATTTTTAAGTGTTGAAAATGTAACGCCAAATGAAATTCATTGCCGTTTAAAGGTTGTGTATGGTAAAAACACTGTTAATGGAAGTACAGTAAATCGTTGGGCCATTAAATTTCGTCAATGCGCCCGGAGCATGCCAATCTTGTCAACGAATCTTGCAGTGGAAGAACAGTTTTGATGACTGAAGAAAATCATTGAAAAGCAGTTGATGAATTCATTCAAAATATCACTGAAAAGCAGATTGCAACTAGGCTTTGAGTATCAAAAGAATGAGTGGAGCATATCAGTTTCATTTGGCTACACAAAAATCTGTTCTTGATGGGTTCCACACTTGTTGATAAAAAAAAAAAAAAAAAAGACTGAAGTGCCTTGAGTGTTGTGAAAAACTTTTGAAGCATTATTGTGAAGAGAGTGATCAATTTCCGTTGAATATTGTTACAGGGGATGAGTCACAGATCCATCACTTTGACACTGAAGAAAAACGACAACATGGAACACTAACACGCTTCTTCTTCTTCTTTTTTTTTATTTTGATTGGAGGTTTAACGACCACCATGAGCAATTCAATGGGCTATAAGCAGTCACCCGTCCCTAATTTAGGCCCACTGACTCCAGGAAAGAGAGAGAGCCAGCGCCATAAGACAAACACAACATCCATGCCTCACCGGGATTCCAACCCGGACCCCCTTGGGACAAATGATCAGAAGCCACCGGGGTGGCCTGACATGCTTCCTTTCCTTATCTCAAAAAATTCAAAACAGTGCAATCTGCCAGCAAGGTTCTTTTGACCATTTTTCGGGATTCACACAAAGTTTAAATCACAGAATTTTTGGAAGCTGGGAATACTGTCAATTTATCACGTTACATTGAAACAATAAAGAACCCACGCCAGACGGTGTGTCGAGTTAGGAAGTCAACTGCACCAGTTTTGTTGCTGCATGGCAATGCAGGGCTGCCACTTCTCACACAACACCTGATGCTCTCCAGAGGCTGAAATTTGAGGTTCTCTCCAATATGCCCTACAGCCTGGACTTCACACCAAATGATTCTCACTTCTCTCCAAATCTGAAAAGGGATCTCAAGGCAACTTGTTTCACTGCAGATGAAGAAGTGAAGCATGCTGTCGCATCATGGATTAGGCAAAGAAGCCCTGAATTCTGAATTGATGGCATGCAGAAACTTGTCTTATGTTCAGAAAAATGTATTGAAAAACAAGGTGACTACATAGAAAAAAATAGGTATGTCAATTTGTACCCACCATATTGTACCATTGGTTTCGTTTTTGTTTGTGAAAATACATCATTTCTTTATCAGATGGACCCAGAAGATAAAAAAAAAGAAGTGTACAGAAGAATTCAACTAAGAGAGACCCTGTTCCAAAAAATCATAGAAAGAAAACTAAGAATTGTTGGCCACATCTGCAGAATGAAAAATGACAGAAAGATAAAGACATTAGTGTTTGGCTTAATGAACGGAAGCAATGCGAGAGGACGCCCTTACCGTGTGGGGGCTGACGATACTAAAGACTGGTGCGGTGGAACTCTTCAAGAACTGAGCCACCCTGCAATGAACAGACTTCAATGGGACAATATAGTTAAAATGGCAACAGACACCTACGGGAATTGTATCCATGGTTGATGATGATGATCATCATCATTTCTTTATCTGGATATTTGACTGTGTGCACTACTTATCAGCCTATCCTCCTCATGTTTTTGTATTTTTACAATAGATATTATTGATACCAATTTTAAAGGTAAATTTGTATTGCAGACACATGATATTTATATATATTCTGAAAGGAGAGGTTCTGCTATGGCAAATAGTAAGGAGGCTAATCACATAAACAATTGGCCCCAAATAGGTACTGTTAAAAATTATTTAACTAAAAATGAAGACATTGTGACACAAATCCTCAGCAAAAAAAGCAAACAAAAAAACAACAGAATATTATTTAATAAAAGGTGCATGATATCCCCTGAACAGGCTGCATATAACCTCTGAATGCATTTCAACCCCTAAAATGATACCTCACCTTGAATGGCTATCTGCTCTCACTTCATGTTCATTGGCTACAGTGTTTTGGGGATTAGATCTCACCATATCAACTCATCCACTATAGATTCCAGGCTTAGTGCCATGTGACTTCCACCTTTTCCCAAAACTGAAAGAAAACCTACATCGGCATCTGCATGACTAAAATGAAGAGGTAAAAAGGACTCTACGGACCTGGATAAAGAAGAGTGAGGCCTTCTTTTATGATGGCTTTGAGGAACTTGTCCATCATTACAAGAAGTGTGTGGAGGATAGTGGGGATTATGTGGAAAAGTAAATATTGATAATAAGAAAGCTCATCTCTAAGATTTTTTTCATGTTTCCTTTATTACAATAAATGTAATCAAGATGCAGCCATTACTTTTCATTCAATCTTCTCATAGATAATAAGCACTATAAATACTGATCAGTAACATCAGTTTTACTGTGGGTTAAGCTACTTAGTTGGAATGAAGCTACTACAATACTCTTACAGGTAATATGCACTACAAATACAGAATAACTTCTAATGCAAAAAGAAAGAAATCCGTTTTAAATAAAGGTTGTAAATACTAGGTATAATTTACTACAAAAACAAACAAAAAACTCACAGATATTAGGATTCAAGAAAAGCTTTCTCTTTGTACTTACTGGCCATGGCAAATGGGTAAAGTGCTGCTCCTTTTAACACCACAGTGTTAAAAACAAAAGCTTCACTGACAAAAAAACCAAGATAAAGTAGTAGAGCACAAGCAGAAATACCTAGAATCCTGTTAATATAGTGCAGAGAGAAAAAAGAAATGTCATAAACGAATTGCCAAAAGCTACAAAATAACAATATGAAATACTAATCTATGTGCAACAGAATATTTACTCATCTAACAGTTGTTTGATACAGTGTAAGATCTTTTATCTGGTGTCCTGGTATCCAAAATGTCCCCAAAACGGGCAATGCTCCAAAACAAATAAAATTAAAATTACTGCCAAGTAATACCAGAGCCTATAATATATGGTTTTGGTATCATAAATCATGAAAAAAAAATCCCCGGTGCTAAATTATTCAGATAATTTTAAATGTGAATGCATTATAAAAAGGGAAATTACAGTAATAATATGTTTTTTGAAGGTTTTTGTCATCAAAATTATCTGCAGCACTGGAGGTTGACTCCTGGACTGTGTGCTGCTGCTCTGTACATTGAAAATTGTTGTCAAAATTCAAACTACACTTCTATGTGATTCACTTTGCCATACATACATATATATGTATCACTAAGCTGGTATCTGAGATTTAAAAGTAATCTCTTCAAAGAAAACTCATCTGCCATATAAAAGCTTAAAACTGATGACACTAAATTTTACTATTGATGCATCAAACATCTCCATTTACAGCAATCTCTGCACACAACTCAAGCTTCACTGACATCCCTCTCATGCCTCACACAAGACCTTTTGTATTTGATATTCATCTTTTTCTCGTGCAGACATTCCTGAATATGATATTTGCCTTGGCATTTCTCTACAGGCAAGATGCTTGTGGGGGGGGGGGGGATAAAGGAGCTTCATCCCACCCAACTTTTCTTTGAGCATACCCTTCAGCCCCTGCAAAATATTTAAGCAGTTAAAATACATGGCGACTGCAGCCATATAAGATTTAAGGAAACTTGGATAAACATGCTTGAATTTTTTTGATTCACACAATTTTTTATATAATATGAAATTTTTGTTAAATTTAGTGTAACACTTGGTTCTACCCCCACTGTCTTTCATTTTATTTTCCATTTTCCTCCCTTAATTTGTATTTCGATATCTCTAGCCACCCATGGCTTTTATGCTTTAAAATTTAACAAATAGTTTATTCATTTATGTCAAATACTTATTAGATACACATCACAGAACAAAAGATTCAACAACTTCTAAAAATCCAAGTAATTTCTCCGAATAAAATGGTATTTGATTAAATAAGAAATGCGATATACAGTGTGCGCCACTTGCTACTTTACTCAAGTTTTTATTAATAACATCTTGAATAATTACAGTGATTCAATGATATATGGTAAGAACATACCTTCATCCATGGAAAACAGAACCGTACCATAAGAGACATTGAAAGTGTCTGCCCTGTGCATCGAGACAGGCTGGAACACAATTCTCCATATTTTGTAAAGTTTGCCTGCCATTGCCTTGCAGATGTTGTTCTTTAATGCCTAAGGGTTGTCAGCTAGAAATCAGGGGTGTTAGGTCAGGAGATCGAGGTGGCCACATTCCTTTAAAAATCACGCAATCTCTAAAGAATAACTCAATTTTAGCCATACTCATGCGTGATGTATGGCAAGTTGCCCCATCTTATTGAAAATATCCAGTAGTCAGCTCTTCAGGATACAGTTGGTTCACGAATGCCTGAAATATTTCCCTGTAGATGGCTGTTGTGACCGTATCCTGAAAGAAGATGGGCCCAAAGATCCGACGACGAGACAATGTGCACTAAACTCCTATTTTTTGTGCATGACGTGGTTGCAGGGTAAATGCATGAGGACTTTCTGCTGCCTACATATGCTTTTTGTGCATTTATGTATCTTGATAAGTGAATCCATGCTTTGTTGGAAAAAAGGGTGTAGTCCAAGATGTCCAGTCATTCCGCAACAAATGCCTGAAACCACTTACAGTACCTCATTCTTTTCTCTTGGTCTGGCACTTTCAAATAGACGATAACATCGCTCTGTCTATGTTATTATAACCAATGCATAGCAACTGAAAAATTGTTCATCCGACACCGCTGAGATCAAACCCCAGAACTCTCGATAACTAGCCGAGTGTGTTATTATCGATAGTTCTGGGGTTTGATCAGAGCGGTGTTGGATGAAAAAATTTCAGTTGCTATGCGCTGGTTATAATAACATGGACAGAGCAATGTCATCATCTATTTGAATTATCTCCAAGTCTCTAATTTCTTCTGGCACTATCAGTTCATGAACAGCAGACAAACGGCATAGATAAATTGCAGCCTTCTTTGCTGCTCCATGACACTTGCTCTTTGACCTGCCAGTTTCCTAGGCAAGTCTACGCAATGATTTCCATGGCGAAGCAAGAAGTCTCTGCTGGATGTCCTGCACTACTGTTTATGACATTTCGGGATGGCCTCCTCCATGCAGATCATGTAAATGTTCCATGGGTCTCCAGCTTCTTAACCAGTTGCAGAATACACAGTTTATTTGGTTCTGTACGACATCTAAATTTCCTACAAAATTCACACTGACATTTCTTTATCGACTTACTCTCCCAATAAATATGGAAAAGAAACACATCATGGTTCATATGCTTTTTCAATCACAAAATTCCAGGACATTTCCAGGACTTTTGGATTTTTTTCCAGGACATACGATCCAAACGTTCTTACTTAAAATATAATGAAACCACAGGTCTGTTCAACCTGTAACAAACAACAAACATTCAATTTACTTCCGATATTGGAGGTTATATTATTTAATGTGCATTAATGCATTTGCATTTTTGAACTTCACTTTTAGTTGGTAAAGTTCGATGAACACTTACCGCACGTGGGGCTTGGCTTTCAATTCATATTTCCGTTATGTGGATGCGGCACGGGGTTTTTCATTTGGCCACGGATCCGCTTCTTTTTTTTTTTTTCCCCCGTTGGAATTTATTTTGCCTCATCACCAAATGAGTTTTTTTTCCTTTGCTGCATCCTCATTTACTTCAATATTTATTCATAACCCTAGTACTTTCGGTAATACTCCTTTACCGTCTTCGAGGGACGTTTTGCTCCGACTAGCACGGACCGTGTCAGCTGGGCATTTCGGTGGTTCTCGCGGGCTGCTTCTGTCATCGGCTATCGCTTCTTCTTGGGCGTTGTGGCGCCATCTCTTGTTGGTCAGTGATCTCATGTTTCAAACTTTTTCATTTTTTTGCTCAATTTTAATTAAATTTCTCCAGCTGTTTCTCAAATTATTAGGGTCATTATGGTTGCAAACTTTTGTCCTATTTTTTTCAATCATTACCGACTCTGCTATTCTGAGGTGTTTTTCGGATTTACAGCTTTTAATGATTTTTATATTTTCGAATTTAGGATATTTTTGGTTATCCAGACAGTATTGAATAAGTGCTGTTTTTTCTTCTTTTTTCTGCCAGTTTTTTACGTGTTGTTTTAATCTGTGTTTAAGCTTATTTTTGGTACTTCCTATATAAGCCATTGGAGGATTTTCAGTAATAGGAATTGAGTAAATACCTGCTTTTTCTAACATTTTTATTTTTTCATTATTTTTTATTACTATATTTTTGATGGTATTTACTTTTCCTCCAATTTGAATGTTATGCTTTTTACAAATATTATTAATTTCATTGGTAGTACCTTTAATGTAAGGAAAACCATTTAAATATTTGACTTTTTTATTTACTACAGCATTATTTTTTATTTTCTTTATTACTTCTGTGTCCCATTTTTTTATTAAATGGTTAGGATAGCCAAAGCTGCCTGCAATTTTTTTTATGAATTTGATTTCTTCATTGATGAACTGACTATTTTTAGAATGCGTATATGCTCTTTTAATTAATTTGGATAACCAAAAATATCCTAAATTCGAAAATATAAAAATCATTAAAAGCTGTAAATCCGAAAAACACCTCAGAATAGCAGAGTCGGTAATGATTGAACAAAATAGGACAAAAGTTTGCAACCATAATGACCCTAATAATTTGAGAAACAGCTGGAGAAATTTAATTAAAATTGAGCAAAAAAATGAAAAAGTTCGAAAAATGAGATCATTGACCAACAAGAGATGGCGCCACAACGCCCAAGAAGAAGCGATAGCCGATGACAGAAGCAGCCCGCGAGAACCACCGAAATGCCCAGCTGACACGGTCCGTGCTAGTCGGAGCAAAACATCCCCTCGAAGACGGTAAAGGAGTATTACCGAAAGTACTAGGGTTATGAATAAATATTGAAGTAAATGAGGATGCAGCAAAGGAAAAAAACTCATTTGGTGATGAGGCAAAATAAATTCCAACGGAAAAAAAAAAAAAAGAAGCGGACCCGTGGCCAAATGAAAAACCCCTGTGCCGCATCCACATAACGGAAATATGAATTGAAAGCCAAGCCCCACGTGCGGTAAGTGTTCATCGAACTTTACCAACTAAAAGTGAAGTTCAAAAATGCAAACAACAAACAACTTCTTACATGCTTGGGCAAACTTAATATAGAATGCAGAATGTTAAAAATGTTGTCTGCTGCAGCTAATCAGAAACTTAGAATCACGGATAATACTCAAATACCAAAACTGTCACTGATTTTGATAAACTTTAATTTTTCTACTTTGGCTTTAGTTCAATTATTCTTGAATCAAATTACAGAATAAAAAACAACAGCATAAAACTCAAAAATACGTAGGTATGTGACATTACTCTTAAAATGCTTTTATATACCACACAATCAATACATAAAATACTATTTATATTTAATTATTTTGAAATAATGCTTACATTGGAAATTTAAGGGTGAGGAAAGATGAAATATTTGGAACTTTTTCAAAGGACCAAAGGGGTTTTTATTTCTTAAACACATAATCATGAGAGCAAGCGATTGTGTTACATTTTATTTAGGGAAGGAAATTTCAACATGATATTTATGCTGTAGCTAAGTTTTTAATTTGTACTTGCCAGCAAACAAAGCATGCACAAAAATTTTCAACATGAAATGAAAGAGAATAACAGGAAAACCATAAATCCAAGGGCTGTGTACAACTGCATTCATAAGTGATCAAGGCAATTTTAGCTGTGCATGATTAGAAAAATAATTATAGAAGATCAAAAGTGATTAATTTGCTCAGAAAATACTAAGAAACAACTGGATTTAAGTTTCTGATATTAGAAAGCAATCTAATTTTATGGCAACTTTTTTTATAAAGCATTCATTAGCAAATTTCAGTAAAGGTCAAAATAACTCACAAAAAAAAAAAAAAAAAAAAATTAGCTACTTATAAAACAATAGCTACTTCCACCAGAGGCTAAAAAGTATGTTACGAAAATTAACAAATGGCACAAAAAAACGTTTTGCCTAGCAGAAGGAAGGTATTAGAGACAAAAAGTTTTTCAAATCAAACAGGTAAAAGAACAGATAGAGAAGAAAACATGATACAACTGTGTGCCTTTTAAGTGCAAGAATTTTGCACAATGGAAAAGTTGAAACAGGCCAAAAAATATTCCTCATAGCAAAAGCTATGCTAAGGAAAAAAAAAAAATTTTCAAATACGTCCCCCAAAAGCAGAGATAGCAAGAAAAACGTTTTGACCTTTACAACCCCTAGGGAAAAAGTACACATTATTTGAAGAGGATCTTCTTATTGTAGCAAAAATCTTATTCACCCTCCATCTTTATTATAGAGAATGACATAGAGTAAAAAAGGAATTTTTTCATTAGAGTTTCTAGAGGCAGCGATAGGCTGCAAATGGAAGTACATAAACACCACCTGGCGGCAGAATTCTGAACTAGAGATGAGCTCGGGCCCGGGCTTGAACAGGCTCAGAATTCATTAACTACCGAAAAAACTAGAGCCCGGGCTCGGAATTACACCTCTTGAATTAATTCAACATGTGTAATTCCGAGCCCGGTTGAATTGCACGTGTTGAATTACATTGGTTCATTGATTTTAATGGCGCAAGGGCCATGGTTGGCCAAAGAGCGCCTGAATTACATTGTGGATTTGTTACCATGGTGGAAGGATTTTCAAATTCCTAAGCTAGCTGCCATTGCAAAAAAAAAATTTTGCATAGCAAAACTTGCATTATGCATTGTCCAAAGCTATGGCCTAAACAAGGATTAGTTTATGGAGGTCTCGTATCGAAAAACTGGGGAAAAAATCACATTCCCATTTTTTGTATTTTATTAAAAATCAAGAATCTTATTCTTAAAATGATGTATTAATTTCCAAAATTGTGCAGTTAGAAGTATTGTTATTTATTTTTTAAATTTCCTCACTCCCTCGATTTTTGGGGCGACGTTGGTTTTTAGTGTAGCAGGTCAAGTTTTAGAGAAAAGAAGATCAAGTTGAAGCGCTGAGGCATTAGATGCAATTCTCTCTCTTTCTCTCTTTTTCCTGATGAACTTGATCTGGAAACTGCACAGACATATGATAATATTGTGATTATTATACACTGCCGGACAATTGCTAAGGACGGATGACAATAGCAACGATAGCAACCATAAAATGGAAGGCAGGAAAATGTGGAAATTAGCATAAGTGCGGGATACAGTAAGACGTGTTGTGCGTATGCAAATTTTGGATTGCCAAACTTGTTCGTGACGTCATAGCGCTGATAAGAGATATAAAGGATTTGACGCGTATTGACCGTTGTTGTTCAAACGCAAAGTTGAAAGGGAAAGAATCAATTGACGAACTTGCAATTTTCAGTATGTCTTCCCGACATCACCTAGATGATTTTACGCGTGGCCATATTATTGGCAAGATTGAAGAAGGGCGAAAAATAACAGATATTGCCAGGGAGTTCGACGTCAGCCACAGTGTTGTTTCAAGGCTTTGAAAATCATTTCAAACAAATGGAGAGTGTAGCAAACGTCACGGGGGAGGTCGTGTTCGCAGTACGACACCTGCAGAAGATCGGTACATAGTGCTATCAACAAAAAGACACCGGCGCAGCACAGCTAGTGAGGTAGCAAATCAGTTTTTGGCTGCTACTGGCAAGCAGATCTCCCGAAAAACTGTTGCCAGACGTTTGCATGAAGGAGGACTATACGCCCGCCGTCCTGTTGTGTGCATCCCATTGTCCAGACGTCACCGTACCGCCCGTTTGCAATGGTACCATCAACATCGCAATTGGACTGATAACGACTGGTCTGCTGTCCTCTTCTCAGATGAGAGTAGATACAGTCTATCGTCTGATTGTCGACGACAACTGATCTGGCGTGATAGTGGTACTGCATATTGTCCAGCAAACATACAGGAAAGGGACCGATATCCGACATGTAGTGTCATGGTATGGGCTGGCATCATGATCAATGGCCGTACGTCCCTCTATGTTGTTCCAACTGGGACTATGACTGGCCAACGATACATTAATGATGTTCTGCTACCTCATGTTCACATGTTCCATGGTGCTGTCGGTGATAGATTCATTTTCATGGACGACAACGCAACATGTCATCGAACAGTCGGTGTCCAGGAGTGTCTTGAGAGTGAGGATATTCAACGCCTCGTATGGCCAGCACGTTCTCCAGATCTGAATCCCATTGAAAATGTGTAGGATGCTTTGGGGAGGAGTCTTGCTGGTCGCCAATGCCCTCCAATAAACAAGGACACCCTCATCCGTGCACTGACAGAGGAATGGGATAAATTACCCCAACAGCTGCTTGATAATGTTGTGCAAAGCATGACATGACGTGTGGAATCTTGCATCGCCCTCCATGGTGGCCATATCCTGTATTGACATCTTACGCCGGAACGCCTGCGGACGGTAATTGCATTTTTCACGTTTACGTATTCTGCACAAAATGGCCTGTTTGTCCCTTGAACACGTTCCAAAGCCTTCTGGATTTCAGAGCACAATAAATTGTCTTTCTTGTAATGTCCTGGCATTCTGACATTATTTTATTTCACTTGGCATCCAACCACACTTACTTTTTTATGCGCTATATAGTTGTTTATGATCCGTCCTTAGCAATTGTCCAGCAGTGTACTATTAAGCATAAAGCTTTGTTAATGTTACAAAATGCAAAATAATTAATCTGGTCTGGAATGCTTTTACGTTCTTTTTTTTTAAATTTTGGAAATTTCCCTACATGCTTTTTTTATATTCTACTACATCACTCTAAACTACCTTTACCAATTAGCATATATGTAAATTATATCGCAAAGATTAGTTTTCTAGAGTCAAAATTTCAAACACTTGCAACTGTCTGTACAGCGTTGTATGTTTTATAATGCAATTTATTCAAAATAAAAGTAAATTTAAAAATCAAAAAGAAATAACAAATGGGATTTTTTGTTTCTAAGTGATTTTCTTTTCTTCAGCTTTTACCAAAATTACTGATTCCCCTGATACGGTCGAAGCGCACGTCGATTATTTATTTATTTTGAAATCCACATTTTAGAACATTTGGCTTTATGCGTAGTATTTCTAAAAACATATTAATATTGTGAAATGGATTAACTGAACTAAACTTTTTAAACTAATGATTTTTAAACTAATCTTTGCTTGGGCCATATCTTTGGCCAATGTATAATAGATAAATGCAAGCCTTGATAAGCAAAATATTCCAAGAATCTGGGCCCGGGCTCAGCAAACACATGCAATGTATGTAATCAAAGAAAGCGGGCTCATGCAAACACATGTAATCAAAGAAAGTGGGCCGGGCCTGGGCTCTAGGCCTTTGGACTCGGGCGGGCTCGAGCTCCTAAAATTGAGCCTAAACTCATCTCTATTGTGAACCACAAACCTCCTCAAATGCAAACTTAGTGTTCCATAAGGTAAATGGTATCTGTTGTTAAAATAATTTTTTAAATCGGACGTTTAGAAGTACAGATATTGAGAAAAATAGATTAAATATTTGTGCGCCTAGTGGCAAAAATTGTGCATTATTTTGGGAAGAAAATACACACAAGGAGTTTTCATAGTTAGTAATATCTGGTCGAAACAGAATATTTGTCAATCGGGTTATTAGTCCTGTAGATATTACTGTAAATGAAAACATGAACTTATGCCCTCCAGTGGCACACTTGTGTGTTAAGAAGTATTTGAAATTATATGAGAAACATTTTGTACCAAAAATGTTCTTCAACAAAGAAAGAATTTTTCAAATCATACTCCTAGAAACAGAGATATGGACAAAAATAAGATATACACATACAACCCTTGGTGGTAAAATTATGCAGTATTTAAGCAGGAGGTATTCTCAAAAAGTTTTTGGAGGTGAATGGTATCGGTCCACGTAGAAATTTTTTTGATAAATTTTCAAGCTAAAATTTTATTGCAAATACATCAGAAGCAAAAATAAATACTTACACCCCTTGGCGGCCAAAACATTCCTTACAAAAAATGAGGAATTATATACAAAACATTTCCCTTGAAGAGCTGTATCCAACGCAGGAAGAATTTTTCAAATCAGACTTTTAGAAGTGGAGATTTTGGGAAAAATGTGATTCACCGTTATGCCCCCTAACGAAAAATTATTAGTCCCGTAGATATTGCTGTAAGCGGAAACGTGAACTTACACCCTCTAGTGGCTCACTTGTGTGTTAAGAAATATTTGAAATTATATGAGAAACATTTTGCATCGAAAATGTTCTCCAACAAAGAAAGAATTTTTCAAATCGACTTCTAGAAACAGAGTGGACAAAAATAAGATATACGTGTATGCCCACTGGTGGAAAATTATGCACTATTTAAGCAGGAGGTATTCTCAAAAAGGTTTTGGAGGGCCGTGGGTGGCCTAGTGGGCAACGTTCGTGACTGCCGTGGAAAGTACCTCAGGTTCAATCCCAGGCAGGTACGAACACTCGATCCACTAAATATCCGGCATGCATCGGATGGGCCTGTTAAGCCGTCGGACCCCGGGTACTGGCCCCCGTTCCGTGTCACTTTCCTATCGGGCACTGTAGCCCAAATCTCCTAGCTTCCTATTTCTAAGCGTTGTTAAAGACCTGGGGTCAGACTCTCCCTTCCTAAAATCCCATACATATGATCATCATTTGATCAAAAAGGTTTGGGAGGTGACCGGTATCGGTCCACGGAGAAATTTTTTCAATCAAGTTTCGAGCTCAGATTTTATTGCAAATACATCAGAAGCAAAAATAAACACTTATGCCACCTGGCGGCCAAACCATTTCCCCCCAAAAATGGGAAATTATATGCAAAACATTTTCCCTCAAGAGCTGTATCCAACGCAAGAAGAATTTTTCAAATCGGACTATTAGAAACTGAGATATTGGAAAAAACACGATTTACTGTTACGCCCCCTAGCGGAAAATTTGTGCATTATTTGAAAAAGGTACTGTAACTAAAATAGTCTTCGATATAAATGCCATCGAAAGGAAAAAGAATTTTTTTCAATTGGATATTTGAAGCAAATGTATGAAATAAAACGCATTTTAAATTCGATACGATCTTCATTTGCTAGCTGCGAAGTTGTACATCAGAAAAAACCAGGAACAAATAGATCATCATTCTCACATTTTAAGCTTCCTAATACAAAAAGAATTTTACAAATCGAACTAATAATTGCAGAGATATGGTCTTCCCGATCGGACATACAAAGTGATAACATAAGCACGACGCCAAAAGATGCTAATATAACGCAGCTTCAGTCCTCCTAACAGACAAGACCCCCCCTCCCCCCACACACACACTCGCCGCGTTTTGCACGGGGTGGGGAGGGAAATTTGTCAGACATAAGTTATGTCAGTAGAAAAATATTCAACTACAAGACATTAAGCAAGGACAAAAAGGCTGGAATGGATAAAATTCCAGGACATGTAACAGATTTTTAGGACATTTCCAGGACTTTTCCAGGATTTACATGACGCATACGAACCATGCACATGCTCGGGTATGGTTACTGGGGAGGACATTAACGCCTGAGATCAACCTCATGACAGACAAACAACTAAACTAACCCCAAGGAATCACAAACCTGACAACCACAATGTCCAAGATCACAATGAACGCACCAATTGGCACTAAAGAACAACATCTGCGAGGCAGTGGCAGCAATTACGCTAGAGCAACTGACATGAACTTTCTGAAAGATGGAGTCTTGTGTTCAAGCCCATCTTGATGCACAGGGTGGACACTTTCAACATCTCTTATGATGTGGCTCTGTTTTCCATGGATGAAGGTATGTTCTTACTAAATATCATTCAGTTACTGTAATTATTCACAAGGCTATTAATAAAAACCTACTTGAGGAAATACACCAGGTATTTCCTCAAGTAACATTTAGAAGTAACACCTCCAATTAGGTTATTGAAAAAAAAATGCATAGCATGTGCAGGAAAGGAACTGATGACAGACTGTTAGATCAAAAATACTAGTTAAAAGTTCCCCAGATTGTGCACAACCAAAAAACACTTATAGCATAATAAAATCCATTTATTTACTGGTGTAGGAAGTGCATGAAATTCAAACTGAGTATAAATAAGGGAAAAACCAAAGTTATGGTTTTTGAGAAAGGAACTGGTAGTACTTATTGAATGTAACATAAGTTTAAATGGCACAGTGATTGACCAGGCAAATAAGTTTGTGTATTTAGGAAGCATGTTTGACAGAGAGAACAAATTGCATGGTGAAATAAGTAGGAAAGTGAATTCTTCATTGAAAGTCATGCTGCTTTAGGAGGTTTTCACAAGAATGATGGGTTCTCAAGAGAATCCTGCATGGCTATGTATGAAAGTGTAATTGTTCCTACTCTGATGTACGGCAGTGAAGCCTGGGTACTACAAAGAAATATAGTCATTTGTGTGCTGGAGAAATTTATTGCTTATGGGTTGTGTGTCTGAAGGGGGGGGGGGGGCAAGAAACACTCTGATTGTGTGAGGAATGAAGATCTGTTGCAATTGTGTAATGTGAAGCAAAATGTTGTTAGCAAGGTGAAGACTAATATTCTTCGGTGGTTTGGCAATGTTGAAAGAAGGAGTTAGAAGATGCTTACTAAGAAAATCTTTTTAGCCCAAGTGGCAAGAAGGAAAGGCAAAGGAAGGCCAAGGAAGTCATGGGAAAATCAGATTCAGGAGTGTCTGCATGAGAAAAAGATTATGAGTATGAAGTATAGAAGATCTTGTGTGTGGCATGTAATAAATGTCAGTGAAGCCCAAGTTGTATGCCAAGATCGCTGTAAATAGAGTTTGATACGGCAACAGTAAGTAAAAATTATCTGGTAGTTTGTATTTCTTTCTGCAGCTAACCTCTGAATCTCAGAGAACAGCTTAGTGATATGTATGTAAGAATTGTATAGATTTGCCAAGCTTTCACTCTCTACTGAGAGTCTTTTTCAAGGCAATAGGGAGACATAAATAGACATAATAGTTGACATAAATTTTATGTCTACTTATTGTCTTGAAAAAGCTTCAGTGGAGAGCGAAAGCTTGTCAAATCTGTACACTTTTTATGCCAGTAAATGAATGGATTTTACTATGCAATAAGCATTTTTTGACTGTTGGATCAAAGTTCCACTTACTGAGAAATCTCACTGCATTCATAAATAGTATATTCTGAGAGCTATGAGAGCATAAAACAGTAGCACATAGATTCAAATATTTACCTTGCTTCTTCTATGAACACAGCACAATGCATAAATATAATTCCATTAGTCAAAGACCAAAACCCAAATACACGTTCAGCCACAAGACCACCTAAAAAAAAAAAAAAAAAATTAAGTTAAACCCGAATCAAACTTTATTGATTTACACAAAGGTAACTATGCCACTGAAAAACATCAGCTAAGAAATTCATTAACAAGTCTAGACATTCATGTCATTAAAAAAAAAGGTTAAGGTACTGCAAATTAAAAATAAGTGTACCACAAAGCTACAGAAATGAGTGCAATTAAATATCAACAATCAATACACGGAAAGCTAATGTTTTCCCAGTAAAACTATATTAGGTGGCATTGCAGAAATTAATTAAATATCTTCACAAATACATGGAAAATACACAATTACAATATTTTTGGCAATCAGATTTTGATTCTGAATCTTCTTCAGTTTACTGTTTGTTCTCCATGCAACATCTCAAACAACTAAGATTGCATCACCCTTGAAAGGAATCAAATCCACACACCCCAATATCTTTTCAAACACGGTACCATCACACTGCCTACGACAATGAGCTTCATTTACCTGGACTGGGACAGGGTTAGGATTCTTCCATCTGCTAGTAATAAACAGACTTTATTTTTTGCGGAGGCATTATACATTTCGCATTTTTCTGATGTGTGCTGCAATAAGGAAGTGCCATTCTTTGTAAACTCTATATTGAAAGCACTATTGGCACGGTTAAAAAGTCATAATGATGACTACCTTTGTAATAGTCTCAGGTTAATCATACTGCCATCTGGCATCTTGATTTTATATCGCTATGCATTGTGGGAATTGGGGGTTAACTATATAATACTGTACCTGCACACCAGTATTGCTAATGGGGACTGATGATGAGGCTGTCACAACTGTGAAAGATCTTGTCTGTGTCTTTTAGTTGATTTTAAATTGTAAATAAAATCTTTTTTAACTCCGCAGTTTTTTCCGGCTAAAGTTTTTGTGAATCGTGCCTTTGACAGCTATTGTTTTTACAATTTCCTTAAACCTTTCAGCATGAGATATTATTGATGTGAGCTTCCAAGAAACTGAGTTCCATCTCCACTCCTGGGTGATGCAATTTGAAAGTTTTCTGGAGAGATGTTACACAAAGAGAACAGTGAGCTAAGGATGAAATCTCATTGCCGAAATTAATATACTTACACAAAACAGCAAAAAAATTATGACCACCTGCTTAATATGATGCTGGTCTGCCACGTGTCGGCAAAACAGCTCTTACCCAGCATAGTGAGAAGAATTGGCAGGGAAACACGCAACACACAAAGCATTAGAATAACACTTGGCATCGTCATATCATGCATAAGTTATGTTGAAAATTAAAAGTGGGACATTTCGGTAGCTACTTCCATCTTCATCAGCCATGGAATGAGACACGTGGTAAAAGTATCATTTATTGCCAGATTTCAAAATTGCTTTCCAAATGATAAGGATGTTAAAAGGTGTGTCTGTATTGCAGGTGTTAGGGGTAAGGTAGGTTTCAATGCTTTCGTGGTACTTAAGGGCTTCCCGATTGCTAAACGGGGCGATCTGCTTAACATTTTGCCAATCGGGAATTGCGGACATATCGCTGATGGTTAAAATTGAAAGGGAGATGGAAGGGCTACCTTTCTTAGCATCAGCGATATGTTCCATCAATCACCGGTTTATGCTGCGGTAAGTACTAACGCTGATGCTAAGAAAGGTGGCCCTTCCCTCTCCCTTTCAATTTTAACAATAGGCGATATGTGCGCGATTCCCAATTGGCAAAATGTTAAGCGGATCGCCCCGTTCAGCAACCAGAAAGTCCTTAGGTGTCGCAAAAGCACTGAAATCTACCTTACCCCTAACACCTGCAATACAGACGCATCTTTTAGCATCCCTATCATTTGGAAGGTGATTTTGAAATCTGTCAACAACTGAGGCTTTTACCACCTGTCTCATTCCATGGCTGATGAAGGTTCATTACCGAAACATCCTGCTTTTAATTTTCAATGTAACTTATGCGTGATATGACGATATCAAGTGTTATATATGTCTTACCCAGCAATGCAGAGATGCTAAAAGATTTTTAAAAATGTCTTGAAGTACCTGATACCAAGACATTACTAGCATATTCATATATACCAGCATATTATTTAACTACTAACATATTACAAGCATATATGCAAGAATTCAGCTGTCTACCTGTGCAATAAAACACCATACCATAAATTGCAAATTAAAATCACTTTATTTACAATTTAAAAGTAGGTTAAAAAACTGACTAGCGCTTTCGGGATCCCGCTGTCCCCATCTACGGGTCCAAAGCACCACAGGGACATGATAGAGGCTGTCATTATATACAGATACCCCCCGCCCTCCCGTACATCACGTCACCAACATTTTAGTGATGCCAACATTTAAAACAGAAAAAGGCATATAAGTTATTAACAGCTGATATTACACTAAGTATAAGAAATTACAAATGACATTAGGCAAGAAGTGCAGATTAGCCATTGGACAAAGTCTCTGTCGGGGCAACCAATCTACGCCAAGGTCCCGGTACATATGCGGGCAAGTCCAAATTACAACATCTGTCACCATAAGCAAGAATATACAGGCTTTCGGAAAGAAAAACAGTATTTTTTTTGAGATTTGTTTTCAGAATTTTCACATTTTCCCAATCTGGTGAGTAACCGCACTGTGTGACAGCTAACGTAAAGGCAGTGTGAGTAGTGCCAACTCGAAGCGTATACTGGTGTTCTCTCAGGTGAGTATTTAAGCACCTGAGAGTAGAACCTATATAACAATTCTCAGTAAGATTCAGGTCTCCATGAATAAGAGGGATGCAATATACTCCATGTTTCCTGAGGGTAGGAGTTCTGTACCGGTCATTCCTGACCATATCAAAGATATTTTTGGTGCATAATCCAAAAGAGATATCATGTCGCTGACAGATTTTCCTGAGTGTGGAGACTATAGGAGGGAGGTAATCTACTTTACCTACAAATCTAGTTGTCCGAATTTCCCTAGACAAAGTGGTGAAGTTCAGTCTAGTAGATCTTCTTAACAACTTCTGAAAAAATTGTTCCGGGTAGCTGAATTTGAGAGCCAAAGACAAGGTTCTTGAAAGTTCTTCATGTCTTGCTTTGCCTGATGTAGAATGTGTATACTCACGTTTAATCAAGAAGCGAAAAGCTGCAGATTTATGTTCTGGGGGGTGAGATGAGTTGAGCGGTATGATACAGGGGGTGAAAGTGGGTTTTCTATAGACAGAGTATTTGATCTGTTGAGTATTCAGGTTTCTACATAACAAGAAATCAAGGAAGGGTAACTTCCCATTTTGTTCAACTTCTTTGGTGAATTTTATTGTAGGATACTGTGATGATAAGCAAGAAATGAGATCATCAAGTTGGTGAATTGAATGTGGCCAGAAGACCAGCATATCGTCAACATACCCAAAGATTAATGAGTGTTGAAACGGATAATCACGCAAGACCTTGTCTTCCAGAAACTGCAAAAGAATTTCTGCCAGCACCGGAGAGAGTGGGGAACCCATGGGTGCATCCTCTTTCTGTTGATAGATTATGTCCTCATATTTAAAATATGATCTTTAGGCTACTAATTTCAGAGCTGTGATAATAGCATGTACTTCTAAATATAGAATAGAGTCTTGCAATCTGTCAGCAATGATGGAATGTACCATGTCTAGTGATACATTCGGGAAAAGCGACACCACATCCAGAGAGGCCATAATAAATCCAGTTTGTGGTGGGTCAAAGCCTTTAATACGTTCCAAAGCCTGTATGGAACTGTTAATTGATACATTAGAGTCCAAAGTGAGGGGTCTCAAATAAGTAGCCAGCACAGACTCAAGAGGCCTTGTAGGACTAGCACGGCCCGAGACTAATAATCTTAGGGGATGGTCTGATTTATGTAATTTTAGCTTACCAAAAAGGTTCTGGTACTCTGGGTCCAGTGGGAGGTTTCATTTTCAGAGGATATTGAAACGGGAAGGAAACCCTGATTTCTGAGTTTACTCAGTTCCACCACCGTAGCTGCACACGAATGACCAGAACAAAAGTTTCCCAGCAGAACATTGCCCGAAGCATTACAGTTAATCCTCCGCCGGTTTGCTTTCATCCCACGATGCATCCTGCTTTCATCCCATGATGCATCCCAGTGAAAATATTCCCGCAAGTAAATGACACACACATGCATGGCCGTCCACATGGTTCAACAGGAAATGAGATTCATCAGACTAGATGACCTTCTTCCAATCATTCAAGGTCCAGTTTCGATGCTTGCATGCCCATTTTAGGTGCTTTTGACAACGAACAGAGGTTAGAATGGGCATTCAGAGCTGCCTCCAGTTATGCAGCCCTGTTTTCAACAGGGTTTGATGTATTGTGTTGCGACACATTACTCCAATCACCAACATTAAAATTACTGGCAAGTTATGCCACAGTAATTTTTGTGTTGGCTTGTACCATATGGAATAGCCTTCGCTCACCTCTGGCATCCAGCCATGGTAGGCACACACCTTGCTGGCGGTTTGCGGTTTTCCCTCCTTGGATCACTTTTTGAAGGTACTCATCAGGCTGACCATGAGCAACCTACAAGCTTTGCCATCTTAGAAATGCTGTGACTCAATCATCTGCCATTGCAATTTGGTCATTGTCAAACTCAATTAAGTCTGCTGCCTTTTTCATTTGAAGAGCACTGATTAACAGAGCTCAGTATCAGGTGTTATTTATACCATTTCATGACCTTAACATGCACCATCATTTACCTGCAGTTGCTTTGATTTCCATATAGATGTGCTGGTCATAATGTTTTGGCTCCTCTGTGTATATTAGGCAGGAATATTCATCTTCTAACCTCTTCCACAGAGGAGTGAGTATAAGCAGGGCATCTTTCACTTTACATCTAAAAATGTTTGGGTTGTCTACTTGAAGTGCAGAAGCATGAAAGTAAATGTAGTGAAACCCCAATTTTATGCTTTTCAGTGGACCAGCATAAAGAGTCATACAATATGGGAAAACGTAAAACAAGTAGAGGTAAAATAAACTTTACAGGCATACATGTATACAAAAAAATAGAAATCAATGTACACTAGTAGTCCTACAATAGTACATAGTATGTGTTGTAGACTCATAGTACATACACCCGCGTGCAAAAATTAAGGACGAGATGGTTTTTCGAATGTAATGTCATGCAGAAGTGCTCCACATAGCGTCAAATCATACCATAAAATCCCCAAGATGTAAAAATATGGGACAAGTGAGCAAAACCGTCTAAACAAGGAATCCAAAGTATACAAAGGCACTTTATTCAAAAGGTAGCTTCAAGCACAACTGAACAGAAGACAGAAACGTCCATGTGACAGGCAGCTACCAAGAAAAATCCAGTCTTTAGTAGGGGATATGATCACTCCTGACTGCGTTGCAGGATTTACAATGTCTGTCCATGCTGAGGACGAGGTTGTCAAGGAGCTATTAAGGCATTGCGCCCGTTCCTCTTGTAGCACCAATCGCAGCTGCGGAATCGTTGCTGGCGGCTGGTGACGTGCTGCCAATTGTCTCCCAAGAAGGTCCCACATGTGTTCGATTGGATTTAGGTCCGGCGACCTTGCGGGCCAATCCACGCGTTGAATATCTTCACTCTCCAACAGCTCTGTGACAGCCACTGTACGATGAGGTGTAGCGTTGTCATCCATGAAGAGGAGCTCAGGACCCACAGCACCTCTAAACAGACGCACGTGAGGCAGGAGAACCTCGGTACAATAGCGGACACCAGTGACTGAACCTCCTTGGAAGATGTGGAGGTCAGTACGGCTACCAAGCATGATACCGCCCCAAACGAGAACTCTGCTTCCTCCAAACCGGTCCCTTTCGATGATGGTGGAGGTGCAATTGCGTGTTCCCTGTTCTCTTCAGATGTGTATACGTCCAGAATCGTTCGTCAGACTAAATCGGCTCTCATCCGTAAAGAGAACTCGACCCCATTGCTGATGTGTCCAGTTCTTGTGTTCCTGGCACCACAGAAACCGACGTCTCCGATGAGCAGACGTTAATGGCACACACCGTACTGGTCGTCGTGCTAATAGACCACCTTTGTGCAGCCTCTTGGCCACAGTAAAACACGATAACGGATGTCCAGTTGTCCGTTGCATGTGCCTTGCGATTTCTCCCGCTGTCTGCCGTCTGTCTCTTCTCACCTGTAGGACAATATACCGGTCGTCCGCCGCCGTGGTTGCTCGTGGACGACCACTGCAAAACTCTCGGACAGCTATTCCTGTCTTTTGAAATGCTCTCCAAGCCCGTGAAACGATGCTGTGAGCGATCCCGAACTCCTTCGCCACACTAGTCACACTTTGACCTTCTTCCAACTTCCCAATGACGCGACCTCGGGTAAAGTCATTCAGATGTTGTCTACTGGATTGCTTGTTGGCCATATGACACGGTGGCAGCAACTCGACGTCATTCAAACCGATGTACACCGTGCAATAGTTTTCACCGAATTGCTGAGCGTACACCGCCTGTGTGCTTTATACCCTTCCGTAACCCCCCCCCCCCCCACACACACACACGTCATGCTGCATATATGTGCATGCCCTACCGTACCGGACCCTAGTCTATTTCCTGAGTGGTCTTTCGGTCCGTTCTGCCTGCTCGTTCCGCTGTTATGCTAATTTTTTCTTCTTCGTCCTTAATTTTTGCACACCAGTGTAGTATGTATCATAGACACATTTATGCAAGAACCAAAAAATACCATAATGTAAGTAATAACTATGTATGTACTTACATTATAGGATGGTGGTTTGAAATAAATTGGTAATTTCCTTTTGTTTTCTATTTTTAGTGTTTAGTTCAAACAAAGCTTTCTGAGTGATTCAAAGGCTTTGCAAGTGTTTTTCTTGAGAATTGTGGCCAAAGAAAAAGTTTGTCAACAGTTTTAATTCATTTAATGCCATTTTGAAAGAAGGCATACATTCTGAAATTTCAGCTACATTGTGGTCATCATTATCTTCTTCTGACGAACAATAAGTTACATCGGAGATGTAATGATTTTTTGTTGACTCTTTCCATTTTAAAATTGTTTTCAGTGTTGAAACTAGTAATCCAAGAGACTTGACTAATTCAACTTTAGTTCCATGAAATTTGCTATCTTTTTGTATAATGAAGGCATTTTTATCTAAGGAAAGACGTTTGGCCTTTTTACTCACCATCTTTACTCTCACATCAAGCAAGATTTAGACAGACAGCAAACGGAATGAATTGCTCTCAGAACCTCACACTGTTCTTGCTAAGCTGAGATGCATGCCCATTTGACACAGGGATTTATGGCACTAGACAAGGTGTTCCAGCAAAGTTGCTAAGACACATACAGTCTGAGGAATACGCCACTGCCCCAAGTGTTCGTCGCTTTCGACAAATTCTGGAGAGGAACAACCGGTTTAAGGCTACCTGGTTGTCAGATTCTGCTGAGGAACGCAGCAGGGGAAGGAAGAACTGGTTTAAAGCAATCTTACATGTAAGGAAACCAAGAAAGATACGAAATTAGAGGGAAATCAAGTGTGGCACCAAAAATTTTAAACGACATTCGATGCAGGAAATTGTGTGATTGGAAAAAGGTATAACATGGGGGAAATGTAAGAGAACTATTGGGACTTAAAAAAAAAAAAAAGAAAAACATTGCTTGAAATGGAGTTAAATGCAGGGATGTAAGATCAGGGTTTCACTGTATTAATAAATGGAGAAAAGAGTATGAAATGAATAGTTACTAGGGGTGTTCAAATGAAAAGGTACGAAACATCATAAGAACATAACCGTTAACATATTTGCCTATGACGCTATGGGAGAACGTAGCGACACATCTAGGGATGCGATTGGAGTCGCCGGTGTGGATCAGAGCATGCGCGGGAGCCTGCATGCGCAGGAGAGAGCAGAGGCTCTGATAAAGAGCGCCGTCCAATTGATGCGGCAGTAAGTGTGAGGACAGGATGGCGTTCACATTGCAAAATTCGACAATTGAGGAGCAACGAGGCGTTATCCGATTTCTGACAGCGGAAGGTGTTAAACCGGCAGCTATTCATCGCGGAGGGTGTGGTTCTGCTCCATGATAATGCGCGTCCACACACGCGGAACTGACCAAGTTCCAGTGGGAGCAGCTTGACCATCCGCCCTACAGCCCGGACATGTCGCCCTGCGATTTCCATGTGTTTGATCCCCTGAAAAAACATCTGAAAGGGAAGCGCTCCCACTCGGACGACGAACTCAAGGACGCTGTGCAGGACTGGGTCTCGTCACGGCCACAGGAATTCTGGGAACAAGGAATCCTTCGGCTCGTTAATCAATGGGATCGTTGTGCTACGGCCTATGGTGTATACTTTGAATAAAGTCTTCATTTATACCCACAGTGTTGTTTCGTACCTTTTCATTTGAACACTCCTTGTATATAAACAAAATACATTAACTGATTACTCTCAGCAATCCAATTGTGATACTGAATTGCTTGTAGTTTACTGTGAATAATCTTGTGAATTTGCCACCCATTTTGTGAGGAATATTTCTTCCTTAATTTCCATATCACACGTACTAGTGATTTATCATGTATATCCATTCTTAGTTTTTAAAAGTGTTGTAGATGCTACAGGAAAGCATATATTCGACTATTAAAAGCTGAAGTTCTTGAGATTCCTAAGTTGCAATTGCTTAGGTACAGTTACTTGGAATTTCATAGTCCTGGGTGGTGTAATAATAGCATGCTTGAATGGAAAATTAAAGAGTAATTTAACTCAGATCTGTAACTTCCATTTTTGCTGAGCAATACGACAGGTTCCCTTATCCTAATATACAGTATAAAAGGCTAAGTTGCGACAATGTGGATCACTTTTTAAGTTGTCATAGCAACAACTAAGAAAATTTTTCTTGTGATGTCATGCTTAGCTTTTCATGTTTTCATGCAGGTGACGTCATCACCTACATGCACACAGTTCACGCACATATCTTTGTTTTGTTGTCATAGCAACAAAGAACACAGCTGCTGGTGTGACGTCATCTCATTCAAATCATTCTCACATGACGTCAGAGATGCATTACATCACAAGGTCAACTCTTTAGAAATAGGAAAACTTTATGTCAGGAATTTTGGTTCCACTTTACTATGCTGTTTAACAGAAAAAGATGAGCATTTGTATTCCGGTGTTCACACCGTGTTATCTGCAACTGTTCCTGTTTAATGTTTTGTTTTTCTTCCTTTCGTGGACATAGTTATACTACAAAGTTACTGTACATTGTTTTCTACATAAAACTACTTTCATTTTCAAAAATATGTACAACTACATTTAATTATTCATTCATAAAGAGAGTGCAATAATTCTGTCACAAACTCCTTCAGCTATACACCCTGTCAGCCCTAAGTCACTTCCTAAAGTTGGAACATACGCCTACCAACCTGCTGCCATCTGGTTCAAATGGAATCAGTCTTTCCTTTAATGCACCTACTTTACATTTCGATGTTTCAGTGTAACTTTCAAGTATTTTTTTAATGATACTGAATTTTTTCCATTTTGTGTGAGAGGTATTTGCACCTATAAAGTTGCATCTGCTAGTGTGGAGAACATAGATTACTGGCTACTTCTCAATGATGTTTGTTCACAAGGCCATGAAATGATATTGAATAGTTATCATTAAAACAAAACATGTACATAATTCTGGTTATGATGAACAACACTCACTAACCAACCGGACTAGTTCATAATCACAATGCCACCACAGAAGATATAAGTACCCATTTGCTGTGAGTTAGGATTGCGATGCTACAAATTAAGCAACAACCACTAATATAGAGTTATTGTCAAAGATTCATCAATGACATCAGAATTGCCAGATCATTCCGGTGCATCTGGATCCAACCCAACAAAAAGCTGTCTAACTGATAGGATGGATTACAGCGGGTGTAGAAAAACCAAAGACATCTCACACATATAATAGAAGTTTTTGAAATTCATCTGGACAAAATAAAAGTTAATGAAAACTAAAAGAAAAAATTAAAGCATTATTTTCTAATGTCATCATCATCATCATCATTGTCAACCATTATCAATCCACTGCTGGACGAAGGTCTCCCCAAGTTTCCTCCACAACGGTCTGTCTTGTGCCAGTCTCCTCCATGTCACTCCCGCATATTTACGAATTTCATCCACCCATCTCCCATGTGGTCTTTTTCTGGGTCTTTTCCTGTCCCTTGGAATCCAATCTAAAATTCTCAGTTGTCCATCTATGGTCTGTCCTCCTGGCAGTATGTCCAGCCCATTGCCATTTCAGGGATTTAACTCTGATCATGATGTCTTCCACTCTCGTCATTTTTCGGATCCACGAGTTCCTCTTCTTATCTCTCCTGGTTATACCAAGCATGCACCTCTCCATGCTTCTTTGAGTTGTCTGCAGCTTTTGTATGTCTCTTTTAGTTAAGGTCCACGTCTCTGCACCATACGTAAGCACTGGAAGGATGCATTGATCAAACACTTTTCTTTTAAGACATAATGGCATATTGCTCTTGAAAATTATGCTGTTTCTTCCAAAAGCTCTCCAGGCAAGTTTTGTACGCCGATTAATTTCTTCATCAATGTGACCCTCACTTGATATCTGCTGTCCAAGATAAACATACGTATCTGTTATCTCCAGTTTTTCTCCATCAATCGATAAATCTTCATTTCTTGTAAAAGCATTGAACATCACTTTTGTCTTCTGAAAGTTCATTTTTAATCCCCACTTCTTTACTCTTGTCAGCAAGTTCCTGGATCATACTCTGCAGCTCTGATGGGGTGGTTGCAAAAATGACTACGTCATCAGCAAAACGAAGGTGGGTTAGATAATCTCCATTAATCTTTATCCCTTTGTTTTCCCAGTTCAGTGATTGAAAGACATTTTCCAATGTAGCATTAAAGAGCTTCGGAGATATGGTGTCACCTTGTCTCACTCCCCTTTCCAATTTTTATGTGTGTTGTATTTTCAAACAGCCGAATCTTTGCACTTGCATTTTCATAGATGTTATTAATAATATTAATGTATGCATCTTCAATACCGCAGGATTTCAGAGCCGTGGTAACTGCTGATGGTTTCACCGAATCAAAGGCTTTTTCATAATCGATAAAAGCCATGCACAATGGAAGTTCATATTCCCTCGCTCTTTCAATCAGTTCTCTCAGTACGTGGATATGATCTATTGTGCTGTAGCCACTCCTGAATCCAGCTTGTTCTCTCGGTTGAGCCATGTCCAGTGTTACCTTCAAGCGGTGTGAAAGAACTTTAGTGAAGATTTTATAAACCACTGATAGGAGGCTGATAGGTCTGTAGTTCCTGAGATCCTCAATGTCACCTTTTTTATGTAGCAGGATCATTGTAGCATTGTTCCAATCCTCAGGAATCTTCCCTTCATTAAGGCATCGAGTGAAAATTTGGGCGAGTACTGTTTCAATTTCTCCACTTGCTTCTTGTATGATGTCTATAGTAATTCCATCTTCTCCTGGAGCTTTCCCTCGCTTCATGTTCTTGATTGCATGAGCAACTTCTGCTGGGAGGACTGGAAGAACTCTGGTACCTTTCATGATGTCTGGAGTACATGTATCATCCCTTTCATATAATTTGGAGTAGAAATCTTTCACTCTTGTCAAAATTTCGCCTCTATTTCTTGTTATAGAACCATCTTCTTTTCTCAGAGCCATAATCTGTTTTCTTCCCTTACTGAGATGTCCCTTTGCTATCTTTAGGCTTTGGTTGTTTTCAATTGCTTTCCTCACTAGTTCACAGTTGAATTTCCTTACGTCTTCAGTGATACTTTTTCGTGTTGTCTTGCATAGCTCTATATATTCCACTTTGGAAGTCACATCTACTTTAGTTGTCCTCATCTCTCTTCTTTTGCATCAACATTTTGGTTTTTCCTGATAATTTGTTCACATGCAACTTGTTCTTAGACCCAGCTAATTTTGTTGCTGTTTCCATTAGAGCTTTGGTTACTTTTCTGTTAACTTCCGAAATATCCACTTCTTCCGATGTTAGGCCTTCTAAAGCAGAGAATCTGTTCTTCAGTTCCAACTTGAAAGTATTATGGTGTTTTTTAAGGTTGGTTATGTCAATACATTTTGTTTGTTTTATGAGCTTGCCACGTTCCAGTTTAGTGTTGAGGTGCATCTTACATCTCACCAATCTATGGTCACTACCTGTGTTGAACTTGTTCAGCACACTGCAGTCTTCGATGACGAATTTTTTGTTACACATAATAAAATCAATTTCACTTGTCGTCCCAATTGGATGTCTCCATGTCCATTTCCTGTGTGGCTTTTTCTTGAAAAAGGAGTTCAAGATGAAAAATCCTTCTGCCTCTGCAAACTCAACGAGAGTATTTCCACGCTGGTTTCTGTTGCCGTGACCGAATTTACCTACTGAAGTTTCATTCTGTTGCCGTGACCGAATTTACCTACTGAAGTTTCATTCTGTTGCCGTTGCCCTATTTTTGCATTGAAATCTCCCATAATTATCTTCAAGTGCTGCTTACCTTTATTATTTAGATGACGAATTTCCTCATAAAAATCTTCAATTTCTTCTTCAGGATGACTTGTGGTGGGTGCATAAGTTTGAATAATCTGAGCCTGGTATCTTCTCGATAGTTGGATAACGAGTCGTGCAGCTCTGTCAGAGGAACTTTCAACTTCTACCACTTTATCCTTCAGTTTCTTGTTTATTATAAATCCAACACCACTAGTTCTGCCAGTATCTGTCCCACGATAATAGAAGAGATGTCCACTTTTCAGTTCAATGAGATCTTCTCCTTTTCTCCTTACCTCACTTAGCCCGACGATGTCCCACTTGATCCTTTGTAGTTCCTCTTCCAATTCAAGAAGCCTTGAATCAGAAGATAGGAGCGTCCGTTATAGGTAGCCAAGGTCAGCATCAAATGGCAGCCTAGTCCGGTCCTCCGGGGATTCTTAGCACCCTCTGCCTTCATGTCGCACTGGCCGCTGCCTTGGCCAGGTACATTCCAGCTGCCGGAGACTGAGGGCCAAGATTTAAGTTGTAGAGTCATTTTGGAGGTGTTTGGCCATAACTCACCACGCTGGCCAAGCGGGTTGGTGAGTGTGGGATAGCATTTCCTCTGATCCCGATGGTATAGTTATACCGCTATTGTCGGTCGTCAGAGCCCCTTTAGTGGGAACAGGATGCACCACGAGAAGGCGGGGTTGACATTTGTCAAGGAGAGGCTGTGATGTTACGCATCACCTGACCTTACATCCCTTTTCTAATGTAAGTTGATGTATTTTTTATTAAATTAAAGGTGTATTTTTTCGAACGTAAGTCACATTTTAGCAAAAAAAAAAAAAAAAAGGGTGGGGGGCAGGCCCCTTGTCCCCTAATACCCTGCATGATATGCTTGACTATATATATATATCCTACGGGGTTTTTTTTTTCTCTTTCTGTCATCTTTCTCTTTCCTTTTTTATTGTTTTAGCTCTCGATGAAGTTGTTTTCCCTCTGAAATTATTACATTCCACCGCCTGTAATTATATCCATGTAATCTTCCATCAATCATTCAGTATGTTTTGTACATTTAAATTACTCATGAGAAGCAAAAATAAGCAGTTGGAAAATGTAGATTACATACACATGGTCATATCCATGTAATCTTCATCAATCCTTCAGTCTGTTTTGTACATCTAATTACTTGTGCGAAGGAAAAAATAATCAAACTGGCATATGCTAAAATACCAGAATGAATAATCTTTTAATGGTTAGATGTAGTTGGTTTTGAACAAATTGGGTGATTAATTTATTTTCTTTCTTTTTGGTGATTTTACTTTTGCAGCTATTAGGGGTTTATTTTCCATCATCAAGATAATGAGACTCTTTTACAGAGCCATGCAATGCTTCTGCAAGAGAGGGGGGGGAAACTGATTTATCTCCCATTTATAACCCTGCCAAGGCATGGCAAACATCTGTTAGGGCATCAGCTGATGCTAGACTCAGAGCAACCATTTTGTACCAGATGCTGAAGAGGACAGCAGAGGATATGCTGCCGAAACTTGTCTGGTAACATTTGAGGGCTGGATGCTGTGTTTGCTTTTTACAACTTTTTTAGAAGTTTTTAAGATTTCATTGGCCTCTCCTTTGCTTTATGTTTCTGTTCCATGATTTTACGAGGTTGACTTCATTTTGTAAATTCAAATCATTTATTTTAGTAAATTGTCTACTTTTCGCTTTGAACTAACAACAAATCTTTTGAGCCTTTGGTCATGAAGAATTGAATTCAAATTCAACATGTTTCAACAATAGCTCATCAAGCTCATAAAATGATGCCATATACACACCAAATAGAATGGCACCAACGGTCAGCCATTTTGGAAAAACGACGAGAATGAATTCCAAATAAATAGACCAGGGGCACGAATGCGAGTACAGTTCAGAGAAAATAAAAAAATAACAACCTAAGACAACATAGTGGTAAGTTTACTCTATTTTCAATACTTTATATTTTGATTTTGTGATTGAATATCGTACTATAGGCGACACTTATAGCAAAGCGTCCAGCACCAAATGACATTATCGCATATGTCTGAAACAGTAATATTAAGGAAATAACATATATTATTGTTCAAATAAAATTATCATAACCAAGTAACGTTTTAGGTTATTGATCTTATAATAACCATAATGAGATTATGCAGTAGCACTGGTTAGCAGCAACTATAAAAATTTAGGCCAAAAAGTAACATACCTGTCATTACTCTATTTAAACTCATAATGAGGACAATTAATAGAGCAGCTGATCTGGCTTATACCAGACATTATTGCATGCCTCTACAGCATCAATGAGTGGACTGGTATTGTTTTGACAAGGAGAACAAATGTCTGAACAAATTAAAACACTCATCCAAAGGCTACAATATCAGTTTTACAAATTCACTACTGCAGGAAATAAATAAAATCATCAAAATGAATAAAATCCATTTGAAATTTCTTCAAAATTGACTAAATCCAACTTTTTAAAGATTACTAGATAGTACACACCGAGTTTTTCACTGATTGCTTCTCATAATCTTTTTAGAAGAAAGTCTTCTGCAAAATGCAACTGAGGCCTTAAATGAAATTAAGTGGTTTAAAATCTACAGAGCCCTATCATACTTGCCTGTAACTTCAATGGGGAGAAAAAAATCACTGAAAAAGCCAGTCATTAGAACATTAAATTCATCTGCCCAATACTTGGCTAGGTCATTTAAAAACCATGTTTTCATACATTTTTATTCAAAAAGTGCAACTGGCTGAAGAGCACACACAAAGTAACAGTAACAGCTGTATGGAAATAATCTGAACTAAGCTTCTCATGGAATATATATCTATTATTGGAGAAATGTTTAACAAAGGTTTCTTTCAAATTTACTCTGACACATTAAGAATAATTTCAGACCACAAATATACAAAAATCAGACATCTCACAAAAATTTACCCAACAACTATCACAGTTGTTTCATCTGCTTGGTTACATGTAGATGCTACAAATGGTGATCATTTATTCTAAACAGCAACAGATATTGGAGCTACAAGCAGTCCCTGGATTACAAGAACAACTTCTGTTCTTAAGTCTGTAAGTTGAATTTGTAAGTCAAAACAGTTAGATACAATTCATATCTACCATCAGTTAGTCAAATTAGACCTTAGGTCGTGGTGCTGGGTCAATTTAGTAACCCCCCCCCATTGGTACAAGTAGTCAAATTTTTGTCTTAGTATACATACCTTTCTGTGCATAACAGACATTAAAGAAACACTTCCAGATACACTAAAACAACTTTAACATAACAATACAGTAATACAAATATGAATGCTATAGATGCACAATGTTTTGATATAGTAGCGCCCGTTTGTTGTTACAAACCATTGTATGCAACTTAAATTTCTAATATAATAGGCTTTACGGGGTTGGTTTGTAACTACAGGTTGTACATAAGTCGGACGTTCATAACCTGGGAACTGCCTGTATTCTCAAATGGAAACCAAACACAATTCGGTACTTATGTATTAAACCGAGGACCTGAGCAGAGACCGATTTTGGCACAAATCTAACAACGGCAAGTACACATACAAGAATGAAACGGTTTAATATAAAGATAGAAACATATACTCCCTAAATTACACATAAAAAAGTCAACATGTGCTGCCTATATACTGCCTAAATGACATACAAAAGTCAACATATACTGCCTAAATTACACATACAAATGTCAAACAGTTCAATATAACGAAAATAAAATTTACTGCCTAACAATGCCAAGTATACATACAAAAGTCAAACAGTTCAACATAAAGAAAAGAAACATATACTGAGCCATTAGTCCAGCTATTCTGATGTTGGCCAAACATTAGCAATAGCGGTAAGAATGGCTTCAAACACATTTTCATCTCTTTGTGTCATTCTTCGCCACATGAACTCCACCAAATAAGATTTGATATGATGACGTGCAGTACCACTATGTTTCTTGTTGCGCCATTTTGTAGAACCCTATAACCTTTCTATAGATTGTGGGTGTATCCTGCTGTCAGGGTCAACAAAATTGTATTTGTGATTCGCAGTGAAGTGATATAAACTAGCCTCTTTAAGTTCGTTACATTTATACGGCAGCCGTGAATCCAAATATGTCGTACTGTTTTTTTATATTTTGAACAGCATTCATTAATGTTGAAGGGTTTCGATCAACAACTGGAATTATAAAACATTCATTTGTCTCTCTACAAAGTTCCTCAAAAACTCACTGCTGTGGAAATATTTGTCCTGAGTTGCTCTTTCATTTGGTAAACAAACTTTCATCAATATCCACTATCATATTCGACCCTCCAATTTTTTTCTTATTTCTTTTATCCAAAATTTCAACACAAACTTCTCTCATATAGTTGTTCCAATCAATTACAGTTTTGTCTGACATATCAAGTTGTCTTTTACACCACTCAATAGATGTGAGCTCTTCACACCAACACTAAATAAATGGTAAAGCGGTTACGAAAGGTATACGAGATCCTTCGAACCAATTTCCAACACATACCTACTTTGCTCTTACAACTTTTTTACATTGCACAGCCAAGATTCAAATGAAAAGTATAATTTCATATTTTGGCTATTCTTACATACACACTGTCTTGGCAATATTCCTATACTCTGAAAAAAACTCACTACCTCTTCCTAAGTGTTAGCAGATCCCAAATTTTCATCATATTTCCACAAAATGGCAAAGGCTTACTTAATTAAACAGCATCAGCAATTAACAATAGAAGCACACAGAATGCGAAACAAACTAAGAACGAGAAATAAAGAATCGAATGATATATAAAATGAAGTTCTCATGTGACGCCAAGAGTCCATAACGAAGTTCGGAACAATGATCACTGCGCCAAAATTGGTCTCTGCTGAGGTCCTTGTTTTAATACGTAAGTACCCACAATTCAATGTCACTAATTACTTTCTTCTTTCAGGAATAACATTTTGAAAATCTAATGGCATACATGATTATATTTAATTATGAAGTGAATCTGGGCATGACTCAGTGTGATATTTGTCTGCTGTGCTCCTCTAAGGGTGACCAGATGACTTTTTGGAATGAAAAGACATTTTCATTTAAAATGGAGGACATTTTGAGAAAAAGGACACAATAAATTTGTAAAAAAATTAATATGAATGCACATACTCTGTATTTAATTAATACAGACAATTGATGTGGATTAGGAACATCAAACAGAAGTCATCGCTCTTTCCACATTTATAAGTGAGTCACAGAAAAATTCTCATCGGCCGCCACCTGAAATCGAACTCAGGGTCTTCTAGTTTCGTGCCGGACATGCTACCACTGCACCAAAGCGGCCTCGAATTCCTCCAGACTCACATTGTCTGTATTAATTATTCATTTGCCTCCTACTTATTTGTTCAGTTGCTGCTTACCATCTTTGGTGAATCCCCAGCATTGTGCAGGGCTCAAAGAAGCAACCTGCCAAGTGGCTTGGCAGTTAGTCACATGCGAGTCTGGAGAAATTCGAGGCCACTGTGGTGCAGTGATAGCATGTCCGGCACGTAACTGGAAGACCCTGAGTTCGATTCCACGTGGCGGCCGATGATAATTTTTTCATGACTCACTTATAAAAGTGGAAAGAGTGCAATGACTTCTGTTTAATATCTGTATTTAAATTTTACAGTTTGAGAGTTTATAAATGTAAAACTTTTAAAAAAGAAAGATTTTAGTCTGCTGGACATTTTGACTTATATTTTTTCACTGGAAGGAATTTTCTTCAGTAGACCGGGTTTCTTTAACAAATATTTATGAAATTCAGAGCATGACATATCTTTCAAATTGTATTTAACTACAGGGTGATTCACTCCGGACTGAACACATAATATGTCGAATATATGAGATGGGGAATATACGATGAGCGTAAAGCATGAACGGAGCGGTTCTTTATTCCCCGATGGAGTCAACATGCATTACCTGTAAATAAAATGTCTCCCCAGCAGCTGGGTGGCACCGCAATAATGCACCATCTATCTAGTAGTGGTGGGGGAATAGCATGTCGCCACAGACTGTTTAAGCAAGGAGGCTAAATGAAGATGGTGTACTCAATTGAAGAGCATGTGTTCATTGTGCGTCAGTACTGAGTAACTGGTTCCTTCAAACAATGTCAGAAGGAGTTTCTGAAGAAATTTGGTGGGTGGTTAGCAACCATTTAGAAATTGGCAAAGAAGCTGGAGGAACGGGAAGCTTGGTGAATACCGACCGATACTAGGAAATCTTTAATGAGTTCGTGAGCCAGTTGGATACTTACAGATGGTTACTTTTAAGTGGATGGTGCGCCGTGCCACACTTCCAATAAGAGCATGGCAGAAATTTGTAGCTTTTTCCAGGACAGGATTATCTCCAAAGACCTGTGGCTGCCTAGGTCTCCTGACCTGACACCCCCAGATTTCTTTCTCTAGGGACTTTTAAAAAGCAAGGTTTATGCCAACAAGCCAAGATCGATTGAGAAACTGAAAGACATCACACGTGAAATTAATGCAGTTAACATCACTATGCTACATCGGACATTTGCCAATATGAAGCGTTGGGTGAATATGTGCCTGGATGTTGGTAGTGGGCACTTCCAGCATCTTCTATTCATGAGACATTTCTTTTTGTCATGGATGAAGGTATGTTTTACATTAATTTCATTCAAATGTGCCTTTGCAATAGTGAGTTATTTAAAAAAATAAGTGTTCAGTCCCGAGTGAATCACCCTGTAGCAGTACACCCTTCACTGATTAAGAAACAGATTATAAACAGAGAAACTCTCAGCAACAACCCACAAAAAAAGCAGTATGAGCTCACTGTTTAGAAAGACTACACCACACTGCACCTAGTCCAGTATGACAGACTAATGCCAGGTTTTCTGTGTGCTGTTGACTCACTGCAGCAGACAGCTACAGGGATAAATTCACTGGGAGATGGGGGGGGGGGACAACCCAGAATCCAGAAATAAATTAATATATTTTAGTGGTGTCTTGATAATATATGATTACAATAGAAAAATTTGATCACAATGTATTTGAATTATTCCTTATTGAATAAAGCCAGACTTTGGGCTATTTCCCTTAATGCCAGTGTGATGATGCGAACAGCCATCGAAAAAGAAAAAAGAAAGAGAGCAAGGGAGGGAGAGAACTATGTGTCCTGAGTGTAAGCCCCCAACACAGGAGGTTATGTTTTCTGCGGACATGTGCAAACAAAGGGTGAACTGAAATGAAGAAGCGATATCTAAGAACAGGGGAGTGGTTTTCTTGGAAGGACACTGGCAAACGAATGTTACTTGCGCGTCCGGGCAGTTGCTCCTCTCTCTTTTAACAAAACAGAGAAAGCAGTATGCAGTAATTGTAAATGTTTTCTGTTTATGTGTTGTACCGTCTTTTTGTGTGTGCTCGTCTGGTATTATGAAAAACCATTTATTTTAACCCTGCATTTTTAATTCAAACAATACTTATGTTAATTTGCACCGACCTGCGATGATGAGGAATGACTGGTCATAACAAGTGCCTAATATGTTGGCCAACACTACCACAAAGGATAACATGTGAGTGGAATCAAAACCACCACATGTAGTAAAACGTTTCAAACAACCAGGAGATTCACCCCCACAACCAACTATAACGAAATTAACACAGCCAGAAAGATAAAGAGGACATGGTAAGAAAGGAGGACATGTCCTCCAAAAGGCAGACATCTGGTCACTCTGTGCTCCTCCTTTGGCTCTGGCACTCTTCTGCACTTGGTGCTACAGACCCAAAATAATGGATTATATATTTTGCAAGATGCTGTGTATAAGAGGTTATGGATAAAAATCCATCTGAGAACTGCAGTTATGTGAAATCACATAAAGCCAATAATTCTGAAAAAAAAAAACTGAACCAGAGAAATAAAACTAAAAAAACAGTTTACTCACTGTTTATATGCAAACATTTTTTTAAGTTTAAAGCAATGATGATTACACGAATCTTAAAATATTTTATTGAATTTCACGAAAAATGCCGCTGCAAATTTTTTTTACCATCTAAATTTATTTTTTTGGGAGGCCAAACTTCTGTGAATTTTTATGGACAGCGTAAAGTTTACGAGCTGCTAGCAAATAGGTTTGCTAGTAAAAATTTACAAAAAAAAATTTGAAGTCACTTTTCAAGTCCAAAATGCACAAAAGGATAGTCGGTAAATAACACCTGTCCACGCCCTTAATTTTACTTCAGAGCATTATTGGAGTTAAAAGAACCTCTTGGCAGAAACATCAGTCAAAAGGTACAAATGAAGGACAGTTAATATTAACGAATTTTTTCTACACTAGAACCAACACTTTATTTCTTCTCGTAAATAACAGTAAAATATTTTTTGCTTTAAATTACGTTACGCTCTTACCACCATACTGCTTTCCCTCCGTATTCAGATCAATACCAAAAAATTTGGAATGAAGGAATTTTTCGTCCATGAAACACCTAGCTGCTGTGCCAAAGTTCATAAATGCTAAAAACGCTACCCAACCGCGTAGGGTAAATACAACCCAATGGGTCATGTTACTTTTACTTCACTAAAATCTCAAATAAAAACAATCAAGTAGGACCAGTTGTATGAATTTCAACCGTCACGTGCATTAACATGATACATAACATCAATTGGCTTTGGGTACATCAACAACTCTTGTGTTGTTTACATGTTGTACGATACGATATGTTTTGATTCGATGAAACACATAGTCTTCGCGTTTGGCCCATGGTTTGGCTGCTTCATGGGCTGCTTTTGACTAGCGTCTCGCGACAGCGATATCCACATGTATCAAGTTATCTCACTGGCAGCAATAAAACTGGCACCCACCAATTGGCGACCGGCACTGAAACAGCACTTGTAGTTCGTATACGTCGTCGAAGTCGTGACACAGGTTGTTTACATCTTAGTTAACATTAGTTTCTTCATTGGCGGCTGTCGGCACAAATCGAACAATTTAACCTGTTTGCAGTATACATCCAAATATAAAAATGGCTATTCTTCCACAAACGGGCGCGTTCCTCATTTCTCACAGCTAAGACAGCGGAACGCTAGAACAGCTCCGCGAGCAATCTACTGTTTTCGATCTGGCAATTAATCTGTTGTTGTTTACATTCGAATGCAAACATTATGGGGGATTATCTTTGCATTCTGTTCTTATTTTTTTATAACGTTGGTTTCATCAAAAAAAGATAAAAAATATTTCGTGTACTAAATGAAAACTATAACTGAGATGTTGAAAAAGAACTAAAAAAAAATGAACGATCTTATCGCTATATACGTTGGGAAACTAATAAAAAATTATACTTTCGTATTTATAGTAAGTATGTTAATTCGTACTGAGAAATATATAGCAAAAGACAATTAAAGAAGAAAAGCAGCGATATTTATTGCCATTCGTGATTCCTTATTATTTCAAGGGTGGGTAGCAAACCATATTTTCACACCATGATATGCATGTTTTTCTATCTCTTACGATGCCGCCCCGGTGGCACAGTGGTCTAAGCGATGGCCTCTGATCATTCGTCCGTAAGGGGTCCGGGTTCGAATCCTGGTGAGGCATGGATGTTGTGTTTGTCTTACGGCACTGGCTCTCTCCCTTCCCTGGAACCAGTGACCCTAAATTAGGGACGGGCGACTGCTTATAGCCCATTGAGTTGCTCACGGTGGTCGTTAAACCTCCAATCAAAAAAAAAAAAAATCTCGTACGACATCGTTAACGAGACTATACAAATTCCATTGAGACATTATAAAATAGAACAGACCAATTCAACGACAACTTCATGGAATTTTAATACTATCGAAGGGTAATATGGACGGACAATATTTACTGAGCGTTGCCAGATCAAAAACAGTAGATTGCTCGCGGAGCTGTTCTAGCGTTCCGCTGTAAACAACAAGTGCCGTTTCAGTGCCGGTCGCCAATTGGTGGGTGCCGGTTTTATTGCTGCCAATGAGATAACTCGATACATGTGGATATCGCTGTCGCGAGACGCTAGTCTGCTTTTGTGGTGAAGACTAGCGTCTAATTGTACAATAACATGCCACCAAAACATTATCTCATTGGAAGAAGTATGTCCTAAACTCTCCAATAGGTATCGTCCTCTAGAATAAGATACTAATCGCTAAGGTTTTGCATTGAATCCAGTACTGCTAATGTTTACGATCGAATCCCTCGTATTTCCTGAGCAATTCAATGGGCTATGAGCAGTCGTCTGTCCCTAATTTAGATTCATAGTTATCAGAGAAGGGAGAGAGATAATGCCGTTAGACAAACAACATTAATGTCTCACCGGGATTCTAACCCGGACCCAACACGGGCGAATGGTCAGAAGCTATCAACTAGAATATTTAGACACCGGGATGGCTAGAAAATTCATTGAAAACAGTTATAACAAACCGGCGCCGATATATTTTTTTTTTTTGATTGGAGGTTTAACGACCACCGTGAGCAACTCAATGGGCTATAAGCAGTCGCCCGTCCCTAATTTAGGGTCACTGGTTCCAGGGAAGGGGGAGAGCCAGTGCCGTAAGACAAGCACAACATCCATCCATCACGGGGATTCGAACCCGGACCCCTTTCGGACGAATGATCAGAGGCCATCGCTTAGACCACTGCGCAACCGGGGCGGCCCGGCGCCGATATGCATGTACATTGACATCAGGTTGGCTGAAAGACCTTGAAGGAAAATAGACTAGCAAATACCTAGCTACTTCCGTCAGTGTTTGAAAACCGGATGTTCCGCCATTAGTGAGGACGAAAAGAGGTTCATGAGGGTTTTTTTTATTGGAATTTTTTTTTGATTGGAGGTTTAACGACCACCGTGAGCAACTCAATGGGCTATAAGCAGTCGCCCGTCCCTAATGTAAGGTCACTGGTTCCAGGGAAGGGAGAGAGCCAGTGCCGTAAGACAAACACAACATCCATGCCTCACCAGGATTCGAACCCGGACCCCTTACGGACGAATGATCAGAGGCCAGTGCCTTAGACCACTGCGCCACCGCGGCGGCATTATTGGAATTTTAACGACCACCGTAAGTAACTCACTGAGCAATAAGCAGTCGCGCGTCCCTAACTTAGGGTCACTGGTTCCAGGGAAGGGAAAGAGCCAGTGCCATAAGAAAAACACAAAAGCCATGCCTCATAGGGATTTGAACCCGGAACCATCTCGGACGAACGGTCAGAAGCCATACTGAGCCACCGTGGCGGCATTCATGAGTATACGCCGGTTGCGTGCGCACTGCAAATCGTGCTTTGAATAGTTGTTATAAATCGTAAAGTTTTGTAACTAATGATTTGGAATTCTGTTAAAGAGTTAAACTTGATTTGTGTTGTAAAATGTGTGCACTGTCGCTATTTACGTAACTTAACTTCATTTAAGAACGTCAGCACTCTTAAGACAGTCCTCCCTGCAGGGGTTTTGAGCTAACTTAGGCCAGGCAAAGAGATAGTTGCAGGTTGGACCGTCGCAGCCCCCCAACCCAAGCACCTCGGATCCCTCTTACGGACTTCAAATTTCTCGAGGAAAGGGCATACCACAAGTAGACACAACATAAAGCATGGAAATTGCGAACAAATAATTTACCTTGAACACCTTGTTTCCGCTCTTAGAAACCTGCGGGGTGAATTCACCCCACCCTCCTGAAAACTCCTAGTCGTGTATAGAATCATTATATAAAGCATGGTACCAATGTTTACAGCTCTACGTCCATTTTAACATTGGAGGAGGGGAGCCCCTAAAGCTCGGGGACCTCACGAACACTTCAGGGGGGACATCCTGGATACACTGACCGACTCTAGCTGTCCAGAATATGAAATTATGGAAGTTGGGGGTAGAGCTCTCCCAACCCAAGCATCTTGGATCCATCTTTCAGATTGTACTAAGTGTCTAGGGGGAAGGGCGTACCCACAACTTCATCTTGTATTGAGTCTACCAATCAACACAACATGAAGCATGGTAATTACGAGCAAATAACGTAGTTTGAATACCTTATCTCCGCTCTTAGAAACCTGTGGGAGGAGTGAATTCACCCAACGTCCTGAAAATTCGTGGTCGAGTACAGAATCATTTTATAAAGTACGGTACCAATGTGTTTTCTGTTGGACTTGCGATTATGGCTCTCTCTATTTACTTGAACCAGAGGCTCCGAATTAAGGTTGGATGACTCTTTTAAACTTCAGATGACCACGACAGGAGGCGTTTATCTCTCTCCTTCAGACCATCGAAATGGTACCACACTTGACGAACTCTAGCCGTCCAAAACACAGAATTACGGAATTGTGGATAGAACCCCTCACCCCAAGCACCTCAGGTCCTCTACTAGACACAACAGTAAACACGAAAAATGCGGACAAATCACTTTCGTTAGGCTTATACAAATCTCCGTCCTGCTATCCCCGAGGGGCCCGAAGACACCGAGATCCCCCGAGGTGCCATTGACCTGCAGAACAATGTAAGATACACTAAGAATAAATCAACGCAGTGTACAAGAATTAAATTTAATACTGCAAAAGCAACCGAGGGGCAGGGCCACTACCCTCCTGAACTACTGGATCTCTCAAAAAGGGTTCACCGAGGCCCCGAGAAGGAGAAGACATGTCACATGGAACATGACAGACCCACAAGTTATACAACATTCAAAATCGTAACCGCAGCCCACTCCCAACCATCCTCCCGAAGGACATGTTTAGGTTGGAGAGTTCAAAGACCTCTTAAAAACTCTAAAGTATTTCACTGAGGGGGTCGAAATTCGACGAATTTGTCCACGACAAATTAAGTAATCGACGCATTTGCTCGCGACGGATTTAGCCTGCGATGAATTGGAAACTTCGACGAATTGACGCGCAACGAATTTGCACTCGACGAACTGAGTCGGCAACGAATTGACGCGCGACGAACTGGGCACGACGAATTGACGTATAACCTGGATGAAGCTTGGGTGGTGTGTTGTCATTGCGACCATGGCTCTCTCTATTTACTTGAACCAGAAGCTCCAAATTAGGGTTGGATGTCTCTTTTAAACTTTAGATGACCACGACAGGCGTTTACCTCTCTCCTTCATACCATCGAAATGGTGTAAGCTTAACAATGAAAATTAACATTTTTTAGTAAGTTATATCATGGAACAGAGTACTGGTTTTTTCACAGTAATGCTTCTCTTTTAAGTTTTCGATTATGTTTTTTATGATGTAAAATACATATACTTATGTAATTAAAAATAAGGAATTAAGTATATATTCCACGAGAATTTGCCTACAAATATCAGAGCATTACACTTTGAAGCTTATCTCACTGGTTTACAACACGCTGTGAAGGAATTTGTATAAGACAAAAAACTGTGTAAGACTTAATTTTTTTCCAGTGCCACGTGATTCTGCTTTAGACAGATTTCATAGCATATCGAGGCTGTAGCTATGATCGGTATAACATATGAGTATTTATCAAAAAAATTGAGCGTCTGACTGATCCATGAGATAGACGAATACAGTTCAACTTATAATGGCTGCTATAGCACTTTTGAGAAGTTCCATCTGGGTTCAGTTGTGGAGCTAAGGAATAGAGTTCGATTACAGTTGAGCGATGTTGACTTGCAGGATGTCTTTGGAGCACTTCTCTTGTAGCAGAAAGGGAACGCTGTTCGATATCACAAAACACAAATCAAGGATGGGAAAGCAATCTCTATCCACCTGTTTTAGTGAATTGTGTTTCTCTCATTTGTACTAAAACATGGTAAAAATATCTGATCCCCCCCAGGTTTCCAGTAGTTCCCCATTCTTGTCATTTGTAGTGTATTCGTGCAGAGATAGCGGCAGTTAATGTCTCCAGCACAGATGACTGGTTGCATATACACTGAGTGAGTCTTCCCATATCATCTTAAGTTAGGTTTGCATAAATTTACAGTGTAAATGTTTCCCACTTACTTTAAGTGTAAAAAATTGTTTTTGAAATTGCTCCAACTATTTTTGCCTTCTTCGTAGTGCTTCTGTCGTAGATCCAAAACTGTTGGTGCATATTCGTAGTGCTTCTGTCACAGATCTAAAACTATTGGTGCTGTAAGTTATAATGACTGTGTAACCAGAGGTGTGGTGTGAAATGTCGACGGTCAAAATGTCGATACCAAAATGTCGACAAGGTCAAGCTGTCGACAATCAATATGTCGACAGTCAAAATGTCGGCACAGTCATAATGTCGACAAGGTCAAACTGTTGACAGTCAAAATGTCGACAGAGTCTAAATATTGCTTTTTTTGTTAATTAGAATGAAGCTGTCGTAATTCGTTACTCCTTAAACGGAAAAACAGATAAGGTACACGCTCTCCCACCCCACCTCCCCCATTTAAAGTCAATCCTATCGAAGGATCATCACGATCCCCTTTTGTGGGCTGGTATTAATTACCCTGTGAATCCTCATTGTTGGTCTCTGCCAGACGTCTTGATACTTGGTAGCGGAAAATATTCGCCTACTTCTAAATATGTCAGTGGAATTAGCTAATGAGTGTCCTTGAAACTTGTTGTACTTGCACTTTACTTAATTCCTGGTCTATTGAATAACCCAGCGCTTTCCCTCTCAATGTGGAACACATACAATATAACATTTCGTGAAGAACTGCAAACGACAGGTTCTCAGTATTTCTCCCCATATATTTTGATCTCCCCTATATTCTTCCCCAATGTAGGTACGTGTTTCAGTTCTACCATTTTGGTTGTAAAATCAGGAGTGGAACTAAGATATAAATTTTCGTGAATATCTGTTGTATCAAAGAAACCCTGTTATGTGTAAAATTTCCTGATGATCAGTTGAATGACAGTGGCATGCCGAAACTAATTGGTTCTTTCATACGTAAGAAATGCATCTAAAACCTGAAGTAAATTTAAATTAAAACGAAAGGCAAATATTAAAAAAAAATGTAAGGAAGTAGGTATTGTGACTGTCAACAGTTTTATCTTTTACCGCTATTGGCATCAAGGAGGTTAGAATAATACAGGGTCTTCTACAATAGTTACGCGCCGGTTTTATTCTAACCTCGTTGGTTGACATTCTGATTGCCGACATTTTGACTGTCGACATTATGACTCTGTCGATAGTTTGACCGTCGATCTTGATACCGCCACCGGTAACCAGGCGTGGAGCCTTTTTAATGGGGTACGCGTCTCTAGTACTACGACTAAATCAATGTTGCTGCCAAGAAAATACTTTGCTAAGTGTTCACGTTCTCCTCAGGATATGCTTTTTCACATTAATTTGCAAAACAATAACTAAAAGCGAGTATTTTTTTATTAGCGGGCTTTGAAACATCCACTTAATATAGAAATAACTGGAATACTTGGCTTTTGTGCGATATTTTCCTTTTGGAGTTTTCGAAAGTCTCTGTTGCCTTGTTTTTGATTTCTAGAACATTCGATAGTTCGCCCACCAATATCAGAGATAATTTAGCGTTATTCAGCGTGAAAAACATTGTGTCACTACTAGCAGGCAAGACCACTTAGACAACTGATTGTCAGTAATTTCTTTTCGGAACGAAATCCCACTGATATCAAAATGATAAGCCCAGATTCTTAGACAGAAATCATCGCCCTTTCCACGTTTATGAGTGAGTCACGGGAAAGTTCTCATCGGCCGCCACCTTGAATTGAACCCAGGTCTTCCAGTTACGCGCCGGACATGCTACCACTACACACACAGCGGCCTCGAATTCTCCACACTCACATACGACTAACTGCCAAATCTCATGGCAGGCTGCTTCTTGAAACCTCGCACAATGCAGGGGATTCACCAAAGATGGAAAGCAGCAACTGAACAAATAACAAGCAGGCGAATGAATATTTAATATACACAATTGACGTGGACTAGGAACATTAAACAGAAGTCATTGCTCTTTCCACGTTTATAAGTGAGTCATGGAAAAATTCATATCGGCCACACCGGTAATGTAATGGTGCAGTGGTAGCATGTCCGGCGCGTAACTGGAAGAACTGGGTTCGATTCCCGGTGGCGGCCGATGAGAATTTTTCCGTGACTCACTTATAAACGTGAAAATAGCGATGACTTCTGTTTGATGTTCCTAGTCCACGTCAATTGTGTGTATTAATTATTCATTCGCCTCCCAGATTCTTAGATCTGACAAAGAAAATCATCTTGGACCACACAGTGAATTTAACCATTTTCTTCTTAGATTCAACGATTCATAAAATCACAGTACATGAATTGCATGAATTCACTGCTTAGCAGGAATTACAATGACTTCACAATTCAAAGACGGTTTAGTTTCCCGGTGCCCAATTGATACGAGACACGGACTTCGGGCTAATCATCCAAGATGGTCTCTGGTTCAAGTCCATGATAAGGAGCGGCCTTGTGTCTATTGTAAGGCGCCGATTCAGCTCCATCTGTGGAAAGAGTACCCATAGCTTACGAACAGGAGACTCCTTATAGATTTAGACGCACATAAAGTTCGTTCAATCCCGGGTAGAAAAAAAAAAAAAAGAAAACTTTTGGAAAGTGGGTAATCACTGAGTTTTCCTGACATCACAACGAATTAATGATGAATTAAATCATGGCCAATCAATGGCATAAGAAATTATGGCGACAAATTGTGATGACAAGCATTGTGCGGCCAGGCCTTTTGTATATGGACATACATGGTTGTAGGTCACATCGATATCTTTAAAACAGAAAATGTTTTCCCTTTATCTCATCCTAATTGGTGTTCGTATTTTTCTTGACCTACATCGTCTCTTTGCTATTCAATGACTCCTTCTAGTGAGGGAGCTTTATCTTCCTTTTAAATTTCATCTTTTACAGACACAAAGCTCTTTTTGAGGTAAAGCTATATATATCTGAACATATACCACTTAATGAAAACTTAAACAAGAAAGATGACACCGAATTTTTGGGTGTAATGAGCACGTCTTTTGAATCCATTCTGAAGCAAATTAAATTTATCAAAGCTATTCTAAGTCAATGGAACCGGGATGGAAAACAGTAGCATCTGACCGAAGAAAGAAGTTTTTCAATCGGGTTTTTAATCCGGCAGATATTGCTGTAAACAGAATGGTGAACGTGCGCCCTCTGGTTGCAGACTTATGAGTTAAGAAAAATTTGAATTTATATGAAAAACATTTCAAAGAGGAAACGCTCTCCAACAAAGAAAGAATTTTTCAAATCAGACTCTTCGAAGCAGAGATAAGGACAAATATAAGATATGCATCTACGCCCCCTAGAGGGGAAACCCTGCATTATTTTAACAAGAAAGTATTCTCAAAGAGTTTTTCAATGTGAGCGGTATCGGTCCAAGAAAAAAACAATTTTAGTCGAGTTTTCAGGAACGCAGATTTTGCTGCAAATACAGCAGAAGAAGAAATTAAAACTTATGCCCCCTGGTGGCTAAATCATTCTTTAACAAATGTTAGAAATATATGAAAAACATTTTCCATCAGGAGCTGTATGCGATACAGGAAGAATTTTTCAAATCGGAGTTTTAGCAGCAGAAATACCGGGGAAAACCCAATTAACCTTTGCGCCCCCTAGCGGAAAGTTTAGTATTTACTTGAAAATTTTGAATTTATATGAAAAAAATTTCGCATCGGAAACACTATCCAACAAAGAAGGAATTTTTCAAATTCGACTACTAGAACTAGAGATATTGACAAAAATAAGATACCTATCTACGCGTCCTGGGGTAAAAACCATGCATTATTTTAAGAAGAAAATATTCCTAAAAGGTTTGTCGACGTGAGTAGTATCGGCCCACAAACAAATTTTTTTCAATCGAGATTTTGAAGCTCACATTTTGCTGCAAATACATCAAAAGCGGAAATTAGGTCTTACTGGCCAAACCATTTTTACCAAAAATTATAAATTATATGCAAAGGATTTCCCATCAGGAGCTGTATCCGGTGCAGAAAGAATTTTTCAAATCGGAGTTTTGGAAACAGAGATATCACAAACGCAATTTATCTTTACGCCCCCTTAGCTGAAAGATTATGAATTACTTGAAAAATTTGAAAATAAATGGAAAACATGTCACACCGGAAGTTTTATCCAATTAAGAAATAATTTTTCAAATCGGACCCTTAGAAGAAGAGATATTGACAAAAATAAGATATGCATCTACGCCCCCTGGCGGAGAAACCATGCAATATTTTAAAAAGAAAATATTCCGAAAAGGTTTGCCGACGTGAGTAGTATCCGCCTACGGAAGAATTTTTTCAATCGAGATTTTAGAAGCTCTGTTTTGATGGCAAATACATCAGAAGCAAAAATTAACGCTTATGTCCCCTGGTGGCCAAAAAGTATTCTTTACCAAAAATTAGAAAATATATTCAAAAGAGTTTCTATCAGGAGCTGCATCCGCTGAAGAATTTTTTTTTCAAATCGGAGTTTTAAAAGAAGTGATAGGGGGGATCTATTTGTAACTTGAAAAAGTAACTATACCTAAAATACTCTTCGACATAAATGGAATCGAAGATAAAATAATTTTTTCAATCGGATGCTTAGAAGCAAGTATGGGGAATAAAATGTAATTTGAATTCGACATCATCAGCATTTACGAAATCTAGCGGCGAAATTGTACATCGTAAAAAAAAAAAAAAAACGAAATAAAGGATCATCATTCGTACATTTCAAGCTTCCCAATGCAAAAAGAATTTTTCAAATCGGACTAATAGTTGCAGAGATATGGTGTCTACAAACGGACGGACAAATTGATAACATAAACACGATCTATTTTTACAAAAGACGTGCTAAGAACAACAACAACCTAACGTTTTGCATTTTTTTTTTTTTTGAGTTCTGTAAATATTTCTCCATCGCACAAATGACGTCTATGTTATTTCCCGCATCAAACCAGTGATTGTTCAAGAGGAATCTTACGAACATTTTTGTATGTCTTACCACAACTACGAAAGTGCTATCGTATACTGCAAGGCATTTCTTTTGCGTGTCGAACCGGAATGGTGTCAATTGGTGCAATTACTTTACATATTAGTTATATGAGTTTGATGCGGTCCGCTGTTCATGATGTCAAAAGATTTGTACAGGACATTGTCATAATATAAGAAGAGTATAACACAAAAACGTGTATCTATGAAAAGGCTTATCAGCAACCTTACCCTTCGAAATTGGGTTACCCTCCCTCTCGTTTTGCCTTTAAGAACTTTCCAGTCATTCTAACAAGTTTTTTTCTCGACACAACCTATACCAGAAATATTTATATATATACATATATTAACTATCGCACGTGAGCTGATACTGAATACAATAATCATATCGTATCATATCGTACTTCGCGCAGTTTTGAAATTTACCGCACTCATTCTGTTATTACCTCTCAAGCTTTTCAAATAAAATAAAATCGATGCTAGCGTAGAAAAATTTGTCCGAATCAGCTGACCAGAATAACTTCCTTGTCTTAACTACCTTTGGACAGGTAAGTCAAATAAATGAACTAAGTTAATCAGGCATGAGATGAGAGTAACACGATTTTTTGTCAGTTACTTGAAAATCCATCCAGGAACCACATGCACACACAGCTTTCGAGATAAACATGTATTTCCTTCAGTATCCACACGTGGCCTATTTAGCTCTGTTACTTAGTAACTCTGGATTAAAGTTATTTTTTGTTTCGGAGTTTAACAACTCTCATGAACGTCTAAGGCTAGAAGGAAGCTCTCTAATTTAGGGCTATTAGTTCCAGGAATAAGAGAGAGACATACCTTAAAGACAAATCTAACATCCCTATATTACAAGGGATTTGAATTGCTACCTAGGTGCGCAAGAAGCCAGAACGGGCATCGTATCGCTGGGAGACGCATTCACGTCGGTAGATGCAAAAATGAATTTTTAAACTAGAGTATTTCGATAAGTAAAGTTTTAAAACATCTGAGTGCTCCAATTTTTTTTTGAAATTTTTTTTCAGGTTTAACGACGACCATGTGTAACTCCGAGGGCTATAAGCAGTCTCCCTTACTAATTTAGGGCCACTGGTTTCAGGAAAGGAATTGTGCCAGCGACATAATGCAAATACATGCCTCATATGGAACTCGAACGCAGGCCCGGCTCAAACGGATAATTAAAATCCTGCGCTGGGGATTTCATCAGAAGACAGTAGCGGCTCGTATTGATTGAGATGCTGGGGCTATATGCATTTGTAGATATCACTTTCAAAGTAAATTTGTTGAGTGTCTCTTAGTGGTATAAGAAAGATGATGGGGCAAGTGTTACCCCGAAAGTGCTATTGGAGGTTTTAATTTGTAAATAGATTTCATCTTTTAATTAAACATCGTACATAGACGGTGCTATTTGTTTTGTATAAGAAAGCTATTCAAAGCAGAAATAGTGTTTCCGGTGTACATAGAAGTGTTTCAATCATTCTATGTTGGATAGCACTGAACAAACACAATCCTGACTTTAAAAGTATGAACATTATAGTACTAAATTTTGTATACAGCACACCATTTAATTTTTTAATCCACTTTCATCACTCGAGTTGATTCTTTGGACTTATTTCCAATTCAAAACACCTTCACTTTTCATTTAGAAGCAGTAAACACCCTTTATTGCGCAAAACAATAAAAATTAATATACAAAAGTTTTTCTTTTTGTGCGGAACGTGTTCGTTAGACATTCTTTATGTAGTAATCGGAAAAAGATACACTACTGTTTGTAAAAATCGCAACACCGTGAAGGACTGCAGGTATTACCTTGAAACTTACAGGATACGTACAACAGATTGGGGCATGCGAATGATTAAAATGTCAGTGTAAACGCGCATGAGTCTTCTGAACTGTCCGGTTTTGGGTATAAAGAGATGACCCAAACGAGATGTTGCAATCAAAGCCGCGGGTGGCCTAGTGGTCAACGTTCGTGACTGCCACGGAACATACCTCGGGTTCGATCCCAGGTAGGTAAGAACGCTCCAACCACTAAATATCCGCCATGCGTCGGATGGGCACGCTAAGCCGTTGGACCCCAAGTACTGCCCCCCTGTAATGAATAAGGGCGTATTCCTCCCCCTTTCTATCTCTCTTCCGCGTCACTTTCCTATCGAGCACTCTAGCCCAAATCTCCTAGCTTGCTATTTCTAAGGGTTGTTTAAGACCTGGGGCTAGACACTCCCTTCCTAAAATCCTCTACATCTGATCTGATGCTGCAATGAGTGAAGAGCCGACATCGAGTCGAAAGGGTGGGGTCTTGTGTCTCACTATGCCCGTCGCTGAAGAAAGTCGCATTATGAGTACATGACAGACTTTGAGCGAGGAAGGATGAATGTTGGGATGAGAGAAGCTGAGATTTCTTACCGTGATATTGCCATTGATATGGAACGAAACGTCTGTACAGTGATGCAAATGTGACGTCACTGGACAGATGAGGCTCGGACGCACAGAAATTCAGGAAATGGACCGTAAAAGAAGCCAGGACTTTACGGGATGACAGACACATCTACCATATGGCAGTGACCGATCGCACAGTGACATTCACGGTGTTAGTGCAGTAATGGAGCATTGTCACAGATCGGGCTTTGTCATCGAGCACCATTCGACGCCGTCTGCTTAACAGAGTACTGCTACCTACCAGCCAATCGCTGCGCATTCCTTTGACCTTCAACGACAGACGTCTCAGGCTGCAATGGGTTATCGAACAGAGACATTGTCGTGCTGATTGTCAATAGGTCGTGTTTTCTGATGAATCATGATTCAACTTGATGCACCATGATAGTCGCGTACGTGTCCAGCACTTTGCAGCGTCATGCTGGCCCAAAGCCAAGTATCATGGATTGTATCTTCATTGGGTTCAATTCACGATCTCACCTGATACAAAATGAGGGAACTCTCAACAGCCAGCGATACATCATGTACGTTTCAGAGGCGCAGGTGATACGCTTCCTACAGAGTTGGCCTGGTGCTATATTCCAGCAGGACAATGCTCGGCCACATGTTGTTCGAAATGTCTATGACCTTTTCCGTTATGGCAGATACCGTTTCTTCCCTGGCCTACACGTTCTCCGGATATGTCTCCGATCGAACATGTCCAATGGTAGCTAAGCTACTAGCACATCAAGTGCCTCCGCCGGTCCCCACAAATGAAATCTGGTCTCGCATGGAAGCAACTTGGCAGACTATTCCCTAGGAGGATGTCAAAAAACCCTACCATTCAATGCCGCGTCATGTAGAAGCTGTTATTGCTCGAGGCTTCACAGGATACTGTGTTTTTGAAGTGAAAAATCTTATATAGCTTTACAAATGTAATCAGTCTAAGCGCTAGCTTCTGGTCATTCGTCCGAGATGGCTCTGGGTTCGGTTCCCGGTGAGGCATGGATGTTCTGTTTGTCTTACAACCAGGGCGGTGGAAAGTGAGCTCGAGCCCCAGTGCAATAAAATCTCCTCCCCCCCACGTCGGCTCCTCCACTAACCACATAATCCATATTTCCGTTTCCTCACCTACCTCCCACCCACCATTCCCCTAATTCCTGACCGGTTGCAACTCTTCAATCTTTTTTTTTTTTTGCGGTGGATAATTTTTCATATTCTCCTCTCCGCACATCAGGGATACGTCGTTGCAAAATATATCACTGATGTGCGGAGGGAGATGATTTACAGTGATACGTCGTTGCAAAACATATCCCTGATGTGTGAATTACAAAAAAATTTACTTTAGAAACGGGCTCTAGGCCCTCTTAGGGGCCTGGCCACGGTGCCGTAGCACCGCCTCCCGCCTCTCGTCAAGCCTGCTTACGACGCTGGCTCTTTCCCTTCCCTGGAACTAGTGGCCCTATATTAGGGATGGGCGACTGCTCATAGCCCATTGAGTTGCTCACGGTGGTCGTTAAACCTCCAATGAAAATAAAAAATGTAATCAATTATCTCCTGGAACATGAGGAAATCTGTTGCAGTTTTCGCAAATAGTAATGTATGTCACCATTTCTGTGTTTTTTATACGTCTCTGATTTAATAGTATCGCAAAAGAAATCGCAATGTGGGATTTTCACGAAACTCAGAAATCAAGCATAGCAATTTTTAGCTTGGGATAGACCCAGATTTTATCTTGCAAATTGGGCAGAACCTCGTCACTCAAGAAAGGAAGTAAAGTCACCCCATGTAGGTAACTCGGAGAATAAGAGACTATAAACGGAGTAGTGTACTAATTGGTTTCAGAGAAGCTCGTGACTCTTACATCCACCAATGAAAGAAGTTTTGAAATGAAGTGTCTTTGGCTCTGAGGAAAGGAAATCACATTGGCGATTGATGTATGAATTGCTACGCTTGATACCAGGATATTCACACGAGTTTGTTCCAGAAGAATTAGGAGCTGCGACATTTTCAGGTGCCAGAAGATTGGGAGTCTTAGTCTCAGTAGAAAACGCATTTCACGGGAAAACCAGCAATGTTAATTCAGGAAATTTCAGTAAGGCATTAAAAATAGAAAAATATCTTCGGCTGGGAGGGCCGCTGGTAGAAATTGGTTTGCTGTTTATTACGTTTATAAGAGCCAGCCGGGCAGGTGGCAATTTCTGATTGCCTAAGTAGTCACGGTAATTTCTTGGGATCTGTCTTTCTGGAAGCCTGTGTCGCTTACAAAACTTTACTACTACCATCTCTCCAAATGCCTTCCTTAAAGGTTTCGCCTTCTTTAATTTCAAGTGCCTTCCTGAAAAAAGTTTACCGGTATGCGTACCGCGACGAAAACCGGCTGAAAAAAACAACCCTGCTAATAATTATATTTAAAAGTAATGTTGGTGTAGATAATGATCACAATGACCATAACATAGTTATCATTTTATAGTAGATTATCCAATATCTAATATATAAAGTTGAATGTTTGTTTGTCCGCTATGCAAATATACAGTTTTCAATTCAGAATCACCACATGTGTATCTCATGGAACTCTAACTTAGACCGCAGACGGTTTTTGGAAGGGGCCGGAGACTAGGGTCAAGGGGCCCCCATAAAAATTTTCGTAAAAAGTTCCATTTTTTACTTTTTTATTTTGAATTCGAATTTTCCGTGATTCATACCACTTTTTTTTTCACAATGTAACCATAATAGACTGCTTGAAAAATTACATAACATTAGTATCAAAGGTTCATCAGGCAAATTACTTTAGAGTTTATAGGGGAAAATATCATTCAAAATATTGCGTCACTAATTAAAAACGTAGATTCAACAGTAGAAAATTCAGGAGCTGGCTTACAATCGAAAATAAAGGAATCGTATCAGTAGCCTAACGTTGCACGAATTGAAGTCAGCAGTTGAGAGTCACAACCACATACGCCGAACCTCCGCTAGTCCACCATTCTCTTCCGCAGATCTCAGAGGAACAGTGGGAAAAGGGTTGAACCCAGTTCTTCTTTTCGAGATGCTGCTCCCAACGGCATTTGCTGGTTGACCTGGGCCAGCTGTCAGACGCTACAGTACTTTTTTTCCGAAGATCTCAGTGTTCATTGTTTTGGTTTCAGTCAGCTTTCTGGAATAGGGATGAATCAGCTCCGGTGCAATTAATTTAAAAAATATCTCATAAAAAGAGCTCAGGCACACGTTGCTTCTATTCACAGTCCCTTTTTACGCTTTCTTCCAACCGTAGGTTGAAGAAGCATATATGCTCCAACTTTGCCCGTCTGTCTGCCTGTCTGTCCGTCCGTCCGTCCGCACGATAACTCGCGTAAAATGGTTCGATTTCGATGAAATTTTAGTATGTGGTAGGGGATAACCTGGAAAGGAACCCTATTGAAAATGGACGAATTGGGGTCAAAGGTCATTACATAGGAGCGGGATCCATTTCATCGCCCTTATGCGTCATAACTTATGTAAAAATACTTCGATTGCGACAAAATTTCATCATGTTGTTCCGGAGATGTACTGAACCGGTTCTGTTTAATATCATCGAAATGGGATGAAAGGTCATGGCACAGGAGCGAAATTTATTCCACAGCCATTATCATCATAACTTGAGTAATGATTTTTGGTATGTTAGAAAGCGTATCATAATCAATGCATTGCATGATTTTACTAACTTGTTTATTTTACATGCATCAGCTCCGAACGGCTGCTTCAGCACTCAAGTGGCTCCGCAAGAAAAGTCACAAGCACATAACTCTTGCAATTCATAGACCCAGGCCACCGAATTGCGTTTGAAAATGGGAGGAGATTGGTTCCTTCTTCCTCACGTCCGCTGTTTGCGACGGCGCCCAACGCAACTAATTTCCTTTACCTCCCCAGAAGAAATTCTAGACTCTTTTCTTCAGACACCAACACTTGAAGTTAGTTTTTATGTGGCTGTTTACATCCCTTTTTTCTGCTGATAGTACTTAGTCTAACCCTTCAGACATCCAGCTCCTGTCGGGAGCGGACGAGGCCCATTCAGAGAAGACTTCTTCTTTGTGTCTGCATTGGCTTCACGAATCCACGCTTTTCAGATTCTCTAAAATATCTCATGCCAAATTTCCAAACTCCATAATATTCTGGCGTTTCAATATATACATTTGATTTTTCTGCTTATACTGTATCTGCTTCTAATATTAAAAAAATCTTTTTATCTTTGTAGTATTGATCGTATCTCACTGTAATGAACGTTTCGCATATATTACATTTTAATCAATTTTAATTCTAGGCAAAACAGGGGATATATTAAGATAATACAACGTAGTTGTTCACAAATATTTATTTTTTCAAGTCAACCATGGTGTTGCTGGGTATTGACCTAGCTTCATCAGGACGAATGGCACGTACATATTCCAATTGCATATGATATCATAAATCGTTCACAGTCACGGGTTTTGGTCAGTTGCTTCCACGCGCTTGATAGAAATGGGTTGGATGCTATGTATTAACAAGTTGCGAAGACTTCTGGTATATATGGAAAGCTTCCAAAATATCAAGTTTGGTGGTTGAATCTGGCTTGTCAATTAGTTTTGCTTCTTCAAAGATAAATTTATGGTCTTTTCGTAACAGTGTTTAGCCATCGATGACTACTTTAGGTCACAGTTCCGAATGTAGATCTTGTGCTCCTTCAATCGAAAACGCAAGGCTCTACGGGTCTGTCCTATATACGAAGCGCCACATTCACATGGAATTTGATAAATTCCCCACGAGTTTTTGTCTTCAACATAGTCCTTTGATCCTAAAAAGTTCATTTTGTTTATGGGAATAAAAAATCACTTTGAAATTAAAGGTTTTGAGATATTTTTGAAATTTTGAAGACAATGTCAAAATGTCGTTGTATTATCTTTGTACATACAGGGTGCGGCAGCGTTCATAGTGTAATTTGCCGCGTGTCGTACAATGACGTCATGTATCAATGCGCGGCCGATGATGCTGCATTCTTATGTCAATGAGCTGTCATTTTGTTTGTTGTTCGACATGGCGATCTGGACGGCTGCACATCATGCTTTCGCTGTTGTAACGTATTTCAAGAATAACGATTCCATAGTTGTCACACAACGTCTATTCAGGCGACATTTGAAAGTGTGACGTCATGGAAATGTGCCAGTTGGTCGCACCATCACAAGGTGGGTAAGTTCCTTTACATTTACAGCATCGGCTTGTAATCGTAAACCAGTAGGTAGCGAAAGGACTGTGCGGACACCGGAAATGATTGAAAGTGTCCGTGCTGCATTATCGCATAGCCCTAAAAGATCTGCTCGGCAACACACTACAGCTTTGCACATTTCCGATCGTTCATTCGGGAGAATATTGCATGAGGATCACCATTTTCACTCTTGTAAGATCCAAATGGTGCAAGAAACCAAGTCTCAAGATTTGGTTGCACGCGAAAATCTTCGGCCAAGGGATGTCACCATAACAGTTTTGTTACGGTGTCATCCCTTGAACGTCGCGGTCTCCCGATCTAGCATGTGCTGATTTTTTCTTATGGGGGTACCTCAAGTAAGAAGTCTGCCAAACATGTTGCGCCACCATATTGGAATTGAAGGGCCGTATCAGAGCTGCCGTCACCAATATTCCTGGCGATATATGTTACGACGAGTAGTGGACTCCTTCCAACGCCGCATGGAAGAATGTGTGGTGCAGCGGGGCCGCCATTTGCCAGGGGTCATATTCAAACATTGACTGATCAATGGCATTCTTGTAACTACTATTTGATATAGAGAGTAATAAATAAAAAACGTTTGTTCGCTTACGGTGTAGTTTATTAATACGCTATCAACGCTGCCTCACCCTGTATAATCGTCAAAAGACTGTAGCCTTTGAGATCAAGACAACAGGATTTTAGTCGAGGATCTTTATCAGAATCAGTGTCAATTAAACGGGTTCCTAGTACACGCTGCACCATCTGCCTTACGACAGGAGATCTGTCTATACATCACTGCTGTCTTCAGCGAACGAGAGAAAACGTCCGGAGTAGGCTCATTAGTAACGTTATGTGACGCGACAGCGTTTCCAATTGCACAGCGCAGATGGAGGGCAATGGTTTGGATAAAACAGCATAGCCCCATCTCGTATGGTCACGGCTCTCCAGGATGGCGCAGACAGTATAATGGTGTAGGTAATGTTTTTATATGGGAACCTTGGACTATTTGCTCACGAGTATTTAAACGTCATTACTGATCAGGTTTATCCATCCATGACCACTATCTACACCCATGATGATTGATAGTCCAAGGACACAATGTGTCATGCCACAATGATCGCAGTGTCTCTCAGTTATTTAAAAAAAACGAAGAAGTGTTTCGATGGCCACCTCAGCTCTCAAGCATGAATCCGGTGGAACACTTGTGGGATGAAGTCGAACGGCACATCAGAATTCTTGATCCACTCTTATCCAGTGTGTATGAATTAGAAGATGCGTAGGCCAATATCTTATCAGAACTTTGTTAAATCAGTACCAAGAATTTGTGCTGTTTTGAAAGCCAGAATTAGTCCAAGACATTATTAGGTAGATGTTTCTAATAAATTGGCCACTCAGTATAATTTAAGCTTTCAATTTCAGGCTCTTAAATTGGCCACTCAGTACACCTTTAATTTTTCATAAATGATTAGGCTCAGTATACCAAGGATCTTTCATAAATGATTAGGGTCATTTGGAATAAAAAGACTCAAGATGATTGTAGCCAAATTGTCACATTGTAACACATTCCACATACTCTTAACCAAGGTCTCTACATCGTTGTCATCTTTGTGACAACTTCCTGATGGTTGTAGCATGACAGTCTTTTTGGAGAATACGCACAGACTCATCAGTACTTCTCTGCAAGTCGTCATTGATCTGGAATCGTCGACCGCGCATTGGTTCTTTAATATTGTCAAACAGGCCACACTTCGATGGCGCCAAGTCAACTGAATATGGCGGATTTCGTAACATTGTGAAGTGTGAGGCGAAGAAATGTTAATCCCTGTGCTGTTGCTCAGCTAGTGTAAGGTTCGGCATGGTTAGTGGGACATGATATGAACTTTTAGTTCTTCGTGGATTATTTATTGCACGAAGTGTTGCGCAGCACAGACCTATTGTAAATTGCAATTCCTCAGTTCTAACGCGTCCATTGCCCTTGATTATCTCGAAAATACACTGCACATTTGCTGTCGTGAGAGCTGTTGCCTGTCGACCTGAGATGACTCTTTCGTTACAGATTCATGTCTATTATTGAAGGCTCCCACCCATCGGAAAACAGCGCTATTGGCAAGTCCTGCACTATCACATACCGCCCTTAATCGACGGCGAATGTATACGGAATTCAAGCTTTCTTTTCAGAGGAACCATGCCATCCAACGTTCTCTACCTTAGTGTGCGACTGATCAAAAAATGATTATGCTGAAAGCGACGTAATCGATCGTCAGGTGCTATCTTGCAGCTTAATGCTGTACTAACCCAAGACTATCCAGCGTGGGAATAGCAGCCACCTAGATGCCAAATTTTATTCAGTGTTGCCAGTTGTTCCATTTATTTATGAAGGACCCTCCTACATACCCATTTCGCTATAATATAGATAATTATTAGATAATTCGTAGTTTAATAAATTACAGTTAAATCATTATTTAGTAAGTAACATATTTATGTCAATATGCATTACAGGATTGTAACATTTCATTTTTATGGCTTGCCTTTAGTTTGGAAAATGGGGAGCTCTGGTTTGGAACGTTCTGGGAAGAGTGAGCGGCAAGCAACGTATCATCCTCAAGAGCAGATTCTACCAGCAGGAATAATCGATAAACTTTCAATCCAACAGCTGAGAAAGCTCCATGACCTTTTGGAGGACGCCAAAGACAAGAATACCGGCCTCTTCGGACTGACGGCATTTGATGATGCCATGAAGACGGTTTTAGGAGAAGATGCCGATGAAGGTGAAATCAGGCAGCTCTTCTATAAAATGGATGCAAAAGCGATGGGAAGGCTCTCTTGGACGAATTTCATGGACCACATCCAACAAATCTACAACCAGAGAGATGTCTCAGGTTTTTATTTTCTTCTTAAAAATTGATTATACTTAGTTACGTGGAAATTGCAGTATTACAAAAGTCTAATGACAATATGCGAAATGTGAACGCGTTAGAACATCATTAAAATATAGTCGGCAATGGAAAGGCCTAAATATTTGACTTTTATCTATAATTTGTAACTAGACTGATAGTGGTGTCAGAGATTATTAGTGAGATCGCAATAATTATCTATAAATTGGGTACAACGTTAAAAATCAGAACTTTAACAAAACTATCCGCAACATTAAACGCGATCATAAAACAATACAAAGTGAACAGATTTCTAACAATCTGGAAATTATAGAAGTTGTACGTTATGAGGATGTCATACACGGTCGAGTCCCATTATTGTGGCCACCAGCTAATATCCAGAGTAACCGCCGTGTGCAACGCGGACAGCAGCTAGACGGGCTGGGAGTGACTTAATAATGTGCTAGAAGGTGTTCACAGGTATGTGGAGCCATGCTGACTGCAGTGCATCTGACAGCTGCTAGAGGGTGCGTGGTGGAGTATCCATAGAGAGAACAACACGATCGATGTGGTGCCACAGATGCCCAATTGGGTTTAAGTCTGGGAAATTAGGGGGCCAGGGAAGTAATTTGAAGTCTTCATCGTACTCTTCCAACCACTCTTGGACATTTCTAGCTGTGTGACACGTCGCATTTGCTTGAAGATCCCATCCGCTCCAGGGAAGACAATCAGCATGTTTGGGTGTACGTGGTTTGTAAGGATGGTTTCATAACAAATTCGGTCCATAGTGTCTTCCAGAGGTATGAGTGGACATAGGGAATACCACGAAAACATTCCCCAAACCGTAACGCTGCCCCCACCAGCTGGTGTTCTTCCAGCAATGGTTGAAAAGTGTTTGTTTTCCGATATTTCCCGCCTTATACGCCAACGTCCATCCGTTCGATGAAGCAGAAAATGAGGCTCATCGGAGAAGGCAATCCTTTGCCACTCAGCGGAGGTCCAATTCCGGTACTTCCGTTCATATGTAAGCCTTTTATGCAGATGCACCTTCGTTAACATAGGTGCAGCGACCAACCGTCTACATCGGAGCACCATACTCAGCAGGGTTCGCTGAACTGTCGTTTTAGGCCCACCTCCGGTATCCCCCTGGTTCATTTGGCCTGTGAATAGCTTCACTGTAGCTTGTCGATCGGCCCTCACTCACCTTCGAAGCCGACGTTCACCTCTCATGTCAATGACACGTGGTGCTCCGCAGTTTTCACGTCGCTGATTCACAATAGTGCAATTTCTCCAATCACGATACACTTTAACCACAGCAACACGCGTACAGTTCACAAACTGTGATATTACAGAAACACTGTCTCACCTTGGCCCGAAAGCCGATAATCATCCCTTTTTGCAAACCTGATAAATCGCTTCTTTTATCCATGACAGCAACGAGTGATATGTTTTCAGAATGCCTACTGCACACCTTTATACACTGAGTGGCCTCTTTATTATGACCACCTGACAATTTTAAGCAAATGAGCTATGGCTGCACTCTATTGCCGCCAGAGGGCGAAGCTAGTATAAAAAGAGAAAGCTTAGTGCTTGCGACAGTACTAGAAGGGATTTTTGGGTGACGAGATTGGTAAAAAATGCGATTTGACGGACTTTCAACGTGGGATGATTGTAGGAGCTCGGAGCCAAGGAGCGAGTATCACGGAAACCGCCACATTCGTGAAATGTTCCAGAGCAGCTGTTGTTAAAGTGTTTAAAGACTGAACTGTCAGCTAAAAAACTGGAAAACTGGGTCTCTACGTGCTACGTGTAGTCGTCATCGACTAGTGACTGCTCGGGCGGAACGGAGAGTGTCCAGTCTGGTAATAGACAACAGAAGGGCAACAGTGCAGCAAATTACGGACCATCTTAATATAGGATCCCCTCAAATGATCTCTGCACGCACTGTTCGCCGTACACAGCATCGGATGGGATATGGCAGCCGAAGGCCTGTTCGAACACCTTTGCTGTCTGCAGTTAACAAGAGAAAACGTCTCCAGTTCGCACAGGAGCACAAGGATTGGACAGTCGATAATTGGAAACAAATTATGTGGTCCGACGAATCACGTTTTCAGTTGCACCATGCCGATGGCGGAGTGAGAATTTGGCTGAAACAGCACGAAAGCATGGACCCCAAAAAATGCGTTGCTACAACCCTTCAAGCTGGTGGAGGCAACGTTATGGTTCGGGGAATGTTTTCCTGGGATGCTTTGGGCCCTTTAATTCGTGTTGATCAATGTCTGACTGGCACATCATATCTAAACATCGTTGCGGACCAAGTGCATCCTGTCATGTGGATGGTTTATCCCAATGGCGATGGCTACTTTCAACAAGATAATGCGTCCTGCAATAGTGCTCGTATTGTAGAGGATTTGTTTCAGGAACATGCCGGTTAGTTTACTTTGCTTAGGTGGCCCCCACAATCTCCAGATCTCAACCCCATTGAGAATTTGTGGGATGAAGTTGAACGTGCCATCAGACAGCTGGATCCAAAACCCTGCAATCTCACACTCCTGGAAAGTGCTATTCATCAAGCATTGTGTCAGATTAAACAAACCACCTATCAACATCTCGTGGAGTCCATGCCACGAAGAATCGAAGCAGTATTAAAGGCAAAAGGTGGCCCAACGAAGTACAGAAGGGGTGGTCATAATAAAGTGGCCACTCAGTGTATACCCTCCAAGCCAGCTCAAAACACGTGCGTTATTTCATTAACTAAGCGCTGTTGACGTCAAAAGTAGGAGGTGGTTACAATAATGGGACTTGACTGTGTAATTTGATGAAACTCCTTCTAGCTGATATTAAAATTTCAATTTTCGCTTCTCAAGACAATTGCCAAAACATTTTTATTGCATGTGTCATGACTGCAAAAATGCGGATTTTTGGGAACGGTGTGGTTCCACCGGAGTGCAAAATACACTCTTCGAAAAAAAAAAGAAAAAGAAAAAAGGAGCCAGAAAGAATCATCCAATGGAGATGAGAATTGGTATGTGGAATGTACTTGTATAGAAAAGGAAATAATTTTAATTCCAGAGACGCTGGGCCATTTGTTTGGAGAAAACAGCTATACGAATGGAACAAGTCAGTACATTGTAGCCCCACCTCTGGCTCGAATAAAAGAGGTTACCCGGTGTGGCACAGACTCCTACAGTTCACGGATTCTGTCCTGAGGTATAGCATGCCACACAGTATCCAAATTGCGGGAGATTTCAACGACATTCCTGAATGGGCGTAGGTGGTGTCGCATCATGTCCCTAACATGTTCGATCGGTGAGTCAATCGGGAGTGTAAACATTACAGAAGCATGTCCGGGAGAGCCGTGCCGTGTGTGGCTGGGCATTATCCTATTGAAAAATTGCTCGGTGATGTTGCGACGGGAATGGCAACACAACAGGTCGTTAAATGTCGTCGACGTACCGTTGTTAGTCGACGTACCACCCTAACGGTACGTCGACGACGTTAAATGTCGTCGACGTACGTTAGGGTGGTACGGAGAACTAACAAGGGTGTTCGGCTATCGTAAAACATTTTTTTTTATTTATTTATTTTTGTTGTTACATGCTCTAAGAAGAAAAAAAAAGAGTGGGGAAAAAATTGACAGTTCATAAATGATGAACATAGACTGTAACAAAATTGAAGACAAGGGAAAAGGCCAAAATGATCTGACATAGCCCTATACTTCCCATAGAAGAAACAAATGAAACAACAGATAGACACATCAAGGCAGACAGTCAGAAGCCGTTTTGCAAATCTTTTCCTTTTTTTTAAATTATTGAAGAAGATAGAGTTTGAATTTTTTTAAATAAATTAAAATTGTTTTAGTTAGCTAGGTAAAGAATTCCAGTATTAAGGGCCTCTGTAATTTAGAGTAAGTTTAATTGATTCCGTTTTTGGAAAAATAGGTTGTAATTATAGTTTATTCCTTGTTACATACGAGTGTGCATGTGCATTAAGAAATATGAAATCTGAATATAAATTATTTTTAATTAATTTGAACATAATTTTACCAAGATTAAAATAGTATAGTTGAGTAATAGTAAGTATATTATATTTATTAGGATATACTTTTGTTCTAAAATTTATTAAAGGTCAGACAGTCTCTTCTTGTGTCTCTGACAATCTCTTCTGGTGTGCGAGCTATATGTCGTTCAACGGTAAAGGCATAATCCATGCGCCGGCCAGCTAGTCTCCAGACACGTATGAGGTGGTCATTGGCGTCAAGTGCAAACCTTGACTCATCACCCAAGACAACACGACGTTACTGGATACTATGCCACGTTTATCGGGCCTGACACCGCTGCAACCGGTGCCTGCGATGATCGCTGATCAGTGGTAGACGGCGTAGTGGCCTCCTCGAATATTGTCCCCGTGTCGCAAGTCCTATGCCAATGGTACGGATGGCCACTTCCGCACCTGTAGACGATGCAACATGGCCACGGATGGTTGAAAGCGATGAATCCGGTTCTGTTCGTCTGGCAACGGTCTGAATAACACTTCCGTACCTGTAGACGATCCAACATGGCCACGGATGGTTGAGATCGATGAATCCGGTTCTGTTCGTCTGGCAACGGTCTGGATAACCACTTCCGTACCCGTAGACGACACAACAAGGCCACGGATGGTTGAGAGTGATGAATCCGGTTCTGTTCGTCTGCCAACGGTCTGGATAACCACTTCCGTACCTGTAGACGACGCAACATGGCCACGGATGGTTGAGATCGATGAATCCGGTTCTGTTCTTCTGGCAACGGTCTGGATAACCACTTCCGTACCTGTAGACGACACAACATGGCCACCGATGGTTGAGAGCGATGAATCCGGTTCTGTTCGTCTGGCAACGGTCTGGATAACCACTTCCGTACCTGTAGACGACACAACATGACCACCGATGGTTGAGAGCGATGAATCCGGTTCTGTTTGTCTGGCAACGGTCTGGATAACCACTTCCGTATCCGCGTTCTTTCTTTTCATTTGCCTTAAAGACATTTGTTCAGTCGAAACTGTTCTAAGCATCTTCCTACCATAACGAGTCGTGAAAGACGGTTTCCACGCACAATCGATATTCGTTGAAGTTTTTGTACAGAACGAAGGCGTGAAACGAATCCTAATCACTGCAACACCAACATAATTTTTTGCTCTTCTATGAGGGTCATTTGAGAAGTTTTGCACACTGTGGGTTATCTCTTAAAAACGAATTTGTTTCACAACATACCTTTACAGGCCTTCGAAGTAATCCCCATGTTTCTTTATGACAGCGGCTCAACGTTTGGGCAAGTCTTCTATTCCAGTCAGGACACCTCCATTATTGAGGCGTCGGATTACTCGGGTCACCTCATAAGAAACATCCTGAATCGTTTCCCGCTGAGTGGCTTCTTCAGTTTTGGGAACAAGTCACAGCTTGGTTGGCTCATGTCAGGACTTAATGGCGCGTGGGGAGGCAATACCCATCCATAATTTTCCAGAATGTATCTTACTGTACGTACAACACGTGGCCTCGCGTTGTCGCGCAAAATGATGACACCGACTTCTAGCATGTCGGGCCTTCTTTGGTGAATCTTTGGGAGAAAAACATTTTGCAGAAACCTTCTGTAGTACTCCGCTGTTACAGTGGTCCCCTCGGGCACTCTGTTGCTATCAGTCCAAATTTGTCATAGGCCATAATCATCATCAGCTTAACCCTAGATTGTTGGCGGCGGAATCTTTTCTGGCGAGTTGATTCTGGATGTTTCCACTGAGCGGACTGAGATTTCAGTTCTGATTTAAATTTTCGTATCCAGGTTTCGTCTATAGCAACAATTCTGTTCAAAAACTGCTCACCTTCTGTCTCGTACCTATGAAGCAGTTCTTCTGCGAAACCTTTGCGAACTGCTTGCTGCTGTTCCCTCAGATTATGCGGAATCCGTTTGGCAGCCACTTTTCTCTTAACGTAATTTTTCTGTTAGGATTCTGAAACTCGAAGTGGTAGACATGTTTGCTTCACATGAAATCTCTTCACATGTTTTCCGTCGATCTTCTTCCTGAATGCTGTTGACGATAACCACAGAATTGTCGTTCGTTGTACCTGATGGGTGGCCATTTCTTGGGTCGTTTTCGACGCTTTCCCGACCTTGCCGGAAACCAGAAGCCCACGTGACACTGTGCTACGATCCACTACACTAACCCCACAAGCTTGACACAAAGCTTTATGAATTTCGGTTAGGGGACTTTTCTCGCGAAGTTTTAATTTTAAAGTAGGATCGCTGGTCGCTACGCGACATTTGACTTGAATCTCTTTCTTCCTCCATGTCTAGGCAGAATTTTTCGGGACAAGAACAAGTTTGCAAGCAAACGTAGACACAACGTTGCACACTGAAGTCTGACTCATAACTGGCGCAACGATTGCATAATCCTACGAGCAGTGCCTGCGCAGTGTGCAAAACGTTTAAGATGACCGACGTAATTTGAACCAATTTGAACTGTTACAACTTTCTCACGGGTTAAATGTTCTGCTGTTTGGTATCATCACTATTAACTTTGGTCAGAGATCTGTGGTGCTCTGATGAAAGTTTATTCTCCTAGAATATGGGAATAATAGAAATTCTCAATTAGGAAAAATCGACGTCGGAAAATCCTTGGCAAGAAATTAGGAAATTACAAATAATTGTGCTAACGGTCAGAAAAGAATCACTGTTGTGGTAAGTGTAACCAGCGTTATATCCAAGTCTGTATCCGCGTTGCTTTTGTGAGTTTTCGGCAGACAGCACTCTACCAAACAATCTTGGAAAATACTTTCTTTCGTTTCGCGTTTTGAATCCTATTCGAGCTGAAGACGGCCAACTATACTGCTAATGATGCTTGATACTTCTACACTAATTAAAAGTCGTTTAGAATTTTTGCAGCTTTTTACATTAAATTTTCGCAAAGTTTTCCTTGTTAGTTTCTACTGTGTTTTTCAAGATTTATATAATTGTCGTGAACAAAAATATTTAACTTAACTGATAGGATGTTTCTTCTGTTTATTTGCAGTGTCAAAATCTGTTTCTAAGCCCTTTATAGACGATACCAAATTATATTCTTGTCTGGAGCATTTTGATGCCGTAGTGAGCATGAAAATTTACGGCGTTCTGGAAGGACATCGGGATGCAGCCGCAGGACATTATATTAGTGCCAGTACCGCTGGATACCTGATGATGTGGTCGCCTGATGTGGAACTTGTGGCCAAGATGCATATTCAGCAAGGGGAAAGTCAAGGTACAGTGCGCCAAAAAATGGCTATTGTAGCGTATCTGAATTCATGTGTGAATGGGCCTCAGAAAATGCGAGAGAGAAAAGGAGTTGAAGTGAAGCAGTACAGGAAAAAAGATGAAAAGAAAAGATATATATATATATATATATTCTATTAAGAAGAGACCTAAGCAAAAAAATATATTTTTGACTCATACCAAGTACAACATAGAAAAAGTTATGTATCTACCGGTGTGAGTAAAAAGAGAAAAAAATAAAAATAAAATAAAACAACTGAATGTAGAAAGTGTCGAGAATACTGAGCCTTGGCTTTATCAAGGACCAGCAAAAACTCTGCATTTTCTCACTTCCACAAAGACCTAGTTGGAAATGGGTTTCTGCAAAGCCATAGATGCAAGTTATAAGCCCACCAAAATTTTTTTAAAAAATATATATGTATGTCATGACCTCCACAGAGTTGTATGACCTAGCTCTAGTTTACAATTTAGCTTGCACCCATAACTTTTCTGGCCCGACCCATGCTCTTCATCTGTTACGATTAAACAGAAAGAAGAAGATTAAAGAAAACTCAAGTTGTGAGAGTGACATAATAATTAGAAATAATGTTCAGCAATAACGAAATGCCAAGTTCGCCTGAGAGAGAATTTAAACCTGAATAGCAATGCAAAAGTTTTCCAAATTCTTACATTGCAATTAAAAAAGGACATATTAATTATTTAAAACTCAGATTCTTGAAAGAAAACTTGATTCTAAAACTCCTACTCCACAACTTCTGACAACACAAAAACGAGAATAAATTAAAGACAATAATTAACTAAAGAAATGCTTTGTGAAGGTTATATGACATAAACAATTAGTTGCAATATGTACAAAGTATTTCAGAAGTGCTTTAAGTGCATAATTAAGTAGTTATTAAGAACTTCACTACTTTGAAAACACAGCGCAAAGTACAAGAACTATGAAAGGCCAGCTGCTTGGCCTAAGTTTCCTGAAAAACGCGCAAAGTTACCAAGAAAAGAAAGAGTTAAAATCCACAAAAAGTTAACAGACTTGCCAGTGCCTAAATGCTAAAAAGCAAAAAATAACAGAGAAAAAAGTACTAGAAGTACAAACATTGAACTTGGAAAACCTAAAACCCAAAGACAATGAAGAGAGCTTACCTCTTATGCAACTGAACTTTCTCCACACAAGAGCAAACATGGCCGTCCTTTACCCCAAAATTCCAACAAACTCCTCTGCCACTCCCCAGTCTCTGGGGGCAGTGTGGGTGGGGCTGAAGGCCACCACACACTGAAAGAATCCAACTTGCGGAGATTTTAACCAGAGAAAAAAATATATATACTTAAGACTGTGGACTTGTATGATCAGAAAGAGCAGAATTAACTCTCCAGAATACATGAGAAATATTATAAAATACACAGGTAGTGTATTTAATAATCTTTGCATGTATTTAATCACCTTAGTGAGCTTCTATATATTATTCAGAATCCTATTAATTTTAATGTTAGTTTTACTATTTTCAGTATAGCTATTCTAGTGAGTGAATAACTAGTTTTCTTTTTTATTTGTTTTTATTTTCTTTTATAAACAGATTTTTAAGCTTTTTTTGTGATTTTGTCTATATTATTTAATTTTTTATTTTAATAGGACCTTCATATCCATAGCACTAAGGTTCCTTTTAGTAGTTAATAGGCATCATCTAGCCAACTTCCAAACGGCTTTCATTGGTCAGAATCATATCATTAACTGTGTGGAAAATTAAAGCAGATCTGCCAACCTTATTCTATTATTCAGAATAATTTTTCTTAAAGTTTTTTTGATGAAAGAAGAAGGAATTTCGTTCTCTAGAAAACTTTCTAATAGTATATTAATGTGGTAATTGAAGTCCAAATTGTTGCTGCAAATTCTTGAAATTCTTAGGACCTGAGAAATTAGTACATTCTCAATTACTTTGGTTGATATGTTATTATTCCAGTGTAGATATTTAATTACTTTGAAAGGAAAATTAACTCTTTTATCAAAGAGGCTAATAGATGGGTTACCTCTGTTAAGCTTAATGCTTAAGTCTAGGAACTCAAGTTCCTGATTACTGTGGTTGGTTTTACATAAGTTAAGAGAGCTAGGATAGATATTATCAAAATCACTCTCTATAACTTCTGAATTATTGATACACAGCAGATCATCAATATATCTAAAAGTGTAAAGGTAGTTATCGGAGCAGGTGGAGTGATTTTGAATGAATTTATATTCCTTAAAGAACAGGAATAGATTTGCAATACTCGTGGAGGTTGATGTTCCCATTGGTATACCGTTCACTTGCTTATAGAGAGTATTATTAAATAAGATATGGTTATGTTTTATGCAGCAATTGAGATAAGAGTTCCAGGCTCCTACATTAACAAATTGGTTAAGTTTAAATTCTGCATACAGCTCTTTAAAGGTAGTGATTATATCTGATAGAGGCAGATTAGTATATAGGTTCTCAAAATCATAACTATTAATATCTAAGGGACTTACTTTGAGTACAGTGGAAATTACATCTGCATTATTATTAATTATCCAAAAACACATTAATATACTATTAGAAAGTTTTCTAGAGAACGAAATTCCTTCTTCTTTCATTAAAAACTTTAAGAAAAATTATTCTCAATAATAGAGTAAGGTTGGCAGATCTGCTTTAATTTTCTACACAGTTAATAATATGATTCTGACCAATGAAAGCCGTTTGGAAGTTGGCTAGATGATGCCTATTAACTACTAAAAGGAACCTTAGTGCTATGGACATGAAGGTCCTATTAAAATAAAAAATTAAATATAGACAAAATCACAAAAAAAGCTTAAAAATCTGTTTATAAAAGAAAATAAAAACAAATAAAAAAGAAAACTAGTTATTCACTCACTAGAATAGCTATACTAAAAATAGTAAAACTAACATTAAAATTAATAGGATTCTGAATAATATATAGAAGCTCACTAAGGTGATTAAATACATGCAAAGATTATTAAATACACTACCTGTGTATTTTATAATATTTCTCATGTATTCAGGAGAGTTAATTCTGCTCTTTCTGATCATACAGGTCCACAGTCTTAAGTATATATATTTTTTTCTCTGGTTAAAATCTCCGCGAGTTGGATTCTTTCAGTGTGTGGTGGCCTTCAGCCCCACCCACACTGCCCCCCAGAGACTGGGGAGTGGCAGAGGAGTTTGTTGGAAGTTTGGGGTAAAGGACGGCCATGTTTGCTCTTGTGTGGAGAAAGTTCAGCTGCATAAGAGGTAAGCTCTCTTCATTGTCTTTGGGTTTTAGGTTTTCCAAGTTCAATGTTTGTACTTCTAGTACTTTTTTCTCTGTTATTTTTTGCTTTTTAGCATTTAGGCACTGGCAAGTCTGTTAACTTTTTTGTGGATTTTAACTCTTTCTTTTCTTGGTAACTTTGCGCGTTTTTTAGGAAACTTAGGCCAAGCAGCTGGCCTTTAATAGTTCTTGTACTTTGCGCTGTGTTTTCAAAGTAGTGAAGTTCTTAATAACTACTTAATTATGCACTTAAAGCATTTCTGAAATACTTTGTACATATTGCAACTAATTGTTTATGTCATATAACCTTCACAAAGCATTTCTTTAGTTAATTATTGTCTTTAATTTATTCTCGTTTTTGTGTTGTCAGAAGTTGTGGAGTAGGGAGTTTTAGAATCAAGTTTTCTTTCAAGAATCTGAGTTTTAAATAATTAATATTTCCTTTTTTAATTGCAATGTAAGAATTTGGAAAACTTTTGCATTGCTATTCAGGTTTAAATTCTCTCTCAGGCGAACTTGGCATTTCGTTATTGCTGAACATTATTTCTAATTATTATGTCACTCTCACAACTTGAGTTTTCTTTAATCTTCTTCTTTCTGTTTAATCGTAACAGATGAAGAGCATGGGTCGGGCCAGAAAAGTTATGGATGCAAGCTAAATTGTAAACTAGAGCTAGGTCATACAACTCTGTGGAGGTCATGACATATATGTATATTTAAAAAAAATTTTTTTTTGGTGGGCTTATAACTTGCATCTATGGCTTTGCAGAAACCCATTTCCAACTAGGTCTTTGTGGAAGTGAGAAAATGCAGAGTTTTTGCTGGTCCTTGATAAAGCCAAGGCTCAGTATTCTCGACACTTTCCACATTCAGTTGTTTTATTTTATTTTTATTTTTTCTCTTTTTACTCACACCGGTAGATACACAACGTTTTCTGTGTTGTACTTGGTATGAGTCAAAAATATATTTTTTTGCTTTGGTCTCTTCCTAATAGAATGTGAATTCTGAATTTTCATAACTGCTGCGTTGCGCGTTTTGATCTTCAGGTTATTTTGCAACTTTCGTTTTAAATTCAAAGTTTTTCCTTTGTTTTCAGCTTTGCTCTGCAGTATATGTATATATATATATATTCAACATTAAAATTAATAAGATTCTGATTAATCTATAGAAGCTCACTAAGGTGATTTAATACATGCAAAGATTATTAAATAAACTGCTCGTGTATTTTATAATATTTCTCATGTATTCTGGAGAGTTAATTCTGCTCATTCTGATCATACAGATCCACAGTCTTAAGTTTATATATTTTTTCTCTGGTTAAAATCTCCGCGCGTTGGTTTCTTGCTGTATGAGGAGGCCATCAGCCCCACCCTCACTGCCCCCCAGCGTCTAGGGAGTGGCGGAAGAGGTCAGCCATGTTCTCCTCTTGTGAGGAGAAAAGTTTTTGTCACACAAGAGGTAAGCTCTCTTCCTTGTTTTTGGGTTCTAGGTTTTATAAGTTCAATGTTTGTACTTTATGTACCTTTTCTCTGTCGTTTTTTAGCTTTTCAGCTTTTAAGCATTGGTTTGTCTGTTAACATTTATGCGGGTTTTAACTCTTACTTTTCTTTGTAACTTTGAGCGTCTTTTGGGGTACCTAGGAACAGAAGATGGCTAAGCTTGTTCCTTTTCTATGCGCTGTCTATGCGCTGTTTTTTCAAAGTAGTAAAGTTCTTAATAACTAATTAATTATGCACTTAAAGCACTGCTGAAATACTTTGTACATATTGCAACTAACTGTTTAAGGTATATAACTTTCACAAAGTTTTCTTTAGTTAATTATTATCTTTAACTTATTCTCGTTTTCGTGCTGTCATAAGTTGTAGAGTAGGGGGTTTTAGACTCAAGTTTTCTTTCAAAAATCTGTTCGTTATAAATTAACATTTCCTTTTTTAATTGCAATGTAAAATTTGGATTTCTTTTGCATTGTTTTTCAGGTTTAAATTCTCTCTCAAACGAACTTGGAATTTCGTTATAGCTGAAAATCATTTCTATTTATTATGTCACTCTCACAGCTTGAGTTCTCTTTAATCTTCTTCTCTCTGTTTAATAGTAACAGATGAAGAGCATGGGTCGGGCCATGAAGGTTAATGGATGCAAGCGAAATTGTTAACTAGTGCTAGGTCATGCTACTCTACGGAGGACATGACTTATATATATATATTTTAAACTATTTTAGGTGGGAATGTTACTTGCATCTATGGCCTTGCAGAAACCCATTTCCAACTAGGTCTTTGTAGAAGTGAGAAAATGCAGAGTTTTTGCTGGTCCTTGATAAAGCCAAGGCTCAGTATTCTCGACACCTTCTACATTCAGTTGTTTTATTTTATTTTTTTATCTTTTCTCCTTTTACTCACACAGGTAGATACATAACCTTTTCTATGTTGTACTAGGTGTGAGTCAAAATTATATATGTATTTTTTTGCTTAGGTTTCTTCTTTATAGAATGTGAATTCTGAATTTTCAAAACTGCTGCGTTGCGCGTTTTGATTTTCAGGTTATTTTGCACCCTTCGTGTTAAATTCTAAAATTTTTTCCTTAGTCTTCAGTTTTGCTCTTAAGTATATATATATATATATATATATATATATATATATATATATATATATATATAGATGGAGAGATAAATAGAGAGAGAGAGATCCCATTCCCCAGAGAGAGACAGAGAGAGAGATTCAGGGGAAAGCCATGCAGTGTGCATCTGAATTCATACACATACAGTATATATTCATAAAAACAGATAAAAGAGAGAAAAAGACAGGGAATATACATGCGTTCATATTCATACTAAAACAAGGGTACAAGGAGGGAGCCAGAGGAACGGTGATAGACAGAAACAGAAAGAGAATATGCATACATCCATGTATGTAGAGTGATGTAGGAGAAATACAGATACAAATCAGAAAAACTGTGATGCGTATATTGAGAAAGAGGGTGACAGAAGGAGAATTAAAGAGGGAGAAAGAGGAAGAGGAGGAAAGAGCTTGAGAAACAAATTTCGTTTCACTTATATATAAAAAGAGACATAAAGGAAGAAATAAAGGAAGAGTTATGTAGCATTCTAAAAAATAATAAATACATATGTATAATTCTCTCGTTTTCTAAATAATCTTTTACTTCCTCTCAATTAATCGCAATCTACCTTTCTCTCTCCCCTGAATATATCTTTCATTTTGTTTTCGATATACTTGCACTTCTGTCGGCCATTTTTTTTTTGCCTTCACGTTATTCACTTTATATCTTTGCTCATCCTTTTTTTCACGCGTGCTCGTATATACATTGCCTGTTATATACAAAACTGTTCTTGTTTGCCCTTCCATTTGCATACTCCTTGTGGTATATTTCTGCGCAACATCTAGCAGTAGTCGTCCATCATGTTAAAACTCCGTTTGTCTTAGTATCTTTCGTCTATCTCCTGGTGAAACCTTTTACCCTTACAGGTTCTGCCCAGGTTTTAGAGAAAAGCAGTTGCAACGAGCACCCGCAACATGTACTTTTATGCCCATATTATACTTTATTTCACTGAAACTCTCCTACATTGTCTTTACGATTTCGTAGTAATTTGGGTCCTTGTAGTTATTGGGTGGTTTCATAATTATTGGCCGATGCCAACAAGGCGAATTTTCATAGCCGGTTACGAGGGACGCCTCGTAGGAGGAACTACCAAACGCCCATGCAAATTGACTTGGGTCGCCCCAGTGGCGCAGTGGTCTAAGCGATGGCCTCTGATCATTCGTCGGAATGGGGTCCGGGTTCTAACCCCGTTGAAACTTAGATGTTGTGTTTGTCTTACGGCACTGGCTCTTTCCCTTCCCTGGAACCAGTGACCCTAAATTAGGCAAGGGTGACTGCTTATAGCCCATTGAGTTGCTCACGGTGGTCCTTAAACCTCCAATCAAAAAAAAAAAATTTAATCGGTTCAGTCTACTTGTATAAAACGGTATTTCAGACATATCTCAGCAGTTGGGGATGTGATATCAGTGATTTTGCACGAATTCAAACTTGGCTGGAATGTGTCCGAAACGGTCGCAAATGTCAATAGAGCGTGGGTTGTCGGAAAGACGAGGGACAAAACTGCCCGTAGACTGTTTTCCAAGTTCCATGCCGGTGATGTTGCCATCGACCATAAGCCAGAGCCGGTCGCCCGGTACTGTGTGACACTGTACATTTAAGGCGGAAAGTGGAAGAAAACCAACGTCCGCAGTACATGAGCTCAGTGCCGAACTTGTATTATCAGCGACAGTTTTCAGACACCTGTCAGCTATGGCCAAGGTGTTAAAAACTGGATACTTGGGTTCCACACGAACTCACCGAACAGCAGCAGATACGGCGTCTGGAAAAATGCATTGCCCTCCAAAAACGTGAGGCGAGTGCTCCATTTTCGCATCGGATCCTAACGGTTGATAAAAAATGGCTGCTTTATGACAAAAGAAAGCTAACAGCGCCGTGGCTCGATAAAGAGGAACCACCCAAACACATGTCAAAACCAGAGTTGCACTCACAGAAGGTTCTGATCTCTGTGTGGTGGACTGCCAAGACTGTGGTTCGTTATAAGTTTTTGCCGCGAGTTCAAACAATCACAACGGACGTGTGCTGCCGTCAGCCGAACGAATGTCACCAGATATTATGCAGCAAACAACCATTGCTCGTCAATCGTTTGGGTCCCATACTGCTTCAGGACGGCGCACGACCGCATGTGTCTATTGGAAGCATGCGAAAAATCAACGCCTTGGAGTACGAGGTCCTCTCTCACCCTGTTTATTCACCTGACGTCGCCCCTTCAGACTTTCACATGTTTTGCTATTCGGACCACTTTTTGAGGGGTGTAAACGGTTCGCTAACAAGGATGCTGTGATTTCTGCCCTTAGCGATTCTTCGGACCACTGTGATGCCAGTTTCTGCCACCGTGGCATTTTTGCACTGAAAACAAGTTGGGCGCAGTGTATTGCTGCCGAGGGCAGAAATTTGTCGGAATAAAATGTATTTCGTCGTCTGTTACTGCTGTTTGTTTCTTTGTGTCCAAATCGGCCAATAATTATGAAACGACCCAATACCTAAGAACATTTCTGACATCTTTGAAGGCAATCCATGTTTCGTTTTCAATGCCAAGCAGTGAGTTTTCAAAATTCTCTTCCCGAACTAATTTCTTGATGTTCGATTTGAGCTTGCCACCCGAAACTCTCGGAACCTCTTTGCATGCAAATTTTTCTAACTTCCAATTGGAGTTATCTTTGGTCAGTGCGGAGACAACTGCAACGGCAAGTTCAGACATGCTTGAGTTCTGTTTCCACTTGTTTCACTATCCTGATGCCCTTCCACAGTTACGATCTCTTCCTGTTCTCCCTCAGGATCTCTTGATGTCCTACCCAAGCGTTACCACATTCATGTTCAGAGTTGCCTCGCAATAAGTTTAGTTTGAGGTAGAACATTAGTTTCTTACGGAATCAGGAATTACAGTGAATAAAACCTCTATTTTTGGATTAACCCGATAATTATAAGAATTTCATTTTGAGAAAAAACTACTTAATATAGAAGACAGAGTATTAATTTTGAAACCATCACATCAAAAATAAAAGGAAACAAGTAATAACTCCCAAAAATAAAACTGTTGTAAACCTGCGTAAGAACAGATTTAAAGTAATGGAAAGTGTATTACAAAATGGTTGGTCTCTAGCTGACATTAAAAACAAAGAGGGAGTAGGTGTCTGCTAAGCTATTAGTAATGTTTGAAAAACAAAATGACGCATTCCTTTAATGCTGTGGCGGAAGACGAAAAATGGGCACATCTGTATGATTCAGACTAACATTCAGTTGATGCAGTCACGGCATTGCCTCTCACTCATACCTAAGGATTTTAAAATTCAACGATCAGCCCGAAGATTATAAGTTACTGAATTCTGGGACGAAAATCAAATATTCATAAATTTACTGGAGCAAAAACTGCGTCCTCTGCACATGACACTAAAAAGGTTTCGAGAAGCCACGAGGAAAGGCAGTCCGCTTAAAAAGATCCTAAAAGTGACATACTGTTAATGCTATCCAAAGTGTCTTTTGTCGTAAATCAGACATTTACAGAAATGAGTCAGTGATACAAAATGCACTTTACAGGCTAGGTTCGGAATTGTTTGACTTCTGTCTGTTTCCAGCAAAAAACATTTTCCAAGGACAAAGATTTGATGATGTGAAAGACATCAAAATCACCTTGGAGACATACCCTACTGGCCATTCAAAATGCAACACCAAGAAGGACACGAGATAGCAAAGCCAGATTTACTGGTCACATAACAACAGATACAAAGATGAAACGATTGAGCTTACAGGCCCGTGCGACTTGCGGAACACGCAGACATCAATTGTTCGTGTGACCCCCATGGCTGGCAATAACGGCCGCTACACGCCGCGGTATTGAACGAAAAGAGGCTTTGGATGTGGGCTTGGGGTATGTCGGTCCAGGCTGCTTCCACACGTTACCACAGTTCATTAAGCGCAGCAGCGGGTGGTGCTTGCCTGGCCACTCGGTTGCCGATCAGCGATCAGACGTGTTCGATGGGCGACATATCGGGAGAACAGGCGGACCACGGCAGCAGTGACACCTGGTGGGCCGTGAAGAATTGTTACACGATGCGTGCCACGTGCGGACGCGCATTGTCCTGTTGAAACGTGGCCGCTGGTAGGGCCTGCAGGTAAGGGAGGACAACAGGCTCCAAAACGTCGGAGATGGTGCGGTGGCTGTTGAGTGTACCGGCGATGCGTACCAGAGGGGTGCGGGTGTAATATCCAATTGCTCCCTAAACCATAACGCAAGGCGACGGACCGGTATGGCTATGCACAATGCAGGCGTCATACAGTCTCTCGCCGCGGTGCCGCCACACGCGGATCCGAACATCGTGGTGCTGCAGGCAGAAGCGGGATTCGTCGGAGAAGAAAATGTCGTGCCATTCCGTAGTCTAGGTGCGGCGTTCAATGGCCCACTGCCGCCGCACTCGCCGGTGGTGTAACGTCAATGGTAATCGGAGAAATGGGCGCCGTGCGACAAGTCCCCGATCCAGCAGACGACGTCAAACGGTACGTGCTGACACAGGTTGTTGCGCAACACAACCTAATTCCTGCGCTGATGTACGTGATGTGGCGATGCGAACCGTCAATTCCCGCCGCATAACATGCCAGTCCTTTCGTTCGGTGGTGTGCCGCGGCTGCGGCAATCGCTCACGTCGGTCCGTCCGTCCCTCATGCACCCACCGAATCCATACTCGCCTCACTGTGGATGGATGTCGTCCCACACGGGCGCCGATGTCTCGGTACGATAAACCGCTGTCGCGATAAGCCACTATTCGTCCTCTGTCGTACTCTGAAACGTGCTGGAATGACTGCCGTATTCTGCGACGAGGCATCAGGAAGCTTCACACGCACAGGTCCAGCAGCACAACACACTTCCACTACTTACGCCCCGCCTTCTGTGCACCCTTCTTATAGTGCTTCTCGGTGGCGTGCCGGGCGCACATGATTTGCATATGCCCTGCAATACTAATCGTTTGTATGTCCTCTCGCGGGCGACGCATGCTGCGAATTTCAGGCCAATCGGATGATTCCTTCTTGGTGTTGCATTTTGGGTACCCAGCAGTGTGGATTAGATATTCTTCATCACAACTGTTCCGAACAGAGCTTTAGTCTTGAGTTTAGTTGTGGTAAAAATGCATCGTATGTACCGAAGATTATGTTGTGGGATATTCTGTGTAGTTTGAAAATGGATGCACATATATACAACTGTAATCTTGTAGTAATTAAAGTAAAATTTCAACAAGCAACAATTTCTCTCTGTATCCCTACACATGTGTTAGATCTTTCAGTTCATGCTACATATTTAACGTGTGTTCGACTGACGAATTTACAAAAACTTAGATGCTATTTTTAAATGTATGAGAGTCTAATTCTCATCAAATGACATTGACCTGTTTCAATAATTTACCCGTAACGGAAGTTTTCAGCTTTAAATTTTTTTTTTTATTTCCAACATTGGCTAACTGAGAAAGGAGTCTCAATTTTCAGATGTCTGGTAATAAATTAATTTTATAATTTCATCGTTTTATACATGTTCAAGCAAGGCAGAACCAGTTAACTGAAAAGACGAGAAAGTTACATAAATTCGTAATTGGTGTAATAAGAAGGAGCATTTTAATTTGCCAAGCTTTCTTCTGCTAACGGGAGCCATTGTCAAGACAAGTCACATTAGAGCTGTGGTCGTCAACCTGGTCCCTACCGCCTACTAGTGGGCGATTCAAGCTTTCTTGGTGGGCGGCGTTTTTTTTTTTTCGTCCGTTGTTACAAATTTTGTTCTTCCGCCATACAGTGAAATAACTGGTACAGACGAGCTTATGCAAAATACATAGCAACGTCACCTATGCGCGTACTCAGTTGCGTCCGCCAGTGCGTATATAAAGCGATAGACATCCTTTCCAGCTGTCAGAGCTGTTTTCGGCATGAGAATGACAAGTAATAACGATTTAAACGATTTTCAACGCGGTGTCATAGTTGGCGCTCATGAGATGGGCCATAGTATTTCGGAGGTAGAAACGAAGTTCGGATTTTCACGGACGACCATTGCAAGGGTGTACCGTGACTACAAGAATTCTGGCAAAACTTCCAACCTACGATACCAGTGTTGCCGTAAAAAGACATTGGATGAACGTGTCCATCGTCGGCTGTCAAGAATCGTTTCATGCGATAGGCGTGCAACACTCCCTCAGGTATCATCGGAATTCAATGCTGGAGCCTCAACAATCATCAGCGTCCGGACTGTGCAACGTACCCTGCACGATATGGGCTTTGGGAGCCGACGCCCAACTCGAGTCCCCTTGATGGGTGCACCACACAGAGCTATCTATGCGCCTCGCTTGGGCACGGCAACACCGCCACTGGACACTTGATGACTGGAAACAAGTATCGTGGTCTAACGAGTCGCGTTTCCAACTGTATCGGGCAGATCGAAGGATTCGTGTGTGGCGCAAACCCCACGAAGCCATTGATCCCGCCTGTCAACAGGGAACTGTACCGGCTGGTGGTGGTGGGGGGAGGGGGGTTCGTAATGGTATGGGGTGTGTTTAGCTGGACTTCACTGGCATCCCTGGTACGTCGAAAAACGTCTGTGACTGGCCAACGCTATGTGCGCATCCTTTTTGACGAGGTACACCCGTTCATGTCCTGTATTCATGGTGATGGGTTGGGCCTGTTCCAACAGAACAATGCACCTCCACACAAGTGTCAAGACTCCACATTATAGTTAGAGGAGCATTCATCTGAGTTTGGGGGTTTGCCATTTCCATCCAAGTCCCCAGATCCGAACGTGATAGAACACATTTAGGATGCCATGAAACGCGCTATCGAACACAGGAATCCGAGACCTCGGAATACACCCAAATTGTGGAACGCTCTGCAGGAAGTATGGTGTGCATTGCCTACAGCATATTTTCAGAAGCTAGTGGAGTCCATGCCCTGTCGTATTTCTGCAGTCCTGCGCTCCCGTAGGGGACCTACCCAGTATTAGACTGGTGTACCAGTTTTTCTGGCACTTCAGTGTAGATAATAATTAAAACAAGGTAATCTGTAAATACAGAGCATTGAGGATAATACAAAACAAGTTTTGTTAATGATGTAGATCACGCACAAAATAATATAAGAAGAAATTAAATGCGAAACAACTTTTTCTCTTCTTGAAGATAATGTTATCTGCAGAGCTAAAACAACACAACGTTAAAGGTTGACGACACAAACACCTGTGTGAAAGCACTTAAAAGTAACACATAATAATTTCTGTGCGATTTTTATCACTACAGAAGAGCAACAAACATAAAAGTTCCCGAATTGTCATCTACAAAACATGATGTAACTTCAGAGGAGATTGAAAGGTTCAGTAGGCACCTCAACGAACTTAAATTGGATATGGAAAAACGATTTAAAGATATTTTGAACTTCAAGGTGTATGACTGGATGATAAATCTTTTTACTGCAAATTTTTCTGAGGTTGATATAACTTGCCAAGGAGAACTATTAGAACTTAAATATGATGAAGAGAGAAAATATAACTTCGATAGTAATGGAAACCAAAACCTCTGGCAAAATAAAAAAAAAATACCTGCGTTACATCCAAATATGTGGAAAATGATATTTAATTTATTGATACCTTTCCGTACCTCATATCTTGTAGAATCAGGCTTTAGTGCTGTTGATCATATTATCACCAAACAGAGAAACCGTCTGAATATAACCGAAAAAGGAGACCTTCGTTTGTTCCGTACGAAAATAGAACCAGATATCAAATATTTAGTCTCGCAGCATCAGCGTCAAGGATCTCATTATTCATTAATTAAAGGTAATTTCAATAATCTCTGTTTACACATTTAACTTTCATTTTCTTCAATTTAAGCAGCTCCCGCACTAGTAGGCGCTGTATCGATGGAGAAATTCATTCAATTGAAATTATCTATGTATAAACATACATAAAGTATTAAATAAATAAAAAGATAAATTCAAGTATATATTTTTTATAAACCCTCTCCTTTAAATATTACTTCGTACTTGCAGTAAATTGAGTTACTGCGGAACCAGTAGGCGGTAAGGAAATTTTATCATCAACTAAGATACAAAAGCGGGCGGTAGGTATAAAAAGGTTGACGACCCCTGCATTAGACAAACAACAACCCGCTTGGAGTTTAAAATTAAAACCCGGAGAACAGAATGAAGTCTGAAATCACAAATATAACAATACAAATACGTGAACTTTCGATGGTCATGACTTTGGGTCATTACATGGGTCGAATATTCACGGTGGCAAATATATTATATGGGTCCAATGTTTACGTTATAGGCAAATATATCGAGTCAGTCTTTGTTTGTCTTGAGTTCAGAGTCTGTGGTGAACGGAGGTCCATGGCGATGGCAGTTCAACAGATGCGCCATCATTGTTATACATAATCTCTTGTGACAATATTAATAGTCTCTCTGATCCAAGGAGGTTAAAATGAGACCTGGAGATGCCTTGGCTCTCTTAACCGCGAAGCCGAAAAGCGTGGGAATTTGATGTTGTTCAGGTGAGACCTATGCAGTTTCAGCAGTATAAATTTTTGAGTTGTGTGGTTTTTGGTTGCAGAAATCGTGTTAATATCAAACCGGAATAAATTATACTTCATACACGAGTGAAGTTTTCAATTTTAACGTTATATTTTGTTTTGAACTTGCACTAACGTTTCATGAATTTCAATTTAAAATAAAAAGGGGAAGGAGCCTTAAAACAATAAAGAATTTTGTGAATACAGCATTTTCTCACCCATCTGCAACGAGTTACAATGCAGAATTAAAAACATCTCCCACGAAAGAATTCAATTAGGCCAACACAAAATGCATTGAAATAGCCTTGGAAACCACCAGCTTTCCCGCACTTTAAAGCCATAAAAAAAAAAAAAAGGTATTGCTCTATTGAGAGGGCATTTGCAGGTACCTTATTATAACATTCTTGCTTTGATCGCGATCTTCCTGGATCCATGTAATGGGCATCGCAAGTTCACGTGTTTTTATTGTTATACAGTCACACCTCGATTTAACGAACTTCAAGGGACTAACAGTCCTGTACGTAAAATCGCGGAATTCTTTAAATAGAGGAAGCCATTCGAGTGAATGTTTTTTATGATTGAAGTTTTAACGACCACCGCGAGCAACTCAATGGGCTATAAGCAGTCGCAATGAAACATTCAAATTAAGCTGCTGTTCATAACAGAATACGTAAGCAGTTAAGTTCTCCTTGTTTCAGGATATTTAAATTATGTACAGTACTTTTAATTACGAATTTGTTATTAAAATGTTATAATACGTACACATTTATTTTGCATATTAAATCCATAATTCGTAGATATTAGACTTCAATATGTAGCATCAAAATTTAAGCGTACTTTAAAATTGCAAGAAAAATAAGATTGGTGATTTTTTTTCCCGAGCATTTAGCTCCTTAAATAATGATTTCAGTATCCTAAATTGCATCAAACAGAACATCAATTAGTACTAATTAACTTGTGAAAACAGAATATGTGTTGATTACCTTTTTACACTGTGGAAAAGAGATGCTTTAGAGAAGATTGCTTATGTTTTTTCTGAACGTTTAGCTTCATAAATTGCAGCTTCAATTTTATGAAGTGCATGAAAATAAAATCATTATTATCGAAGGGCATCAAGTACTTTTTAGCACATTCTATAGTGTTACCAGCATCACTAAAGCAGCTAACTTTCAGTTCTGCTTCATCTTCTTTATCAGAATCGGGTGCATTCAGTCCGATCTGTTCATCGAAAACATCATCAAGGGAATGCATTTGGGCTAACTTTTAACGTGAAAATGCTGGTTAACATAGTTTTGTGGTTTAAAAAAAATAATAGGTGTCCGCTAAATTGAGGAAATGTGTTCGTTAAATCGGGAAACACAAAGCATTAATTTAAATGTGGTTCCGTCGGAACCATAAAAAATGTACGTAAAATCGAGATATTCGTTAAATCGCAGTTCGTTAAATAGGGGGTTGACTGTATTTGCGATTTCAAATCTCGTTCTATTCTCCGGGTTTTAATTTTAAACTCCAGAAGGGTTATCGTTCGTCTAATGTAACTTGTCTTGACAAAGACTCCAGTTGGCAGGCGAACTCGGGAATTAAAATACTCTTTCTTATTGCACCAATTATGGATATACACTGCTGGACAATTGCTAAGGACGGATGACAATAGCAACGATAGCAACCATAAAATGGAAGGCAGGAAAATGTGGAAATTAGCATAAGTGCGGGATACAGTAAGACGTGTTGTGCGTATGCAAATTTCGGATTGCCGAACTTGTTTGTGACGTCATAGCGCTGATAAGAGATAGAAAGGATTTGGCGCGTATTGACCATTGTTGTTCAAACGCAAAGTTGAAAGGGAAAGAATCAATTGACGAACTTGCAATTTTCAGTATGTCTTCCCGACATCACCTAGATGATTTTACGCGTGACCGTATTATTGGCAAGATTGAAGAAGGGCGAAAAATAACAGATGTTGCCAGGGAGTTCGACGTCAGCCACAGTGTTGTTTCAAGGCTTTGGAAATCATTTCAAACAAATGGAGAGTGTAGCAAACGTCACGGGGGAGGTCGTGTTCGCAGTACGACACCTGCAGAAGATCGGTATATAGTGCTATCAACAAAAAGACACCGGCGCAGCACAGCTAGTGAGGTAGCAAATCAGTTTATGGCTGCTACTGGCAAGCGGATCTCCCGAAAAACTGTCGCCAGACGTTTACATGAAGGAGGACTATACGCCCGCCGTCCTGTTGTGTGCATCCCATTGTCCAGACGTCACCGTACCGCCCGTTTGCAATGGTGCCATCAACATCGCAATTGGACTGATAACGACTGGTCTGCTGTCCTCTTCTCAGATGAGAGTAGATACAGTCTATCGTCTGATTGTCGACGACAACTGATCTGGCGTGATAGTGGTACTGCATATTGTCCAGCAAACATACAGGAAAGGGACCGATATCCGACATGTAGTGTCATGGTATGGGCTGGCATCATGATCAATGGCCGTACGTCCCTCTATGTGCTTCCAACTGGGACTATGACTGGCCAACGATACATTAATGATGTTCTGCTACCTCATGTTCGCATGTCCCGTGGTGCTGTCGGTGATAGATTCATTTAGATGGACGACAACGCAACATGTCATCGAACAGTCGCTGTCCAGGAGTGTCTTGAGAGCAAGGATATTCAACGCCTCGTATGGCCAGCACGTTCTCCAGGTCTGAATCCCATTGAAAGTGTGTGGGATGCTTTGGAGAGGAGTCTTGCTGGTCACCAATGCCCTCCAATAAACAAGGACACCCTCATCCGTGCACTGGCAGAGGAATGGGATAAATTACCCCAACAGCTGCTTGATAATGTTGTGCAAAGCATGACACGACGTGTGGAATCTTGCATCGCCCTCCATGGTAGCCATATCCCGTATTGACATCTTACGCCGGAACGCCTGCGGACGGTAATTGCATTTTTTTCACGTTTACGTATTCTGCACAAAATGGCCTGTTTGTCCCTTGAACACGTTCCAAAGCCTTCTGGATTTCAGAGCACAATAAATTGTCTTTCTTGTAATGTCCTGGCATTCTGACATTATTTTATTTCACTTGGAATCCAACCACACTTACTTTTTTATGCGCTATATAGCCGTTTATGATCCGTCCTTAGCAATTGTCCAGCAGTGTATGTGACTTTATTGTCTTCTCAGTTATTAGGGTGTATTCAATATCTTTTAGACATATCCTTAAGATCACTCTCAGAACTAGTTGAAATTGTATTTGCGAAAACTACTAAATAGTTAGTTTTATCATATCTCTATTAAGAAATTCCGGTGGGTTTTCTTTGGTTAAAACAACCTATTATAAGACATTTACGAGTAGTCAGCCAATTGTCATTCTTCAGCAAGCACGCCCGCGCTTGTTATCTTTTAGCATTTTTTATCACATGAAGGATGTATAAATTTCCCAAAAAAGGTATTCATTTTTTTTTACTCATAGGGTGTTTTTAATACGGATTCCTAGAAACGACGGAATTACATGTGCACCATTATTACTTCATCTCCACGTTTCTTTTCCTGTTTTCAAGAAAGGGGTTTCGTAAGCAAACATACCCACTCTTTAGCAAAATTTGGAGAAGACATGATTTCAGCCAACATGTTGAATGATATGTTGGAAACATAGGAAAAAAATTGTAAAAACGTTATAAAGCCAGATATCAAAACTTCTGAATATTTTATGGATGGCACCCGTCACAAAGCCTGATCAAAACTTATGTGGAGTTCTGTCTTTTTTACAGCTGTAGAAGAAGTTAGATTACCGGCACGAAAGAGTACGGTAGATACAAAGAGAACTGAAAGATTTATTATGATTGCGATGCTTGAGGTTTCACCTTTCAGTGAGAACGAAATGTGATTCCCCAGAATAGAACTCTGGCAGGAGCAGTTACTTAGGTGTATTTCGTTCCCTTCCTCAGATCCCATTCCCGTCGATTTATGACGTAAGGAACAATCCGCAGATTCGATCCTCATTCTGGCTTGACACTCAGACTGGATTCCTGAACTGTGTGATATGTATTTATTTCCTGAACTAGGAAAAAAATAAAAACTCGAGCGAAAAAGAATGGTTTTCAACACGGAAAGACGTATTCACGCCGGTATCTTATTTCCTTTCCTAGATCACAGTGATCGTCTTTCATTTCTCGCTTAGTTAATAATTGCATTTTGGCTAAAGTAATGCATTAAAGCCCTTGAATGTAAAAATGCCAGATCAAATGAAGATTATTTGGTTTTCTGTGAGTTCATAGCAAGTTTTGTCAAATTCTACCCTAGTGGAAAAACATGTGCTCTCACGCGAGTCGAATTTGATGCGAACTGAAACTCATTCAAAGTGATCCTCAAGTACTTGGTCTAAGAAATAACAGAAGTAGGGTAAATTTAAAAAAATCCTTTAGGGGAAGTATGTTATTATACATGAGTTAATGTAAATGTTATTCAAAAAGTACACTGCTGTCCAAAAGTAAAGCATATTTAAAAAAAAAACGACATTTTAGAGCAAACGAAAGGGGAATGGAGTGTGAAAAAGGTATTACAGAGTACGTGAAAATAATCAAATGTGGAAATTATGACGCAGTACCATGTGACGAACGATATATTTTCTTTTTCTTTCTTTTTTTTTTTTGATAAAAGGTTTAACGACCACCGTGAGCAACTCAATGGGATATAAGCAGTCGCCCGTACCTAATTTAGGGTCACTGGTTCCAGGGAAGGGAGAGAGCCAGTGCCGTAAGACAAACACAACATCCCTGCCTCACCGGGATTCGAACCCGAACCCCTTTCGGACGAATGATCGGAGGCCATCGCTTAGACCACTGCGCCACCGGGGCGGCCGAACGATAATTGGAAAAAGGCAAAGCAGCACATTTTTGGAGTTGAGAAAGTGCTGCAAAAATAAGAAAAGTGACATTTCTTGTCCTCATCGCGCCCTACTAGTAGTTGCATTTTTTTTATTAAAACAGTATGTCAGAAAGACGGCACGTAGATATGTTTACACGTGGTAGAATTATCAGAATGTTGGCATCCGACCGAACGCAGAGTAATGTTACCACAACCACTGGCGTGAATCAATCCATTGTATCCAGACTTTGGGAAAGGTACCAGGACACCGGAGATGTTAATCGTCAACCTGTGGCAGGTCGTCCACGGATTACAACGGCTCAGGATGATAGGTATGTGGTATGAACAGCGAGACGGAGCAAGTCGATGTCAGCGAGGAGCGCTTGCTTTATAGCTGTCTGCGGCTGATGGACCAGCGGTTTCAAGGCAAACAGTATACAGACGGCTCAATGAAAAAGGACTATAAGCGAGAAAACCTGCAGTTTTCATCTCACTTACTCCGTGAGTAAGAAATGTCAGGCGCTGTGATGCAGACAAAACTGATACTGGGACGAAAATGAAGACATTATCATCTTCTCCGACGAATCCAGGTTCAGTTTCGAAAGTGACAGCCGTGGTGTTGTCATTTGGAGAGATCCTGAAATCCGTGATTGCCCCACAAGCATCTGAGAAGGGGCCATTACGGAGATGTTGTTGTTCTTTTCTAGGGTGGAATTATGTTCAATGGGCGCCCACAGCTCCATGTGTATTGTGATGGAACTTAAACAGGTCGGGGATACAGAGACGAAATCCTTGATCCCAAAGCCAGGCTTTTTAGGAATGCTGTTGCTCCAGATTTCTTGTTCATGGACGATACCGCGAGACCTCACACAGCTTCTATTGTCGATTATTATCTGGAAAATGAAGATATCCACAGTATGCCATGCCCAGCGTACTCCCCAAATCTCAACCCAATAGTGCATGTGGTAGACGCATTGCAAATCGTCAACCTCCTTCCAAAACTCTCGAGTGACGTCGATCTGCTCTTGTTCAACAGTGGAATTAGTTCTACAGAGTATTGTTTCCCTTGTCGAGAGTATGAGTCATAGGCGTGTCACTTGTATCTCTGTAAGGAGTCGCAATATGATTTACTATTCCGTTGTACAAAATCAGGGACACCCCGGAAAATTCTTACTGTTTTCATCATTTTGGTCTATTTCATATTTTTTTTGTTTTCACGATTCTGGACTTACTCATTGTTCTTTTATGGGATTTATACAGAGCACTCAGTTCCTCACTAAGATATGTATAGTAAACAGGCTATTTCATTGTGCCTTCTCGTTTTTGTGATTCAACACTTTTTTTGGTTGATTATGCTTAACGTTTGAACACCAATGTACTTTTCCGTTATTTCTTTTAGCTTATAGCCCGTCCTAGAGCAGTTGTTTTTAAGCTTTAAATCATCATCATCATCATCAGCCATTATTAATCCACTGCTGGATGAAGGTCTCCCCACGTTTCTTCCCCAATTGCCTGTCTTGAGCCTGTCTCCTCCATGTCACTCCAGCACACTTTCGAATTCCACAAATTCATCTCCCATAGGGTCTTCTTCTGGGTCTTTTCTTGTTCCTCGGAATCCAGCTTCTGGGTCTTTCCCTTCCTTGGAATCAACGTTTGTTGTTGTTTAACAATTGTAGATTAGAGCGTTTAGATCGATAGATCGATGCACCTTCAATACCGCAGGATTTCAAAGCCATTGTTACTGCTGATGGTTTCACGAAATCGAAGGCCTTTTCATAATCAATAAAAGTCATGCATAATGAGCTTTAAATAAATATTAATATATAGAAGATGTTGCCAGTCCTATGACGGTGAAAGTTTTAATTGAAGCAGATTGAAAACAAACCAAACAGACGCCGGATTTCTGTAAGGAAGTTCATGTTAGAACTAAAAATCATATGCTATTTATTTTCGTTTTTCAAAAGATCTCGTGATAGATCACATCGGGTGAAAAATGTTTGTTGTTGTTTAACAATTGTAGATTAGAGCGCTTAGATAGATCGATATTTTGCAAGATGTAATATAATCAACACTAAACTCGGAAAGTTGTTTTCATGTGAACTTACCTCAATAACTTTTACTTTGATTTTTCGCGTTAAATTACTTTTTCTCTTGCACACTTGTTATTCCCTTCACGGCTTGTTTTAGACTGTTCTATTCGACGGTTAGTTCAAAAATTCATACCCAACCTTTTTCTAAAAAATAATGCGATATCTGCTATTACAAATTGGAACTATCTAAATTCTCAACAATGTGCTATTGGGGCGACATCTGTTTTTAGATGCAATCCTGCTCACTTTGACATCTCAAGATTTCAGTTTTTATTGTAGGTTAGAGTGTTTAGATAGATCGATATTTTGCAAAATGTTTAGTATAATAAGCACTAAACTCGGAAAGTTAGTTAAATTAAAAAAGTAAAAAATAATTAGAGCGTACAAATTAATATTCGAATTGTGTTAAACTAAATTACATACAAACACACCTTGCCGTGATATTAAGAATTCAATTTGAATGTTGTAGATCGGATAAATAGAACTCGAGTCATTGATAATAATCCAATGTTTTTAAATCAGCACGCGATCATCTTGACATCTCAATATAATCGCGCGCAAACTCAACTTGCTGTGATATTAAGAATTCAATTCGAATTTTGTAGATCGTAAAAACAGAACTCGAGTCATTAATAATACAATGTTTTTAAATTAGGACGCGATCACCTTGGTATCTAAAAGTGATCGCCTGCTATTATATAGCAGGCAATTGATTCATAAGTGATGTCGCAACAATGCAGACGTTGGCGTCAAGCGTTCCAGGGAGACGGATCTGGGTGTTTATGTTATTAATGGGAAAATTATCATTATGAAAGCTATATAAAATACAATCTTTATTAGATTAAGTAAATACAGCTAAATAATGAAGGATGGTCAGGTGTCGAGGCTTTTTCCTTGATCTTCCCTGCTGTTATTTATATGTTTATGCTTAACTATTCAGAATTATTAATTTTAATATGTAACAGCAAGATCAATAAATGAAATGAAAATAAAAACTAACTGTAATTTGGTGTTTGTTTTACTTTAATTAAACACTACAAGATGTTGCAGAGGGCTATTTTATTAAACTGTTAGTAAACATCAAAGGATTAGTTTGTTTTTTAAATTTTCAATTCTGGTTTTCAGGCCGGTAAGATAACGACTTAAAAAATTCTAAAACAAATTCTAGTCTTTCTTGCATCTTCCATCTAAGTTTTTTCAAGATGAATTCTTCTTTATTCCTGAGAGGAACATATTTATCTTCAAAACAGATGTTAATTAAGTCTTACGTTTTACGAGGTTTTGTAAACAGAAGTACAATTATCTTTTCCAAAGGAAGGGAAAAACAGCTTAGCAAGATTAAATGCATTTTATTGTTAAACATATTTGCGCTGACGTCAGAGCATTGTGTGGTGTCAAAACCCATGAAGCTGCATTACAGTCCTCTAAATGTGCAGCAAACCATACGCACAAACTCCGTGATTTTGGGAGGGCCACGAAGACTTGATTTTAAAATCAACAAACAATTTAAGGAAGTGCTTAACAATTTAGTTTGATTTCGGATCCTTTTCGGCTCGATAAAAACTGGTATTTGGTATGTCGGCATTTATACGGAGTAGAAAATATAGGCCATAAATAAGTAAAACATAAAAAATGCTGAATAAGGTAATGAGATAAACACTTAGTTTAAATACATTTTATAAAAACATCATATGCATGTTAACAGAAAATAAAACTCAGAAATTAAAATTAACCATGTGATCAGTTTTCAGCGCATGTTTTCTTCTGTTTTTGGAGGATTCCTTTTATGTTTGTTTCAAAAGTCGGAAGTTAGGTTTCATACCCCGTGCGACATTTATCCAATTTGTGAGTTTAGTTTTTACTGGTGAACGGTTCAAAGATCCAGTCTCGCACAGGTATTAGCAATGCTGTAGTTCTACTTGAAAGAGAAGGGGCCGGTTAGCACCCATGTGTGTTTGAAGAATAGTAGCTGTTTCTCTGTTAAATGCACAGATATACAATCCAGAAAAGACTGGCAGCTCTGTCATTTTGTTTATGGGTATGTTCAAATGCCTTGCATCTTTCTAATAATCAACTTTACGTTCTTTGAGTTCTGTACAAAATAATTGCGAAAGGAAAGGACAACGCAGTAGAAATGGGACGCGCCCGCGTCTTCAGGAAAAGTAGCGGGGAGGTATCCGATTGCGCTCTTTCCCGAATGCAACCCTGGTATGTATTGGGCTGGGCAAAAAGTTATTGCGTTTTTTACACATAAATAACGAAACATGTCTTGAAATGTAACTAACGTCATTTGAAACCTCAAGTTCATTATGTAACGTGACAGCTGACAGTTCAAGCTTGTCACGTCAGTCATGTCCGCTCCCGATATTTTCCCCTGTTTGGATATTTTCTAGCTCGTTTTTTCTGCTGTAAGTTCCCAGCCTTGTGCATGAAGCTTCTTTCTTTGGTTTTCGTTGCTTTGCCAAATTGGTGAGTTCTTAATTTTGTCTATATCTTCAATTTATTTCTTGCATCGTGCTTCTTTTTATCTATTTCCTGACCGTCAACTTTACGTTGCCCTAACTTACCTGGAATGATTGTTGTCTTTGCTGCTGTTCTGTGTTGCGCTGCTTGCGCTTGTGGTGCTCACTTAGCAATTTGACTTCATGCTGCAGTGTGGTTTTGCTCACTCTCCGCTCACGCTTTGCTTTGATCGTTCAGTGACTCCTCTATTTCTGTGTCATGGCTACCGCTGCGTCCGTCTCATCCGTACCCGTTTCATCATCAAGTTGTGTTGACATGTCATCGTCCGCTTCTTAATCTGCTAGAATATTCCCTTCTTCATTGGATAAAAGTTTCATCGTTCTGGATCTACCTTTGCAATTACTGTTCCTCCGGCTTCTGACTTGGGTAAGTCCATGTTATCTGTTATGCATCTTGGTATAGTTTATGATGCTTTGCCCAATACTCAGCTCACTACTTACTCATCGGCGTTATATTCTGTTTTGCCTCCTGACTCGATTACACACATCACACGCAAAACTCGATCTGTCATCATCTATTTAGCTTCTTCCAAACATGTTGCACGAGTTCTTTCAACGTCTGTTACGATCGGCGATCAATGTTTATTTGCCGAACCCCTTTCACAGCGTCCGGTTTTGATATCATTTTTTCCTGTTCCTGCAGAAATTCCTGACTCTTCATTGCAGAATTTTCTCTCGTTTTGTGTTCGCACCGTTGGTTCGGTGCGTACCCTTCCTACCAATATTTGTGATCCTTATGGAAGCCCTCTTTCTGGTTGTCGCCGGCAGGCGCTCCTAATTTTTTCCTCAGATGCTGCGATCGCATCTTTTCCTACCAAATTATTGATAAAGCTTGGACATAATTCACATACCATTAACGTAGTCACCTCGTTTCATTGCTATGACTGCCTTAATTTTGGTCATCATCAAGCTAAGTAACCTGTGCCCATTTCTCCTTCGGATGTCTCCTCGACTCCTGTTCTTTCTGCTGTGGATGCCTTGCCTGTGCCTCCGCCTGTTGGATCTTCTGCTGTGTCGCCTTCCCAAGTGTAGTCACCTGCTATTTTGCTCTCACCACCGTGCACTCCACCACCTGTATCCTACGGACTGTTTTCTACGGTTACTTCTCAGCTCTTCGACTCCCTCGACGCCTCTCGTCTGGAGCCCTCTGACATCCCAGAGCTTGTCTCTTCTTACTCCAGTGACGATGCTGATTTCTCACTTCAGCCTCTCGACTCATCTAAGCTACCTGTTCCAGTGTCTAGCGCTTCTCTGGCCTCTGTTAGCCCAGAGCTTGCCTCTTCAAGCTCTAGAGCCTTTAAAGAAATCATCTCGCCTAAGCCTTTGCCACCAGTTTTAGTGTCAAGTATTCCTTCAACTTTATTTGGCTCTGCTGAATGTGCCATTCCGTCGTCTGTACTTCTTCCAACAGTGCCATCCTCCGCCCTATCTGAGGTTCTCGATTCATCGCTTCCTGTGACTGACTCTCAGGGTGCATTCCCTAAGAAATGGCGCCGCACCTCTCTCAAGAAAACTCGCAAGAAGCACCTTGCTTCTAGTGACCCTCTGGACTCTGCTCCTGCTGATATTACTCAGTGGCATTTTGTAGTTAATCCCGACTATGTTCTTGATCTCAAGCGTGCTGCTCTCCTGCCTTTTCCCGAGCTTTCCCTTGGCCAAGTTGCTGTGCTTATCAATGCTGATTCCACTTATTGTAGTGTGGTTACTCCTTATACGGGTTATGACTTGTTTTTTGCCAGCAACCCAAATGCTGCTTTTGATCGCTTCTGCTCCGACTATGATCCTATGGACTATGCTGCTGTTAGTGCCGATCTTCGTGCTATACAAAGTGCTTTTAGCACTGTCATCGCTACGTGTCCTGCTCTTGGTCCCTGGTTGGTGTTCATCGATTATAACTGTTGTCGCTTTGAAAAGTTCTCCGGCTGTTCTCCTCCACCTCAGTGATTTTACTTTTTAGCTATGTGACTTTTTTCTGACTTTATCGCTAGCTATTGTGCAATGTTATTCGAACCTTTATTGCTACTGTGCCCCAGTTACTATATTTTGTGTTTTCATTCCCGGTTTGTATTTTCGATGCTTATTGCTGTGTATTTTCCATGAAGAGTTCTATATTAATAATGCGATTTTGACCTCAAGCTTGTTTTAAGAACAGAAAGTGCACGATTTCGTTAACAAGTGTTTGTTTGGCGTCGATTTCAAAATGGACAATCAAAAGGAACATTTTCGTCATGTTTTGCTGTGTTACTTCCGAAAACAAACAAAAACGCATTGCAAGCTCATAAAAAGAAGTTATGTGATGTGTATGGTGAAGTTGCCTTAAAACTACGGCAATGTCAGAATTGGTTTGCGAAATTTCGGTCTGGAGATTTTGATGTGAAAGATGCACCACGCTCAGGAAGGCCAATCGAAGTTGATGACGACAAAATACAAGTATTGGTCGAATCCAAGCGACGTTTAACGACACGAGAGGTCGTTGAGAATCCGAACATATCAAAATCGAGCGTTGAAAACCATTTAAAGCAACTGGTACACGTTAGTAAGTTCGATATGTGGTATCACATGAGCTCGTTTGTTTTGCTCCTCATTTTTGTGTCTAAAGTCACGTACATAACGCTTTTAGTTCTCTAATTTTGTGTGTGTACGAAGTATAAAGATACCGTGCTTCTTTCCGTTTGACTCCCGAGCCGGTGAGTGCATTTTTAGTTGAGTTTTTACGTTATGTTTATTTTCGACCGAGCTGGTCGTTGCTTATCACTGAGGTGCCATTGCAAATGGCGTCTTCCGGTGGTGGGGGACTTAGCAACGACCTCACTTCCGGGAAGCATTCCACTTCTTCTTTCAGAGGAGGCGTCGCTACGCTGTCCGATTCAACTGGCGGTGATGCGCTCTCCTCATCTAGCGGTACGTCCGTACTCTCTTCTCACGTCGATTCGCTAACTTCTCCTAATACGTCAACTTCTACAGACCCTGCTACTAATGACGTTGCTATGGACGTCATCGATTGTGGTGGCATTCCTTCTATTCCTGCACAACAGCCATCCTCCACCACCTACTCTACGGCAGTCACTACTTCTATTCCTATCCACTCCACTCCAACACAGTACGCCGGAGCGGTGGGCATGGCGTCCTATATTCGCCGAGAAGGAAACACCATCACTCTTGACATTCCTGATGACACTGCAGCTAGTGCTAACTTTAATTCTGCCTTGGATAAAGGTGTAGTGTTTATTGCCTTACCGGCGACGCCGTTAAAGGTGTACTCCACTGCCTTGAAGAACAGGTTCAACCCACAAGCAATTTCTCATATGTTCCGGCGAGCCGGGACAGTTGTGGTGTACTTCAGTAAAGCTGAATATGCTAACACCATCCTACGTACAAATCTCACTCTCGGGGATCAGTTCTTAGAGCCTACTCCCGTAGCGCAAAGACCCATCAACGTTTCATTCTGTCCAGTGCCACCGGAAGTCACAGATACAATGTTGTATGCCGTCCTCTCTACTCTTGGCAGTGTTGTAGGCACGGTGAAGACATTCTTCGCAGCCCCAAAGGATCTCGACGACAAATCCATTTGTGGCATACGTCGCGTTGCACGGGTCCTCTTCACAACTCCTGACAGCAGTAGCACGATCCCAGCACAGTTTAAAGTGAAGTGTTCTGGGCAGGTGCGTTATGTTGATCTCCTAACTGAATTTCATTGCAGCACCTGCAAAGCATTTGGACACTTTTACAAAGAGTGTCCCAAAGTTTCCTCGTCTCTCAAGTCTGCAGTTCCAGCGGAGACTCCCAAACGGACCCCGGAGTATGGCTTCCGCTCCAGTGCGTCTGACTGCCGTTCCACCAAGCCTAGACACTGTTCTTTCGTCTGCTGTTCTACCACCACCAGTGGATGACACAAATTTCCGTCCTATACTTGCTCAGACTTATTTTCGTGCTCCCGATCCACCAGTGGAGTCAGCTGAAGAGAGTGTTACGTCAGAGGCAGATATCTCTATTTCCGGATAATGAAACTGCATCTCTCAGTGCGGATCAGACCATGAGCGATAGCTCGGAGTCAGAACGCCATGCACGCCTGGAAAAGCGTCAAGCCCTGAAACCACCTCGTGCCTCCGCCAAGATGGGACGAGCTCGCGTTTGCCCCACTCGATCTTCCCCCCGGACCCGTACTTCGCCCGCACGAGTCGTTGATTTTGAAACGTCACCGGACCCCACCGATATAGTGGTGCCGTTTGACGAGTTTGCTGCCCAAATGTCTAGCCTTGAATTATCGCCCACACCATTGTCTTACAAGGAACTTTATTCTCTCATGTGTGTCAAACAATATCCTTTTGATCTCCTACAACGTTTGTCAAGCGACATGAGAATGATTAGCCAAATATTCTTCAGCAACTTACCTCTTTGGATCGAGTTCTTGATGTCTATGCCAAACCGTCTGGCCACCTGAGTGCAGCTGGAAAACACATCCGGCAGCACATCCATCTGCTTCAAACAACTGTCACAAAAGCTATGACACCTATAAGTGACCTACCACTTTCAAGGTAGTTTCGCTGAACTGTCGGGGGTTTGACACTCCTCACGCTAACTCAAAAGTGTATGAAGACTTGTCGGCAGAGAACGCTGACGTTCTTCTCGTTCTAGAAACGAAATGCTCTCCTACAACGCCATTCCATCGTTGGCGTAGTTGACCTTTTAAGTTCTTCCATGCGTACAGACGGTTGCAATCCGGTGGTGTTGCCATTGGCATCCACAACCGTTTGCTTCACTCACTGACTACAGTCTCTGTAAATAATTTATACCTTGATTTGTTACAATGTGTGTATTCTGTATTGATCATATTACCTATCACATATTTAATATTTATATTCCTGCAGATGAATCTCTCATTGACCCCCTTTTTTAATGTTTACGTTTAGCACTTACTGCAATTCCCCCGGTTATTTTTATGTCTTAGGGGGAGACTTCAATTGCACTTTGTTCCCGTCGTTGGACCACAGCGGGTCCCTAAGAGGATTTCGTCCTATCCTAGTCGATCAGCTTACGACGCTACTCCTCTCCGACCATCATCTTGTTGACTCATTCCGTCATTTACATCCAAACACGGTTTCATATACCTGGAGCAATTCACCTCGGCAAGGTTCGTCAGCAGCCCGGTTGGACCGAATTTACGTTTCCTCCGAGCTGCTCCCTGCATCTACTGAGGCACGGCATGTGCCAAAAACCTCGTCTGATCACAGAGCGGTGACGCTGTCTATCTGAGTTTCTGCACTGCCAATTACTTCACAGCGTAACTGGTCCTTTGATGATGACTTGCTTCAGGACAAAACTTTCTGTACCACAATCCGTCGATTCTTGGATGATAGTCGTCACCTTCCCGCTACAACACCAAGTGCACTCAAGTTGTGGCTCGACATTAAGTTTGAGCTTCGTATGTTAACTCGACAATACTCATTTGCTGCCCGTACTGAACGTGGTCTGCAAATCAGCAACCTTCGTGGGATCCTTTCCTCGATGACTCTCACAGATCCATCATATCCTGAAGTACAGGATGCCCTTAGAGCGCTGCTTCATCCGATGGAACAGCAAGCTCTCTGTCTGATGAAATTACTTCATCTTTCCTCAACAGCTCAATCATATGAATTCCTCTCTCGCAGGGAAAGACTACGGTGTTCATCTACTACCCTCCGACATCTTTGTCTGTCTGATGGAACTGTTACATCAGACCCTGCCACTATCTGCACACAGGTTCGTCAATTTTTCCGAGATAAATTCCGAGCGGTAGTGCAGACTCACTCTCTTTCATCATCATCCCTTCTTCGTGCTCTTCCGCAGGTCCCCTCACAACTTTGTCCTTCTCTTCTCGCTGCCTTTTCCCCCGCTAAACTCAGAGAGGCTTTTGCCACTCTAAATCCTCATGCCTCTCCTGGACCTGACGGCCTTCCTCTTTCCTTTTACCGTGCTTTCCTTCCATTTCTTCTCCCCTTCCTTCTCGCCTGTTTCTCCGCAGCCCAATCTTCTTCTGCACTGCAGCCGGAGTTTACGGTGGCCCATGTCATTCTTTTGCCGAAGAAGGGAGACCCCTGTACCTGCAAAATTGCCGTCCTATTTCCATTCTAAATCTCGACTATAAATTCTTTACTAAACTCCTTTCCCGTCGTTTGAATCTTATTCTTCCTTTCATCCTTTCGCCCGACCAGTCATACACTGTGCCTGGCCGGTTTATCGCTAACAACATCTCTTTTGTTCACAACCTTGTTTTATTTTTGCTTGAAAACTTTCTGAACCACTTGCTTTGCTTAATATTGATCAAAAATCAGCCTTCGATAACATTTCTCACGACTATCTTTCTGTTACTCTTCATAGCTTTGGTTTCCCCTCTTCTTTGGTTACTCTTTTACTTAGTCTCTATCGGGGCGCCCATTTTCATGTGCGGGCGGCCTCTTTTCTGACGGCTTCAATTCCTTTTCAACGTGGAATTAGGCAGGGTTGCCCCTCTCGGGGCAACGTTTTGCATTAGCCTTTGAACCGTTCCTGATTGCTGCTCATCGCTCTCTTCGATCTTCGCTACCGTCTACCGTCGCAAGCACACGACATCACGAGTATACTTTCTCCGCTTATGCAGACGATGCGACGTTTTGCATCAGGAGAGAAGCTCAGTTTCATGACTTGCTCATCACCTATCACCATTATGCTGCTGTTTCGGGAGCATCACTTAATGTCTCTAAGAGTACTGGTCTCTGGTGTGGTCTTGGATAGGCCGCACTGACTCCCCTTGGGGAGCGGTGTGGTCATCCTCGACCCAGAAGATCCTCGGCACCTATGCGGGTCATCCTCGACCCAGAAGATCCTCGGCACCTATGCGGGTCATCCGTTTACCGCAGGACAAGCTACATGGACCAAGCTTTTCTCAAGGCTTCGGCGCCGAGCTGCGTATTGGCATTTCGTCTTTCCATTTACATCTTATTTTCAACGTGCTCATGTTGTCCGGCGTTACCTGCTTTCACTATGTACATATTCCTGGAATTCAACAGTTTTCTTGGCCTCTCGCCTTACTGACATCAATAGTCAGTTCACTTCCGTCATCTGACAGTCCAAGCATTGGTCGGCGGCCCAGACATTGTATTTTCCTGAGTCGCATGGTGGCATCCGGCTCATTGATATTCATCAATACTATAGAGCGTACCGTATTACCAATTTTCTTCGTCTGCTTACCTCTCCCTCTCCTCTCGTGATTAATTTTGATGCACTCCTTTCTGTCCATGATCCGTCCTTCACTTTTCTTCTTTTCCTCCGCATGGATTTTTACACCCTTCCTTCCTCTAACATTCCGTCTACTATCTCTGAAGCTCTTACGTTTTTCCGGTCCCTTCCTCTTTCCCGGGCTCCTCCTGTCACTACTGTTGATCTCCTTGTCGAACCACTCTTCTTTTCCTCACTGATCCACCCTCCTAACCAACCTTTCTTTCTCCCTCCACTCTGGGTTCGTTTTGGCATCTTAACAGTTAACGCCCTGATTACTGCGAACCTCTCTTGGAAATCCATTACTTCCTTTTTTACTACTCCTACTCTTTCTCTCGAGGAGGAGTATGCCCTCCTTCGCACTTCCCTCCTCTCTCTATACCCTGCTTTGGTTACTGCCGACGGACTCCGTGTTGTCCCTGGACCCAGTCTTCCTATTCCTTTCTTCCTTCCTCTCCTTGACTCTGTCGTCCCTGTGCTTTCCTTCACCACTGCCTCCCTCTATCGTTTTCTCCGTTCACCTTCGGATCTTCCACAACCCGTCTCTGACTTCTCTCCCTCGCTTTCCATGACCGTCTGGTCAGCTCCCTCTTCTCATCTCTCCTCTCCGCTCGAGCGCAATCTTCACTGGCGTTTCCTTCACCGTCATCTCGCTGTTCCACATCTTCTTTTCCGTATGTCGCTGGTTTCTCCTCCACTCTGCCCTTTCTGTGGTAATGTCGGTGATGTTTACCACACCTATTGCCACTGCCCTATCTTGCTACCTCTTCTCAATTCAGCTTTTCGCCTGGCTGGCCTCATCGTTTCTCAAGATCTTCCATTTCAAGCATATCCGTAGCTTCTATTAACGTAGCATCCGCCAACACGTCTACCAGATAACTGCTGTTTTCTATTTGTACTTGTCAAACATGTCATTCATATGTTTCATCTATCACAACGTTCTGCATCGCAGCCACTTTCAATTCTGCAGGCCGGAAGTCGTTGGCTATCGTGCTTTCGAGGCCAAATAGTTGCACGCCTTCGACTTGAATATAACACCGCCCTATCGTCAAATTCTCTCACAAAATTTCACATCACCTCGGCAGAGTACTCAAGATATTTTACGATGGATGGGAATTTTGTCCGTCTCGCCATTTCAGTATATGTTTTTTTTTTGTGTGTGTTTGGTGCACTAAGTACAGTGTGTCTTTCGTTCGATATTTGTTTCACCGTGCCAAGAGTGCTTTGTGTTTTTTTTTTTTTTTTGAGTAGCCACACTGTGGCAACCTACGTACGCATAGTTATGGTACCATGTTAACATTGTATTGTGTTGTACATACTTGAGTTTCGCACCACAGTACGTGTTTTTTTCCCTTCCTATTGTGACCCCATTTATGATTACTGTTACTTGCCTGCTGTTTTCTGTAAATATCGTAATTGTTTGTACGTACTTATACATAGTTATTATAGTTTTTATCCGTGTTATAGGCGATCACGTTATTATCGTATCACTCTGCAAATGTGCTATACATTTTTCTAGTGTATTCTTTCTTGTTCTCTGTATCAGCATGATGGCATTGTACCTCTTTCATAACCTAGGGTTTGCACCTCTCTTGTAGATTTCATTTGCATAGCTTCCCTGAGTGATAATTGTGTTACATGTGCACTTTAACGATATTAACCACTCTGAGTGTTCTATTCATTTTATTAGTCGTGTTTCTTCTATTTTAAGAACAGAGTGTAGAACTGCGTCATACTTTTCTTTCTTTCAATATGTTGAAAACAACATGACTTTTTTAAAGGTGGTATTCTGTTCACGAGACGTTGACTCATCAAGCTTTTGATTTTTGTTTCCGCCAGGTTGTATTTACTGTTCTCTAATGTTTTGTTTTTTTACTCACCGTACCTAGTGTGCATTGTGTCTTTACTGTTTTCTTCAGTTTCCTTTTTTTCCCCTCGCCAATGTCGAGTCACATTGTGTGTACTGTTAATTAACTTTATTTGTGTGGCAACATGTTGCACAAATTTCCTTTTTTCATACATTGCATATTATATGTGATTTTGCTCAAGAACATATTTTTTATCCTGTAGTATGTCATTATGTATTATTAGGTGAGTCGTGTTCTGTGACGATATTATCTCCGTTAGCATCCCTGTATTTTATGATCAAAGTTCTTGTTGTGTCACCGACTTTGCGATGTTGTATCTTGTGCTTTGAGTATTGTCTTTGTTTATTACATACATCGATGTTGTATTTACTTACATTCTCTGTTCTAGCACACTCTCCCGAAATCATTTTGTTATTTGCTCTCATATGCTAAATATGCTTCCTGTGTTTCTCTAGTTATATTTCACGTATTATAGGGCTGCACTTGATCCCAGATTCCTGTACCATTACGATACTCATAGAATGCTTGCCTGCATTCGTGTTTTTATTATTTTAATCTGGGTAGCTTTACCCTCTGTCATGTGTGCATATCATTATAAATGTCATGTGTATTTTTATGTTTTTGATGGGTGCGAAGAATAATGATGTAACAGCCTATTTTCTTAAATAAATTATGTTGAAAACCATATGAGCTCAAAGAAATTCATCTCACTAAGCACGTTAACACTTGCGATTCGCTCTTGAAACGTGAAGAAAACGGTCCATTTTTGAAACGTATGATAACAGGCTATGGAAAATGGATCGTTTACAACAACGTCGAACGAAAAGGTTCGTGGAGAATGCGTGATGAACCTTCTCAAGGCACTTCAAAAGCATATATGCACCAAAGAAAGGTTAAGTTGTCAGTTTCGTGGGATTTCAAAGACATCGTGTATTTTGAATTGCTTCCAAGGAATCAAACCATTAATTCGGACGTGTACTGTCGTCAGCTGGATAAATTAAGTGGTGCAGTCAAATATAAGCGTCCAGAATTGGTGAATCGCAAAGGTGTTGGATTTCACCATGATAACGCAAGACCACATACTCATTCATGACTACTAAGCTTGTGGTGTTAAGATAGAATAAAAATAGCAACGTTTTTATCAATAAAATGTTTATTCTACATCAACTATAGTTTCGCAAAGCGTTTGGCTCGGCATCATTAGTACGATGATGCCGAGCCAAACGCTCTGTGAAACTATAGATGGGATGTGTTACCCCATCCACCATATTCGCAAGACCTGGCACCATCAGACTACCATTTGTTTTGTTCTTTGCCAAACTTTTTGAATGGTAAAATCTTCACTGCTGATGAGGTTATCAAATCATTCTTGGAACTCTTTTTTGCCGAAAAAGACAAACTTTTTTGAGCGCAGAATCATGAACGTGCCTGCGGAATGGCAGAAGGTCTTCGAACAAAATGTTTTTGACTAAAGTTTTTGTTTCCCATTCAGAATTCGCCTTTACTTTGCACAGGAAAAGAACGGAATTACTTTTTGACCAACCCAATAGTATCAGAGAGAGGTCCTTTAAAAATGAAACTCAAAAGTGTTATTGGGTCAATTATTTTAAAGCTCTGGATGAACAGATTAGCTGTAGTGACTTCGAAAAAATTTTACTAACCTACAATGGAAAGACCAACTGGCTTTTGTTTGGGGTTTAACGACCACCGTGAGCAAATCGATGAGCTATAAGCAGTCGCCCGTGCCTAATTTAGGGTCACTGGTTCCAGGGAAGGGAGAGAGCCAGTGCCGTAAGACAAACTCAACATTCATGCCTTACAGGATTCGATCCCGGATCCCTTTCGGAGGAATGATCAGAGGCCATCGCTTAGACCACTGCGCCACCGAGGCCGGCTATGTGGAGTTACTTTGGTCATTTATGGATGAAAAATATTCAGCAATGGGAATGTGCAAATTGTGATAATGATCTGCGACTTCTATGAGAAATTTCTACCGTAAGTTAACATTCGTTAAAAAAATCCCGGCGGGATGGAAAACAGTCCCTGAGTCGTCAGACGACCCAGAACTGTATGATGTAGTCCACACACGACAGGGAATAGTAGTTCCTTTATAGCTCGGTGCATTATCTTGCTGGTACCAACAAGGCTCGGTTCCATAGTATTGCCACAGAGTTGGTAGGACATAATTGTCCAGAATATCCGAGGTAGACGTGTTGGTTAACAGGCTTGTGCACGATAACAACCCCCCCCCCCACACACACACGAGTACACTGCCAGCTCCGAAATTGACCATAGCAACAGTACACTGTGGCAAATAGCGTTCCTACGGCTGCCGCCATACTCACATACGGCCATCAGACTGGTGAATCGTGTATGTGGATTCATCAGTCCATAGAATCAGTTTCCATTGATCTATCGTCCGCGATAAATGCTCTTTACACCATGCTAAACGACGAGTAGCATTCCGAGTGGAGATGAAAGGCTTATGAGCAGCCGCACGACCAAAGTAACCCGTGGAATGAAGTTCTCTGCGAATGGTACGTGTACATACCGAGGTTTTAGCATTTTTCCTGACCTGTGCACTGAAGTCTTGTGCAGTACTCCGTCGATTAGCTGTAACGACTCTCCTGAGGCTTTGACGTCCTCTATCACTGATTTTCTTCGGTCTGCCGGTACGTTTTGCTGCACGCCATGTAACTTCCACTTATTCAGTACATCCAAGAGAGTTGACTTGGGTATGTTTAAACGCTTCTCGGTTTCTCTTATGAACAACCCACTAATATAATACCCAACAATCTTTCCTTTCTCAAAGTCAGTTCTCTCCCGGCGCGACATTTTCACTCAACCTCACAGTGCGATATGATCGTGGTCAGCTGCAGGCTTGTTTTTATACCTTTTGCAGCTGTACCCCGCATCGTAACAACACGTAGCGGATCCATTGATTTGCTTTTGAAAGGGTGTCTGGTGACGTTTGTCAATATAGTGTATATTAAAGAAGTGTGAGGAAAAAAGTCTTCACACTTTCAGACTTGCCATACAAAACAAGAAATTTACTTTATGTGATTATAAAATCGTCATAAATGTATTTTTGGCCAAAATTGTTTTAATTATATAATTAATTCTCTTCTTCATTTCAGCTTCAAAACAGTCAGTGACTGTGACAGATATGGCCTGTCTTCCCGATGCTCAAATGATCGCAGTATCTACTACAGTCTGGGACATTCGTTTCTACGATAGCAGTCCAGCTGAGTTCGAAAGGCACTTTTCAATCGTCGACTTTCCTTCCTGCATCATGACCGTTGATTATCACGTAGAAGGAGATCAAACGTCTGTTCTGCTTTGTGGGGACACAGCCGGAGGTATCAGCCTGATCAAATTCCACGAAGTCTTCTTTCACAATCTCCGGAGATCCCAGATTGTTAAGCAGAGGCTGAGCCGAATACCATTCAGCAACATAGAGCGTAAAGCAGTTCAAGGAATAGAGCTCGCTGTTTTCCCTTCCGTACACTCAAACTGGGTTTTGAAAGTTAAATACATCCATAGTATAAACGCTTTCCTGTCTTGCGCAGCATGCACCAGAGAAGCCATGTCTCTTTATGATGTCCTCAAAGGTACTCTCTATCTTTTTCGATCTCCAAAAGGAATCCTGTGTTTTGATTTTAGTCTTAGGCAGAACTTTATAATTTCCGGTGGGATGGATTACGCAGTGAAAATCTGGAACCCATACGTTCAGGAAAGTCCCACGTGCAGCCTTCAGGGTCACATGGCACCTGTGGTTCATATCATGGTGGATGACGACCGACAGTTTATTATGAGCGTGAGCAAGGACAAGTACATCAAGGTTTGGCATATGACCCTTCATAACTGCCTTCAGACTCTGAACTGCTCTGATATTGGCTTAGGTCAAGGAAATATCACTGCTGCAGTATTTAACAAGGACAAACACACTATGATTGTAGCAACCTACCAGCTTGCAGCGTTTAAAGCACTAATTGTGGACGATGCCATTAAATACAACACTCACAGTAAGCCAGTGTGTGCTGCTCTATACAACGTGGCGTTCAATCTCGTCATCACTGGCGGGCAAGACTCGGAAGTTATGGTCTGGGATCTGGTAACAGGTCGAAAAATTTTCGAGTTTTCCAAGGCCCATAAAATGATGAAAGGTGGGGTAGAGTTTCCTGTAGAGATTACTGCGATGCGGCTTGATCCCACAGAGAGGCGTTTGGTGACCGCTGGAAGAGACGGAGTCATTAAAGTCTGGAATTTCAACAATGGATTGTGTCTCAACGAGTTTCGAACATTTAGAGACACACTGATCACAGGCATAGCGTTTGCGGGATACCACATGTTTGTTGCCGGTTGGAGTAGGCGGATCAATCTGTTTTATGACGATGGATTTGAGTCATTTCAGAGAGTATGGGACTTGAAGCATGCTGATGACATCCTAGGAATCGATACGTATAGAGGACAGCTTCTGGCCACAGCTTCTTATGATGGGGAGATTATAATATGGATTCGAGAAAATGGATTTGTCAAATTTCGGCTTCGAGATGAAGGTAAGTTAAGTTAACAGTAATATACTTTTGAAGGATTAAGAACAATAGAAGGGGTGTTCATTAAGTTCTAAGCTTAGAATATCTTCACTTTAAACAGCACTTTTGCTGATATACTTGTGCTGTATCCTGGAGCGCTTCGTCTTTTTGCAATTTCAGGCAGTAGAAAAACCTTTATGGAGATGATTCAGAAATTTCATAGAATTTCACCATACTGCTGAGCATTGGCTTGCGTAATCTCTTCTTTTCCTAAGAATTTATTACTTCCAGGTGCTTTTACCATTACTAACTTACTTAACAAATCAAGCAGCCGAACTCCGACAACGGATGGCGTCTAGTAGTTCTTATACTGCTAAAGAATACTGAAGTACTGAGAAATATTTTCAAAATCCACCCACGAGTTACTGCATTATATTCAGGCTCGGAACTTTCCGAACACGCTCCGCAATTATAATTTCAGAAAGTGCATCTGTTAGAACTTTACACCGAGGACCCGAAAATTCTGAGCTGAAAAAAGTGTCAAAAGTTCTTTGTGGAGAAAAACAGTGACGGTAAAATGAACACAGGACCAATGTCAACGGTGTTTTTCTGCACTTTAGACGAGACAGAAAGGCATTAAGGCGTTGTTATTATTTGTAATCTATTTTATATTTCTTCTTTTCTTTATTCAAGAAATCAGAATTCATGAAAATGAAGTCCATATTAAGAGCATGCAACATTTGGAACTCAACATTTAAAAGGAAACATTTTCTCTTAAAATAACCTTTCTCTCGAAAAAAATTCGGCCCTTCCAGTTAAACAACTTGATTAAAGAACTATTTCTAAAATGTTTAGAGAACATTCGTGCATGAAAGGCAACCAATACTTACCGGGACGAAAAAATTCCTTCGTGCATTTCCTTGATAATCTATACTTAATATTATAAAGAGAACAAGTTTGTGAGTTTGTATGTTTGCAAAAGGTAATCTCGGAAACTACTAAACCAATATGGAAAATTCTTTCGCCGTTCAAAAGCTTATTTCTTCCCGATGGACACAGTTATTACGGTATGAAAAATTGAAGATGAACGTAAAATACCATGTCACGCCGGAACAGCCAATTGAACCTGTACGTAGTGCAGACGTACCACTGATATTGCTTCTTTTATAGCTAAGGTCTTAATTTTAAGTGAATTTTGAGTAGGTACCTATTATGTGAGCGTTCGTATGCTTCAGTAATAAACTGCAACCAAACTAAAAACGGGGTGTATGCAGAAGCATTTATTTTTTATTTTTTTTATTTTGAGGTTTAACGACCTCCGTGAGCAACTCAATGGGCTATAAGCAGTCGCCCGTCCCTAATTTAGGGTCACTGGTTCCAGGGAAGCGAGAGAGCCAGTGCCGTAAGACAAACACAACATCCATGCCTCACCGGGATTCTAACCCGGACCCCGTTCGGACGAATGATCAAAGGCCAACGCCTTAGACCACTGCGCCACCGGGGCGGCGCAGAAGCATTGTAACTGCATATGATAATATATTCTGAGATAGTATGTTCCGATAATATACTGCTGGCCATTAAAAGTGCAACACCAGGAAGGTCGTATACCAAGGGCGAAAGCTGGCAGAATGGCAGAACACGGGCGCCTATGTATAAATGATTAACCGAGCAGCACATATGGAAATCATGTGGGACAGCTACGCCCCCTGGAAGTCGTATAATAAGAAGAGTGAACAAGAAGCCGGTGCTAAGCACTCTAAGTGTGTTTGCTCGCCGGCCTGTAACGTACTAGGAGATGTGACGTACCTGCCAGAAGGACGCACACGACATAAAGGCAGATAGGAATCAGAATAAAAAAAAAAAAAAAACGTCCGCGTAGCTCAATTGGTAGAGTGACTTATTCCGGAATGAGGGGATCCAGGTTCGAATCCTGGTGTGGACAGAAATGACGGAGATATTTACTTCGTTATAGGCCCTAGCTACAGCATACCCCGTCGAAGACAACAACAGCCTTAGCAGCAAGTTTCAGACTTCAATCGCGAGAGAATTGTGGCATATCGGGATTGCGGATTATCATTCCGAGACATCGGCACTCGTGTGGAACGGCATGCGGCCACGGTGGGGGAAATGTAGCGTCAGTGGATAGCGGAGGAAAGAACACACCGATGTGGGGGATCCCAACAGCCTCGTCACACCACCAAACGAGAGGACCGACACCTGGTGCGCATGGCTCCGACGGATCACGCAGTCACATCGACCTCCGCTGCTCAAAAGTTCGGGTGTGTGGCACAACACCCGCTGTCCGCACGGACGGTTCGACGTCGTCTGCAGCAGCGGGGAATTTTTGTGCGGCTCCATTGCTTCGGCTACCTTTGACTGTACAACACCGGCGTCTGTGACTGAAATGGTGCCAAGAACGTCGCGCATGGAGGAGCGAATAGCAAGGAACCGTGTTTTTCGACGAATCCCGCTTCAGTTTACAGCGCCATGATGGACGAATCAGTATTTGGCTGAATATGTCCTGCTGCGCCATACTGACCCGGTTCCCAGCATTATGGTATGGGGAGCCATTGGATGCCACTCCCGCAAGCGCCTCGTCCGCATTACCGGCGGGTACGTTGATCAACCATCGTTACATTACTGAGATGTTGAAGTCTGTTGTTGTACCATATCTTCAGGGACTGTCTGGTGTCATTTATCAATATGATAATGCGCGACCGCATATGGCTCGCAACGTCCAAGACTTCATGCATCGCCACCATGTGCAAGGTCTTCCTTGGCCCGCGCGGTCCCCGGATATGCCCCCTGTTGAACACGTGTGGTCCATGATCGCCAGAAGACTGTCCTTCCAGCGACCAAACCCGGCTACAACGGAAACTGTGGCATCGTATCGAAGGTGCGGGCACGGACATTTCCCAAACATGCATCCAACGTCACTTCCTCGCGATGCCGGGCGGTGTAGCAGCTGTAATTGCTGCACATTGTGGTTAGACGAAATATTAATTTTTATGTGTTTCCCTTGTGCAACCGTACTGTATTTGTAATTAATTCAACTGATCTGCTTTCTGTACAATAAATATGTCTTTGATATATTTTGTTTTTCTTGGTGTTGCACTTTTAATGACCAGCAATGTAGATAATATGTTCCGAGTTCCATGCAAACCAAATCGCTGGTAAAATCTAGTGCGTACATATTTCAATGAAGTTAGTATAACTGTGTTTTGATTTCTTCTTAAAATATGCTTTCATTTAAGAGATGTAAGAATGTAACTTAAAAATGTCTTAATAAGGAATGTGATAACCTCGTACGTACATACAACTCGCACAACGACATACACCAGGTAGTTAAGGAACTCTGGAGACAAAGAATTACATTCCTCGATGAGAGCGGTGCGTAGCTCGGCAAGGGTCTACGATAGAGCTGACGAGATGCTACGTGTCGTCCCACAGAATTCCTGGCATGATCTATGGGGTTCATGTTCGGAGACCTGGCTGGCCAGTCCATACGCCGAATATCCTTATTCTATAGAAATCACAGACAAGCTCAGCCATGTGAGGGCGAGCGTTCTCATCCATTAAAAGGAACTGAGGGCCAATAACAGCCAGAAAAATTCCGACATAAAGCTCTAGGATCTCGTCCTTATAGCTCACAGTATTCACATTGCCTCCTCCGAACACGTGGAGTGGTGTGCGGCCACTCCACGTGTATAATGCCACCCCCACGAGCAGACCAAAGCCTCCGAAGGAGTCTCGTTCGCGAACGTTTGCAGGATCGTAACGGGTTTCCTTCAGATGAAATGCCGACCAGAACCCGTTTGTAGACGGCATCTCGACTCGTCTGTGAAAAGAACACCGGGCCGCTCGTCTGAGCTCCAGAAACCATGTTGTCTGCATAAGCTGAACGAACTCTCCTGTGAGACGTAGTTAGCAGGACACAAACCATAGGTCTCTTGGCATAAAAGCCAATTGCATTAATCCTTCGATATATCGTTTGCCTTGATATCATAGCCCCATTGGCAGCGGAGAGCTACGAAGACAATTACGGACTGTATATGACCAGTGACGCTGTATAGTTAAAGCGATACAACAGTCCTCACGAGGTGTCGTACGCCTTGGAAGACCTTGGCCTAGCCTTCGTGACACCTTGTTCGTGACGTTGAATTGCTGCCACAACCATGAAAGCACTGGATATTCAAGTCCCTCGCGACCTGGACCTGAAACTGGATTGCTTCTAGTCGTGATATCGCTCGCTAACATACAGCGTCCGATCAAGGCCGTCCAGAAAACACAAGGCCATGACATTAGCGAGATGAGTTCTCTCATTTAGTGACATCACTCGGATACCAAGACTCCTGATTGGAGATATGAGTTCTCTCTTTTAGTGACGTCACTCGGATACCAAGACTTCCGATTGGAGAGATGAATTCCCTCTTTTAGTGACGTCACTCGGATACCAAGTCTTTCGATTGGAGAGATGAGTTTCCTCTTTTAGTGACGTCACTCGGGTACGAAGACTTCGGATTGCAGAGATGAGTTTCCTCTTTTAGTGACGTCACTCGGAAACCAAGACTTCCGATTGGTTTCCAACGCTGCCGTGTGTGATGTCAAGGACGCCACCAACGTATCAGTCCATGTAACATGAAAGTGACGTCACAAACGGAGGGAACTCATTTCTCTAATATCATGGCCTTGGGTTTTCTAGATGGCGTTGGTTCCATCCAAGTGTATGAGACATTAGAAAAGCATTTGCAGACATCAGAACGCTGCTTACACGTGCTGTTAACGAGAAATGCCACGGCCGTCGTTTCCCATTGGCTTTAACCTTTTAAGCGGCCGATATACCTGAACCAAAAGTTGCCCAAATTTTTTCTGTGCTCCTCAAACAGAAGTGCGTTCATTGTGACCGGGTTATGGCAAAACAATTCCTGTCCTTTTTGCATTTCAGGGGTATCGACTACAAATCTGTCGCTGGTTGTAAGTGGCCCCTTACAGTCCTTATTCTTACAGTATGTAGTCGGATTCCCTTGTAGTCCTTTATTCTCTGTTGCATTACCCAAGGAATGATTCGGAAGCAGTAATCCCCCGGACACGGACACCATGACACTGGGTTGAAACTATTTACTCAAACAACTTTTCTCTTCTTTCTTAGGCTCGTCGCGCTTTTCTTAGCATTCTTAGAGAAAAAGGTAATCAGTCAGGAAGTAATAATGAAAATCATACCCCAAAATGAACACTTAGAATCAATCACAAACGCAAGGTAAAAGCAACACTTTCTGCTGCGTAGGTAAACTGGTTCCTGTGGCATTCGGCCCACTACTACTCAGATAGCGGATACATTCGTTCAAACTGATTTCAGCCTATTTCGTGAATCCCGAGTAAATTCGTTCCGGCCGGTTAAAGGATTAAAAAACTCAATTACATATTGGACAGTACTTTGCTTACTGATATGCAAATTTAATTGCGGGCATTTGTTTCTCGTTCCCTCTTTTAGTGACGTCACTCTAGTACCATCGTAATATTTCATTAAGCGCTTTGAATTATTTGCTCAGTATTGCCTTCCGGACTTTAGTTTTGGACACCAGTGTAGCTGTTTAGCGCGTTGACAATACATCTTAGATAATCGTATTAAGGTGGTTCCACATAAAATCTCGGCCTTATGTTTCCAATGGTAAAACTTGTGTACATATTTTCTTCGCTATTAATACATTCCCAAGGACAAAAATGTGCACATCGATAAAACTAGCTCTAAGTTATAGCATGGATACTTAATACTTGCTAAAACATTACCATAATTATATTAAAAATCAACCATTTTGCTTTCAGTAATGTTCAGACCTATTAATAGATGGCGCGACCTGTACATTGATGACGTCAGTAGACAAACAAATGTTAGATTGCTTAATTATGGTTATATTTTAGCAAGTATCCCATGCTATAACTTAGAGTTAGTTTTATCGATGTTCAAATTTTTATCCTTGAAAATACACTAATTGGAAAGAAAATATGTACAGAAGTTTCACCATTGGAAACATAAGGCAGAGAATTTAGGTGGAACCACCTTAATGGCAACTTTTTAAGGGGTTCTTATGCAAGCTAAAGTGAAGGTGAGACATTATTTTTGAAACAGTTTCAAAAGCTCATTTCATTGCTTAAAAAAATCGCTGACTTTTTAGCAGACAATCGATGCCTTAAAAAATCGCTCATCTTTTAAGGCATCGATTTTCTGCCTTTTGGGAACAGCTATCTTTCCTGGAATTTTCTCAAGAAGGTACAATCAGTTTACCGGCTGGAATGAGCTGCTTTTTGCAACTCATATCTTTGCTACGGCTGTGAGTTCCAGCTTCTGGTTATCGAAATTTTCAATTTACTCTTCATAAAGTAACAAATGCCCATACCGTGATTAATTCGCCATAAGAAAATGTCCTATGAACAATTATACTGATTTATTAAATAAAATGGTTAGAAAAATTTCATTGAGTAGTCGGGCTGGCATTATGGAACATTAAGAAATTGTTTTCCTAAGACAATTTCGAACAATGAACGTTTTTAATAATAAAAACTCCTTTTATATGATACTCCAAATAAACTGAGCACTGTGTAAGTGGGTAGTAAGATTTGGAAGCCTCTAACTGTTAAACTGATTTTTAAATTAACAAAAATCAGAAAAACTTTACACTCGTAGTTGAATTTATTGCTCTTTGAGGGATTAGTTTGCTAGGACACATACCTAAACAAATTTACTTTTATAAGGAGGAAAGGAGTTAAAACTGCGTTTCTACCTGATAAAAGATGAGAAAAAAACAATTAATATCTCGTTCCAAAATAGTTATTTAATATGTACACCATTACGTATGTTAAATCCCAGTGTTTCTTTAAATTAGTTATATGCGCCTACAAAGAACACAGGTAAGGAAAAATTCTTTGTCATAGTTAACTTAAGAATTTTAATACCTCGAAAACATTTTATATAGCAATATTCAACGTCATTACTTAAAAAATTATTTTACGAAATATTTCTATTAAGTAGTCAGCTCTGTGTATGCGAAAAGGAACGATAAATGGGATTGATCTTTGAGAAAAGTTCCATTTTTAAATACTTGATAGAGATCAGTGAAGCATCTTGAGTATTAGGGAATTTTTTCAGTTGGTTAATCCATTTCAAAAAGCACCCTTTACTCTTTTCACAGCGATAATTCTTGTAATTGGGTCAAACCCTAATCACACGTCTGATAAGAATTCAACACTCTCAAGAGAGAATGAAAAGTCTAGATGGCGAAGTATATTGTATTTTCCAGAATTGTTTCTATTTCAGTGCCTTTAATTAATGCCACTAAATTTCTAGTGCTAAAAACAGAAAGGGAGCGATGATCGTAAATCTAGTTTACAAAGTTTGTTGACATGTAGTCCTCTGACAGGCAGCCAATCCTTGAGGGCAAAGGAAGAACGTTTGGAAGCCTTTGATCTCCAACAGGCTTTACATGTAATCCTTATAAAAAGCGAACGAATATGTTGATCCTCAAGTACCCGGAGTGAATTCTTCTTCAAGAGCTTTCGCAATTAGCGTTGATAGTTCTCACAACGTTGTCTGAAATCCACGGGCTCAGAGAAAAGTACTATGGCTCATTTCTTGGTGCCTGCTTTAACTACAGTGATCGCTGCTTTTAAGACTCATATTTGCGACTGCTGGTTATGAGTCTTACAAGCGGAAGAGTTCAAAAGGAGTTCTACTGCGCAATTTATAATAATTTTTCGTATTTCTTAAAGGAAATTTTGTGATTCAGAAAAACATTAAAACGTGATTCTAAAACATACACCAAAGAACCAAAACATTATGACCAGCACGTCTTTAAAGCAACCGCAGGTAAACGACGGAGCATGTGAAAATCATGAAACTGTAAAAGCAACATCTGTACTGAGCTCTGTTAATAAGTGTTATTCTTGTTCGTCAGATGCAAAAGGCTGCAAACTTAAGCCAGTTCGACAAAGGACAAATTGCAATGGCCAGATGTCTGGGTTGAAGCATTCCCGAGACGGCAAGGCTTGCGTAGTACTTACGGTCAGACGTGGTCAGTGGCTTCAAAAAGCGGTCCGAGGAGAGGAAGATCACAAAGCGCTGGCAAAATGTGGGCTCATCGATGCTAGAGGTGAGCGAAGTTATCCCGTATGGTATGAGTCAAAACAAAGTATATTGTGGAGCAACTTGCCGGTATTTTGAATGTCGGTGAGTGAGTAATGTGTCACAACACACAATACATCAAACCCTGCTGATAATGGGGCTACGTAGCCGCAGGCTGCTCAGAGTGTTCATGCTAACATCCGTTCACCGGCGAAAGCGCCTACAATGGGTATTCAAGCATCAAAACTGGCTCTTAAATTATTGGAAGAATATCGGCTGGTCCGATAATCGCATTTCCTGTTGCACCATGTGGACGGCCGGGTGCGTGTGCTTCGTTTACCTGAATAAGTATTGGCACCAAGACGCACTGTGGGACGGAAACAAGCCGGTGGTGGAAGTGTAATGTTTTGGGCAATGTGTTCTTGAAATACTCTGGGTCCAGTCATGCTTGTGCAGGAAAGAATGACTTCTATCACCTATTTAAACATCATTGCAGACCAGGCGAATCTTTTCTCGGAAATGTTATTCCTTTGTAGTAGTGCCTCCTTTCAGTACGATAATGCGCAATGCCACACTGTCCGGATTGTTCGAGAACGATTCGCGGAACATGAGGAAAACTTCCAGGTATTACTCTGGCCTACAATGTTTCCAGATATCAATTCAATTGAACGTCTGTGGTTTATTTTGCTTGCAACAGCAAATCAGATCTGATGTATCTCAACAACGTAAATTACAAGAGTTAAACGATATGATGGTAGCATGTTGATACCACGTGATAGCTTTACAAACCATGCCTCGCTTGATAAAGGCTGTTTTGGACGGCACTTGGAGGACCAATATCATATCAGGCAGGTGGTCATAATGATTTCGCTCTTTGGTGTATGACTACAGAAATTTACTTTGTAAAATATGCATTTTAATTTAAAAATGTATTAATAGACCGGATCAGAGAAACTGATGTATGCATGTAATACCTAATATAATTTTTACTTTAGTGAATTTAGCAAAATCGCATCGTATAACTTCAGTCGAAGAACTATAAATATTGATACGATAATTCGGGTTCCCAACGAGCTTTCATGCAAATTCTTCCGTCATTCGGGACAACCTTTTTCTAATCTGAGAGAAAACTTGGGCATATCTTGCATGCCAGTTACATTCAATCATGTAAGATTTATTCTTCGGAGATCAGTAATTGAAGGACTTATGACATGCAACTTTTACGATCAGAGAACAGCATAAATTACAAAACAAAGCACATTTACGATACAGAGTATTTATTTAATGAAAGCGCATGAGATTTTCTTGGTTACACTACTAAGTAATCGGATGATTGCCAATAATATCAGTTCATTACGATAACAAGACGCAAAAAAATAACTTTGTTTTTTTAAACTCAAAAGTTCTCTTAATTATACAGGGCAACAGGACCAAAGTTTTTTTGTCAATCATCCCTACGATTACTCTCCGTCTTCGTCAATTCTTTCTTTCAAACCATAGAGCTAACAACCATGCGAGAATAAAGCAAATGTAATTGCATATAAGCCATCATATTATGGCAACATAAACACGAGAGAAAATTTCAGGTTTTGTTGCTCACAAGGGAAACACTTTTTATGGGGATAATCTTATACATTAACAATTGTTGAACTTTACTCAGTTCTATAAATAATCGCACTAGAAATTCTGCGATGCCTGTTAAGATCATAATGTTGGAACACAAATAGTTAAGCATGGGATTTGAGTTGTGGTGACGCTGTGGTCTGATGTTTCATAGGCTGATTTCCATTCCCTGTGAGCTCTGTTCCGTGTAAACGCCCTTTTATGTTCATTTGTATTTTGTGAGGTACTGTCTTTGGTAAGTCTCTACAAGGTTAGAAATGTTTTGAATTTTTATCGTAGCCATATTTTTTTCGAAATGAGTCACTTAATCAAGCGGTTGCATTTCCACGTACATCTTTGAACTAGAAAGGAAATAATTCACAACTTTACTTTTCACGTTTTCCAACCTTGCGATTAACATTGGCATTGATGCTCACGTTTTAGAAGTACGGAATTACAGAGAGAGAGAGAGAGAGATAATTTCAGGTAGACAGAGAGAAGACAGAGCGAGACACACAGAGAAAGACAGGCAGACAGAGAGAAGACAGAGCGAGACACACAGAGAAAGACAGGCAGACAGAGAAAACAGAGCGAGAGGTAGGCAGAGAGAGAGACAGAAAATGACAGGAAGACAGAGACAAGACAGAGCGAAACACACACAGAGAAAACAGGCAGACACAGAGAGAGCGAGACAGACAGACAGACACAGAGAGAGAGAGAGAGAGAGAGAGAGAGAGAGAGAGAGTGTCTCTCAGCTAATTATTAAAATATCAGAGCTATTCGCTGTTCACTTTAATTCTCCCTGTAATCGCTTCTGAAATATTTTCTTTCAAACTTTGCATTCACGCTATAATTCTATATCTTCTTTCACAGGTATTGTGAAACTCAAAAGCTCCGAAAGCAAAGAAAGTGCTGCTGAAGTTGAAAGTCAAGCACAAAATGAAGAACAGTTGGAAAACGGAGATCCAGAAGACGAAGAAGGTAACAGAGGTCAGGAAGGAGAAGGAGAGAAGCTTGAAGACAAAGCGTCATCAACATCTATACAAGATCAGACAAAAGATGATACAGACGGTGATGAAGTTCAAGAAACTGAGAAGCCTGAGGCTCAATTAGTTGGACAAGCATCCACTCAAGATATTAAGAAAGAAGCAACTATGAGCAAAATCATATTTCTTCAGTACAGACCGATTGCTCCCGAAGTGGCTACTCTGGTATCATGTGGGAAGGACGGATTCATCAAAATGTGGTCCGTAGCACCAGGAAGTGGCTTGTTGGGAAAATTTTACGGCGCGAAGAGGGATACCGATTCAGTGTTATGTTTGGCAGCCGATTCTAAAAACAAGTTCTTAATAACAGGTATTTCTAGATGAAAATCACCACTCTTCTATTAAGTTACACCATGTATATCTAAATTATTTCCCAGTGTGTGCAGTTGAAAAATTTAATATTCTTTTTATAATTTTATTAAGAATTAAAAATAACATCGCGAAAAAAAACTTCGAGTTGCATACAAAATATAATACATTTAAAAATTGAATAAATAAATATTCCTCAATAAGTTTTGGACTATTACAATGATAAATTGTGTTGAACATTAATCCCTAGAATCAAAAATGTTTTTTTTTGTTTTAAAACTAAAATTTCAGAAAAATATTTGGAAAAAACAACAGTAATCAACATTACAGAACAGATTAGAAAGAAAAATAAGAAAATGTATTTTGAAATCTATTGCAAAGGTTTCTATCATACTTTTCAATAGCGAGATGGCGATAATTTTTTATTACACTTTTTGGAAATAGTATGAATTGCAATTAATGCTGCCATCAAGTGGAAGTTAAAATCAGCAGATTTCATTGAAAAATATACAAACCTTAATAAAAAGGTATTGAAGCAACTAGATGCCTAACCTATAGTGTGGGAATGTATTGAGAGCAAAGTGTTCCATGAAAAAAATGATGATGAGATGTCAAAAATACTTTTATAACAGAAAAATTCACTTACATAAGAACATCTGATGGTAGATGTTAAGTACACAACGCCGGTAATTCCTGGTCAGAATATAGCAAAATTCTCCAGACAGCTCTTTAGTAGGGTGTCACACCACCTTTTCAATGATGAAAACACGTGCCTTCCGTGGTTTACTATCCACCAGGTTTTTGAAGTAATTTTTGTTTAAAGCTTCAAAATTTTCAACGACGGTCTTCCGAAAAGCGTCCGAAGAAATCTTTGGGTATCTGAGGCGCCCCACAGCCTGTTTTAATTTGTACTAAGCAAGCCTACTGGATGACGTACCTCAGGAGAGTACGGGCCATTCTATTCCTGTGATCGCCTCTTCCTGGAAAGCACTCAGCAGGCCCGCACGATTGAGGTGAGCGTTGTCGTTCGGTAGGACGAATCCGGTGGAGCTCTGCAAGGTATGAAAGAGCATAGTTGGTAGGAGAATATTGTTCCGTGTCTTCCATACATGATCCTGGACTAAAACATTCCAGAGCAACACCCCTCATAAAGCCTCTCGACCAGGTACTTCGTTCAACGGATCCTGGTTCTCTCTATATACGTTCTACACTGTTGTGAGGCACCAGGCTGATTCTGCATTCAACAATGAAGAGGGCACGTGTCCAATTGTAGAGGTCCAGTCTGTGTGGGAGCTTACTGGTCCTACTGTGGAACTAAGGTGATGTGGTGTTGGCGAAATCACACGCCATTGGCGCCTGGAGTGCAAATTATTGTCATGTAAGCTGCCCCAGCTAGTTTGCATCAACACTGCGGAACCAGCACCTATCAGGAAGTCGTTTCGCATTTATGTAGCGCTTTTTTTCGGGGGCGGGGGTCTTCCATCCAGAACTTGGAGGTAAGAGTCTGCAACTGCTGTTGTGGATTACGGGTGCCCATGGCGGGCTTATTCTTCATACTGTAAGATTCATGATTGCAAACATGTCCGAGATACATCGCTGAATCTCATTCTGAGTTATTCAGTTTTCCGTTACTAGCTCAGGCCGAAAATATGAGTGCTGTCGAATGTTGAGGTCTTTCTTCATAGCCTATTTTCTGCCTGACCTTGTGGTTGGGTGTGCTCTGAATGGCCACAACATAGCCCTCTGGGGTACGACAGCAGTGATTCAACAGGAAAAAATATCAACTTTAATGCCCTATGGAGAGGTAAGGATTTCTTTTAATGTGCTTATGCATTGCTAAGGCTGATATACCTGATGCCTAACTGGACACATTATCTCAAGAGTTACGCCGATCAGGCATCCTAAAATAAGAGGGTTGCAAGAGCGTTTTTTGAGGTATGTATAGAAGAACTATCCTACTGTGGTCACGTTTAATGCGTAGCAAATTATAACAGGCTGACATCCAGTTATAATCTTTTACGAATTACCTTGACATCCAGACATACGCTGACACACAATAATTTTTTTTATGAATTACGTTGACACCCAGACATATGCTGACACCCAGTTATAATTTTTATATTACTTTTTGATTAAAGAGTAGGATCATACTGAATTAAATTGAATATAGTTATGACTTACGCAAAGGATGTGCAAACTACAACCCTTCAGTATATTCAATCCGACCCGCGGGATAAATAATTTAAAAGTGTTTCTTCCCTTAGGCATTACATGTCACTTAATCTGGAAAACATTGCTTGTTCTTTTCTGGAATGTTCCTCATTAATTTCTTGGAAAAGTTTCAAGATAGGATCCATTTAAGTTTTCAAAAGTGTCCTTTCCAATTTGCTTAGGACACGTGCTGCAACCCCTCTTTATTTGTTCTCGAAAAAGACACCACCCACGTTGAATGAGAAGACGTCCACTCATGTCTGGGGGGATGTGGGTGCCGGTACTCAGACACTGTGGCCGATTGACAGCGGTGAGGATGTATGCACGTGTAAAATATTTCTACTTGTTGGGAGTTGGTTGCTGAGCCTCGCAAACGTTTCGAGGTGATTAATCTTAGAAAGCGATTTACTAATGAGCATCTGTCTTCTCTCTTCTAACTGTAATTGAGTTCCAGCAATTTAAGCCACATTATGAAAACTGCTGGAAGCTCAATCACAGTTTCAGTCATCTCACATCCTATCATATAAATCTTCTGAATGAACTTAAAACCAATTTAGTAGGTATGTATGATGGTTTTGTATTCTCAAGGTAAACTTTTTCATGGTCATTCTATTATGTGTATTTATCATTTTTTAAATTAATTTTGAAGAAAAATTAATGGGAATGTCTTTGGCCCGCCGAAATTATTTTTTCTTCATTTGGCCCTCCTACGTACAAGTAAGTTTGCCCATCCCTGACTTATTCAATACCAAAATAAAACTCAGAGGAAAAGAATAATCGATATTGGAAAGGAAATTTCATTTTATTGTAGAAAGGGGATGCGGAGCTTACGACAATATTGGCCCGTGACTCTGCACAAAAAATGTAGCTCTATTATGATAATACCGGCTGTAGACTTCCAAGAAGCATTTCATCTGCTCATCGGCTAAACGTATCATATTTTGCCATTTCAAACGGAATTTTGGCCAACAAAACAAAATTTCCGTGCTTCCTTTCCCACTCCGTTTTTTGACATAAAATTACACCAGTAGTATGGCACAAAACACGGAAAAAACAAAACAAATTTAATTGAAATATGGCCAAATGAATGCGTTACAATTTTTTTCTGCCTTCAAACAACTCCTACGTATTTTTTATCTTTTAGGTTTAACTATAACTTCGAGCAACACAATAAGTTATTAGCAGGTGCCCATCTCTAATTTATGGACAACTGTTCCACGGAATCGAAACACCTAGTGCCGCAAAATAAACACACTGCACATGCTTCACCCCAGTCCAGGTGGCGCAGTGGGTCAAACGCTGACTTCTGACCATTCGTGCCAAATAGGTCTGGCTTCGAATCCCGGTGAGGCATGGATGGTGTTTTTGTTTTATGGCACTGGTTCTCTCCCTTCCAGGGAATCAATGTCCTTGTTGTTTTGTTGTTCAGTGTGACTGCTTATAGCCCATTAAGTTACTCACGGTAGTCGTTAAACCCCCAAGAAAAACAACAGCAAAAAAAAAAAAAAAAAAAAAAAGGAAAAGAAAAAAAAACATGCTTCACCCGAACTCGAGTCTGCTCAGACAAACGATCAGCAAACACACAACAGCGCCAGGGTGGCATTGATGTTTTTTGTCTAAATAGTGTAAACGGTATTATACATTTGCAGTGATTAACAGACAAATAGGATTACATGAACCCATTATGTTCAATACTGTCAGCAAGCGTTGTTCTGTTTAAAGAGATTTTAAAAACCTTGTACCATGTTTGATTCGATATGAGCATAAAAAAGAATAGTGAACAGATATGATGCTTCAAATTGTACGAACACTCTTTTCACAAGAGGGAAAAACGAACAAATGGCATAAGTACAATGGTGTGCAAAAATACTGCATCACCAGCAAAAACCGTGAATTTTTAAGCTTAACTCTTTTTTTTTTACGAACTACACTGCTGGCCACCCAAAATGCAACCCCAAGAAGGACACTAGATAGCAACGCCAGATTTACTGAACACATAACAACAGATACAAAGATGAAACGATTGAGCTTACAAGGGCCGTGCGACTTGCGGAACACGCAGACATCAATAGTTCGTGTGAATCCCATGGCTGGCAATTACGGCCGCGGCATCGAACGAAAGAGGCTTTAAATGGGGGCTTGGGGTATATCGGTCCAGGCTGCTTCCACACGTTGCCACAGTTCATCAGGCGCAGCTGCGGGTGGTGCTTGCCGGGCCACTCGGTTGCCGATCAGCGACAAGACGTGTTCGATGGGCGACGTATCGTGAGAATAGGTGGGCCGTGAAGAATTGTTGCACGATGCTTGCCACGTGCGGGCGCGCATTGCCCTGTTGAAACGTGGCTGCCGGCAGGTCCTGCAGGTAAGGGAGGACTACAAGCTCCAAAACATCGGAGATGCAGCGGTGGCTGTTGATAGTACCGGCGATGCGTACCAGAAGGGTGCGGGTGTCATATTCAATTGCGCCCCAAACTATAACGCCAGGCGAAGGACCGGTATGGCGATGCATAATGCAGGCGTTGCAGGCAGAATGCATAATGCAGGCGTCATACAATCTCTCGCCGCGGTGCCGCCACACGCGGATCCGACCATCGTGGTGTTGCAGGCAGAAGCGGGATTCGTCGGAGAAGACAATGTCGTGCTATTTCGTAGTATAGGTGCGGCGTTCAACGGCCCACTGCCGCCGCACTCGCCGGTGGTTTAACATCAATGGTAATCGGAGCAATGGACGCCGTGCAAGTCCCCGCTCCTGCGGACGACATCGAACGGTACATGTTGACACAGGTTGTTGCGCAACACACTTTAATTTCTGCGCTAACGTTCGTGATGTGGCGGTGTGAACCGTCAGTGCCCGCCGCACAACATGCCGGTCCTCTCGTTCGGTGGTGTGCCGCGGCGGCGCAAATCGCTCACGTTGGTCCATCCGTCCCTTCTGCACCCACCAAATCCATACTCGCCTCACTGTGGCTGGATGTCGTCCCACAAGGGTGCCGATGTCTCGGTACGATAAAGCGCTGTCGCGATAAGTCGCTATTCTTCCTCTGTCGAACTCCGAAACGTGCTGGAATGACTGCCGTATTCTGCGACAAGGCATCAGGAAGCTTTCCACGCACAGGTCCGGCAGCACAACACACTTCCACTACTTACATCCCGCCTTCTGTGCACCCTTCTTACAGTGCTTCTCGGTGGCGTGCCGGGTGCACATGATTTGCATATGCCAATCGTTTGCATGTCCTCTCGCGGGCGAGGCATGCTGCGAATTTCAGGCCAATCGGATGCTTTTTTCTTGGGGTTGCATTTTGGGTAGCCAGCAGCGTAATTTGTATTGTTATCCCATCATTTATGTGTCATTAGATACGAAATTAAATGTCCATTTTAAAAATTTCTTATTTTTTCCTGTAGCTACTTCTGTTCTTAATATACATTACAAAAATCATGACCAAGTCGAAATTATTATGAAAAGGATTTATCCAATATTTAGGTTTACAGCAATAAATCGTTTTTGTAATTTTTAAGAAACGAAATAATATTTAAATGCAGAAATATAATGAAGCAAAACCATAAACTTTAGCTAAAATTTTGTTTCCCAGCCTTTATCTGATTCAGCTTTGCATCTTGCTAGCATACTGTGAACAAGGTGTTGTAAAAGATAATGCTGAACAATACGATTCCAAATTTGAATTACATCTTCAATGATGCGAATTTTGGTTGTTGGCTTCTTTTTTGATAGTTCACATCACACTTTGGACCACAAATGTTTGATCGGGTTTAAGTCCGGTGTCTGTGGTGGTCAATCAAGGTGCTAACATTTTTTTTTCTGAAACCACTGTTTCACTACTTTAGCACGATGATAGGGTGTATTGTCATCTTGAAAAATAAAATTCCCATCCGAAAGTCTTCTACATGATGGAATCATCTTGTTTTCTAATATCCAGATGTATTTTTCTGTGCGTTTACCGTACCATCGACAATATGAAGGTTCCCAAAGCCAAGTGCACACATGCAGCTCCAAACCCTGACCTAAACCAGATGCTTAACAGTAGTCACTAAGCAACTTGAGTGGAATTCTTCATGCTTGAATCTCCATACATAGGCAGTACTCTGATTCCCATTAAGGCAAAATTCTGTTTAATCACTGAAAAGAACATTTTCCCATTGCTTGGTTGTCCATGAGACATGCTGTTTTGTCCGCTGAAGTCTACGCTGTCTTTGGTTTGCAGTTAACAGTGGTTTACTGCTACCTTTGCATCCACGTAAATCATCGTGAAGCAACCTCCTCCTAACAGTAGATGCACTAACTGTAACATCAGTCACTTCAGACCATCTTTGAAGCAATCCAGGGAAATTGAGCCTACTGTCTGCCAAGCTTAACTTTCTGAGCACTCTGACCTGCCCGGTTGTAGTGGACTTGGGCCTTCCACTGCGGCGCATATTTTTACTATCTCACCAGTCTTTTACTTTCTTCAGTAGCCTAATAACTGTAGATTGATTACAGCCTACTCTTTTAGCAGTTTGCCTTGAAAAATACCCCCTTTCATGCAGAACAGCTATTTTTACTCTGTCTGCTGTGGACAATTTCGCAGTTTTAATCATTATTGAGAATGTACACACCCTAATAACAACAAGAAGCAACAGCTACGATGCTCTAGTAGATCTGATCATATGTAGAGGATTTTAGGAAGGGAGTGTCTGACCCCAGATCTTAAACAACCCTTAGAAATAGGAAGCTAGGAGATTTCGTCTGGAGTGTCCGATAGGAAAGTGACACGGAAGCGAGGTAGAAAGGGGGAGGAAGACGCCCTTATTTATTACCTGGGGGCCAGTACCCGGGGTCCGACGGCTCAACGTGCCCATCCGACGCACGGCGGATATTTAGTGGTTCGAGCGTTTGTACCTGCTGGGATCGAATCCGAGGTCTTCTCCGTTGCAGACACGAACGTTAACCACTAGGCCACCCGCGGCCCAAGATGCTCTAGTAGCTCTGCGTCAACCAACCCTTATAAAGGCTGGAGTAGGATTAGTATAGCATTAGGAAACAGCCAATCGTGTGAAAGGATGTGTGTGGTTGGCTGTAACAATTGATACGCAGCTGAATTTCAATGTGTTTGTCAAACACCATATTTTACGTCATTTCTTAAAAACAGTAGCAGCTACAAAAAAAACTAAGACATTTTTGAAATCTCCATGAAATAGCTATGAAAATTAGTTAGTTAAAAAAAAAAAGAGTTAAAAATTCACGGTTTTTGCAGGTGATACAGTAGTTTTGCACAGCACTGTACAAACAGCCAATGTGAAACTGAGCACCCGATGCTGATATTGTACCTTGATCGCACTGTAGCGGTAGCCTATGCTAATATCATTATAAGGCTACAAAATCTGAATTAAACATCCTGCCCTTCGAAAATCAGCACTACAGTTAAATGTCGACTGAGAAGAAACATTTTTCATTTAGTAATGCAGATGTTCCACTTTGCGATTATCCAACGGTTTCGAAAGTCAGCGTTGCAATTAATTAAGGATGTTCGAGAGTTTTCTCGCCTCCAAATACAGAAGTTGTTCATTGCTGTTACCCAGCTTGAGTATACTACTGCTGTAAACTGGTTTCTTTAAAATGTTAGAAAAGAGAACGTGAACCTTGTTTCCGAAGAAAAAATGTAAACAATAAAAATATTCAAAATTTACTAATGGACAAAAATGTAGCGTGACCATAAAATGTGTGACGGGGGCACGAATAAGTGCAAAACGGTGTTTTTCTTGGGGGAGGGGACACAAATAAGTGTAAACTGATGCTTTCTTTTGGTACGGAGGCCATTCTTAGAAAATGTCACAAAATTTGGATCTCTTAAGTGTCTTATGCAATACTCTTCAATTACATCAAATACTGATCGGTGAAGAACAGTCCAACATATTTTTGACAAGATGCTACATTTTCGGAAAACAAAGCCCTCTCTTTTTTAAAAAGTTCTTTTAAATATTTGAAATTTTTTGTTGATGCATGAATAATGTAATTCTTCTTCTATAACAGCATTTTTCTGTGGTTCTATTTACTCACAAAACAGAATCACAACCAAATCTGAAAAAAGCCGAGCGTAAAAGTGCCTGTTTATAAAGCTCTTGGTTCCTCGTCTTTGAGCTTCGTAACGACTTCATTAAACCTCCCACTTAAATTTCCTGCCCCATTGTAGGCATGCCTTGGCATTTAAAATTTCTGAAGTTGGGGAAATGTACTCTCCCTCCTACGTTATGCTTATGGATCATTTCCTTGTAGATGAATCGACAGATAAACGAGTTTTGTTATGTGAGAAAAACTCGTTTTCTCGGTCACTTGAGCTGTTTGTCTCTTGAAGCCGTTGAAAACGAATACATAGCAGCTTCCTTTTTTACGCTTTTCAACCGTAGGTTGAAGAAGCGTATGTGCTCCAGCTTTTTCCGTCCGTCTGTCCGACTGTCGGCACGATAACTCACGTAAAAATGGTTCGATTTCGATGAAATTTTAGTATGTGGTAGGGGACCACCTGGGGACGAACCCTTTTGAAAATGGGATAGATGGGGTTAAAGGTCACGACATAGAAGCGGGATCTATTCCATTGCCTTTATGCCTCATAACTTGCGTAAATATGGTTTGATTTCAATGAAATATTAGTATGTGGTAGGGGACTACCTAGGGACGAATCCTATTGAAAATGGGTGAAGTGGGGTCAAAGACCAGGACATAGGAGCGGGATGCATTCCCTAGCCCTTATGCGTCATAACGTGCGTAAAAATGGTTCGATTTCGATGAAATTTTAGTATGTAGTAGGGCACCACCTGGAAAGAAACCCTATTGAAAATGGGACAAATGGGGTCAAAGGTCAGGACATAGGATCGGGATCCATTCCATCTCCCTTATCCCATACTATTAAGGTGGACGTCAAGTAATTTTGCTTCCTACATTTTCAATGGAAAATCTTTTGTACACATTTCCTTAACAATTAGCGTGTTCCCAAGGATAGAAATTTGAACATCGATTAAAATAACTTCATATTATAACTTGGAATACTTAACACTTTCTAAAACATTACCATAATTATATTAAAAAAAAATAACGTTTCCTTTGGTGGTGTTGAAACTAGAAAAAAGATGGAGCGACCTGTACTTTGATGACGTCAGTAGACAAATGTTGGATTGCATAATTATGGTTATGTTTTAGAAAATATTAAGTATTCCAAGTTATAAAATGAAACTATTTTAATCGATGTTCAAATTTTCATCCTTGGGAACGCATTAATTGTGAAGAAAATGTGTACAGAAGTCTTTCCATTGGAAGTATAGGAAGCAAAATTACTTGACGTCCTCCTTAAAGGAGCAATTCTTGTATCTATGAAAATTTTATTTTGAAAACGGCTCTAGGGATTTTGATGAAAGTCGTTAACCTACCGTTTTCCAGTACTAGAAATCGATTTAGCTTGATCTCGATTTTAGGAAAATTTTGTTTAGTGGGTTAAATAACCACCCCGAATTACCACGTTTTCAGTGTCATGACGTCGTTCCATTAATGTTACCCATGCTTAGAAATCTTATGACGTCACAAGCTCGCGATTTAGATGTTGGCGCGCAGCACGCCATCTATCTCATTACGTCATGCACTGTGTGTGGATCCTATTAAAGTTTTATGACGTCACACTCTTCCGAGCAGATGGTCGCGATTCCCATCTTCCTCATTACGTCACACGTTGTGTGCGTATGCCCGTCCGCACGATAACTCGCGTAACAATTGTTCGATTTCGATAAAAGTTTAGTATGCGTAGGGGACCACCTGGGAAGGAACCCTATTGAAAATGGGCGAAATGGGGTCAAAGGTTAGGACACAGGAGCGGGATGTATTCCATAGCGCTTATGCATCATAACTTACGTAAAAATGCTTCTATTGTGATAAAACTTTATCATGCTATTTCGGAGGTATACTGAACCGATTCTGTTGAATACCATCGAAATGGGATCAAAGGTCAGGGCACAGGAGCGGGATTTATTCCACAGCCATCATCTTCATAACTTGAGTAATGATTTCTGGTATGTTGGAAAGCGTATTATAATCATTGCATTGCATGATTTTACTAACTTGTTTTTTTCTGTTGAAGGTTTAAAAACCAGCGTGCGCAACTCAAAGGTATTCAAGCAGTCGACTATCCTTAATTTGGGACCACTGATTCCAGATAAGGAAGAGATGCCATAATAAAAACACAACATCCATGCCCCACCGGGATTCGAACCCGGACCCTTCTCCGACGAATGGTCATGCACCACTTGGCCGGCCAAAATAGGATCTTCTTTTATAATTTTATAGAAGAACAGTACATTCGCATTTATAATGACCAATTTAAATTATATTTTGTTATTTGTTTATGGGCATTACTAGCTGCGTTTCTCTTAGGGTGATAAATTCTACATACTGCATCGAACAGTACGCTTGCCATTTCCATTACACATAAAACTTCAGCGACATATTTTTAGACAAATGTATAAAAACTTAAAAGCATTGTGTTTATTTTTCTTCAGAGCTTTATCCGGATTTTAAGCGAGCCCTTAAACAAAATATACCTTTTATTTTTCGGTGAATGTAACACAGAAACATAAAACTTTCTGCGATTGTGTTTCTAAAAATGCCTTCGTATCTAGGGGGAAAAACATAAAACGACAAAACTTCATACCTCTCTTTGAGCCTCAGTACGAGCTGTGCGAGATTTAATTTAAAAAAATAGAGATGGCACATCCCGTACAAATATCCGGGAACGAGACACTTTCAGAGGCTGCGGTCTGCTCGTGTGGAGTGGCATTATGTTTAACGGCCGCATACCACTCCTCGTGTTCGCAGGAGGCAATGTGAATGCTTAACGCAATAGGGACGTGATCCTATACCCTTATGACAGACATTTTCGGGGAGCTGTTGATTCTCAGGTCTCTTTAATGGATAATAACGTTTGCCTGCACAGGGTTCAGCTTCTCGGTGATTTCCTGCAAAGCGAGATTATTCGACGTATGGACCGGCCAGCCAAGTCTCCGGACCTGAACCCTATAGAACATGCCGAAAAAGCTCTGGATGACAACGTAGCAGCTCTTCAGTGCCCTCCTAGAACCCTTTCCTAGCTACCTATCGCTCTCATCGAGGAATGCAACTCTTTGGCTCCAGAGTTTATAAACAACCTAGTGATGGGTATCTAGTGTCGTTGTGAGTGATGTCTATCCGTACGAGGTGACCATATTGCTTTTTAAAACTTCTTAGATTCCATTCTTACATCTCACCTTGGTGACATTTTCGGATGTGACCCAGTAAAAGCAAAACGCGTACATACAGTATTTATCTGTTGTTATAAAATGCTTTTACCCTTACGCTGGATTGTACCTGACCAAGGCAGCGGCCGGTGAGATTTGAAGATAGGGAATGCTAACATTGAACTGAAAGGTAAAGGAGATCCGTTCCAAAAGAACGAATCTTCGATCAGCGGTCCGTTCTTACCACCGATGGAGAATTGAAATATTAAACTGGATGCTAAGGAACAGAAATTCGAAAGCATGCTGGAGTGAAATGGAAGAAACTGGCTCAAGACAGCCAGTTATGGAAGAAACTTGTGAAGACCATCATTCAGCAGTGGATTGATAATGGTTGACAGTGATGATGATGATGATATGTGAGAGGGATGGAATTTTTTTTTCTCTTTTATTGCTGGTTATAAATAAATATTTTCTTATAGTGATTACTGCTCCATTTTGGTAATAATTGTTCTTTTTAATTTTAAAACAAGCTTTTTAGGAATGAAAACGCAAAATACGTATTTTCAGAGCTGTGAGACTTACCATTTCGTACTCTAGGTGACACATCAGGGTACGTAAGCGTTTGGCAATTGGAAGGATATCTCGATGGCGTGGGAAAAAGACCTCCAGGAAGGCTAGTGGAATTTATCATGCGGTTTCCCTTTCTTCGTCTGCAATTGGTTAAGGAAGACAGAGCCCGAAAAAGGAGAATGGAATCAAATAGCACTGACGCAACTCCTTCAACATCAAATGCTTCCGAAGAGCCATGTGAAAATCGACCTTGTCTCTTGAATCGTTTTAGGGCACACTTGCACTCAATACTTCATGTGGAGTACGTTGACGATTACGATGTGATGCTGACCTGCGGCCGAGAAGGCTCTGTGAGGATGTGGAGAGTTGGAGGACAGTACGTTGGTGCCTTTGGGCAGAAAGCCCTCTGGGATCTCAATAACTTACCCGCTTTTCCACGCTCAAGTGTGCGTCCAATGCCTGCTGACATACGTTACCTAGCTTCTCCTACAACTTTCAAGGTAAATGCGCCATATTTCATTTCCTCAGTAGCATTTAGTTATCATGTACTAGAATGAAGGCATAAGAAAAGTATTCAATAAGGGTCTTCCAAATGAAACATAAGCTGTTGAATTTAAGCGTACTTTATTACAGCATAAGAATGTGTACACGGGTAAATATTTACATAACACACGGGTACTAGCAGTCCTAGAAACAAGCACCCCTAAAATTTAAGCAGGTGTCACATACGTCGATAAGTTCATGGATTTTCTATCAGGTGCTTTGGAACCCAATGCGCGCACACTGTCGAATACTTCAGATCTTCGTGGAGGCTTGAACCAATGGAGACACTTGCTAATACCTATCGCAGCTGCTAACTCGTAGTTCTTCTGCGGTTAAATTTCACCAGTTCGTCCACTGCTGCGATGGTGTCCGGTGTGAGGTTGGCCAGGTTTTAGCAGATCCTTAGAGCTTCCACGTCCACCCTGAAATTCTTTGCCCTATTTCAAGACCAAGGCACGCATTCCGTTAACCACTTGCATGCGTCGTAAGATTTCTATCGATTTGTTTCCCTCTTCTGTTAAACATTGAATCGCAGTTCGCTGTGCCCGCTTGGAGGTATCCACGAAATAGGTCCTTTGCGCCCTTTGAAATTACTCACATCCAACGCGTCCCTCCAATAAATGCTTCTCACGCTGCATTCCTCTTTTACGTGTGGTTACAGGAGCGCCACCATCGCTTCGGATATTACAGCGCCACACCTGAGTCTATGTTTCATTTGGAGGACAGGTATAACATTTATCACACAAATCAAAATGTTTGTAACTGCAACAGAATAATGAATTCATCCAAGCTTACAAGTATGAAGTGGTACGTTTTGGGTCTTCTTTTTTATATCTGTGAACAGAAGATTAAAAATTCTTCCTTGGGTGAAGTTGAATAAAACAAACAAAGCACAAGGCAACCAAAGAATATTAAAACATCTATAATGTAACCCTTTTTACGTTATGTAAGATTTCCGGCTGAATAGATGTTAAAATAAAGGTAAATGCGATGCAACTAATTGTGCCGGATAGCTCACGTTAGAGTAAGGATTTTACAAAGGCCAGACGAAACATATACACAAGTCCAATTTACGTCAACATTTTATTGGCCCAGCAACATTAGATGAAATCCAAAAACACACCACTTCACATATCTTAGTCAAGAAGTTTAGAGTCAAAACTCGGTAACGATCTGACATCTCCACACCCCAAAGCAACTGCTGCGTCGTCTTTTTATCTAACGTTCTTATCACATACATACGTCACTCTTGTTGCTACCTCAGGTTGTTGCCAACATTATTCTCGTTTGAGGGAAAAGACATAACGTTAAAGTTTGAAGCAGATGTTGCTTTGTGTGTGGAGATGTTAGATCGTTATTGAGTTTTGACTGTTTACTTCTTGACTAAGATATGTGAAGTGATGTGTTTTGGATTTCGTCTCACGTTGCTGGACCAATAAAAAGTTGAGGTAAGTTGGACTTCTGTATATGTTTCGTCTGGCCATAAAACTTTAATTTGAGCTATCCGGAACAATTAATTGCGTCGCTTTTACCTTTCGTTTAACATCTATTCAGCCAGAAATCTTACATAACATAAAGAGAGCTATGTTATAAATCAGAGAAATAATAGGTGTCCATGTGATGGCAGGATTCCAAATGCCGTCGTCCAGGCATTCTCACTGCTTGCACGCCTTTTCGCCACCGATATCATAAAGATGCAGTTGTCCACAAGTTCAGGTGAGGGCGAACAATCTTAGCTACAATGAGCTGTTTTGATCCTTTATTTCCCTTCTCACGTGATTGGTTAACAACTGCAAGCATTTATATAATTCAACGATCGACACATGCATACCAATTTGCATGGAATTCCGACAAATGTTTCTTGTTGTGGCATTCTGCACGTCGAGTAGTGTATGAAATCTCTTTACTGAAGTATATTATATTTACTGCATTCAGCACTTCCTCTCAATATTTAAAGAAAGATAAACTGAGAAGACGATAAGAAATGAACTCCGTTTATTAGGCGTATAAATAATGAAAAACAAAGAGCTGCTAGCTTTCGCTACCTCCGGGTAGCTTCATCAGGAAGTTAGTAGAAAAGGTCGCAGAATCAACGGGAAAGTACACTTCTAAGAATATAAGTAAGTTCAAATAAACAAGACACTTGCACAATGTCACGAGTGGTTAGATCCCAGGGCCGCGTGCTCACGTGGAGCATCAAGAACCCGATGCCATATCATTGGAAGGCTCGTGGTTACGTCTTTGTTGCACACATTTCGTCGCGTGATGATCTCAATTGTTTCGCTGACCGCGGAAGCTCTTGCGCTATCGTAAGGTGCTAGTTTCTTAACGCCTCTCCATCTGGGTACTGCCCCCTCAATTGAAACATCACGGGCCAAGGCCGTCGTAGGGTTTCCAGTTTTAACGTCCCTTTGGTGCTCAGAAATCCGGATCTGAATCGACCTCTTTGTCATCCCGACATAGTACTTAACGGATCGGGATAATCTAAAGGAATTGCATAGACCCCAATGTCAGATAGCATAGAAAGTGATGCACGCTGGTCCGTTGCGAGGTTATCAGACAAAGGCCTAGGTGTCATCACGCCGATATCGTAACCCAGTCTTCGGAGAGTATTCTTTAAGAAGTACGTTAGCCTGGGAATGTAGAGAATCGAACCCACGAATCACATAGGCGGCGCTGTGGGGTTGGCACGAGGCTGGGTGCGTGCAGTTGTTGCTGCTTTTCTGACTATCTCGTCAATTCTGATCATGTTGTACCCTGCTGCGGCTGCCAGGTCTCTAAGGCTACGGATCTCCTCTTCGCATGTCGCCTTGTTAGATGAGAGTTTGAAGGCTCGTTTTCCACGGAACCTGAAAAGCGCATATTTGCGTGCGGCTTGGGCCGGCTGAGTCAGACAGTATGGGTTTGTCCACATGGGTGGGTTTGTAGTAGACCCCTGTACTAAGTGTTCCAGAGGGTAATCTTCTTACCCATATATCCAGAAATGGTAACGCACCTCCGGATTCATATTCAGCTGTGAATTTAATGTCTGAGTGAGCAGCGTTCATTCTGGTGAGAAAATCACGTAGGCTGGCTTCTCCATGCTGTCAAATAAAGAAGATATCGCCAGCGTATCTCCACCAGATTTTAGGAACCCAGACTGAAGATTACAAGAAGGCATTTTCGAGAGGCCGGAGGACTGCTTCAGCAAGGACCGCCGACATCGAAGACTCCATATGTACCCTTTTGTTTTGTTTGTAAATCCTGGATCGGAAACTGAAGAAATTTGATTACCTTTGATTACCTTCTCTCGCTTCAGACAGGGCTTCTGAAACTAACTTGAATCAAGTCACAGCTGCGTTGGTACTTGATTTGCTAGCGAACACAGATTTATCCTTCATGCGACGTAGCTACCTCAGAGGTGTGTTCTGACGGTCTGGCTTCTAATCAATTCCCCGAAATCTGCTGTACCTATCTCAGAGGTGACAAACATGCCAAAAAAGGCAAGTTGTAGCAATGAGCCTTTGCCAGGGTAGTTCAATCGGTAGAATGTCCGACTTCGAAGAAGAAGATGTATGTTCGAATCCTATCACCAACAGAAAATGGGCACCTGTTGAAACGATAAGCCTTTTCCACCGTAGTTCAATCGATAGAATGTCCGAATCTGGCGAAAAATGATGCAGGTTCGAATCCCATCCTTGGCGGAAATGAGCTTTTACCCTATGTTGGCCCCCGAATGTAAAAATGGATCTCCTGGCCGGGTGGTTCGAGAAAAGTGTGTGACGCTTCTTCCACACGTCATCTGGAATCAACAAAAATCTTCTACAGTTAGCTCCTACAAGCATGGTTTATGAGCTGATTGGAAAGCCTGAGATTTCGTGCACCCTCCTTTTTCAAGGGGGGATATATGTGACATACATCAAGACTAAAACACTTTGGCCCAATAAAGCGGTTGCCCTAATTATGTGAAGCTGTTGGGATGTTCAAGAATTGTCTCAACGATTAACTATTGGCCCAATTAACCAGAATCTACTGTACTTTCCTCAGAGGTGACGTACATGTCGACACCGGCAAGTTGCAGCGATAAGCCTTTGCCGGCATAATTCAATCGGTAGAATGTCAGACTCCGGAGAAGGAAGATGTATGTTCGAATCCTATCACCAACAGAAATGGGCTCGTTCGTTGTATACAAGCTAAGAAAGTTTGTTAGAAAAATGGAAGTTCTCCCTATCGATCTCAGTGTTCCCGTGCAGAACACAGGAGAAATAAATATAATGTTTATAATCAGACAAAGTACTAAAAGTATTCCAGTGTTGAAAAAAACCAAGAAGGATGTATGTACGGGCATGCACTCATAATACAAGCGCCACGATATATACCTAAAAACAGAATGAAGGTTGATTCGATTTTTGGAAGTAGCACTAAATGCACTTCCAAAGCAGAACTTACGACACAAACCCTCTTGAGACTCTGAGCGCTTAATTATTTTAATTTAGTACACTTATCCTTCAAAAATGTTGGAAGCAATCAAAGCTTTTAGATTATGAAAGGTTTTGTTTTGTGTTGTTTCGGGGTTGAACGAGCGCCATGAGCAACTCGTAGGTATAAAAGCTGTCGCCAATTTTAATTTAGGGCCACTGGTTCCAGGGAAGGAACACAACCAGCTCCATCAGACATGCAGCATTTCACACTTAAACCTTAAAACGGCTGGGACAAATAAAAGCGGGTTTAGCAAAATCCTGAAATCAGTTCGAACGAATATATTCGCACTCTAAGAAGTGGTCCAAACGCGGGTAGAATGAGTGAACATGAACATCAGAAAACTTTTCTTTCTCCATATCTTTGTCATTCAAAGTGATCTTTCAGGGGAAATTATTGACACAAACCCTTTCTGACTGATTACCTGCTAAAGAGTTATAAGAATGACATAGAAAAGGAGAGAGAGGAGAGAGATGTTTGAGACACTTGTTCCCGCCCAGTGGCATGATGTCCGTGTCAGAGGGACTAGCGCTTCCCCATCATGCCTTAGGTCATGGAGCGGAGAATTAAGGTCTTGAAGGCTCTGCTGATGTCTCATGGTAGGTACTGCTAAGATGGGAGGAAGAAGAGAATTGTTTTGCCGTAGGTATCATAAAACCTAGCCGCTGTGGGACATTTCTGTTTGGGAAGCGCATAAATTTTAGGGCAACGTTTGATACAGTTACATCGGTCGCTTAAAGGGTTCAGCTGTAGGTGAAAGAACATGACCCACGAAGCGAAAGCGGTCATCAAACTGGTTAGGACGGAATCCTTTTTCTTCCAGCCTGCTTATGTAAGATGATTGACAATGTCACTCGGATACCAAAACGGAAATATTTGCCGCGTCAGAAAACTGATATTACTTCACGTGTTCAGCTGGAATATACTCCTGAAAACTGAAGTAAAAATTGCTCACCTGGTCAGGCTCAGGGTTTGAACCCTCGTTAGTCGCGTTTGAAGGATACCGACTGTGCTATCCAAATAGGGAAATGCTTGAGTTACAGTTGGTCACTGGGCATTCTGAGGAAGCGTGCGTTTGATGACAATCTCCCCACCCTCGTAAAGACTTATTATAAAATTAATTTCCATTAAGAATTTTTTCTTATTCTTTTTTCGATGCATGACTTAAAATGGTTTCCAAGAACTTTATTTAGATCTGCTAAACGCTCATGCTTTGAACGAATATTACCGTTTCCGATTCATTCTTCCGGTTTGTTATTTTTAGTACTTCCTTTGTAAAAAAAACAAACGTGCTTATGTTATCGGTTTGTCCGTCCTTCTGTACCAACGGTATCTCTGCAACTATTTGTCCGATTTCAAAACTTCTTTTTGCATTCAAAAGCTTGAAATATGCGAATGATGATCCTTTATTTCGTTTTTTTACGACGTAAAATACGTTTTATTCCACATATTTGCTTCGAAACATCCGATTGAAAAAAATCTTTTATCATTCATTCCATTTATGTCGAAGAGTATTTTGGATATAGTTTCTTTTGCAAATTACGCATAGATTTTCCGCTAGGGGGCGTAAAAGTAAATTGCATTTTTCCCGATATTCATTCTTCTAAAACTCCGATTTGAAATTTTTTTTTGCAGCGGATGCATCTCCTAATGCACAATCTTTTGCATATAATTTCGAATTTTTGGTAAAGAATATTTTGGCCTCCAGGGGGCGTAAGTGTTAATTTTCGCTTCTGATGTATTTGCCATAAAATTTGAGCCTCTAAAATATCGATTGAAAAAATTCTTTCGTGGACTGATGCCACTCATATCGATAAACCTTTTCGGAGTATGTTCTTCCTAAAATATTGCACAGTTTCTCCGCCAGGGGGCGTAGATGTATATCTTATTTTTGTCAATATCTCGACTTCTAGGAGTCCGATTTAAAAATTCCTTCTTTGTTGGATAGTGTTTTCCATGTGACATATTTTTCATTTAGTTTCAAAATTTTCAAGTAATTCATAGAGTTTCCGCTAGGGGGCGTAAAGGTAAATTGCGTTTTCTCCTATATCTCTGCTTCTAAATCTCCGATCTGAAAAATTCTTTCTTCACCGAATACAGCTCCTGATGGGAAATCGTTTGCACATAATTTCTAATTTTTGTAAAAAATCGTTTGGCCACCAGGAGGCGTAAACCTTAATTTCCGCTTCTGATGTATTTGCAGCAAAATATGAGCTTCCAAATTCTCGATTGAAAATAACGTCGTTTGTAAACCGATACTACTCATGCCGACAAACTTTTTAGAAACATTTTTTTCTTATAATAGTTCACGGTTTCTGCGCCAGGGGGCGTAGATGTATATCTTATTTTTGTCAATATCTCGACTTCCAGGAGTCCGATTTGAAAAATACCTTCTTTGTTGGATAGTGTTTTCCGTGTCGCATGTTTTTCATATAATTTCAAAATTTTCACGTAATTCATTGACTTTCCGCTAGGGGCGTAAAGGTAAATTGCGTTTTCTCCTATATCTCTGCTTCTAAATCTTCGATCTGAAAAATTCTTTCTGCACCGGATACAGCTCCTGATGGGAAATTGTTTGCACGTAATTTCAAATTTTTGTAAAAAATTGTTTGGCCACCAGGTGGCGTAAGTCTTAATTTCCGCTTTTGATGTATTTGCAGCAAAATATGAGCTCCTAAAATCTCGATTGAAAACAAGTCTTTTGTGGACCGATACTACTCATGTCGACAAACATTTTAGGAACATTTTCTTCTTGAAATAATGCATGGTTTCTACACCAGGGGCGTAGATGTATATCTTATTTTTGTCAATATCTCTACTTCTAAAAGTCCGATTTGAAAAATTCCTTCTTTGTTGGATAGTGTTTGCGATGCGAAATGTTTTCCTTATAAATTCAAAATTTTAAAGTAAATCATAGACTTTCCGCTATGGCGCACAATGGTAAATCGCGTTTTCTGCTGCTAAAACTCCGATTTGAAAAATTCTTCCTGTATCGCATACAAGACCTGCCGGAAAATATTTTTCACGTAATTTCAAATATTTGGTAAAGAATGGTTTGGCCACCAGGGATCATTAGTGTTAATTTCTACTTCTGATGTGTTTGTAGCAAAATCTAGGCTCCTGAAAACTCGACTAAAATTCTTTATCTTTGACCGATACCGCTCATATGGATAAACCTTTTGTGAATACTTTCTTCCTGAAATAATGCATGGTTTTCGCACCACGGGGCGTAAAGTCACATCTTATTTTTGTCGATAACTCTGTTTCTAAGAGTTTGTAAGCTCATGATTCCGTTTACAGCGATATCTGAGGGATTAAAGACCCGATTGAAAAACTTCTTTCTTCCGTCAGATACTATTGTTTTCTATACCGGTTCCATTGACTTTGAATAGCTTTTGACTTTGAATAGATTTGCGTCTGAACGGATTCAAAAGATGTGCTTATTACACCCGAAAATTCGGTGTCATCTTTCTTGTTGTGATTTATTTCCAACGCATGAGTACTGCATTATATTCTGATTTAGATTTTTTCTTCTAATATTTTGCAGAGCATGAACGAGCTCATTGTTCTTTCTTCTTAACGAACATTAATTTACGCTCATCATTTTTTAATTATTTTTTCCATAAGATGTCGTAGATCGGATTAGTAGCGAACAACCCGTCTCTGTTCAGGTGATACGGCCCATTTTTTATTGCAATGGATAACTTCTGATGCGCGCTGGAAGATAGCTAACACCCTTTTTTTGCCCTTCTTTGAATGCTATCCCAAGCGGATTAGGTTTCTGGCATCTTTATTATCAGTAACTTCTTAAGCTGCAATCTCCTTAATCTATACTTTAATTAAGATACAGTCAGTTATCTCAGTTTCTGACATTTTTAAGATGCTGCCAAAAATTTGTTTATTCAGCGTTGTTATAATTATATTGTACTGCGAAGGATTATTAATGAGCGCCTTCGTGATACAGGTGTACCACAATGAAATGGAGCTCGATTTTGGATTAAGGTGAGATTAAATGACTTGTAATTTTGAAAAAATTGGCATTCCCCGTAGAAAGCTTACTTCTCGTGTAGAAGTGCGTGAGTACTGATTAATGAAAACGGAATAATAATCTTAATGTCTCAAGAGTTTGCACGTTGCCGATGAATAGCAGTTAAAATGCACATAACATAAATAATTTGGCTGTGTTTCAAGGTGGCGAAAACCAGTAGAGCCTGGACGTAAAGACGACTTTTCATGATCTACTCTAAATTGGACGCCCCGGTGGCGCAGTGGTCTAAGCGATGGCCTCTGATCATTCGTCCGAACGGGGTCCGGGTTCGAATCCCGGTGAGGCATGGATGTTGTGTTTGTCTTACGGCACTGGCTCTCTCCCTTCCCTGGAACCAGTGACCCTAAATTAGGGACGGGCGACTGCTTATAGCCCATTGAGATGCTCACGGTGGTCGTTAAACCTCCAATAAAAAAAAAAAAAAAAGATCTACTCTAAATCACGGAGATGCTGAGGTGACAGCAGCTGTCGTAGAGCTAAGATGCTGTTCATATTTGGTTTTCAGTTGTTAAAGTCAATATACAGGGTGTCCATAAATGAAGTATACAGGTATGCTATTGAAAAAAACTACAATAAATAACAACTTACTTTTAATGTCTAAAAACACATGGTAACCGTAAAAGTGTTTTACTAAATGGTAGTATGTATTCACGTGTGCTTCGTTGGTTGCTCGCAGGATGTCTAAGCGATGATCCAGTTCTATCCAGGCACGCTGCAGAATGTCAGGTATAACAAGGAGGAAGGCTGCAGTAAAGCGTTCTTTGAGCTCAGTGATAGATGAAACCTTTTTCTTGTACACAATGTACTTATAAAGCCCCAAAGAAAAATATCGCATGGGGTAATATCAGGTGAACGGGGTGGCCATGACGACGGATCCTCACGTCCGATCCAACGCCCTGGGAAATGGTGGTCTAAAGATCTATGTACATCCAAAGACCAGTGAGGAGGTGCTCCATCTTGCTGGTAAAGGATGTCTTGAATGTCCTTGAGTTCTGGGATTGCGAATTATTCTAACATGTTCAGGTACGGTATGACAGTAACGGTTGGTTGAGCGTAGAAAAAGGGCCTTATCACTCTGTCTTCCATTAGGCCAGTCCATACATTAACCTTTGGGCTGTCTCTTTCGTGTGCTACGGCCACATGTGGATTGTCCGTTCTTCAGATTCGGCAGTTATGTTTATTCACTCTGCCAGAAACATGGAATGTCGACTCATCGCTGAAACAGATCAGTGAAAGAACTGTGGAACCTTCGTCAATGCAATTAAGCATGTCTGCTGCAAATGCTTTTCGACGTGGTTGATCATTTGGTCGAAGTTTTTGCACTACATGAGACACCTGGAGCCATCTATCATCTCACGTAACAAACTTTAACACTTGCCACGGCTCATGACGTTTACAGTAAGTTTTTTTCTATAGTATTTTTTTAAGTAGCATAATAATGTTGTGTACTTCATTTATAGACACCCTGTAAAGTTTTGAAGTTGACATTGTGCAGAGCGAATAAGTTTCCACCCAGTATTGAAATTGAAAACTGGGGATATACAGGTATTTTACCTAGAAATTACAGAAATAGTATTTTTTGAATTTCGAAACTGTGCAAAATATTACTCCCTCCTCCCCCCCAGAGAAAAAACCGGCTGGGAAACTGCGGAAAAGAACATCCGGGTAAAGCGTTACCTTGGGGTGAGCTGTCCTTTTCAGTGAGATTTATTTTCTGGCCTTAAAAAAATGAAACGTATTGAATTTAAGTTCCAACATTTAGCACGTTATTATTTCAGTACCAGAGCATACTACTGTGTTAGTACAGTGTAGTAACACATTATCCCTTTAAGCGGACGATGTACCTGAACCAAATGGTGCCAAAAATTTCTTGCTCTCCCCAAGCAGAATGCTCACATAGCCGCCGGGTCTTATAAAAGCTACAGCATAATAATCCCTTTCCCCTTCTCATCTCTGCAGTACAGTGCATAAACCTGTCAAGGGCGATGAGCACTCCCTTCTGGTCTTTTATTCTCTACTCCATGATCCAAGGCATGATGAGAATGGCTAGTCCCCCTGAGACGGACATCATACCACAGGGTAGAAACAAGTGCCTCAAACAACTCTCTCCTTTCCAAGGTTCTACGCCACCGTTGTAACCCTTCAGCCAGCAATCAGTCAGAAAGGGTTTGTGCCAATCATCACTCCAAAAGGACAACTTTTGAAAGAAGCAAAGTTTCCTGATGCGCAGGTTGACTCGTTCAAGCCGTTTTTGGCCCACTTTTCATGCAGCGAATTAAAGCCTTGAGCTGGTTATTGTTATACGTTGAACGTAATAATTACCTAACCACCGGAAAGGTTAAATTACAAAAAAGATGACTCCGAACTTTCGGTCGTAATGAGGACGAATCTGTTCTCGGGTGTGGATTGGATTGAGGGTTTAGTGACCACCGTGAGCAACTCAATTGGCTATAAGCAGTCGCTCGTCCCTAATTTAAGGCCAGTGACTCCAGGAAAGGGAAAGAGACAGTGCCGTAAGATAAACACAATATCCATGCCTCGCCGGGATTCGAACCCGGACCCATCTCGGACGAATGATCAGAAGCCATCGCTAAGACCACTGAGCCACCGGGGCAGCAGAACGAATCTTTCAAACGCGAACAAAAGTTATCAAAGTTATTCAAAGTCGACGGAATCGGTTAGAAAAACAAGAACCGGATTTCTACAATTGATAAAACATCCAGAAATAGAAACAGCTACTTACTTCCACCAGCGGCTAAAACGTCTGTTACGAAAATGAACAAATGGTGAATAACACATTTCTCATAGCAAAAGGGGTATCATAGACAAAGAGATGTTTAAATCGAACAGTTAAAAGAAGAAATATAGAAGGAAACATGACATAACTCTACGCCTTCTAGCTGAAGACTTTCGCGTAATCGAAAACTTGAAAATAGGTGAAAAGTATTCATGGAAAAAGCTATGCTAAGGAAAAAGAACTTTTCAAATACATTACCTGGAAGTAGAGATGGCCTTTACGCCTCCTAGCGGGAAAGCTGTGCGTTACTTAATAGGATTATTTCCCCCACCTTCATTGTCGCGGATAGCATACAGTAAAAGAATAAATTTCTCAAAGGGTTTTTAGAAGCGGAGGTAGAGTTGCAAACTGAAGTACACAAACACCACCTAGCGACAGAACTCTGAACCACAAAACTCTTCAGTACAAACCTAAAACATTCCACAAGGAAAATGGTTTACGGCCTAAAATTGTTTTTCCAAATGGCACATTTAAAGGCAGTGATACTGGAAGAAACAGATTAAAAATTTGACCTCCCAGCGGCGAAATTCTGCATTATTCTGGGAACGAAATGCGGGCAACATGTTTTTATAGTTAGTAGTATTTGACGTAAAAGGAATTTTTTCAACTGGGTTTTTAGTCCCGCAGATATTGTTGCAAATGTGCTGTGAACGGAAACGTGAACTTACGTTCTCTAGTGGCGCATTTGTGCCCTAAGAAAAATTTGAAATTATTTGAAAAACATTTTGCACCGGAAAAGCTCTACGAGAAAGAAAGAATTTTTCAAATAGGACAACACTTAGAAGCAGAGATATCGACAAAAGTAAGATATATATCTACGCGCCTGGCAGAAAAAGCTATGCACTATTTTAAGCAGAAGGTATTCTCAAATATTTCCCGAGATGAGTGGTATCGGTCCACGAAATAATTTTTCAATCGAATTTTCAGCTCAGATTTTGCTTAAAATACACTAGTGTGCAAAAATTAAGGACGAAGAGGAGAAAAAAGCATAACAGTGGAACGAGCGGGCAGAATGGACCGAAAGACCACTCAGGAGATAGACTAGGGTCCGGTACGGTAGGACATGCGCATATATGCAGAATGACATAGAGGGGGGGGGGGTCGGAAGGGTATAAAGCACACGGGTGGTGTACGCTCAACAATTCAGTGAAAGCTGCTCGTCCGTTATCGCGTTTTACCGTGGCCACGAGGCTGCACATAGGTGGTCTATTTGCACGACGACCAATACGGTGCGTGCCATTAACGCCTGCTCATCGGAGACGGCGGTTTCTGTGGTGCCAGGAACACAAGAACTGGACACATCAACATTGGGGTCGAGTTCTCTTTACGGATGAGAGCCGATTTAGTCTGACGAGTGATTCTGGACATATACACATCTGAAGAGAGCAGGGAACACGCAATCACACCTCGAACATCATCGAATGGGACCGGTTTGGAGGTGGCGGAGTTCTTGTTTGGGGCGGTATCATGCTTAGTAGCCGTACTGACCTCCACATCTTCCAAGGAGGTTCAGTCACTGGTGTCCGCTATTGTACCGAGGTTCTCCTGCCTGACGTGCGTCTGTTTAGAGGTGCTGTGGGTTCTGAGTTCCTCTTCATAGACGACAACGCTACACCTCATCGTACAGTGGCTGTCGCAGAGCTGTTGGAGAGTGAAGATATTCAACGCCCGCAAGGTCCCCGGACCTAAATACAATCGAACACGTGTGGGACCTTCACGGGAGACTATTGGAAGCCCGTCACCAGCCTCCAGCAACAATTCCGCTGCTGCGATTGGCGCTACAAGAGGAATGGGCCGCGATGCCTCAACAGCTCCTTGACAACCTCGTCCTCAGCATGGACAGACGTTGTAAATCCTGCAACGCAGTCAGGGGGATCATATCCCCTACTAAAGACTGGATTTTTCTTGGCAGCCGCCTGTCACATGGATGTTTCTGTCTTATGTCCAGTTGTGCTCGAAGCTACCTTTTCAATAAAGTGCCTTTTTGTATCCTTTGGATTCCTTGTTTGGACGGTTTTGCTCACTTGTCCCATACTCTTACATCTTGGGGATCTTATGGTGTGATTTGAGTCAATGTGGATCACTTCTGCACGACGTTGCATTCGAAAAACCGTCTCGTCCTTAATTTTTGCACGCCAGGGTACATGAAAACAGAAATAAACATTTACGCTTCCTGGTGGCCAAATTGTTCTTTACCAAAAATTTAAAATTATATGCAAAACCTTTCCCGTTAGAAACTGTATTCGATGCAGGAAGAATTTTTGAAATCGGACTTTTAGAAGCAGAGATATCGGGATAAACGTAATTTACCTTTACGCCTCCTAGCAGAAAATCTAAGCATTACGTGAAAAATAAACTGTACCTAAAATAGGCTTCGTTATAAATGGCATCGAAGGGAAAAATATTTTTTCAATCGGATATTTGGAAGCACAATGAACAAAATATATTTTGAATTCGATATCATCTGCATTTACGCAATCTAGCGGCACATTTGTGCATTGGATAAAACACGGAATGTAGGGATAATACATCTCACATTTCAAACTTTCCAATGCAAAAAGTATATTTCAAATCGTACTTTACTAGCAGAAATATGGTGTCCACAGACAGACAGACGGACGGAAGGACAAAGTGGTAACATATAAGCACGATGGTTTTGTACAAAAGACGTGCTAAAAGGGGGTGGAGAGGATTTTAACATTAGTTTTTATGAATCGAAAATGCGGACTTAAAAAAATCTTCGCAAATTACAGAAACACGCTAATATGGAATTTAAAAATCTCGACTGTATTATGTGCGCATGTGTTTATTAATTTATTTGCTTCCTGGCATATGAAATATATCTATCTTCTTTTATAACAACATATGCGACGCGAGAGTTGATTCCTTCTTACACATCCAGGTACTGAACAACGGAAGGTGTCCTAGATGGAGTAAAGCATTGGATGTTTTTCTGCATGCAAAACGAGCCGGTGTTATGACTTTCCCTTGGGTGAAAGACGACGATAAAAAGAAACGAGCAGAAGTTCGGAAACCAAAGGTCCGAGAAACAGGATCGCCTATTCTGGGGAAATACCACGTAATTCGGCGGCGTTATCACTATCCACCTGAGATTCCACCATTAAAGGATGTTAACCACAAGGTCAGTGCGATTTTGTAATAACTATTAGTTGAGGAAAAAGATGCTAACATAATATTTTGTTATTAATTTATTGTAAAAATGTACTTTTTATTACACAATACCAGAAGGAAAAAGCGTTTATAGCATGTGAAAACAATCAAAAAAGTATTTCTTGACAAATTGAATGCTCACGAGTATGACAGGTCATAGAAGTTAAGTTTCTTCTCACTGGTGGCCCCACTGTTCAAAGAGAAAATCTCTGCATCCGTAAAAGAAAACAAGAAAATGACACCGAATTTTCGGGTGTAATAAGCACGTCTTTTGAATCCGTTCTGACGCAAATTAAATTTATCAAAGCTATTCAAAGTCAATGGAACCGGTATGGAAAACAATAGTATCTGACGGAAGAAAGAAGATTTTCAATCGGGTCTTTAATCCCTCAGATATTGCTGTAAACGGAATCGTGAGATTACGAACTCTTAGAAACAGAGTTATCGACAAAAATAAGATGTGACTTTACGTCCCTTGGTGGGAAAACAATGCATTATTTTAGGAAGAAAATATTCACAAAAGGTTTATCCATATGAGCGGTATCGGTGCAAGAAAAAAACATTAGTCGAGTTTTAAGGAGCCCAGATTTTGCTACAAATACATCAGAAGTAGATATTAACACTTATGCCCCCTGGTGGCCAAACCATTCTTTACCAAACATTAGAAATTATGTGAAAAATAGTTTCCGTTAGGTCTTGTATGCGATACAGGAAGAATTTTTCAAATCGGAGTTTTAGGAGCAGAAAACGCAATTTAACATTGTGCGCCCTAGCGGAAAGTCTATGATTTACTTGAAAATTTTGAATTCATGTGATAAACATTTCGCATAGGAAACATTATCCAACAAAGAAGGAATTTTTCAAATCGGACTTTTAGAAGTAGAGATATTGACAAAAATAAGATATACATATATGCCCCTGTCGTCGAAACCATGCATTATTTCAAGAAGAAAATTTTCCTAAAATATTTTTCGACATGAGTAGTATCGGTCCACAAAAGACTTTTTTTCAATTGAGATTTTAGAAGCTCATATTTTGCTGCAAATACATCAGAAGCGGAAATTAAGAATTACGCCACCTGGTGGCCAAACAATTTTTTTCAAAAATTTGAAATTACGTGCAAACGATTTCCCACCAGGAGCTGTATCCGGTGCAGAAAGAATTTTTCAGATCGGAGATTTAGAAGCAGAGATATAGGGGAAAACGCAATTTACCTTTACGCCCCCTAGCGGAAAGTCTATGAAGAACTTAAAAATTTTGAATTTATAGGAAAAACATGTCACACGGAAAACACTATCCAACAAAGAAGGAATTTTTCAAATCGGACTCCTGGAAGTCGAGATATTGACAAAAATAAGATATACATCTATGCCCCCTGGCGGAGAAACTGCGGAATATTTTAGGAAGAAAATATTCCGAAAAGGTCTATCGATGTGAGTGGCATCAGTCCACGAAAGAATTTTTTCAATCGATAATTTAGAAGCTCAGATTTTATGGCAAATACATCAGAAGCGTAAATTTACACTTACGCCCCCTGGTGGGCAAAGTATTCTTTACCAAAAATTCGAAATTATATGCAAAAGATTGTGCATCAAGAGATGTATCCGCTGGTAAAAAATAATTTTCAAATCGGAGTTTTAGAAGAAGAGTTATCGGAAAAAATGCAATTTACTTTTACGCCCCTTAGCGGAAAATCTATGTGTAATTTGAAAAAGAAACTATATCCAAAATACTCTTCCACATAAAAGGAATCGAAAGATAAAATATTTTTTTCAATCGGATGTTTAGAAGCAAATATGTGGAATAAAACGCACTTTTGAATTCGACATCATTTGCATTTACGCCCTCTAACGGCAAAATTTTACATCGTAAAAAAAAACCGAAATAAAGATCATCATTCGCATATTTAAAGCTTTCGAATGCAAAAAGAATTTTTCAAATCGGACTAATAGTTGCAGAGATACCGTGGGTACAGACGGACGGACGGACGGACAAACCGATAACATAAGCACGATCTTTTTTTTACAGAAGATGTGCTAAAAAGGACTTATGATCTGTGTAACTTTTGTATTCCCAAAATTAATTTTACAAGGTTTGGATAGGTCACATTCATCTTAATTCTTCGTCTTCCCCTGCAGCGGGAGGTATACCATGTCTAACATACTATAAAATGTAGAACATCGCCTCCTGCTGAAAGAAATTAAAAAAAAAACATCAAATAATTCAATCTCGTGCGCGCATTCTGAAGTGCATTACTTCGTCGTAATGAAGTGGTCATATGAGAAGAGAAACTTGATGGAGATGAGATTGATGCCAAAGCTGAGATTTTAACATGTGCAAAAACACTTCTACTGTTCACTTTGAAAAATATTTGATTTTTTTCTTTTCTGTTTGTTTGGGGGATTTATCGACCGCTGTGAGCTACTAAATGGATTAAAATCAGTCGTCCGTCCCTAATTAGGGGCCACTTGTTCCAGGGAAGAGAGAGAGCCACGGCATGTTCATGTCTAACACGGGATTCCAACCCGTATACATTTCGAACACATGTTCAGACGCCAGCGATTAGACCACTGCTCCGGAGCTGCATGTTTCATTTCTGAGACCGAATATCTCTATCGATGCTTCTAATCATAATATGATTTGTATCAGAAGAATTCTTCACCAGAAATGACAGTAAAACTTTCAAACTTCACACTGGCTAACGCTTTACTGATCACACTAGGGAATTGATGAAACTAGAGAAGACTAAGTAGAACTTGGTGGTGTAAGCTAAGATTTACTCGACACCATTTCCTTTTCGTGCTTCTTTCATCAGAGGTTGTGTCTTCTACAAAGTAGAGATATGTTGTTCGCGAACGATTCGTTCAAAAAGAACGAATCAGCAGACTAAGTCATTGGCGAAAGAATCTTTTCTGAAAAGAATCGATTCCGCAAAAGAGGAGATTCCCTGAATGAATCAGTCAGAACTACTCAAAGCCAGTTTTTGGAACTGTGTACTGTTTCCTAGACATCAAAAGTGCCACCATTGTGTCTCGGGGAGGTTTATGTCCTAGACAAAAAATCTTACCTTATTGAGAAGTGTACAAGCGCAATAAATTACATGAACGTTTCGAGACGAAATTATAAGGAACCCGAGAAGAACAAGATTTCCATAAGAATTAAAAGCAAATTTAAACTTAAAAAATCGTCTACTAAACCGGAAACTGTCAACGAACGAAAAGATCCGACTCAGAATCGTTTCCCTAAATACAAATCGTTCTCTAAACGAGAAGAGACACTGACCGAAAGGAACTGAAGGATCTGACTCAGAACTGATTCTCTAGACGCAAATAGTTCTCTAAACTGGAAGAATCACTGACCGAAACGAAAGAAAGGATCCGACTCAGAATCGTTTCCCTAGATACAAATCGTTCTCTAAACCGGGAGAATTAAACAACCGAAAGACTCATTTCCCACGAGTCCTCTAAAAAGGCACCGCTAAATAATGGCGCCGTTTAAAGCTCAAACTATAACACTGAGATCTACCTGATGTTTTCTGGCTTCACCAGGTTTTTAACGGGATTGCAGGCATTGTCTTGCTCTGAAATTTGTACTGTTCCGAAATTAATTAAAACTGAAAGATAAGTAAGCAAATACAAGAACCTTTGGGTTGGCGTGTTCTAAATTACGAGTGAGTCAGTCAGTTGGACTTTGAAAATAACATTATTGAAAACACGCGTGGATTATAATTTTACCTATTTATTCACTGTACCCAAACCTGTGTACAGGAACATAAAAATGAGATAAAATATCCCGTTTAATTTTTAGTATATATATATATTTGCTTCTGAAAGGTTGGTTATTATGCTTCAGAATTTCCGAGTTTCTAAGGACGTGTTAAAATGGCCCACTTTGCATGCCAGGATGAGATCATTTTGAATATGTGACCTTAGTACACTCACTTTAGTGAACGGAATCTTGGAAAATGAAGTTCGATGTGTATGTGTTGCAGTGGCAGACTAGGAAGCATGAGTTTAAAAAACGGCAACCAAAGCAATGTTTGTTAATAGCAATCAGTTAGATTCTACGCAGTAGAGTCAAATTATTTTGACTAACTTATCCGGAGTAACCGCCATGTGCAGCGCGAACAGCAGCTAGACGGGCAGGGAGTGACTCAATAAGTTGCTGAAAGGTGTTCACAGGTATGCGGAGCCAGGCTGACTGTAGTGCATCTGACAGCTGCTAGAGGGTGCGTGGTAGAGGATCCATAGAGCGAACAACACGATCCAGGTAGTCCCACAGATGCTCAATTGGGTTTAAGTCTGGGGAATTAGGTGGCCAGGGAAGTACTTTGAAGTCTTCATCGTACTCTTTTAACCACTCTCGGACATTTCTAGCTGTGTGACACGTCACAATGCCCATATGAAGATCCCATCTGCCCCAGGAAAGACAAGCAGCATGTATGGGTGTACGTGGTCTGCAAATATGGATTCATAACAAATTCGGTCCACAGTGCCTTCCACAGGTATGAGTGGACCCAGGGAATGCCACGAAAACATTCCCCAGACCATAACACTGACCCCACCAGTAGGTGTTCTTCCAGCAATGTTTGAAGAGTGTTTGTTCTCCGATGTTTCTCACCTTATACGCCAACGTCCACCGTTAAATGAAGCAGTAAACGTGTCTCATCGAAGAAGGCAATCCTCTGCCTATCAGAGGAGGTCCAATTCCGATACTGCCGTGCAAACGTAATCTTTTCTGCCGATACACCTTCCTTAGCATAAGTGCAGTGACCATTCGTCTGCATCGGAGCCCCATACGTAGCAGAGTTCGCTGAACTTTCGTTTTAGACACACTTCCGGTAGCCCCTTGGCTCAATCGGCCAGTGAGCTACTCCACTCTAGCGTGACGATCGGCCCTCACTCACCTTCGAAGCCGACGTTCACCATTCACATCAATGGCATGTGGTGCTCCGCAGTTTCGACGTCGCTTATTCGCAATAGTGTCATTTCGCCAATCACGATACGTTTTAACCACAGCAGCACGCGAACAGTTCAAATACTGCGCTGTTTCAGAAATACTGCCACCCTTGGCCCGAAAGTCGATAATCATCTCTTTTTGAAAATCTGATGAATCGCTCCTTTTATCCATGACAGCAACGAGTGATATGTTTTCAGAATGCTTACATCACACCTTATATACCCTCTAAACCAGCTCACGACACGTACCTTTTTTCATCGGCTACGCGATGTTGACGTCAAAAGTAGGAGGTGGTCACAATAATGTGACTGGATTGTGTATTAACATGAGACGTTATGGCATTTGTTCCGAACGTTTACTATAAAAAAAGCAGCTGCTGATGCAAAAGTATTTGTGATGGAAAATATGATTGTATTCGACAATGACGTGTATTCCATCAGCAGCGACTAAAAACTTTTAGCTGGATGCAGTATGAATTTGAAGCGGACAGAATGTTTTCACTTAGTAAAAGTTCTAAATTTGCTGATAATCAGTCAGCGCATAATTCTGGATGAAATAATTTCAAAATTGATTCCATCTAGGTGCATGCATCCATCCCGTAATCAGGCAATACATTTCTACACAGCAGAGTATGAACGGGGGTTCAGAAATACGAGGAAAATCAAAACAGACTGGCGAAATCAACTAAACACTGAAACTATCTGAGGATTAATGAGAGTATTACTAGATATCACAAATATTGCACCGTTTGCTACACTTTTAGCTGTCTCACGAAGAAATCAGTTTGGTGAAAAGACAAAAAAAAATTTTATTACACCTTTCACAATACTAACTAAAGGTAATTGTACCTTACATGTTCATTAGCTGGCGTACAAATCGTAATCAGCCTGAAAATATTTTATATAATTTTGTTAATTTGAAACTAAAGCCCATGCTTCATTTGAATTGAAGCATGGACTTTAGTTTGAAGAAGAGCAATAAAACTAATACAGTGTGCTTATCAAAAGTATTAATATTTGTCTCATTTGCGGACATGTAAAAATCAGTGTGGGCCACCAACTTCTGATATACATGGATCAGTGAAGTTGTCTTTAAATTTTACCACTTGTTCACGGTATGAGATCTCAGTTTTCCCTTTGAACATTATTCGTGTTTAAGAATGAAATTTGGATTCCAACATATTACCCTAGAAATTCAACGTTTTTTAAACACTTGCTATCTATGCTCGGGAAGCCGCAGAGAAACGTTATTTGGAGCTGCTACGTTCAGTTTAATGGGAAATGAAAGCAACAACTGCTTGGCGGCTTGGAAATCTCTTGCCACGAGATCATGCTTCACCGAGTTGGGCAATCAAAAGTTACTTGGTAAGGGATCTAAAATGGCAGTTACAAAATGAGCACACTTTTATTTTCACTATGTCATGAAATGCATGTCTTATCAGGAAAATAGTACTCGAAACATAGTAGAACTGGAGGGCGTCATGTGAAAAGTACGCTGGTGTCTAAAATTAAAGTCCGGAAGGCCATAGAAGGGCAAATAATCCAAAGCTTATAATGAAATGTTACAATGTTCTCAGGACATGTGCAAATTGACACGTGAAACAAATGCCCGCAGTGAAATTTGTACATCGGTAAGCAAAATGCTGTTCAGTATGTAAACTGAGTTACATATTTAAAAGCCAACGGGAAACGACGGCAGTGGCATTTCTTGTTGACAGCACGTGTACGAAGCATTTCGGTGCCTGCAAATGCTTTCCTTTTTGATATCCGGGTAACGTTACTAAAAGAGGGAACTCATCTCTCCAATCGGAAGTCTTCGTATGCGAGTGACGTCACTAAATGAGGGAACTTATCTCTCCAAAGAGAAATTTTGGAACCCGAGGAACGTCACTAAAAGAGCGAACTCACCAATCGCAAGTCTTTGTATCCGAGTGACATCACTAAAAGAGGGAACTCATCTCTCCAATCGGAAGTCTTGATACCCGAGTGACGTTACTAAAAGAGGGAACTCACCAATCGGAAGTCTTCGTATCCGAGTGACGTCATTAAAAGAGGGAACCCATCTTTCCAATCGGAAGTTTTGGAACCTGAGTGACGTCACTAAAATAGGGAACTCATCTCTCCAATTGGAAGTCTTGATAACCAAGTGACGTTACTAAAAGAGGTAACTCATATCTCCAATCGGAAGTTTTGGAACCTGAGTCAGCCGCCCCGGTGGCGCAGTGGTCTAAGCGATGGTCTCTGATCATTCGTCCGTAAGGGGTCCGGGTTCGAATCCCGGTGAGGCATGGATGTTGGGTTTGTCTTACGGAACTGGCTCTCTCCCTTCCCTGGAACCAGTGACCCTAAATTAGGGACGGGCGACTGCTTATAGCCCATTGAGTTGCTCACGGTGGTCGTTAAACCTCCAATCAAAAAAAAAAAAAACCTGAGTGACGTCACTAAAGGAGGGAACTCATCTCTCCAATCGGAAGTCTTGATATCCGAGTGATGTCACTAAAAGAGGGAACTCATCTCTCTAATGTCATAATCTTGTGTTTTCTAGACGGCCTTGATCGGACACTGTATGGTGTCGAGCTATAGCACGACTAGAAGCAGGCCAGTCTCAGGCTCAGGCGTGCTAGACGTCCAGTGGCTTCATGGTGTGGCAGCAATTAAACAACACCGGTGGGGTGTCACGAAGACCTGGCCAAGGTCGTCCAAGGCATACGACACCACGTGAGGACTGTTATGTTGCTTTAACTGCACTGCGCAATACGTCCTATAAGCCCGGCAGTCGTCTTTGGAGCTCCCCGCTGCCACTTAGACTATGGCACCAAGGAAAAAGATATGTGGAATGCTTAATGTAATTTGTCTTTATGACAGTAGACCCATGTTTTATGACCCAATAACCTCATCTAACATGTGAGCTAGCTTAAACTGGTGCAAGAAACATCGTTCCTGGAGCCCAGACGAGTACACCGATGTTATTTTTACAACTAGTCGAGATCTTGTCTACAAACATCTGAAGGAAACAGAGATCCCGCAATGATCCTGCAAAGGTCTGCGAACGAAACTCCTTTGGAAGCGGTGGTCTACTCGTGTGAGGTGGTATTACGGCCAACAGCCGCACGCGACACCACCTGTATGCACAAAGTAATATAAATTCTGAGCGCTAAAGGAACGAGATGCTAGAGCCAAATGTCAGAATCTTTCGGTGACCTGTTTACCATCAGTTCAATTTAAAATATTACAAGCCTCGCCCTCGCATGGCTCAGCTTGTTGATGATTTTCTGCAGATCGAGGATATTCGGGGTATCGACTGGCTAGCCAGGTCTCCGGACCGCGACCCTATAGAGGATACCTGGAATGCTCTGAGACGACACGTAGTAACTTATCAGTCCGCCCCCGTACAGCCCTTCCTGAGCGCTACGCATCACTCTCCTCGAGGAATGGAATTCTTTGGTTCCGGAGTTCATTACCAACTTTGTGTATGTGTTGTCGTTGCGAGAGTTGTCTGTCCGTACGTGGTGATAACATTCTTTATTAAAACAGTTTTAGGTTACATTCTAACAGCTCACCTTGGTACGTAAGAATGTAACCTAAAATGTCCTGTATACACAAAATGTGTACATATTTGTTTGTTGTTATAAAATGTTGTTTAGAGTTGTGATTCTGTATCTTCCCATGCCAAACGTCTTTACCTGCTATTATGTGTTTTCGCTTTATCCCTGCGAATGACTTCTGGACTTTAAGACTTTTAATTTGTACACCAGTGTATTAATTGCCAATCATGTTGCCATTGCTGAGAGAGATTCATGACGAAATAAACTGCTAAACATTTAAAAAGAAGTGGTGATAGTATTCTTAAAAGACTTTGACAACCTAAATATCTCGAGGTCACAGCTTGCTATGGGGGATTTTCTGTTGGTCCGCTGATACAAGTGGAATGAAAAATGACATCCAGGGAATACCCGAGTGTCGTAGCGGCCCAAGTGCACCCTACAATGTTACAGTTTTTTCCTGTGTGTGATGGAACATTTATGGATCACAGTGCATCAGCACATCATTAAAAAAATTATTTCGTCTCCACGAGGAAGGCGTCCATGTTATCCCCCGGTTAATACACTCCCCTGATTTTAATCCTATTGAGATGTTTAGAACATGGTAGAAAGAGCTCGTTTGTCAACACTGAAAGAGTTGCACGATATGTTGATGCATGAATGGCTGTCTTTGCACCAACCAAACTCAAATCGCTCACAGAATTCATGCCACGTCACATAGTTGTTTTAATCGCAACAAATGTGATCTTACTCAATATTAAATAAAGGTTCGTATTCTTTTTGCCAGTATGTGCATAATGATGCATTTAATATAACATTTTTTGAATACACCAGATCGTGAATACTCAAGAAACGCTTTAAGCGTAGTAAACCAGTTTATTTTCGTAGTGTAATGTGCATGAACATTCGCCAAGCTTTCACTCTCCCCTGGGTGACTTTTTCAAGGCAATGGTAGACATAAACTGTAGGGAATTAGTTCACGTAATGAACAAAGATGATTTTTTAAAAATAACGTGGGTGACATCACGAAAATAAACGGATTACTACGCTTAAAGCGTTTCGTGAGTATTCACGATCTGGTGTATTTACGTGAGTTTTTACCACGCAATTATACGGTGCGTCGTGATGTGTTTCTATCTTCTAACAAGTTAGTAAAATCATGCAATGCATTGATTATGATATGCTTTCCATCATACCAGAAATCATTACGCAAGTTATGAGGATAATGGCTGTAGAATAAATTTCGCTTCTATGACCCAACCTTTGACCCCATTTTGATGATATTCAACAGAACCGGTAAAGTATACTTCCGGAACAATATGAAAAGTTTTGTCTCAATCGAAGCAGTTTTACGTAAGTTATAACGCATAAGGGCAATGGAATGGATCCCGATCCTATGTCCTGACCTTTGACCCCATTTCACCCATTTTCAATAGGGTTTGTGTCCAGGTGGTCCTCTACAACATACTAAAATTTCATCGAAATCTAAACATATTTACGCAAGTTATGACGCATAACGGCAATGGAATGCATCCCGCTCCCATGTCCTGCCATTTGACCCCACTTCACCCATGTTCCGTAGGGTTTGTTCCCAGGTGATCCTCTACCACATGCTAAAATTTCATCGTTATCGAACCATTTTTACGCGAGTTATCTGGCGGACAGATGGACAAAGCTGGAGCATATACAGTAGCGAACAAAAGTATTTGGCGAAACACTTTTTCGACCGTAATTTTCTTTCTGCTGGACCAAATCGGGTCATTTTGGGATATGATATGTGTTATTCAGTTGTAAACATGACCCATATGCAGATGGATCGGAAACCTTAACACAGATCAGGTACCGAGCTTAATCGCAAAGATCATACAAATTGACCAACAAAGTAGATGTGTATCACATTCATTTAATGCAACGATAACAGAAAACAGGTACGAGAAAACGACAAAACAATAACTAATACTTAGTGGGATAACCACGAGACTTAATAACAGCTGCACAACGGCCCGGCATCGAGTCCACTAGCTTCTCGACGGTGACCTGCGGAATTCGCGCCCATTCTTCAGACAGCTGGTCGAACTTCTGGGCCCTATTCCGGCAGGTTTTCTTCGCACATCGTCTCTCCAGCTCCTCCCACATGTGCTCGATGGGGTTGAGTCTGGAGATTGGCTTGGCCAGTCTAGAAGTGTGACCTGTTGCTGCTGGAAGGCTACCTTCGCTACTCTGGAGGTGTGCTTCGGGTCGTTGTCTTGCTGCATGATCCATCCGGGTGGAATGTTCTAATTTGCCCATGGTAAGGCATCGTTGATGAACATGTTCGTGTAGCTCTGGCCGGTCATTATTCCGTCAATCTTGATGATTGGGCCCATTCCATTGCGAGAGATGGCGCCGTAAACCATGAGCGATCCTTTTTTTTTTTTTTTTTTTTTTTTTTTGATTGGAGGTTTAACGACCACCGTGAGCAACTCAATGGGCTATAAGCAGTCGCCCGTCCCTAATTTAGGGTCACTGGTTCCAGGGAAGGGAGAGAGCCAGTGCCGTAAGACAAACAAAACATCCATGCCTGACCGGGATTCGAACCCGGACCCCTTACGGACGAATGATCAGAGGCCAACGCCTTAGACCACTGCGCCACCGGGGCGGCTGAGCGATCCTCCTCCGTGCTTGACAGTCGGCTGAATGAACTGCGGGTTGAATCTGTAGCCACACGGACGTCGTACGTATCGTATGCCATCACTTCCGAACAAGTTGAACTTGCTCTCGTCGGTGAAAAGCACCTTACTCCAGTCCGCCACGGTCCAGTGTCGACGACGGCGCGCGACCGTGACTCTGGCTCGTCGATTCTTGACTCCGATGAGTGGTTTCTTGGCGGGGCGTCTTTCATTCAGTCCACCAGCAATGAGACGACGGGAGATGGTCATTCGGCTGACGTTCAGGTCGTCGCTGTCGCGGAAATCGGTGGCGACGTCCACAGCAGTCAATGTGGGATCAGCGCGAGATCGACGGCGGATGCGTCTATCTCGTCGCAACGTAGTGGAACGAGGCTTACCACATTGCTGACTGTTCTCGACGTCCCAGTCTTCTTATAACGTTGAAAAATAGCTGAAATAGACTGCTGTCGGATCTTTAGGGCCCTCGCAATGTCGGTGACGCGCATTCCGGATTTCATCATGTTCACAGCCGCCTGGCGAGCTCCAACAGGGATCTTCGCCTTTTTACCCATTTCTGAAAACCTAAGATTGATTTATTAACACACTACACATCACAAAACCCACAAAAATCACAAGAAAAACATTAATACATGCAGCAAACAAATGGGTAATAATTGACGACTCTTGAATATGGCCCATTTCGAACGACAAATTCACTCTGAGCGAAATAAAAACTACGCGGCACTGTAACCCACGAATCAACACATATCATATCCCAAAATGACCCGATTTGGTCCAGCAGAAAAAGAATTATGGTCGAAAAATTGTTTCGCCAAATACTTTTGTTCGCTACTGTACGCTTCTTCAACCTATGGTTGGAAAGCGTAAATAACGCATATCAAATGATTGGTAGTTCGATAGAGACCATGTCACTGCATGCTAGTTTGCTGAATAGCATCAAGAAACCCCGTGTGTGGATCCACTACGCTGACGATATATTCTTCATATGGGAACATGGAGTAGACGAATTAAATGATTTCATGCACACGATAAACAACCTACACAGTGTAATAAAGTTCACCATGGAGCTTGAAGTGAATAGGACACTGAATTATCTTGATGTCGCGCTCAAAGAAATAGAACATCCAACTTCGATTTTGACGTTTATTATAAACCAACCGCAGTACTAAACTTTTACTCTTTTGGGCACTACGAAACAGGAGGAACAAACTTTCTGCGTTTAGAGCATGGTTCTATAGAGCATATAACGTATGCAAACCCGACTACCTAAATAGTAAGGAAATTGTTAATATTTATAGCAAAGGTCTAAAAAGCTGGATATCAGAAAGATGACCTGGACAGAATACGCTGAAGTGCCAGAAAAACTGGTACAGACGAGCTTATGCAAAATGCATAGCAACGTCACCTATGCGCGTACTCGGTTGCGTCCGCCAGTGCGTATATAAAGTGATAGACATCCTTGCCAGCTGTCAGAGCTGTTTCCGGCATGAGAATGGCAACTAATAACGATTTAGGCGATTTTCAACGCGGTGTCATAGTTGGCGCTCATGAGATGGGCCATAGTATTTCGGAGGTAGAAACGAAGTTCGGATTTTCACGGACGACAATTGCAAGGGTGTACCGTGACTACAAGAATTCCGGCAAAACCTCCAACCTACGATACCAGTGTGGCCGTAAAAAGACATTGGGTGAACGTGACCATCGTCGGCTGTCAAGAATCGTTTCACGCGACACTCTCGCAGGTAGCATCGGAATTCAATGCTGGAGCCTCAACAAGCATCAGCGTCCGGACTGTGCAACGTACCATGCACGATATGGGCTTTGGGAGCCGACGCTCAACTCGAGTCCCCTTGTTGAGTGCACGACACAGAGCTATGCGCCTCGCTTGGGCATGCCAACACCGCCACTGGACACTTCATGACTGGAAACAAGTAGCCTTGTCTGACGAGTCGCGTTTCCAACTGTATCGGGCAGATGGAAGGATTCGTGTGCGGCGCAAACCCCATGAAGCCATGGATCCCACCTGTCAACAGGGAACTGTACCGGTTGGTGGTGGGGGGGGGGGGGAAGGTTGGTATGGGGTGCGTTTTGATGGATTTTACTGGGACCCCTGGTACGTCTGCAAACATCTGTGACCGCCCAACGTTATGTGCGCATCCTTTCTGACGAGGTACACCCGTTCATGTCCTACATTCATGCTGATGGGTTGGGCCTGTTCCAAAAGCACAATGCACCTCCACACAAGTGTCGGGACACCACATTATGGTTAGTGGAGCATTCATCTGAGTTTGGGGTGTTGCCATTCCCACCCAAATCCCCAGATCTGAACGTGATAGAACACATTTGGGATGCCATGCAACGCGCTATCGAACACATGAATTCGAGACCTCGGAATACACCCGAATTGTGGAACGCTCTGCAGGAAGTATGATGTACATTGCCTACAGCATACTTCCAGAAGCTAGTGGCGTCCATGCCCTGTCGTATTTCTGCAGTCCTGAGCTCCCGTGGGGGACTTACCCAGTGTTAGACTGGTGTACCAGTTTTTATGGCACTTCAGTGTACATAGAACTGTAAGAAATCATACAATGTCTGCGATAACAATACCGTCTAGTAAGACAATGAGGTACGCAGGATCCATGACATATGACCCAGGCTTTACATATTGTTTAAGGAAATTATTGCGTAAGTACGACATCTCAATAGCAATGAAATCACGGAACCCGTTAGCATATATAATATCAAGCTTCAAGGCGAGATAGTGTGAGAAAGAAATGGCGGGTCTGTACGCTATAACGGTGGCGTATCCTGACAACACGGAAAAGAAAACGACAAAGCGATCCTTGGATACTTGATGTAAAGAACACGTCCTAAGTGTCAACTAGGACGTGCAGAATACAGCCCTCGCCAGAAAAGTCATGCTTTACTCGGCCACTCATATATGAAATAATATTAGGAGAATCGCCCCTTACATGAACTTTAAAGAGACTGCCTTAAGGGAAACAGTAGAAATCTTTTCCAGCAAACTGGCATGAAATGACATGGTCTCTATTTAACTACCAATGGTTTGGCATGCGTTATTGAAAGGTAAAAACACATCGCAGCACACCGTATAATTGCATTATAAAAACTCACGTACTACTTCTCGCGATGTCACCCACGTTATTTTCAAAAACATCTTTGTTTCTTACGTGTTTTAATTACCTGCATTTTATGTCTAGCATTGCCTTAAAAAGTCACCCAGTTGAGAGTGAAAGCTTGGCGAAGCTTTATGCATATTACACCAGGAAAACAAACGGATTTACAACGCTTAAAGCGTTACTTGAGTATGCATTTAATGTGTTTTCTTAGTGCATTTTATTTGTTTGACACGTACGGGAAGTTATTCTTGCTTCCATTTCATTTATTGGCGCAAAAGGAACTAAATGGATTCTTGCACAATTTATTTTCAGATCTCCCTGTATCATACTTTTGATATTCCAACTCTTGAGGAAGTGAAGTCTCCTGTACTTTCAGACTACGTTAAGGGTGCAATCAAAGGCTCAGGCCTCTTTCACACCAAGAAGAAGCCTGGAAGGAGGAAGAAAAGTGCTAATGCTGCAGCTACTGGAACTACTCCAAATTCAGGATTAAAACGCTAACATCAGTTGAAAATTTTCATCGCCGCTATTACAGTTCTACAATTTTATCAAATTGACCCTCAACGATTTCTTATTTACTGGTGACATGTAAAAATACGCTTTCGCATTTTTTTCTGAAAACAGAGATTCAGTGCTCTATTACAAATGTATGAACAACCCAGCAGTTTGAATTCTGTTCTGACATTGTCGTACAGAACACAAGAAGAGATTTTTCATGTACTATAGACATTTTAAAAATAATAAAATTACACAGGAGAAATATAAATTACGCTCAAATTTACACAAAAATGTATGTTATCCTTCCAAGAAAATGCTTACCAACGTAATCTTTTTTAAAAGACATCTTTGTTCTCTCGATAGCTCACAAAAAGAGCAGTGCAGTTCTATAATGGTTTTTTTTATACCTCACTATTTTTGTAAAATTCTAGAGTAAGTCAAAACTGCACCATGTATTATGCGAAAAATGACACGCAAGAAGTCACACTTAGTAACAGGTCATGTTGCTTTCATTTCTCAGTGTAGGTCAGTATAACATGGAGTTGCACACTCATGCATCTTGAATTAAAAAAGGTTATATGCCGTAAAAGTAAATTGGTGAATTTCTTCTATTGTGGTGTATCCACAAAATAAATAATATTTTCCTAAATGAAGAAAAATAAAAGTTTAAAATAAATAGAGTAATAAGACAAGGAGGTACTACCACGCCAAAACTATTTACATTAACACTGGAACACATAACGAGCAAATTAAATTGCTTAGAAAAGAGGATCAACATAAATGAAGCAAATGTGAACAATTTATGATTTGCAGACGACATAGTCCTCATTTCAGAAAATAAAAAAATAATATTAAAAGAAATGATAGAAGAACTAACAGATTTATCAAAAGAAATTGGATTAGAAATCAATATTGATAAAACAAAAATAATGTCAAACCAACTTAAAAATAGTGAAGCACAAGAAAATATTAGAATGAATGATAGAGAAATCGAATATGTGGAAGAATACATATTCCTAGGAAAACTAATTACCGCAAATAAACAGGGGATTATGAAGGAAATTTACAGAAGAATAAAAAGGTGGTGGACAGCTTTTGGGAAGTTAAAGAAGATTCTATGTAGTAAATGAAAGCCGGAAAACAGAGCAAAATTCTTCAATCAATGTATAATAGCCATTATGGCATATGGCGCTGAAACCTAGCATATCAAGAAAAACATCTTGGACAAATTGCAAAAAAACAACATAAAATGGAAAGATCCCTACTAAATATTGGGTGTGTGCAAAAGTTCTACCAGTTTTTGTAATAGATGCAAATTGCGATCGGAGTAGTTTCGTCAAAGATGACGTTGCGATGCCGAATTTTCGTCCAATAAAGCGTGGAGCAATAGAGCATATAGAGGCACTATGGGTTTGTCCGAGTAAGTCATTCGTAACGGAAATCACGGACGGTATAACATGGCATGCGATAAGCAGCACATTAGGCATTGTTTACTGTACGAGTTCGATAAATATTAAGTGACCCACATCCAACCATTCAGGACCTAGCTGAAATCTTGTCGGTAACAGTCGAAAGATGAATGCATGCGCTTGGGTTCATCACCAAGTTCGATAACAGGGTTCCGCACCAGCTTTCTGCAAAACAAAGAGGAGAGAATCCGTAATTATGTTTCTTTGCTTTCTCGTCACAGAAATGAACCGTTTTTGGAACGAATTGTAACGGGTGATGAGAAATGGGTACTGTACCGTAATATAAAGGTTCGACAGACTGTGTGTCAAGGTGCGGAGCCTGCTCCGTCTGCCTCAAAAGGAGGACTGTACCCCAGAAAGGTTTTGTTGAGTGTTTGGTAGGATGTCCAAGGACTAATCCATTGGGCGATGTTAGTACCTAACCGAACGATAAATGCTGACCTCTAGTGCCAACAGTTGGGCAGATTGCAAGAACAACTGACATCGAAGCGGCCAGCACTCGTCAATCGCAAAGCCGTGATCATTCATCATGATGACGCCAGACCTCATGCTGCCTTAATCACTCGGCAAAAATTACTGGACATTGGTTGGGAAGTGTCACCTCACCCGTCGTATTCCCCTGACCTGGCATCTACGGACTACCACCTTTTTCGATCGTTACAGAACGCCTTCTTTCTCCAAACCTTCGATGATGTGGACGATGTGGAAACGGCATTACATAATGTTTTTGACTTTAAAACACAAGAGTTTTTTCGGCGTGGGATTCACCTGATCATAGACAGAATGCAAGAGGTCGTACAGAATGATGGCAATTATGTGAAAACCTAGGTACGTTATTTGTTGTGTTCTCCTCCTTTCTTTGTAGCCTACAAAAACTGGTAGAACTTATACACACACCCAATATAAGACTTCAAGATAAAGTAAAGAATACATATACAAGATCCGGACCACAATTTTTAAACATAGGTGAAAAAAGATACTCAATTTAAAATGGAAATGGTCTGGCCATATAGCAAGAATGGAAACTAATGGATAGACTAAAAAATAACAGAATGGAGACCATATAAAGGAAAGAGAAGAGTAGGAAGACTAGAGGGAAGATGGATAGATGATATAAACAAAACTGTACGAAAGTTGTTGAATGGACAAGCTCAAGGCAGGAACATGTTGAAAGAGATGAGGGAGACCGATAGCCTCAGTTGGTTATAAAAAGGGTTGGAAGAAGAAGTCAAAAGTTTTGTCTATCATTATCTGTGATGTGAATTTAAGGATATTCAAATAGAAAAAAACATCTTTCATTGATTTTTATAAAGTTCGTCTGAACATGGCAACATCACGCTTGCTGCCATGGTATACTGGACTTGACTTCTTTGTTGTTTCCATTTCAGAGAAGCAGAAAGACAGATGTTTGTGATTTTTTTCTATTTGCCCCAGAAGGAACCGAACAGTTGAAAGTGTCACAACATTATAAAAAGTTATTACTTTGCCACCTTTACTGCAAAATCACTGTGAACGTTGTGACCAGGGAGAAAAAGTAACAGTTCCAAATTCATTGGTAAGAATATCACCGTCAACCGTGTCCAAACAATGCTTGGGGAACAAAGTCATTGTTATGTCATAGTCTCGGTTACCATGTCGGTATATCTAAATAATCTGTCTTCTGAAATACACTGCCGGCCACCCACAATGCAACACCAAGAAGGAAGCATCCGATTGGCCTGAAATTCGCAGCATGCGTCGCCCGCGAGAGGACATGCAAACGATTAGCATTGCAGGGCATATGCAAATCATGTGCACCCGGCACGCCACCGAGAAGCATTATAAGAAGGGTGCACAGAAGGCGGCATGTAAGTAGTGGAAGTTTGTTGTGCTGCCGGACCTGTGCGTGGGAAGCTTCCTGATACCTCGTCGCAGAATACAGCAGTCATTCCAGCACGTTTCGGAGTTCGACAGAGGACGAATAGTGGCTTATCGCGACAGCGGTTTATCGTACCGAGACATCGGTGCCCGTGTGGGACGACATCCAGCCACAGTCAGGAGAGTGCGGATTCGGTGGGTGCAGGAGAGAAGAACGAATCGACGTGAGCGATTGCCGCAGCCTCGGCACACCACCGAACGAGAGTACCGGCATGTTGTGCGGCGGGCATTGACGGCTCGCACCGCCACATCACGAACGTTAGCGCAAGAATTACGGTGTGTTGCGCAACAACCTGTGTCAGCACGCACCGTTCGACTTCGTCTGCAGAGTGGGGACTTGTCGCACGGAGCCCATTGCTCCGACTACCATTGAGGTTACACAACCGTAGAATGCGGCGGCAGTGGGCTGTTGAACGCAGCACCTGGACTACGGAATGGCACGACATTGTCTTCTCCGACGAATCCCGCTTCTGCCAGCAACATCACGATGGTCGGATCCGGGTGTGGCGGCACCGCGGCGAGAGACAGTATGACGCCTGCATTATGCATCGCCATACCGGTTCGTCGCCTGGCGTTATGGTTTGGGGCGTAAGTGGATATGACACCCGCACCTCTCCGGTACGCATCGCCGGTACACTCAACAGCCACCGCTACATCTCCGACGTTTTGGAGCCTGTAGTCCTGCCTTACCTGCAGGACCTGCCAGAGGCCCCGTTTCAACAGGACAATCAATGCGCGCCCGCACGTGGCACGCATCGTGCAACAATTCTTCACGGCCCACCAGGTGTCACTGCTGCCGTAGCCAGCCTGTTCTCCCGATATGTCGCCCATCGAACACGTCTGGTCGCTGATCGACAACCTAGTGGCCCGGCAAGCACCACCCGCTGCTACGCTTAATGAACTGTGGCAACGTGTGGAAGCAGCCTGGACCGACATACCCCAAGCCCACATCCAAAGCCTCTTTCTTTCGATGTCGCGGCCGTTATTGCCAGCCATGGAGGCCACACGAACTATTGATGTCTGCGTGTTCCGCAAGTCGCAATCATTTCATCTTTGTATCTGTTGTTATGTGTCCAGCAAATCTGGCTTTGCTATCTCGTGTCCTTCTTGGTGTTGCATTTTGGGTGGCCAGCAGTGTAGTATAACTATAATAGTAATACGAATTTCTCTACGTAGAAGAGAAATCGAAGTTTCCAAGCTTTCGCACGTCAACAAGATGGCTTTTTCAAAGGAGGTAGACAGCAAACTGCCGACTGAATAATATAACTCATCAACAATTGTCATGAACACGGTGACTTGACACGACAGTAAACGAAAAAATGCGATTGCAATTATGCATTCAAAGACACGAAGCGTTATGACCGTTTAGTATGCGAGATCGTGGAAGAAAAGAAAACGGTATTCACTATTTAAAGAACTGGTTCCAAACTGGTGGCAACTCCAGCGAGACGCTATCTTTTCATGACTCGCTCTTTGTAATTATCTCCAAATTTCGCGAATGGCAGTAGATTTTAGGGGAGTAGGAAGCTAATTTCTTTACATCACTGCCCATAGGAGCAGCAGACTTTAATTCGACTTCTATGGATAGGACCGTGGTTAATATCCCATTCGTTATGTCCATTTTATGTTCGTTGACTCTAATTCTAAATGAGCGTTTGGTCATTCCAATGTAATATCGCTTGGAGCTGTCCGCATATTGTAGAAGAATGGAAATTCGGCTTACTGGTATAGCTATTCTGTTTTAAGTATAGTATCTTGTTATTTAATTAATTTGTCTCCTTTTCTGTTAAAACATCGTAGAGGTCGCTAGTGATGTGAGCTTTCTTTCAGTCTCCTCCTTTCCCCACACTTTAGACATCTTTTGTTTTGGCTTCCGTTGTGCGTTCGTTTGTAAGCAAAGAATTCGAAGCTAGCCGATTGTAACAGTGATTCTGTCACTGACAGTGACTCGCCCTTCTGTTATTGCTCCGTCACACCTATCGAAAACAGTGATTTTGTCACTGTTACAAGTGAAACGATGACTCGCAGTTGCAATTTCTTTAAAGATCCGTCACCACTATCGGAAACACTGAGTTTGTCGCCGTTAAAAGTCACTGTTACTTCCATGAAACTATCACCATTGTCTCTACGACAGGAAAAAACTGTCAACTTCTTTTTTCTTTTTTGATTGGAGGTTTAACGACCACCATGAGCAACTCAATGGGCTATAAGCAGTCGTCCGTCATTAATTTAGGGCCACTGGTTCCAGGGAAGGGAAAGAGCCAGTGGCATAAGACAAACACAACATCCAAACCTCACCGGGATTCAAACCCGGACCCTTCTCGTACGAATAGTCATAACACAGCGCTTCCACTGACCCACCGGGGCGGCATGCCAACCTCTATTATCTATTACTTCCATTTGTCAGTCAGTTTTGTGAAAGCAAAAGACCAGCGGCATATACGTACCTTAAAAAAATGAAAGAAAGAAATACGCCGGATGATCATTGAATTATGACCACCCCTATCAAAAATGGATGCGATCTGTTGACCAAGTGATTTTCTAGAGGGTGCGATTAGTCGACTGAGGCAGTAGGTAGTAAAATTCGGAGAGTGATGAGTAAACGGAAGGGTTTATTGGACTTTGAGTATGGACAGATTGTGGGAGATCGGGGAACGGGTGTCTCGATTTCCCAAGCGGCAGAACTGGGGGGTTGTTCGCGAGCAACTGTAGTTAAGGTGAATCAGAACTGGCGTAAAAACGGTCAAAAACCGACCCGGAAGCAAAACTGAACAGGCCAGCGAAAGGTTGATGTAAGCGGTGAACTCCGGGTCAGACGATTTATACAGGGCAGCACTTCAACAGTTGAATACTCAATACAACAGCGGTCAAATCAGTTCGATGCCAAATATTCATCGATAACGTTGGCCAAGGGAGTAAGGGCCCTCTGCACATCTCCACCATTTCACAGATAGAGTTCAACAAAGCCGTGGGTTGGTGATATTAGGTTGGGATTGTGCAGGGAAGTAGCAGACTTCTCTGGTATGTCGAGAGCAACATGACAGCTGCGTGTATAGAATCGGTATAGTGTTCTGCTACCAAATGTGCAGTCCTACACCTTGAACATGGGCAATGCCCTTATTTTACAAGACGACATAGGAAGATGAAGGATGATTACCTCCTGTGACTGGTGACCACATGGATGGAGCGGACCATTCTCTCGCCCAATTCAAATCCAATAGAGATTGCCCGGGAACAAATCAAACAGATTATGTGACTTCTTACAGTATGTTCAGGTTGGATGAGCTCGGAAGACCGTCGTTGAAGAGTCGGACGCTTTGGCCTGCAACCACCTCAATTACCTAGTGGACAGTATACCATGATGAGTTCATGCCATCATCCCTGTCTGATGCAGCGAAACTTTCTGCAGAGGACAGTCTTTGTTATACCTAGTTCATGGAATTCCAGCACCATATGTTCTGGGACTGCAAGGCTATATTGAATAATACATGATATTGCCTTATAAAACATTACAATGATTTTATTAAGGAGATCATCCAAAAGTGGATTCAGAACAATTGGTGATGATGATGATTGACCAGTATCGACACAACAAGAAAGATGTCTAAGCTTAAACTTACAATACTATCACTTCAACGCTAAACCGAGTGTATGCCTGATAGAAAGAAAGTGCACTCACGGACAATGAAATTTGTGCACCAAGATGGAAGCATCGGATTGAACTGAAACTTTATAGACGTAATGATACAGATGAATGATACACATGATGGCAAAGACAAAGCTGCAGGACAATTGCAGAGGGACCTGTGGCACGCAGACTGGTCATCTTCAATAGCGCGTCTCACCACCTCGTAAGGCGATACATACTGCAATACGGCCCGGCATGGAGGCGAACAGACGCCTGATGTCCTGCGGCAGACTGGCCCACACGTGTTGGATGGTGTGCTCAGAATACCGGATAGAGCGGCACAGCTGCAACTGGCATTTAAACTGGTCCCACACATGCTCGATAGGGGACATGTAGTGAGAGCGGACAGTCCATGGAAGTGTCTAGACGTGACGTAGGCAGTCCTGGACAAACCGAGCCGTGTGCGAGTGGGCATTATCCTGCTTTTATAGCGCACCTGGAATCCCGGTCAGGAATGGGAGCACATGGGGCCGTAGGATCTCATACATATACCACTGGCCCGTCAATGATCCACGTACCACTACTAAGCTGATCGGCTATCGTAGGCAATGGCTCCCCAGACCATAAACCTTGCAGTGGGGAAGGTGTGGACTCGATAGAGAGGTTGGGATTGTGCCGTTGACCCGGGAACCTCCATACCCTGACACGATGATAATATGTCCCCAAAACGAAGCGGCACTCATCGCTAAATACCACAAGTCGCCAGTCTGTGGCTTTTTACGTCGCTCTGACCTGGCACCACTCACACGGAGCCGGCGATGTTTCGGTGTTAATCGCAGCATACGTAACGGGCGCTGGGATCGCAGATTCGCTTCCGGAAGGCGTCGGGAAAGGGTTCGTGGTCACACAGGAGCCGTTTTATCTGCCTGTATAGTGGACCTGGTCTCCGTGGGATCTGTTCGTGCCTGGCGTACGATCCGTCGATCCTCTCTACAGGTGGCACTCCTGATCTGTCCGGAGCCGCTCCGCCATGTGGCAGTACCATCAAGTATCCACTGCACCCAACACAGTCGGACAGTATGGTCAGAACGCGTCGCGGGCTATACGGCGCGCCGACCACCCTGCGGTTTATATTCCGATGATCAGACCTGTCTCAAGGTTCGTAAGTTGCTTTAATCGACGTCTCCGGCGTCTACCCGGCATTCTTGTCACTCTGTACTTTTGCTTGCGTCGGCCGGTGCTTTTCGCTTTCATGGAACTTTGACTACATGCCGGTTCATGCTTGCAGCGCCATCACAGGGTGTGCAGTCATACGCACTCCCACCAAACGTGGATCATTTGGATACCAGTACGCACTCTAGCTATTTGCAAAGTTTCGTAGTTTTAGCATGTTTTCCTCTAGGAGCGCAAATTTCATTGCCCACGAGTGTATATGCACGACAATTCCCGCACGTGAAGCCCACGTTCTGAAAGTATTCCAGTTGTGTCTTATTTAGTTACTATAAATAAAATTGTTTTATTAATACCCTGCTGTCTAAAATTAACGTGACAAATACAAATTCGAGAACATGCCCGAAACGAAACGATCGATTGTAAAGATTTTTCAAGGACATGTACAAGGGGAAATGCTACGTGGACGTACTCAAGCAACATTGTGGCAGCTCCTATAGAAATATGCAATTGGCGACATACGTCATCGAGCTGGCAGGTACGTGATCTTCATAAACACTGCTCTGAGGAGGGTGCGGCAGTTGAAGCTTGAGTTTGATTGTGCTAGTGGAGCAATGGCTCCTCACCATCGCTTAGGAGACACTTTACGGTGGAAAGCAATCGGTAGATTGGAAGTAGGATAATCCGCAAGTTGAGATAAAACTATAGTTGAATGCGTCGGGTCATGTGGTCTCCGATCGCTAGAGACAGTTCTTGTTGTTGTTCGGGACAAGCAAGTCCACGAACAACAACAAGTAAGTCAAGACGACCGGTATTTGTCTCTAACGGCTCACTGTCATAGGAAAACGACAGCCAGGCAACTCTTACTGGTACTTTTCTCTGCTACGGGGACCGCGATATCGAGACAAACAGTTTACAGAAGACGCCACGAGAGAAGTCTATATGCAAGAAGGCCAATGGTCTGTATCCCACTCGCCGCATCGTCCAAAAGGGTCCGTCTGAGTTGAGCCCGATAACATCACCATTGGACTTCTGATCAACGGGCTGTGTTCTTTTCTGTGACGAGTCGTGGTGCAGGCTAAACACAGATTCTCGACGTGGGTACATTTGGATAGAGGCAGGAATTCGAAATCTTTCCAACATTAGGGAAATTGAACACAACGTAGTGATTGATTCTTGGTTAGGAATGGAATCATGTTGGATTGACGAACCTTTTATACTGGTTTTCAGGAGGCACCTGATCACTGAACGCTATAGCAATGACACCTAGAGCTTTATGTACAGCTTTCCACGATAGTTGTTGACCCCAGTTCATTTTCATGAGCGATAACGCCCGTTTTCATAGGGTTCGGCTAGTCGACGAATACCTGGAGAGTGAGGGTATTCATAAGATGCAGTTGCCCACGAGATCTCCGGACCTGAAACCAATAGGAAATGTCTGGGATGTTCTGGGAAGAACAATTTCAAGCCGGTAGCCCCTTCTCATAAAAATCACGGGACTCCGAAGTGCCTTGGTGGAAGAGTGGCCCTCATTGCCCAAAATTATCATTCACATCCTTACAGCATTAAAGATCGTTGTACGAGCTGTATGGCTGTTTGGGGGTAATCACACTCCCTATTTCCCCCTTGAAATCCGCGCCACTTACAGCATCAATTTTGGATTGCCATGCTGTCACGAGTATGTTTCCTCCTCACGCCATGATGACATTCCTTTTCTGCTGTTAACTACTGCGTTATCGATATACACTATAATGACAAAAGTCATCGGAAACCTAGAAGAGAAGCACAACACAGCATTTATTGACATATATTAGTACGATGTATGTCCACCTTTAACCTTAATGCACGCACTGACCCTTGGAGATATGCTTTCTACAAGGTTTTGGAACACAGCGTTAGGTATGCGCTTCCATTCAGTACATAATTCTGCCGCTAACCGTTCCTTAGTAATAGGTCTTGGTTCCAAGCTTTTTATGAGGCGCTCTAATTAATCCCATAGGTGCTCTATGGGATTAATATCACGGCTCTGTGCTGGCCAGTCCACACATGATACGGAATTATCGTCAAACCACGTCGTAACGGTCCTTGCTTTATGGCTCAGTGCATTGTCCTGCTGGCACCAACAAGGCTCGGTTCGATAATATTGCCATACAGTTAGTTGGGCACAATCGTCCAGAATATCGAAGCAGACGTGCTGGTTAACAGGATTGTCCACGATAACTAATGGGTTGGGACCATACCACGAAAAACACCCCCATACGAGTACACTGCAATCTCCAAACTGCACCGTATGGACAGTACACTGTGGTAGTAGCATTCCTCCGGCTGTCGCCATGCCCACATACGGCCATCCAACTGATGGATCGTTTATCTGGATTCATCAGTCCATAGTACCCGTTTATATTGATCTACGGTCCTAAATGTTCTTTACACCATGCTAAACGACGAGTAGCATTCCGAGTGGAGATTAAAGGTTTATGAGCAGCTACACTATCACGGTAACCGATGGAATAAAGTTATCTGCGAATGGTATGTGTACATACCGAGGTTCCAGCATTTTACTCACCTGTACACCCTAGTGCACAGGTGAGTACTCCGTCGATTAGCTGTAACAACTCGCCTGAGGCTTTGACTTCCTTTATCACTGATTTTCTTTGGTATGCCGGTACGTTTTGATGCTTCAGACACGCCCTGTGTCTTCCACCTATTCAGTACATCCAAAACAGTTGCCTTGGGTATGTTTAAACACCTCTCGGTTCTTCTTATGGACAACCCACTAATATAACACCCAACAATCTTTCCTTTCTCAAAGTCATTTCTCTTTCGCCCTGACATTTTAACTCAACCTCACAGTGCTATAAGACCGCGGTCAGCTGAAGGCTTGTTTTTATACCGTTTGCAGCTATATCGCGCATCTTAACAACGCACGGATATGTTCATTTTGTTTTGAAGGGGTGTCCGGTGACTTTTGTCAATATAGTGTATATGTATGTCTGTTCCAACTGTCATTAAACTCTGTCGTACGGATTCTGCGTTATTCATGTTTGTCACATTAGTTTTGGACACCAGTTTAAGTAGGTTACGTTACTTTTTAATCGCTTTTTACATGTGCGTAAGATATTTATTATTTAGTGAGCGATCCGAAGTTTCTGTATTTACAGAATAGATTAATTTTGCTAGTAAGCAGAACAGCTATGAATTCAGTTTTCTAGCAGTTCGTGAATTTTAAATTCGGACGATACTGATGCGCTTTTAAGGCAAAATGCATTTAAAGCGCATCAGTATCGTCCGAATTTAAAATTCACAAAGCACTCGGTTCTTGAAGAGAAAACTCAGCTAGACACTGTTTTCATTAAAAGCTTTTGGAGAAGGAACTTCGGAATTTTGTTTCGAGGAAAAGATTTAGGCGATGAAAATTTCATTATGCGAGGCCCAGGCACACTCACATTCCTACCATGTACTTGCTGCCGACGTAGAAAGGAAATCCACGTGAACTTAATTAGAGGATCTTCGCTCCTAGGAAACAAGTTTGGCTTAATGGCAAGAGCACATAAACCATGACCAATGCCGCTTTGCTCTCGTGCTTTTCATTGCTCTCATCTTACAGCAAACAGTCTTAGTTTCAGAGTATAAAGCGACCGAACAATTAAAGAAAGTTTGAACGAAAAAAATTGGAATTTTATTTTGTTTTGTTTTCTTGAATGTGTACTCATGCATAAGAAAATTAATCCTACCTAAATGAATGTGTACTGAAGCATAGGAAAGCAAATTGGTTCTAACCGTGGCATGCGTAGAGAGTAAATTTCTCCTTCCACTTAATGCGTGGAAGAGAATAAATTAGTTTCTCTCTGCAGCAAAAGTATTTCAAAATAGCAGACAAAAAGTTTCTTCCTTGCATAAAACTCGCACAATCTTTTTTTACTCACACACCCATCTGAAGAGATCTGTGGCCATGAAAAAAGTCACTGGATTACTAAGAGTTTGAGCTCCTGTAAGGAATCAGAAACTCTGTTTTTTTTTTTTTTTTTTATTGGTGGTTTAACGACAACCGTGAGCAACTCAATGGGCTATAAGCAGTCGCCCGTCCCTAATTTAGGGTCACTGATTCCAAGGAAGGGAGAGAGCCAGTGCCGTAAGACAAACACAACATCCATGCCTCACCGGGATTCGAACCCGGACCCCGTTCGAACGAATGATCAGAGGCCAGCGCCTTAGACCACTGCGCCACCGGGGCGGCCTGCCTGCTGTTTTAAGTAACACCAATTCCGTATTTTCACCTGATACCCGTTTTATCTTGATTATACTCCCTTACAATATTTTATTTCTGATTTTCTTTGCATGCCTTTCGAAAAAAAAGGCATATGATTGTGTCATCAGAGTTTGAAATGGATCAAACATTTTGGAACCGAACCCGACCAGGAGTTCACATAATTGGACCCGACCCGAATTTGTAATTGACCCGGACAAATTTGCTTTGAACAATAGCATAGGTACTATGTACATCGAGGAGCCATTACATTATGAGCACCTACCTAATATGCTGTAGGATCCTCTTTAGCCAGCAAAACAGCGACCACTCGGCAAGGCATCGATTCGATGAGGTGGCGATAGGTATACTGGGTTATCTGATACCATAATGTCAACAGCAGGCCCTCAAGTTCCCGTACATTTCGGGGTGGTGGTGATTTAGCGCAAACTCGCTTTTGCAAGCCGAACCACAGATGTTCGATTGAGTTCATGTGAGATGAATTTGGAGGCCAGGGTATTAGCAGAAAGTCACCAGCATGTTCCTCGAACCACTTCTTGAAGATTCTGGCAGTATGGTATGGCGCATTATCCTGTTGGTAATGGCCATCACCAGCAGGAAACACAGTTGCCATGAATGGGCAAACTTCGTCCGCAACGCTGTTCAGATACCTGACAGCTGCCGGTCATTGTGCTGTTAGGATAATGGCGCTTAAAGTGTCCCAAGAAATCATCGCCCACATTATAACACCGCCTTCGCTGGCCTGTTTCCGCCCAACAGTGCATCCAGGTGCCATAGCCTCTGCTGGTAATCGGTGTATCCGCGCTCGTCCGTCTACGTGATGCACCAGGAATCTTGATTCATTCGTCAGACAAGGTCACTTTCATGGTCTAATCGCGATGATCTTGGACCCATTTCATGCGTTTTTGGCAAAGACGTGCATTGCGCTTTGTGACCCGGTTGGGTCTTCTCTCCGAACATTCTGCTAACCGAAAGCTGGTCGTCGAGTTGTATATATACTGCTCTGAGCTTCCCCTGTGCCACCGTTCGGTCTCCAGGCGTGCTCACTTCTCTAGGCTGGGAATGGCTCATTGGTATGTGTGTATATATATATGGAGAGAGAGAGAGAGAGAGAGAGCTTTCAAAAAGTTCCTCTGCAGTGGGTATCTTAAGTTATGTTGAAATGAAACAAATTTGTTAGAGGAACGTATCATTTACTGACTGACTTACAAGGAAGTACTGAAACTGTCGTTATTCATTCGCAAGACATAACCTAACTGTTTTACACATGATTTCAAACACATCTGCGGGAGCCAAAAGTCCCTCCTCAGTAATGTTAAGGTTGGTGCACTTAATGCTGATGGAGCTATAGTCAAAATGTTTGAATTAAGAAACTTGCTGTATGTTGAATTTTAGTTTCTGCTGTTTTGTTGAAAACATACCAAGCTTCAGAATATGTTTCACGGCAACACCAATTTTCACAAGCTTGTGATGAGTTGAAAGTTTCCTAAATGTGTATGTTTTTTTCATCATTGCCCTCCTCAGAAGGAAGGAACACTTCTCCTTCTGAGGACCCTCTTCCTTCATATTTCATGAAAATTAATTTTTCAGTCCTCGGGCACCAGTATCGAACACAAAATTCCACAGCCTGCATTCGTCCGTTCTACTGTTGCCACTATATCTGCTCCGACTCGAAAAATTATTTTTAACTGGGATGATATGAGAACGATATTCCCTACCTGTTTGACGTTTTCGACGTCACAAGACGAAAATGCAGATAAGATTGAATTAAAATCTTATGTTATTTCATATAAATTGTTCCAAAAATCCGATCGAAGAAGTTCGGGTTTTCATTTAGAAACATTTTATAACGAGAACTATTTTGCGTACAGTTTCTTCAAGTAATTTGCAATTCTTTCACTGAGGGTCGGTAACATAAATTGCATTTTTGCGGTATCGCAGCTTCTAAGAGACCTCTTTGGAAAATACTTTGTGTCGGACAACGTTCATGGATAAAGATATTTTGCATGCAATTTCTAATTTCCATAACCCACAACTGTGCCACTAGGAAGCATAAGAGCATATTTCTGTTTGCAGTACATTTCCTCCAGCATCTACGTGTTGAAAACACTAACTGCAAAAATTCTTTGTTTGGCACGTTCCACTTCCCAAAGAAAATATTTCGTGCGAATTTTCTGCTCGTAACAAACGTCTTCCCTCTGGAAGACGTAAATGTATATTACAGTTTTATTGATATCTCAGTTTCAAAAAGTCTGATTAAAAAAAATAGCTTCTAAGAGCTTTTATACTGAAGAATATTCTGCACATAATTTCCAATTCTTGGTACCATACAATTTTGTCACTACGGAAAGTAAGCACACATTTCTATTTTGAAACATAAAAAAAGGAAGCATTTTCTTATGTATCTGATGATGGACCCCGGTGCGGGGTGTCCGAAAGATCTTATACGCTCTTTTATACTCAGTGTATTTTTATTAAACGTAACCGGAAGTACTACGGTGAGCCCTAGTGTATGTCGTGCACAGTCGGTGTCATTTCATTAGTACAATTCTTTTTTACATGGAGTTCTGTTCATCGGGTAGAATATTTTGCATACGTTTTGGAAATTTTCATGATTAACAGTTCTGCCACCAGATCACCTAGGTGTGCATTTCTGTACGTCGCTGTATCTCCGCTTTTAAATACAACAAATGGTAAAATAAGTTTTCACCATTTGCTATGGTAAAGATCATGAACATTATTTTCTTAAAACATTGCAGAGTTTCCCCGCTAGGAGACGTACATGCTTGCATAAATTCTTTTGTTGGTATCTCTACGTCTGGAAGTCATATTTGAAAATTTCTTTTTTTCCGTTACATAGCTGCCATTGCCTAGAATATTTTGCTTATATTTTCGTCTTTTTGATAGTACACATTTCTGTCGCTATGAGCGTCAGCGTATATTTTCATTTGAATGAGTATTGCTCGTCTACAGTGTTAAAAATTTTGGGACAGGTTGCACCAAAAAGTGGTGCTACACCAGCCACACCACTTTCTGAGAAATAATACACTATTGTGTGGTGCAAACAATATTAACAACGAGGTGCAACTCTACATGACAATATAGTACAAGATTGAACCACATAATGGTGCAAGGTTGCATCATGTTAGTTTTGTTTGCACCCCACAATGGTGTTTGCTTTTTCTGAGAAAGTGGTGCAGCTGGTGTAGCACCACTTTTTGGTGCAACCTTCCACAAAATTTGTAACAGTGTAGAAATCCGTTTGAAGACGTTTCTTTGGTCTGATACTGTTGACCAAGAATAACATTTTACTCTTTTCACTTTTCAAATTTCTCACAGTTTTGCAGTTAGGAGGCACCAAGTCATATTTTGTTTCCCTTCATGTCTTTGCTTCAAATTGTTCTATTTGAAAAATTCCTTCTAGTTCGGAAATTTTAATTTATGGGAAACATTCGGCGTATAGTTTGTAAATTTTCGTAAGTAAATTTCTGCCACTACGGGGCACATCGGCTATTTATATTTGCAAATATATCCCCGATTCTATAAATCTCGTTTAAAAAATTATTTTTGTATCTCTGTTCACCATGAAAAAGAGCTACGGGTATTGTGAATTTTGAATATATCACATTTTTTCCCAAATTTTAGTTCTTGAGATAGTCTCCAATGGCTGTATATGAAAGTGTAATTGTTCCTGCACTGATTTACGGCAGTGAAACCTGGGTGCTGCATAAAAGACATAGGAGTCATTTATGCGCTGGGAAGATGCGTTTCTTACGGGGGGGGTGTCGTAAGACATGCTCTGATCATGGGAGGAATAAAAATGTGCTGCAGGTGTGTAATGTGAGGCAAAATGTTGTTAGTAAGGTGGAGACTAATATTCTTAGGTGGTTTGGCCATTTTGAAGGAATGAGTGATGAGATGCTTACAAAGAGAATTTATTCAGCCTAAGTGGCAGGAAAGAAAGCTAGAGGAAGCCCAAGAAAATCATAAGAGGATCAGATTCAGCAATGTCTGCATGAGAAAAAGATGATGAGTATGAAGTACAAAAGGTCTTGGCTGCGGCGTGTGATCGATGGCAATGAAGCTCGAGCTGTGTGCAGAGATCGATGTAACTGGAGACTGTTGATAAAGCAACAGTTCTTTCTCTGAGGAGCTAACCTCTGAATATCAGAGAACAGCTTAGTTATATGTATGTATGTAAATATCTCATCTTTTGTGCTATTTGGCGTTAATGCAATTTCTTTTTAATTAAGTCCTTTTGTAAAAATCCTAATTGAAAAATACTCACGGACAATGAAATTTGCGCACCTCGAAGAAAACACGCTACAACCGCGAAACTTTGCAAATAGCTAGAGTGCGTGCTGGTATTCAAATGAGCCACCTTTGGTGCGATTACGCATGACCACACACCCTGTGGTGGCGCTGCAAGCACGAACCGACAGCCTTATAAACCGGCGTGTAGTCGATGTCCCATGAGAGGAAAAAGCAGCCGCCGAAGCAAGCAAGAGTACAGAGTGACAAGAATGCCGTGTAGATCCAGATACGTGGATTTACGCAACTTACGGACTTTGAGAGAAGCTTGATCATCCGGCTGAAAACAGCAGGGTGGTCGTCGCGCCGTATAGCCCACCACAAGGATCGTTCTGACCATACCGTCCGACTGTGTTGGGAGCAATAGACACGTGACGGCACTGCCACATGGCGGAGCGGTTCCAGACGGCCCAGGAGGACCACCGGTAGAGAGGAACGACGGATCGTGCGCCAAGCACGAACGGATCCCACGAGGAACCGGTTCACAAAATAAGCAGATGTGGCTGCTCCTGTGTGCCCACGAATCATTTCCCGACGCATCGCGGAAGCGAATCTGCGATCCCAGCGCCCCTCACGTGTGCTGCCATTAACACCGGAACATCGCCGGCTCCGTGTGTTGTGGTAACACGCCAGAGTGACATGGAACGCCACAGACTGGCGACATGTGGTGTGTAGCGATGCGTGCCGCTTCGTTTTGGTGACAGATGTTCATCGTGTCCGAGTGTGGATTTCCCGGGTCAACAGCACAATCCCGACTTCGCTCTTGAGCGGAACACCTACCCCACTGCAGGCATTATGGTCTAAGGACCCATAGCCTACGATAGCCGATCAGCTCTAGTAGTGGTACGTGGATCTTGACGGGGCAGCGGTATGTGGGTGAGATCCTGCGGCCCCATGTGCTGCCATTCCTGGTCGGGATTCCAGGTGTGCTACACCAGCAGGATAATACCCACCTGCACACGGCTCCGGTTGCCCAGGACTGCCTACGTCATGTCCAGACACTTCCATAGCCTGAACGATCCCTGGACATGTCTCCCATTGAGCATGTGTGGGAGCAGTTGCAACGCCGGCTTCCGCCGTGCCGCACTATCCGGGATGTGGAGCATACCGTCCGACACGTGTGGGCCAGTCTGTTGCAGGACAACATCAGACGTCTGTTCGTCTCCATGACGGACCGTATTGCAGCATGTATCGCGTCAATACGGTAGCTTCGTGCGCGTCGCACCGCCGCAGGAGGCGGTGCGATGCGCTAATGAAGTTGACCGGACTGCGTGCCACAGATCTCTCCGTAATTGTCCTGCAGCTCTGTTTTTACCATCATATGTATCATTCATCTATATCACTAGGTCTATGAAATTTGAGTTCAATCCGATGCTTCCTTCTTGGTGGTTAAATTTCATTGTCCGTGAGTGTATATCATTAATCAGAAAGGGTTCTAAACACATTCTCATAACCTGTAGAATCAGCGTCATCTTTACTGTTGAAGAAAAAAATAGAGCAGTGAATTGCTGGAATCTAAGGAGCACTTATCGAATTGTAAGAAAGAATATTTCTTATTTTTAGAGGAAACGACTCGAACACTGGGAAGGGAATTTATTCCCTTTAGAGAGCACTCATTCTTCTAATAAAATGCGCTTTGAACATACTTGTTTTTGAACAGACATGTTTTCAAAATTATTTATAGTTTTAAAAACCCTGTAGTTGTGTTTTATGTATTTGCAAAGAATATCTCTTCCACAATCTCCATGTATTTATAGTTTGTTCAAACAGCTGTGTGGAAGTTTTGTATTCAGGGCCTTATTTTATTTTATTTCGCTTCCCTTTTTGTTAAAGATGTCATATCTATTGATCATACTAGTACCAGAACGTTTTCTGCGTCAGTGGAAAAATGCTTCGAATGCATCAGAATGGAAGTATTTGCCGTTTTGTTAAAGCAAACGAAGAAAAAAGTAGCTGGAAACAAGAATGATGACGGTTTAGACTTAGATTCTCAGCTGTTACAAAGGATGTGTTAACACGGTGAGACACTAACACTAAATGCTCAGTTCCTACAAAAGCATTTGGAAATAGCAATGAGACTCAAGCGGCCTCTTCCTGCAAAAGTCAAGCTGCAAAATTATTTCTTTAGGGATTACTTTAAAGAACTCTTAGTACATTTATCCACGCTTTCAACAGGTGGGATTAAACTTCGGCATCCAGGTAAATGGCGAAAAGAATTTACTACCTTAAAGTTCTCTGTCTAAGAAGCAATATTAATTAACTGCGAAAAAGGAATTGGCACAGGGAACTATTTCCTGTTTCATTATAAAGTGCTGTGTAAAAGCATTGTTTTCCGCCGCAAAGGGAATACAAGCTCTACACAGTTATATTACTTTCATAAAACAGAATTCCTGTAAAACAAACAATGTGAAATAGACACAACTGCTTTAAGAAAATTTCTAAACCATTTACGGTATTTAAATGAAAAATGTGGAAATTTTCTTTAGTTGACGATCAACTGAACGAAAAGGAAAAATGTCTGGAAAAAGCACGTTGAAAGTAAAGAAGATAACGAAGGGTGAAATAAGAAAAAAATGCGATCAAAATTAGATGCTTCAAATTTCATCTGCGAAGGTATTCAAATAGAATTACAAACACATAAACCGCTAAAATTATTTTCGGAAATCTGCGTGTCAACTAGTTTCTGATGTTGGACCCAATTTGCCGAAAGGACCATCTGGATTGTATGAAAGGGCAGAAAATATTGGGATTGTTACAGATCGTATATGACTCTGCAGAACAAGAAATAAAGCTTACGGAAAAATTTAACGATAAAATTGCAAAATATGAGGAGCAGAAACAATTTTAATTATAGGTATGCGTCTTTCGGTGGTAATATTTTCTATATACCACATATCTAAGGAATATATAAATATTAATTACAGTATTGAATTTTTGATATACACTGGCGTGCACAAATTAAGGACAAGACGGTTTTTCGAATGTAGCGTGGTGCAGAAGTGCTCCAAATCGACTCAGATCATACCATAAGGTCCCCAAGATATAAGAATATGGGACAAGTGAGCAAAACCGTCCAAACAAGGAATCCAAAGGATACAAAGGCACTTTATTGAAAGGTAGCTTCGAGCACATCTGGACAGAAGACTAAAACGTTTCATGTGACAGGCGGCTGCCAAGAAAAATTCAGTCTTTAGTAGGGGATATGATCACCCCTGACTGCGTTGCAGCTGGTGACGTGCTGCCAAGCCTCTCCCGAGAAGGTCCCACACGTGTTCGATTGGATTTAGGTCCGGGGACCTTGCGGACCAATCCATGCGTTGAATATCTTCACTCTCCAACAGCTCTGCGACAGCCACTGTACGATGAGGTGTAGCGTTGTCGTCCATGAAGAGGAACTCAGAACCCACAGCACCTCTAAACAGATGCACGTGAGGTAGGACAACCTCGGTACAATAGCGGACACCAGTGACTGAACCTCCTTGGAAGATGTGGAGGTCAGTACGGCTACCAAGCATGATACCGCTCCAAACGAGAAATCCGCCACCTCCAAACCTGTCCCTTTCGATGATGTTGGAGGTGTGATTGCGTGTTCCCTGCCCTCTCCAGATGAGTATACGTCCAGAATTGCTCGTCAGACTAAATCGGCTCTCATCCGTAAAGAGAACTCGACCCCATTGCTGATGTGTCCAGTTCTTCTGTTCCTGGCACCAGAGAAACCGCTGTCGCCAATGAGCAGGCTTTAAAGGCACACGCCGTACTGGTCGTAGTGCAAATAGACCACCTTTGTGTAGCCTCCTGGCCGCGGTAAAACGCGATAACGGACGTCCATTTGTCTGTTGCATGTGCCTTGCGATTTCTCCCGCTGTCTGCCGTCTGTCTCTTCTCGCCTGTAGGACAATATAACGGTCGTCCGCCGCCTTGGTTGCTTGTGGACGACCACTGCTAAACTCTCGCACAGCTGTTCCTGTTGTTTGAAATGCTCTCCAAGCTCACGAAACGTTGCTGTGAGCGATCGTGAACTCCTCGGCCACACTAGTCACACTTTGACTTTCTTTCAACTTTTCAATGACGCGACATCGGGTAAAGTCATCCAGATGTCGTCTACTGGATTGCCTGTTGGCCATATCCCACGGTGGCAGCAACTCGACGTCGTTCAAACCGATGTACACCGTGCAATAGCGTTCACCGAATTGCTGAGCGTACACCGCCCGTGTGCTTTATACTCTTCCGATACTCCCCTCTGCGTCATGCTGCATATATGCGCATGCCCTACCGTACCGGACCCTAGTCTATCTCCTGAATCGCCTTTCGGTATGTTTTGCCTGTTCGTTCCGCTGTTATGCTAATTTCTCTTCTTCGTCCTTAATTTTTGCACACCAGTGTAGTAATGAGTTTGTAGTAATAAATATTATTTTCTCATTTTTTTTTACTTAGCAGAAGACTATTGCCGGAAGTATCCACGAAAAAGGTGCGAAACTTTGCAACAATCCTACAGTTAATACAGTATCTACCAACAAAAAATTGGACACCCCTGCAATCCACGATATCTGCGGTCCTGTTACACGTCACGGCCGCCGACGTTAAATATCGTGTGGGATATAACAACGCAACCAGTCGCATGCAACATACCACGCAGTTCGGAGCTCTCTGATTTCGAGAAAGGTGTAATCGTCGGGTATCACAGAAATGGCCGATCCATACGTGACATATCCAGCGAGTTGACGTACACAAAATCGACAGTGGCCTACGTGATTGGCAAGTGGAAGATGAAAGGTGACTGTAGGAATGTGCCCCGACCCAGCAGACCCACAAAACTGGGAGTTAGAGATCGACGGGTGCTGGCCAGAGAAATTCGGAAGCACCACACCAAATCGATGGGCCACATCCGCGAGAAATTTCAACAGGCATCCGGAAATGTTCTTTTGATGAATACCATCCATAAGGAAGCCCATCTGCTCGGTTATCATGGACGTGCTGTCGCGCACGAGCCTTTGATCACCAAGTCCAATAGCGCTGCTCGGCTAACGTGGTGCAAAGAACGTCAACAGTGGACCGTTGAACAGTGGAAACAGGTTCTCTGGAGCGACGAATCAAGGTTCACCATCTACCGTTCGGACGGCAGGGTCTGGGTTTAGCGTCTGCCTGGAGAAAGCCTCCTGCCGGAATGTATTGTGCCAACTGTGAAGTTCGGCGGCGGTGGAATTATGCTATGGGGGTGTTTCTCCTGGTATGGCACAGGGCCCTTGGTCGCAATTATTGGTAGACTCAACGCCAAGACTTACTGCATCATTTTGGATGACTATGCGCTTCCTACGTTGTGGCAGTTTTACGGGTTGGAACCATGTTACTTTCAGGATGACAATGCCACCTGTCATGTTGCGAGGCCCACCATGGCTTGGTATGGTGATAACGGGGTTAATCGAATGGACTGGCCTGCGCAGAGCCCGGACCATAACCCTATCGAGCACCTCTGGGACGAGTTGGAGCATCGACTTAAGGGGTGTCCCCACCGTCCGAAATCGGTGAAGGAACTGACCTACCTTCTCCAAGCCGAGTGGAAGAAAATACCGCTAGCCGTCGTACCACGCCTGGTTGAAAGTATGCCCCGGAGGGTCGCAGCTGTAATCGCCGCTCGTGGAGGCTCCACCAATTATTCAGTGTGAATAAACTTTTTTCCTTTGCTATCACAGGTGTCCAATTACTTGTTGGTAGATAGTGTAGTTTCTGAAGTGATGAAGTTTACTCATTTGCCAGCTGAACTTCCAAATGTACGCATGTACGCCAATTTTAGTATAAACTATATTGACAAAAGTCACCGGACACGTAGAAGAGAAACACAACATGGCATTTATTGACATACATTAGTAAGGTGTCGGTCCAACTTTGGCCTTAATATGCATGCACTGATCCTTCAAGACATGCTTTCGACAAAGTTTTGAAACACAGCGATAGGTATGCGCTTCCATTCAGTACATAATGTTGCAGCTAACTTTTTCTTAGTAGTAGGCCTTGCTTCCAAACTTCTTATGCGTCGCTCTAATTCATCCCATAGGTGCTCTGTGGGATTAATATCAGGGCTCTGTGCTGGGCAGTCCACATACGATACCGAATTATCGTCAAACCACGCCGTAACAGTCCTTGCTTTTTGGCTCTGTGCATTATCCTGCAGGAACCAACAAGGCTCGGTTCCACAGTATTACCACACAGTTGGTAGGGCATAATCGTCCAGAATATCGAGGTAACGTGCTGGTTAACAGGTTTGTCCACGATAACCAATGACCCGGGACCATACCACAAAAACCACCCCCCAGGAGTACACTGCCAGGTCCAAACTTGACCTTAGGAACAGTACACTGCCAGCTCCAAACTTGACCTTAGGAACAGTACACTGCCAGCTCCAAACTTGACCTTAGGAACAGTACACTGCCAGCTCCAAACTTGACCTTAGAAACAGTACACTGTGGTAAATAGCGTTCCCCCGGCTGCCGCCATACCTAAACATGGCCATCAGACTGATAGATCGTGTATCTGGATTCATCAGCCCATAGGGCCCATTTCCGTTGATCTACGGTCCACGATAAATGTTCTTTACACCATGCTAAACGATAAGTAGCATTCCGAGTGAAAATGAAATACTTATTAGCAGCCGCACGACCACAGTAACCCATGGAATGAACCCACTAATACAACACCCTACAATCATTCCTTTCTCAAAGTCAGTTGTCTCTCGCCGCGACATTTTCACTCAATCTCACAGTGCAATTATGATCGCGGTTAGCTGAAAGCTTGTTTTTATGCCGTTTGCAGCTGCACCGCGCATCTTAGCAACGAAGCGGATCCGTTCATTTGATTTTGACGGGGTGTCCGGTGACTTTTAACATAGTGTGTGTACAATGGATCGCACACACATTGCACTCTGCTACTTAAGTTCTCGAAAGTAACGTATCTTACTAACGCCATTCGAGGAACAGTTTTTAAGTTACCTGCAACTAAACGAGGGAGTATCTGCGTAACTACGATGGGATGTTTTTGGCATTGAAAAGTCAGGCGCACCGGATCTTCCGGTTTAATTTTGAAATTCATTACTCAATTTATGTTTCATAGATAACCAATGACTTGGCAGTTCATTCATTTGGTTCCTCTTTAATGGCTGGAAACTGCATTTTACTTTAGACAAATTTCTCCTAAAAGTTTTCCCTCGGGTAAAGAGGAAACATTGTCACAGGTATTGTTCAAGGGAATTTGTGAAGGACACTGTGTTGTTTGGTGTGTAGCATTTTATTTTAAGCTGACAGAAAATCGACCGCAGAATCTTACGCGGGCTTAATCTTGAAAAGAACCGATAAATTAGCTGACAACCACAAAAGATTTGTGTTCATGGCTCGTGCATCAGCACAGATTAAATTACTTTAGGTGAATTCCCTGGCGTGATGTTCTGCATCACTTATGGTCCTCACGACAAAGAATAGCGCTCAAGCAACTAAAATTTGTAACATAAACACAGCGTTTTTCGCTAAAACGTCGGCTATTTTGTCTATAGCAACAAGAGTATTCAGACACTGTTTGGGCATCATTTTAACATTTGAAAAAATGCGGTCAATTATATAAAAGATTTAACACTATCAAATTAACCTAAAATTTTATACATGCTCCAAAGTACCAACATGCACCGACGAGCCATTACATTATGACCACCCACTGCTTAGAGAAATGATCATACCTGGAGGCCGAACGGTGGCGGAGGTGAAGTTCACAGAGCAGAACTTCACCTGTGCCACCGTTCGGTCTTCAGGCATGGTCATTTAATATAACCCGAGGACCGGCTTTCGGTTAGTAGAGTGTTCGAAGTCAGAATGGTAAAATCTGCCAATTTATCGGAGTTTGATAAAGGACAAATTGTGACGCCATGGCGCCTCGAAACTAAGATCTCGGAAACGGCGCCGTTCATGGGTTGTTCACGTGCCGCTGTAGTGAGTACGTATCAAATATGGTAAACAGAGAGCCAAACAACGAACCGTTGTCCAGCCGTGTGTCGTCCGCAGATCATTGATGCCAGAGGGGAGAGGAGACTGATGCGCATTGTTCACAGCGACCGCAGGGCCAGAGTGGGACAAATCATCCGTAGCTACAACAGTGGTGATCAGGGCAATGTGTCATAGCACACAGTTCATCGCAGACTTCTGCGCATGGGCCAGCATAGCCAAAGATCCAAACGGGTTCCCAAGCTCACTGCATGTCATCAACTCATAAAATGGGCCCAAGATCATCGGGAATGGACCGTGGATGATTCAAAGAAAGTGGGCTGGCCTGACGAATCAAAATATACCTGATGCATCAGGTAGACGCCCGAGCGCGGATACGCCGATTACCAACAAAAGACAAGACACTTGGATGTACTTTTGGGCGGAAACAGGCCAGCGGTGGCATGTTGTTGGCGATGTTTGATTGGGATAATTTAGGTCCCATTATCTCAATAGCACAATTAATGACAGCTATTAATTATCTGAACATCACTGTGGACCAAGTTCACCCATTCATGGAAACTGTGTTTTCTGCTGGCGATGGCCCATTAGCAACAGGATAGTGTGCCATACCACACTGCCAGAATCGTCAAAAGTGGTTAGAGGAACACGCCGGTGACTTTTTGTTAAAGCTCTGGCTTCCAAATTCACCTGATATGAACCCAATCGAACATTTGTGTTTCGACTTGGAAATGCGGGTTCGCGCTAAATCACTACCACCCCAAAATGAACGGGAAATGGGGAACCTGCTTTTGATATTATGGTACCAGATACCCCAGGACCCCTATCGCCACCTCATCGAATTGATGCTTCGCCGAGTGGCCGCTGTTTTGCTGGCTAAAAGAGGTCCTACAGCTTGTTAGGTAGGTGGTTATAATGTAATGGTTCATTGGTGTATTCTGGTGATAAACGTGATTCTGCCGCTGAAGACTCCGGAGTAGAACCTTGACAAAGGAGATATCGTGTTCATATGTATCGAGTGTAACGCATTCGCTTTGAATTGTGATGACATGTTGCTGGCTAGCTGGAAAATTTTGTGGAAGAAAAATTGTAAGGAAATGGAAGCTAATAAATATATGTGCATAAGTAGGCATATTAAACTGACAGAAGTCATTCAAATTGCACGTGTTGGTAGAGTAAATCTTTCTCTATACAAAGGTTCTACTCAACATAGTCTCCATCACAAGCGATGCATTTGCGCCATTGTTGAACCCAACTCTCAAATCCTCTTTGAAAAAAGTCTATAGTGGACTGTTGTACTCAGTTTTCCACAGCTGCATTCACCTCGTCAGTGTCATCAAATCGTTGAACCCGAAGACTGTTCTTCAATGGACCGAACAGCTGGAAGTCGGAGGGCACCACATATGGCCTGTACGGCGGGTGGTCCTAATTTGCTGATCGCCAGATTTGTTGCCAAAGATGTGTGTGGTCTCGCATTGTCATGGTGAATATGGAACCTTTCAGAATCTTGTTCGGTCTCTTCCTCCTTATGGATTCTTTAAGCTTCTTAAGTGTCTCAATGTACCACTCTCTGCTCACGGTACGGCCACGTTCCAGAAAATCAAGGAGAATGAAGATCCAAAAAAACCCCAATCTCAAAAACAATCACCACGACTTTTGGTGCTCATCGTTGGTTTTTGAACTTCTTAGGCTTTGGTGAAGAGGTGTGATGCCATTCCATTGGTTAATTCTCCGTTTCCGTATCGTACAGATACGCCCACGTTTCATTCCCTGTCACCAATTTGAAAAACAACGTGCCTTCAGTGGCTTCAAACGCTTCCAGCAGATCAGAGCAGACTTCCACCCTTCTCTCCTTCAAATCGAGTGTCCACTGCCGAGGTACCCACTTTGCATACACTTTCCGGTACCCTAAATCTTCTACCATCTTCTGTATGACATTGTGACCGCAGTGCAGTTGTCACAGGTCTCACGGATTACGACTCGTCTCTCCACACGAATCAATTCACCCACTCGCTGACGATTCGTGTCAGATGTCGCAGATGGTGGTTTCTAACTGCGTGTTTTGTCTTCAACGTTGGTTTCCCCTTCTTTAAACTTTCATCCATTTGTGCACATTGCTTTTGTCAATTGTGTCATCTCCGAAAACATTCTGTAGCTTTCAGTGGGTGTCGGACAGTCTGCACCCTTTCTTCGTTAAGAACTCTATGACGGCACCTTGATTCTCCTTAGGGTCCATTTTTTATCTGCAATGAAGAAAGGTTACTATAGCGGAAGAATTACTCTACCAACATATGCAATTTGAACGACCTCTGTCAGTTAATAAAAACGTTATGCTTACTTTTGCATTACTTTCGGTACAACCCATATATATCATCATCATCATCATCATTGTCAACCATTATCAATCCACTGCTGGACGAAGGTCTCCCCAAGTTTCCTCCACAACGGTCTGTCTTGTGCCAGTCTCCTCCATGTCACCCCTGCATACTTTCGAATTTCATCCACCCATCTCCCATGTGGTCTTCTTCTGGGTCTTTTCCTGTCCCTTGGAATCCAATCTAAAATTTCAGCTGTCCATCGATGATCTGTCCTTCTGGCAGTATGTCCAGCCCATTGCCATTTCAGGGATTTAACTCTGATCATGATGTCTTCCACTCTTGTCATTTTTCGGATCCACGAGTTCCTCTTCTTATCTCTCCTGGTTACACCAAGCATGCACCTCTCCATGCTTCTTTGAGTTGTCTGCAGCCTTTGTATGTCTCTTTTAGTTAAGGTCCACGTCTCCGCACCATACGTAAGCACTGGAAGGATGCATTGATCAAACACTTTTCTTTTAAGACATAATGGCATATTGCTCTTGAAAATTATGCTGTTTCTTCCAAAAGCTCTCCAGGCAAGTTTTGTACGCCGATTAATTTCTTCATCAATGTGACCCTCACTTGATATCTGCTGTCCAAGATAAACGTACGTGTCTGTTATCTCCAGCTTTTCTCCATCAATCGATAAATCTTCATTTCTTGTAAAAGCATTGAGCATCACTTTTGTCTTCTGAAAGTTCATTTTTAATCCCACTTCTTTACTCTTGTCAGTAAGTTCCTGGATCATACTCTGCAGCTCTGATGGGGTAGTTGCAAAAATGACTACGTCATCAGCAAAACGAAGGTGGGTTAGATAATCTCCATTAATCTTTATCCCCTTGTTTTCCCAGCTCAGTGACTGAAAAACACCCTCCAATGTGGCATTAAAGAGCTTCGGAGATATGGTGTCACCTTGTCTCACTCCCTTTCCAATTTTTACGTATGTTGTATTTTCAAACAGCCTAATCTTTGCACTTGCATTTTCATAGATGTTATTAATAATATTAATGTATGCATCTTCAATACCGCAGGTTTTCAGAGCCATTGTAACTGCTGATGGTTTCACCGAATCAAAGGCTTTTTCATAATCGATAAAAGCCATGCACAATGGAAGTTCATATTCCCTCGCTCTTTCAATTAGTTCTCTCAGCACGTGGATATGATCTATTGTGCTGTAGCCACTCCTGAATCCAGCTTGTTCTCTCGGTTGAGCCATGTCCAGTGTTACCTTCAAGCGGTGTGAAAGAACTTTAGTGAAGATTTTATAAACTACTGATAGGAGGCTGATAGGTCTGTAGTTTCCGAGATCCTCAATGTCACCTTTCTTATGTAGCAGGATCATTGTAGCGGTGTTCCAATCCTCAGGAATCTTTCCTTCATTAAGGCATCGAGTGAAAATTTGGGCGAGTACTGTTTCGATTTCTCCACTTGCTTCTTGTATGATGTCTACAGTAATTCCATCTTCTCCTGGAGCTTTTCCTCGCTTCATGTTCTTGATTGCATGTGCAACTTCTGCTGGAAGGACTGGAAGAACTCTGGTACTGGTATCTTTCATGATGTCTGGAGTGCATATATCATCCCTTTCATATAATTTGGAGTAGAAATCTTTCACTCTTGTCAAAATTTCGCCTCTATTTCTTGTTACAGAACCATCTTCTTTTCTCAGTGCCATAATCTGTTTTCTTCCCTTACTGAGATGTCCCTTTGCTATCTTTAGGCTTTGGTTGTTTTCAATTGCTTTCCTCACTAGTTCACAGTTGAATTTCCTTACGTCTTCAGTGATACTTTTTCTTACTGTCTTGCATAGCTCTATATATTCCACTTTGGAAGTCACATCTTCTTTAGTTGTCCTCATCTCTCTTCTTTTTTGCATCAACATTTTGGTTTTTCCTGATAATTTGTTCACATGCAACTTGTTCTTAGACCCAGCTAATTTTGTTGCTGTTTCTATAAGAGCTTTGGTTACTTTTCTGTTAACTTCAGAGATGTCCACTTCTTCCGATGTTAGGCCTTCTAAAGCAGAGAACCTGTTCTTTAGTTCTAACTTGAAGGTATTATGGTGTTTTTTAAGGTTGGTTATGTCAATAGATTTTGTTTGTCCTATGAGCTTGCCACGTTCAAGTTTAGTGTTGAGGTGCATCTTACATCTCACCAATCTATGGTCACTACCTGTGTTGAACTTGTTTAGCACACTGCAGTCTTCTATGACGAATTTTTTGTTACACATAATAAAATCAATTTCACTTGTCGTCCCATTTGGATGTCTCCATGTCCATTTCCTGTGTGGCTTTTTCTTGAAGAAGGAGTTCAAGATGAAAAACCCTTCTGCCTCTGCAAACTCAACAAGAGTATTTCCACGCTGGTTTCTGTTGCCATGACCGAATTTACCTACCGAAGTTTCATTCTGTTGCCGTTGCCCTATTTTTGCATTGAAATCTCCCATAATTATTTTCAAGTGCTGCTTACCTTTATTATTTAGATGACAAATTTCCTCATAAAATTCTTCAATTTCTTCTTCAGGATGACTTGTGGTGGGTGCATAAGTTTGAATAATCTGAGCCTGGTATCTTTTCGAGAGTTGGATAACAAGTCGTGCAGCTCTGTCAGAGGAACTTTCAACTTCTACAACTTTATCCTTCAGTTTCTTGTTTATTATAAATCCAACACCACTAGTTCTGCCAGTATCTGTCCCACGATAGTAGAAGAGATGTCCACTTTTCAGTTCGATGAGATCTTCTCCTTTTCTCCTTACCTCACTTAGCCCGACGATGTCCCACTTGATCCTTTGTAGTTCCTCTTCCAATTCAAGAAGCCTTGAATCAGAAGATAGGAGCGTCCATTGTAAGTAGCCAAGGTCAGCATCAGATGGCAGCCTAGTCCGGTCCTCCGGGGATTCTTAGCACCCTCTGCCTTCATGTCGCACTGGCCGCTGCCTTGGCCAGGTACATTCCAGCTGCCGGAGACTGAGGGCCAAGATTTAAGTTGTGGAATCATTTTGGAGGTTTGGCCATAACTCACCACGCTGGCCAAGCGGGTTGGTGAGTGTGGGATAGCATTTCCTCTGATCCCGATGGTATAGTTATACCGCTATGGGCGGTCGTCAGAGCCCCTTTAGTGGGAACAGGATGCACCACGAGAAGGCGGGGTTGACATTTGTCAAGGAGAGGCTGTGATGTTACGCATCACCTATATATATATATATATATATATATAAATTAGGTGTGCAAATAAGTTTTAAAGCGGTTTTTTTTTTGTGTTTCGCATTCCGCTAATTTACATATCCCACATTTCCCCGCGTTGTTGGCGTGTGACCGTAACTTCTGCAGAGTATAAAATATGACACAGATGTTTGTCCAACAGTCAAACACACTTACCCATCGGTAGGAGAAAGATGGCAAGCGATACTGCATTTATTCGACACAGTATTCCTTAAGACTGTCATCAAAGAAAAAGTGCTGCAAAAGCATGTACATCGATCTATTCTGTTCTGGGAGAGAATATTGTATCGAAAAGCACGTGTGAATTTTGGTTTAGACGGTTTAAAGCCGGTGATTCTGATGTTAGCGATCGAGAACGAGGCGGCGCCCCGCAGAAGGTTGCACATGAGGAACTTCAAGTATTGCTGGATGAAGATTCGTCTCTCAAACGCAAAAAGAATTAGCTGAACAACTGGGGGTAACTCAACAAACCCTTTCTAATCGTTTACGCGCAATGGGAAAGATTCAAAAGGAAGGAAAATGGGTGCTACATGACCTGAGCCAGAGGAACAAGGATGAGCGAGTCATGAAATATTTGAATTTGTTGAATAAACAACATAGAAAGTCTGTTTCGTGGAAAATCTTTACGGGTGGTGAAAAGTGGATATGGTACGACAATCCCAAACGCAAAAAAAAAAACCCTGGGTAGACTCCGGTGAAACAACGACTTCGACACCGAAACGCAATATTCACTCCAACAAAGTTCTGCTGTGCATCTGGTGAGATATGAAGGGTGTGCTCCATTATGAACTATTGGAACAGGGTCAAACGGTTACTGTTTATCGCTACAAGCAACAATTGCTGAGACTGAAACAGGATATCTGTCGGAAACGTCCATTCACAGGTAAAGGATTGCGTCCCGTGAAATTAATGCAAGACAACGCTAAGCCGCATGTCGCGAAATCGGTCAAGGAGACGTTATTGACGCTTAACTGGGAATTTTGGTGCACCCGGCGTAAAGTCCCAACATATCTCCTTCAGACTATCATTTGTTGCAATTGATGCAACATGGCTTGTCTTCTGTACAGTTCCGGACATGTGATGAAGTGCAAAAATGGGTTGACGACTTCATCGCGTAACACGACGAAGTTTTCTTCCTGGCTGGAATCGGTCAACTGCCCGACCGATAGCGGAAAGTAAAAGATAATGGCAGCGCATATTTTGATTCGTAAAGGTATTGTTTGTTTTTTTGCTCAAATTACATGTTGCGTTGTCTTAAAACGCCTTAAAACTTATTTGTGCACCTAATATATACACTGAAGTGCCAGAAAAACTAGTACATCAGTCTAATACTTGGTAGGTCCCCCACGTGGGCGCAGGACTGCCGAAGTACGACGGGGCATGGACTTCACTAGCTTCTGGAAATATGCTGTTGGCAATGCACTCCATACTTCCTGCAGAGCGTTCCACAATTCGGGTGTATTCCGAGGTCTCGGATTCCTGTGTTCGATAGCGCGTTGCATGGCATCCCAAATGTGTTCTAACACGTTCAGATCTGGAAACGTGGGTGGGATGGCAACACCCTAAACTCCAATGAATGCTCTTCTAACCACAGTGTGGCGTCCCGACACTTGTGTGGAGGTGCATTGCTGTTGTATCAGGCCCAACCCATCAGCATGAATGCAGGACATGAACGGGTGTACCTCGTCAGAAAGGATGCGCACATAGCGTTGGGCGGTCACAGATGTTTGTAGACGTACCAGGAGTCTCAGTGAAGTCCAACTAAACACATCCCATACCATTACGTACCACCCACCAGCCGGTACAGTTCCCTGTTGACAGGTGGGATCCATGGCTTCATGGGGTTTGCGCCACACACGAATCTTTCCATCTGCCCGATACAGTTGGAAACGCGACTCGTCAGACCAGGCTACCTGTTTCCAGTCATCAAGTGTCCAGTGGCGGTGTTGCCGTGCCCAAGCGAGGCGCATAGCTCTGTGTCGTGCACCCATCAAGAGAACTCGAGTTGGGCGTCGGCTCCCAAAGCCCATATCGTGCAGAGTACGTTGCACAGTCCGGACGCTGATGCTTGCTCAGGCTCCTGCATTGAATTTCGATGCTACCTGCGAGAGTGTCGCGTGAAACGATTCTTGACAGCCGACGAAGGTCACGTTCACCCAATGTCTTTTTACGGCCACACTGGTATCGTAGGTTGGAGGTTTTGTCGGAATTCTTGTAGTCACGGTACACTCTTGCAATGTTCGTCAGTGAAAATCCGAACTTCGTTTCCACCTCCGAAATACTATGGCCCATCTCACGAGCGCCAACTATGACACCGCGTTGAAAATCGCTTAAATCGTTATTACTTGTCATTCTCATGCCGAAAACAACTGGAAAGGATGTCTATCGCTTTATATACGCACTGGCGGACGCAACTGAGTACACGCATAGGTGACGTTGCTATGTATTTCACATTAGCTCGTCTGTACCAGTTTTTCTGGCACTTCAGTGTATACACACACACACTGGAGAGAAAATATTATGATCACCTGCCTAATGTGATGTTGGTCAACGTGTCACCAAATCAGCTTTTACCAGGCCAGGCACAGAGGCTATAAGATTTCTAAAGATTTCTTTCAGGCCCATTTTCAGCAGGGCTCAAGATACTGTGTGTTGTGAAACATTAGTCTTGTCACCAGGATTCAAATTGCCGGCGATGTGCGCCACAGTATCCCTTCAGTTGGATTGTATAATACAGACTAGTCGTCGCTCACGTCTAACGTCTATGAGCCGTTATCAGCCCACAGCTGCAAGCGATTCGGAGTTTTCCCTCGTCGGGCCAATTTTCAAAGGCACTAAACGCGGCTGAGAGTCTCACAAGTATTGCCGTTTCGAAAATGCTCTGACCTATCGGGCTGGCCACTACAATTTGGCCCTAGTCAAGCTCGTTTATGCCTTTCGAATCTGAAAATCAACAATAACCCTGATTAATAGAGCTTAGTATCAAGCGTTATTTTTACCATTTCATGACCACCACGCTCGCCCTCGTTTACCTGCAGTTCTTTCACTTTTGCACAAACACGCGCTGATCATAATGTTTTGAGTGTTCGGGGTAGATACATATACACTATATTGACAAAAGTTACTGAACACCTAGAAGAAAAACACACAATTTTTATTGGCATACATTAGTACGGTATTTGTTCATCTTTGGCCTTAATATGCATGCAGGGACCCTTCGAGACATGCTTTCGAGAAGGTTTTGGAACACAGTGATAGGTATGCGCTTCCACATTACATAATGCTGCCCCTAACTGTTGCTTAGTAGTAGACCTTGGTTCCAAACATCTTATGCGGCGCTCTAATTCATCCCATAGGTACTTTATGGGACTAAGATCAGTGCTCTGTGCTGGTCAGTCCACACACGACAGGGAATTATCGTCAAACTGCATTATCCTGCTGTTACCAACAAGGCTCGGTTCCACTGTATTGCCACTGAGTTGGTAGGACATAATTGTCCAGAATATCGAGGTAGACGTGCTGGTTAGCAGGTTTCTCTACGATAACACATGGGACGAGACATTCCAAGAAAATCGCCCTCACACCAGTACATTGCGAGCTCCAAACTTGACCGTAGGAGCAGCACACTATGGGAAATAGTGTTTCCCCGGCTTCCGCCATACCCACACACGGCCATCAGACTGATGGATCTTGTCCACGACAAATGTTCTTTACACCTCGCTAAACGACGCGTAGCATACAGAGTGGAGATGAAAGGCTTATGAGCAGCCGCACGACAACGGTAACCCATGAAATGAAGTTCTCTACGAATGGTACGTGTACATACCAAGGTTCCAGCATTTTTTCTCACCTGCACACTGAGGTCTTATACAGTACTCCGTCGATTAGCTGTAACGACTCTGCTGAGGCTTCGACGTCCTCAGTCACTGATTTTCTTTGGTCTGCCGGTACGTTTTGCTGCTAAAGGCACGCCACATGTCTTTTACTTCTTCAGTTTATCCAAACCAGTTGACTTGGGTATGTTTAAACGTCTGTCGGTATCTTTATGAAAAACGTACTAATATAACACCCAACAATCTTTCCTTTCTCAAAGTCAGTTCTCTCCCGCCGCGACATTTTCACTCAAATTCACAGTGCGATATGATCGCGGTCAGCTGAAGCCTTGCTTTCACACAGTTTGCAGCTGTACCGCGCATCTTAACAACGCAACGGATCCGTTCATTTGCTTTTGAAAGGGGTGTCCGGCGACGTCTGTTAATATAGTGTATATAAACGCGCACACTTATATGCACGTATACAATTGTACTTCGGACTTTCACTTTAGGTAAAGAACTTGGTTTCTGTGATTGTGCTCAACGTTACGATACTGTATCGCAGTGCTTTATCTTTATCATGTGCTTTATCTTTTATCATGATTTAAAACGAAAGAACGTAAGTTATTAAAATGATATTTACTGGAGTTTTGAAATACCTGTCGGATATGGACTCACCGCTTTAAAATGCACTGTCCCATTTGTCATGCAGTGTCTCCTTCATACATCTTCGGATATGATGTAACAATCATCCTTCAGAATGTTGCAGAAGTTTCAATCACATGTTGCGCAGCTGCGTAGCTTTGTTATATTATCATTTAAGTTGCATGAGTACAATATTACGCAACCTAAAGTCATAATAGAACAAAGCAACGAGAAAACCAAAATAAAGGGAGAACATTAAATATAGCCAACCAGAAAGAAGTATATTAAGTAATTTAGTACTCCATGACAGGACTAAAAATATTGATAAGGCAGAGTACGAGAGGTTTGATACGGCATCTATACACGATGCTAATTTAATGGACAGAAGCCTCGAAGGTGAAAAGAATACAAGGTATTTCTTTTTACATTGTGCTAAAGAAATGGCGCCCACCTTGAAATAAAATGTCTTTATGTAGGGTGTCAAAGAAGTTTCTTCTTAACTTAATTCAATATTAGATACAGATTGGTAAACGCAAGAACAACAAACAGATGAACGATGTAGATAGAGATAAAAACATTGTGTAATTAATTGCGAACGTATGTAAATACCGTACATAATGTTTTTTCTTCTCAATCTATAGTTGAACCTACTGTTCATATATAATAGATCAAATACTACATTGTTAACTATCAGACAACGAACAGCTTAAAAATTAAAACTACTTAGTATAATACATATTTCATTTTTGGAGGTTGCACACAAGCTTGCAAAGCTTCCTTCTATCGAAGCCAACAACTGATTGCGGGGCTCCTTTAGCAATACAGCAAAGTTCCTTCTTTTCCTAAGCGCACGCGGCTCGAGCCGCACATCTGTTGTTCTAACACTTAGGTGGTAAGTTATTCGTAGTTTATTCTTGATGCGGGGTGACTTGTACGCGCCAACGCACAATGAACATAAGACAGTCTCTCCAATAGGTGAGTTCGTATTTTGTAGAGCAAATAATATTCGAACTTTGAATTAAAGGTACTAAATGAGTGCGAATATGTATACAAGTATATATATATAGACACTCGAATCACATTAATGAGACCACCTCCTATTTTTGACGTCAACATCGCGTAGCCAATGAAAAAAGGCACGTGTCAGGAGCTGACTTGGAGGGTATATAAGGTGTGCTGTAGGCATTCTGAAAACATATCACTCGTTGCTGTCATGGATAAAAGGAGCGATTTATCAGATTTGCAAAAAGGGATGATTATCGGTTTCCGGGCCAAGGGTTGCAGTATTTCTGAAACAGCGCAGTTTGTGAACTGTTCGCGTGATGCTGTGGTTAGAGTGGATCGTGATTTGAGAAATTGCACCATTGCCAATAAGCGACGTGAAAACTGCGGAGCACTACGTGCCATTGATGTGAGAGGTGAACGTCGGCTTCGAAGGTGCGTGAGGGCCGATCGACATGCTAACGGAAGTGTGTCTAAAACGACAGTTCAGCCCTGCTGTGTATGGGGTTTTGATGCAGACGGATGGTCATTGCATCTATGCTAACGAAGGTGCATCGGAAGAAAAGGCTTTCATTTGAACGGAAGTACCGGAATTGGACCTCCTCTGATTGGAAAAGGATTGCCTTCTCCGATGAGTCACGTTTTCTGCTTCATGGAACGGTTGGACGTTGACGTATAAGGCGAGAAACATCGGAGAACAAACACTCTTGTTTTTTTTGTTTTTTTATTGGAGGTTCAACGACCACCGTGAGCAACTCAATGGGCTATAAGCAGTCGCCCGTCCCTAATTTAAGGTCACTGGTTCCAGGGAAGAGAAAGAGCCAGTGCCGTAAGACAAACACAACATCCATGCCTCACCGGGATTCGAACCCGGACCCCTTCCGGACGAATGATCACAAGCCATCGCTTAGACCACTGCGCCACCGGGGGTACCAAACACTCTTCAACCATTGCGGAAAGAACACATGCTGGTGGAGGCAGCGTTATGGTCAAGGAAATTTTTCGTGACATTATATATGAGGAAGGCACTATGGACCGAATTCGTTATGAACCCATTTTTGCAGACCACGTATACCCATACATGCTGATTGCTTTCTTGGGGAGGATGGGATCTTCCAGTACCAAAATGCGAACTGACACACAGCTAGAAATGCCCGAGAGTGATTGGAAGAGCACGATGAAGACTTCAGAGTACTTTCCTGGCCTTCTAATTCCCCAGACTTAAACCCAGTTGAGCATATGTGGAACCACCTCGATCCTGTTTTTCGCTCTACGGATCCTCCACCACACACCTTCCAGCAGCTGGCAGGTGCACTGCAGTCAGCATGGCTCCACATACCTGTAAACATCTTCCAGCATCTTATTGAGTCACTCCTAGCCCGTCTCGCTGCTTTCCGCGCAGCACAGGGCGGTTACTCTAGATATTAGCTGGTGGTCCCAATAATGTGACTCGACCGAGTATAAAGATTAAGGATTCGGTTAAAATAAGGTAGATTTCCTCAAATATTTATTCTATCTGTAAACAGTGTTTTAATTTATACAGTTATACCTATATAGTAGAACCTCCTTATAACGAAGAGCTCGGGACCGACAGAAACCCACGTTAAATCCGTTTTTGGTTGAAAATTCCCGCCACGTAAAAATATGCATAAGTGAAAACATGCATACACGTTTCAATTGTTATGGATATAACAATTGGACATACCTGAAATATTTAATTGATTAACTACATTAGCACTGTAATGAATTAAATTCTTTCAAGTACATTAAACTTGATGGCCACACGAGATTGATCGCTGTTTAACTACAGAACATACATTAAGCAAAAGCAGCTCCAATCCTCCCAATGCAATGCTCACTGGGAGGCTGAAACGGGCAATGGACACAATTTTAGGAATTGTTATCTGATGTTTTGCCTCCGGCGACATCCCCATTCCATTTGTCCACAACCCCTATCTATAATTGTCACCCAGAAATCTACTTAAAAGTGCCTGAGCTCCACCCATACTTTTTTTTTACCTTGGAGTAAGTTGATTGTTTTTGACTCTGCTGATGCGATACAATCAAGGCCCCTTCATGTGGGTGGGAGTCTCCTGCACAACTCTCTTGTTGAGCATTTGTTGCACTTCCCTCCCCATTGCTTTTCTATGAACATTCTTGCAGTAGCACACAGTGATTCCCTATCGCTCTTGAAATTTCGTCCTGTATGCTACAACTTTTATTCCTTCATTCTAGGACAATACGCAGCAGATTTTCTCTGCCTCATTAAATATGGAATGTCGTAAAATTTTGCTACTTTGTTTTTTAAAAGTGATCATAGTTTCATCTCCTTCGTTAAATCCGGGGACTTACAAAAAGCGAGAAAGTCCTAATGAGTTCAATATGTTTGATTAAAAATGAATTAAAGAATATTTAAAATGTTTTCAACCAGAATATTTTTAAGAAAAATGTGCTAAATCAGGGATGTCTTTAAACCGAATTTCTAATTTTAAGGAACGGGGCATTTCACGTCGCAATTAAATTCTTTTCATAAAACTTAAATCCGTACTCCATGTTTATGTAATATTTGCTCCTGAAGCCTTTGTAACCTAATTTATTTTTGGAAATAACGATAGGTCGGAGAAACATTTTATAAGAGTTAGAAATATAAAAAGGAAGAATCATTTTATCTCTGTGTTTGAGGCTGAGTGTTTTCCTAATTGGCTCTTCTGCAGTTTTGGCCACAACACTCTGGATCGCAAATCGTGACGAATCTTTTTCATCTCACAATTGCGAAATCATCTGCCTTTGTAAATAATTGTCTTTCCCCCACATCTGCGCAGAGTTCATGCAGTTGTTGCAACCTCGTGCGCAAGAGAAGATGCTCTTGTTGCTGGAAGATACCAGCTGGATTGCATCGCTGGAAGTTTTTCGGAAACAGCAGCAATAGCAACAGGAGAATGCTGAGGAGAATAATTCCGAATTCGTCAGCACCATCTGTGCAGGAAACATAAGAGAAAATAAATGTCCCGAAGGATGCGGGTGAGAGAACAATTGATTTCAAAGGATGATCCAGATGCTGTGGCAGTGAAGATTTAGGAGGTAGACTAGTAGACGCAAATATCGATCCTCACCGCGCTATCTTCTAAACACCTTTCCCTTCCTAGCTACCGTTTTTATTTCATCTGGTTAAATAAAACAACATGAATCATATAGGAATGCTCCTATAATGAAAAAGACTACGATTTTCTTCCCTTGGTGAACAATAGAGATCTAATAATACGAATAACCGTAAGGTAAGCAAACATTTTTCTCATGAATATTACAAAAAGAAAGTGTTAAAACTTTACCAAAGCAAGTTATTTGTAGTATATGTCATACAGGGTTTGCAAATGCTTGATAGTTATACTACTTCTGTTTTTAACTACGATGAAACGGATTGCTAAAATCATGTAACATGCGTGGAAATTTGGTGTTTGTTGATATTCATCACATACCGCTATGATTTTAATATTTAAAATGGCTTTTGATCTTTACCCCTGACTATTGAATGTTTTTGTATTTTTTTCCCTGAACATTCTGTCATTTTGGAATATTTGGTAATTTTTTTTATAAAATCTATTTTTCCTGCATTTAAATATTTAGAGCATCAAAACGATCAAATGAAATTGACTAAAATTTTAATGTACCATTGTTTCAATGCAATACAGTTTGTCTAATAATTTCTAATTCATAATTCCATGTGCATGAGATAGCCTACATACGATAGAATCTTTTGCAGCAGTGTCAAGTTTGGCCTTCTTAAAGGTTTTTTCTTTGTGTGTATTTAAGTATGTTCCTCACAAAGGATCGATGAAGTAGCTATAGGTAGCTTCAAAAAATGTTATATATAAAATAGCGAATACCGTACTGAAAGAAAAACAACATTAAAATATATTACGCGGGCAGAAAGTCTAATTTATCAGACATATTTGGACGACTGTCTTTGGTGGAAGGTATGATTTCGCAAACTGATGTTGAATTAGGTAAACTCGATCCTCAGATCATAAAAGTATTTAATGCATATACCACGAGACCCGTAATCATTATTAATATCGTCTCTGAACAGCTGATCACGTTCTTTATCTCATTAATACTTTCAGTACGCAAACCCCATGATATATTTATATTTCTCTGACGAATAAAGCAAAGGACATATTTTAATAGTTATTTTCGCAAGGGTGTGATGTAGTAGAGGTGGAGCACGTATCAAGACGTTAGTCAGTTAAAACAACACACTCCGGAGCGAGGAGACACGACTTCGATTCTTGTCACCGACAAATTCGTGTTTTCACATGGGCATTGTCATTTTGTCATCTAGATGTCATGAGATCCTCGGAAGTTACTCTGTTAATTGCGAATATATTGATATCAAATTGCTGCATGTCCAAACGATATGCAGAATCTCTACAAGTACTTTTGGAAAATAGCTGCACTTTGGTATGAATTCAAAAACAGCGATCCACTTTTCCACGTTTTCCCTGGCTTCACTTTAGATGCTCATATATTTGTAAAGTGGCTAAATTTCTCGATTACCTATAATTGAGACTTCAATGCCACATGAGAGTTCCACTGTTTTCATTTTATCACGAGTCCTTCAGAGCTGAGACGGGCTGAGCCCGAAAGCCCGAAGCAGAGCCCGGGCCCGCATTGGGTTCGGGCTGTAGAATATTTACTGCGGTTCGGGCTCGGGCTCTTAGAGAGAGGGAGAGCGAGATAAATTTTTTTTTATGTATAAATGTGATTTTATATGATTTAGCAAATTATACACTTTTAGGTTGGTAAAGGGAATTCTTCGGCAACTGGTTCTGGTTGAGGAGCGGGTATTCGAGATGGCTATTTATTCCGGGCTTGAGCAAAAACTGCCATAGGCCGCTCATTAGTGTGTTTCTGCAGAGAAGAAAAAGCTTTTTTAAGAACTATAGATATTGGATAGTTCATAGCATGCCGACGATCATTTACCCCTTATTTTCACGCAGTAGCTCTCTGCTAATTTTATTTAGCAACGTACATATTGCAACGCACTATGGCACGATAATATTAGCGTTATTTGATCAACATACAATTTCAGCACCGCCCGATCATTTTGGATGCCCGGACATTGGCTAATTGCAGGAGGAGGAGGAGGAGAGAGTGGAAAGGTGGAAAAGATGTTTTTTATTAATGGTTAAAAGGTTAGCCAGTTTTCGGGCTCTATCTTGCAATATAAAATTCGGGCTCGGACGGGCTCGGGTTCCGAAAATTGAGCCTGAACTCAGCTCTGCAGTCTTTCTCTTCCTCAGGAACCAACAACTCTAAATTAGGGACGGAATATTAGTCTTAAGAATCAAATTTTCGAGTGTGCAGCATTATATTAAAGAAAAGCGCAATTGTAATTTGAAATAGCCATTTACAAAAATGAAAATTGCCCTAAAGGATAGTTGTAGAACTACAGGTAGATTGTAATCCAGGACTTTAAGATGCAAGACAGAAACTTTATGTACACTGTACAAACCACTTAGTTTAACGATGCAGCATACGTACACAATAATTTGACTTACATATTTGACTGTACTGAAAATCATTTACTTTAGCATGTGAAAAAAAAAACCCCATAGCGCATATAAATTCTGAATTTCATATGCTCTAAATTGCGCTAATAACAGACCTCAAAAAATTTAAGCACGTTTTTTCAGTAGGCGCATTTTTCTGTTGTTTAGTTCAACTGCTTTCCTTTCACTGATGTAAGGTAACAACAGTGCATAATAGTTTTAACTACTGTTGAATAAAAGTGTGTAAGTTATAACTGATGCCCTAATTTCGCGATATTAGTGCTGAAAAGTATACAAAAAATTGGTTTAGATTATATTTAAAGCCAATAATATGACAAGTTAATATAAATCAAATACGTGGAGATAATGTAAATGGACGATGTCATCGCTCTGTCCACGTTATTTTATACACAACGCATAGCGACTGAAAAATTGTGTTCCGACACCGCTGGGAGTCGGAACAATTTTTTTTTTTTGATTGGAGGTTTAACGACCACCGTGAGCAACTCAATGGGCTATAAGCAGTCGCCCGTCCTTAATTTAGGGTCAGTGGTTCCAGGGAAGGGAGAGAGCCAGAGCCGTAAGACAAACACAACATCCATGCCTCACCGGGATTCGAACCCGGACCCCGTTCGGTCGAATGATCAGAGGCCATCGCTTAGACCACTGCGCCACCGGGGCGGCACACAATTTTTCAGTCGCTATGCGTTGTGTATAAAATAACGTGGACAGAGCGATGACATCGTCCATTTAATATCACAAGTACTTTCCGTAGTTGTCATCCATGGACAGGCATCTAAGCTGCATTTCTTTGTTTTGGGGTTTAACGACCACCATGATCAACTCTAAGGGCTACGGGCATCCACTGTTCTCTAATTTAGAGCAGCTGGTTCAAACCACGCCTTATTCGAGACTCCTCGATCCTGAGCCCTTTCAGACGACTAGCCACCTCTGACCACTCGCCCGCACGGGCAATTGAAACTGTCTTACACGATGTAAAAAAAACCAAAAACAGATGCTAATGGAAATTGCATTATGCAATATTTCGGCGAAGCATTTTCGGTCAAACTGACATTAATAAAAAAATTTGCACATTGTATAAAGTTTCTCTTTTCATAAACGAATTTGAGCCACCCCGGTGGCGCAATAGTCTAAAGGCTGGTTCATGACAGAGCTGAGTTCTGGCTCAATTTTCCGAAACCGAGCCTGTCCGAGCCCGTGGTATATCAGCCCGAGATCACCAGAGTCAGATTTTTTTTTATTTTGCAAGATAGGGCCCGTGCCCGAACGAGCCCGAAAACTGGCTAACCTGTTTAGCTATTAATAAAAAACCTCCTATTCCACTCTCTCCTCCTCCTTCAATTAACCAATGTATTTCTCAAATGTGGAGTGGGGAAGGGAACTCTATTTTTATAGTGCAACTGTACGATTTTCTCTGACCGTTCGTTTTTACCTGAAGTGCTTCGGGCGCCCGGGCATCCCAAAATGACCGGGCGGTGCTGCAATTGTATGTTGCTAAATAAAATTAGGAGGGAGTTACTGCGAGTAGATAGGGGGTAAATTATCGTCGGTATGCTATCAACTATTCAATATCTATAGTTCTTGAAAACGCTTTTTCTTCTCTGCAGAAACACACTAATGCGCGGATTATGGCATTTTCTACCAAAGCCCGGAATAAATAGCCATCTCGAATGCCCGCTCCCCAACCAGAACTAGTTGCCGAATAATTTCCTTTACCAAATACAGAGCGTTTCATTTGCTAAATCATATAAAACCACATTTATATATATATATAAATTCTCTCGCTTTCCCTGTCTCTAAGAGCTCGAGCCCGATTCTTGCTCGGGCTCTGCTTTGGGCTTTCGGGCTCGGACTCAGCCCGTCTCAGCTCTGGATCATGACCGTTCGTCCGAGAGGACTGGGTTCGAATTCCCGGTGAGGCATGGATGTTCTGTTTGTCTTACGCCAGTGGCTCTTTCCCTTTCCTGGAACCAGTGACTCTAAATTAGAGACGGACGACTGCTTACAGCCCATTGGGCTGCTCACGGTTGTCGTTAAATCCCCAAACAAATAAAAATAACTAATGAATGAACTACGGGATTACACCATTGTACAACACAAATTTGGAAGATGTAAATCCGTTTATTAGTGTAAATATGACATGGATGTTAAGTCAGATAATATCCAAATACTTCAAATTTTTGTCGTCCTCGAGCGGGAATCGATCCCGCGTCCCTCTGGTAGCTATGTTGAAGACGCGGGTTCAATTTCCGCTCCAGGACGACCAAATTTTCAATATTTCCGATATTATCTGACTTGGCATCCATGTCATATTTACACCAATAAACGGATTCACATCTTCCAAATTTGCATTATTAAAAAAAAAAAAGAAAAAAAGAAGAATTTGAGAAACAACAACCCGCACGATACACTTTGTTTAGACAAAGCTATGTACAAGTCTTCTATGGCTGTCTTCCTCCAAAGCGCTGGGATTTCTTTTTCGATTCATTCAGGTGAAACATTCCGTGAGCCGGAAGTGTTATTTTCACATTTAGTGTATATCTATATATGTGTGAGACCATATTTGATTTCGGATAAAGATTTGCACCACAAATCAAAATGAATTCTCTGTAGAACTGCATTATGTAATACAGCGTGACTCAGACATCGCAATATCCGTCGTGGATTTTAGCCTCAAATTCTTTATCAGGCAACAGCTAGTGTGAGTGGTCATTGCATCACGCACACCACCAATCGAACGCCCACTCCTCGAGAAATTAAAGATAAATAATTTTAAGATAAAAACTACTTTTCCCACAAAGTGTTTCTTTTTTTTTCTTTTTTGGTTGAAGGTTTAACGACCACCGTGAGCAACTCAATAGGCTATAAGCAGTCGCCCGTCCCTAATTTAGGGCCACTGGTTCCAGGGAAGGGAGAGAGCCAGTGCCGTAAGACAAACACAACATTCATGCCTGACCGGGATTCGAACCCGGACCCCTCTCGGACGAATGATCAGAGGCCATCGCTTAGACCACTGCACGACCGGGGCGGCAAAGTGTTTCCGAGTCTGTAACAGGTCTGTTAGCCAAGGTACATCCCTCACGTAAGCCCTGATCCGTGGAAACGGAATCGAGTAGAAATCAAGCTCTTTCTCTCTCTCTCTCTGGAAGTACTGAATTTATATACACTGAGTGGCCTCCGTATTATGACCACCTGACAGTTTTAAGCAAATGAGTTATGGCTGCACACTGTTGCCGCCAGAAGGCGAGGCTAGTATAAAAGGGAAAGCTTAGTGCTTGCGACAGTAGTAGAAAGTGATTTTTGGGTGACGAGATGGGTAAAAAATACGATTTGATGGACTTTCAACATGTGATGATTGCAGGAGCTCGAAGCTATGGAGCGAGTATCACCGAAACCGCCGCATTCGTGAAATGTTCCAGATCAGCTGTTTTTAAAGTGTTTAAAGACTGGACTGTCAGCCAAAAAACTGGGTCTCTACGTGCAACGTGTGGCCGTCATCGACTAGTGACTGCTTGGGCGGAACGGAGAGTGTCCAGACTGGTAACAGACAACAGAAGGGCAACAGTGCAGCAAATTACAGACTATCTTAATCAAGGATCCCCTCAAATGATCTCTGCACGCACTGTTCTCCGTACACTGCATCGGATGTGATATGGCAGCCGAAAGCCTGTTCGAACACCTTTGCTGTCTGCAGTTAAGAGAAAACGTCTCCAGTTCGCACAGGAGCACAAGGATTGGACAGTCGATAATTGGAAACAAATTATCTGGTCCGATGAATCACGTTTTCAGTTGCCCCATGCCGATGGCCGAGTGAGAATTTGGCGGAAACAGCACGATAGCATGGACCCCAAACGCATTGCTACAACCCTTCAAACTGGTGGAGGCAATGTTATGGATTGGGGAATGCTTTGCTGCCATGCTTTGGGTTCTTTAATTCGTGTTTAACAACGTCTGACTGGCACATCATATCTAAATCATCGTTGCGGACCAAGTGCATCCTGTCATGGGGATGGTTTATCCCAATGGCGATGGCTACTTTCAACAAGTTAATGCGTCCTGCCATAGTGCTCGTATTGTACAGGACTGGTTTCAGGAACATGCCGGTGAGTTTACTTTGTGTAGGGGGTATCCACAATCTCCAGATCTCAACCCCATTGAGAATTTGTGGGATGAGGTTGAACGAGCCATCAGACAGCTGGATCCACAACCCTGCAATCTCACACTCCTGGAAAGTGCTATTCATCAAGCTTGGTCTCAGATTCTACAAACCAACTATCAACATATTGTGGAGTCCATGCCACGAAGAATCGACGCAGTATTAAAGGCAAAAGGTGGCCCAACGAAGTACTGAGGGGGTGGTCATAATAAAGTGGCCATTCAGTGTATATCTCGTAAAAGCAGCTCAGATAATTTAAACATGACAAAATTCAGGACAGATGACCACGTGTGAGATTGCTTTTCCCAACAGAATGCATTCAGTTAATTTTTTATTAATGTGTTCAATTCTAAAAATAATTATTATTTTGAAATAGTAATAAAACAACACATTTCCCGCTTAACCAGAAACTATCGAAGGAACACATTCCAAAAAGGCAACACACAAATATAGAATACACTGCATACTGACGAAAAAGCTACGTGTTTATATTACCCTAGAAACAGACACGCTCGCACTGGCCACGGCTGAGGCGAAATTCCTTGCCGCCTCAGATGAACATTTTGTCGAGGACATCAGCTCCGGTTTGCCGCCTTCCATTGAACAAAATCCGTGCCTTCCTCCAATAGAAATACAGATGCCAGATGACTTTAAGCTGCGGTAAAGTTCGCCTCAAAATCATTATAGGAAGTGATCTGGGGAACCGGTTTTTGCATATCTTCGTGCGCTCTGCTGTCTGTTGTGATAGAGCCAACTAACGGGATCGCATCTCTAGGCGCTCAAAATATGCTCTTTACAACCTCTTAACAAATAGTATTTAAACTTAATTTAATGCTCATGAATTAATACAAATTAATACAAACATTTGACGTAGACCAGGAAGATCAAACAGAAGTCATCGCACTTTCCACGTTTATAAGTGAGTCACAGAAAAATTATCATTGGCCGCCACTGGGAATCGAACCCAGGGTCTTCCAGTTACGCGCCGGACATGCTTCCACTGCACCACAGAGGCCTCGAATTCCTCCAGACTGACATACACTAATTGCCAAGCCACTTGGCAGATTGCTTTGGTGCAGTGGAAGCATGTCCGGCGCGTAACTGGAACACCCTGGGTTCGATTCCCGGTGGCGGCCAATTATAATTTTTCCGTGACTCATTTATAAACGTGGAAAGACCGATGACTTCTGTTTGATGCTCATGAATTAAGGATGCATTTTCCGGTTGAAGCCTTTTTTTAACAAAATTTAGGAAACAATATGAATTTCATTTAACATGTTCAGTTAAAGGCGTATTATATCTTATACATTTAAGAATTTTCTTCGTGGGCGAAAACTTTCTGGTGAGGCGGTGCCTCACTTCCCACATCTGAAGAGCCGCCCATGTTGTAACTTAACCTCTGCATCTGACTGCATTTTAGTTCGAGAGTAGATTCCGTTGAAGGCTTTGCCAAAGTGAGATAATAGTACGTATTACTACCACTTACGAAAACTTTCACTTTGCGTTTTCGAGAGGACAGAAAAATGTATATTTCTGTATTATCATTTGAAGTAGGATAGGAGATTACCTGCTCTAAGATCATTAAACATTTGCAATATTTTCCGCGTTCTGTGAAATGTACTTTACAATTTAAAAAATAAAATAAAATGAAGGTGTAGATACTGTAAAAACACACAATTATTCTTATTGAAGTAACTGTAAGAAATGAAAATAAACAAAACAAACGACTGGAAACACATCACCAGTAATAATACCCTTCTTTTCGCAGTTAATTTTTTATTTTTGTAAAATAATTAGCATAGTAAATGTTATTAAAAATTTCCTCATATTGCGTGACAATATATTTTCACGCTCGGTACATCGATGCTTCTCACGAAACTGATACTGAAAAATTTGAAATATCGAAGAATGCTTTTTCACACTGTCTTTACTTAGCAGAATACAGAATTTGTTTTGCATGATAGTTGCATTTTTGGAGGCAGCGTATTTTTCTTTTGTTTTCCTTAAATGAATCTAGGAGCACCGATATATAGAAACACGTGATTAGAGCTATGGTTTCAGAGATAATGATGAACGAGAAATAAAAAACCAGCACAAAACCGATTTCTCACTTCGTAGTGCGAGTATAATCCAGGCTCTATGTGAGAGAAGCAAAAGTCTAATTTACATAATTTTCTCGAAATTTCTAATCGAAGCTTTGGAACTAGATGGAAGATCTACTAGCATTTGATACCTCTTTCTGATTCAAAAGAGGAGGACGAAAGTATGAAATTTTTTTCTGTTATAAGAACTGTTTTTTTTCAGCGATTTATTTTCTGTTTGGCACGGTATCTTAAGCTTTCTCGGGATCCTAGTTTCTTCGAAGAAAATAGTGTCTCTGTGGGTAACGTGTGAAAAACAACCAAAGCAGTACAACGAATATCAGAAATAAATTATGCAGGCAGTTTGATTTTCAGGCATTTTTATTTTCTGGTAAATGATCGTGATAACGGTGTACAAAACTTTTATCTGGTAACGTCTTACATTTTAACACGCAATAGGTCGGTTACAGATATAATGATACTGAATGCGCTTGGTGGTTTAAAGACAATCTCAAATTTCAGACATAATGATACTGGATGCACTTGGTTGTAACGTCTATTCTATTTTAACTGTCCTTTGAAGTTTCTTTTTCTCTGTAAATTTGAGTTTGTTCTCTTAGACATTTTCAAATCTTAACGTTATGCATTTTTCCTCAAACGAGAATAATGTTGGCAACACAATGAGAGGTCGAAACAAGAGTGACGTGTTTGTGTGGCAGGATAAGAACGATAGATAAAAAGGCAATATAGTGGTTGTTTAAAGGGGATTGATGTTATTCATGATAAACGTGCTGTTATACTGCGATTGGATGTTAAATCACTGATACTGTATCGAGTAAGACAGTAAACCATATGTGAGTGTGGAGTACAACCCATGCAAGCAAAATAAAAGTATTTATAAGTACTACTTGACCTCTTTCTTGTAAGGTGTATGGGTACCTTCTAATATTGCATTAACTTAGCATACATAACTTAATTAAACAAAGCCACCGCTCTTTACACGTTTAGCAACGCACAGCAACCGAAAAGTTGTTTTTCGGTCACCGTTGGGGAATTGAATCCCACATCTCTCGATATCTAGCCGAGCGCGTTAGCCTTACATCACGGTTGCCAACAATCCACGTCGCTATGTAAGTTTTTCTGTCAGATTTTAAAACACATAGCGCCGTGGTGTAAGGCTAACGCGCTCGGCTAGATATCGAGAGATGTGGGATTCAATTCCCCCAACGGTGATCGAAAAACAATTTTTCGGTTGCTGTGCGTTGCTGAACGTGGAAAGAGTGGTGTCTTTGTTTATTCACTGACGCCACGTATTTGGAGGATTTTTATAACTTAATTACTGACGTAAGGACTAAGTTACAGCGGAAAGAAAATTACGTAATATGGTGGCTTAAAGACAATCTCAAATTTCAGACAGAATGATGCTGGATGCCTTCTGTGGCTTTAAGGCAACCTCTAACGTTTTGGAGTATACTTCAGAATGTGGACTTTTAGCCTTAAATATGCAGCAGTTTACATGATTATATATGTGTTTAGCTAATGTTCGTAAGGAGAACTTCGTTGATCACATATTTTACTTTCGCACGAGTAATAACTAATTAATAAGGATATCAAAGGCCACGGTAAAAGAATAGGCACTAACTGTTTAACTAACATTAGCTTTTACTTTTCCACTCATGGAGAGTTCAAAAAGACAAATGTAATCCACTGCCACAGTATAATGTAGCTGGTATCAACAAAAATCATCTGACAGTGCCACCGATTCGTAGATTACATATATATCAAACATGCTTTCTCTTTCGCAGTATCAACACTCGACTCATAATTTCTCGACATCTGCATAATTCCACCACCATGTATTTATTGTATTTTGTTCTTACCCAATGTAAGCGTTGCAAAATGAAAAAGCTGCTCGAGGAAGTAATGTGCCGTTTGGCAGCGAAATATTTAACCAAGGAATAACGAAATTTACGTAAGGACACAGCAACTCAAAAAGATGGTTATTTAGAGATATACATCACAGGGGAAATGATGTCAGAAACAACCCATTCTTACAGTATTCAACAAGTGTTCATTCTGAAGGCTGATAACATGTTTGCCATTCTTGTTTCATTCAACTCGAGAGGATTTCTCTGTACGTGCACAAAGTCGGGGTGCTGGCAGTTGGCTGATAAAAGAAATTTCAGAGGTAAACGTTCCAATATACCGTGGAAAAAACACCAAGTTCTTACGTTTTCTTTAGCATTTCTTTACACTGAAATTTCCGAAGTCTATTGTCTATAGAACAGCATAAGGGGCAGATGTAACAATAGAGCTGTTAACACAGACATTTGACGTGGACTAGGAACATCAGACAGAAGTCATCGCTCTTTCCACGTTTATAAGTGAATCACGGGAAAAATTCTCATTGGTCACAACCGGGCAAATGAAAATTCTCATTGGCCCGGTGGCAGCCAATGAGAATTTTTACATGACACACTTATAAACGTGGAAAGAGCGATGACTTCTGTTTAATAATAGAGCTGTGAGGAAAGTTCGGAAAGGAGCAGCCCTTTATTATTTGTTAATATACACTGAAGTTAAACAATAACTGGGAAAGGCGCAACCATTTCCATTACATACCGCAACACTCATGCGGTAAATGTTATAGTTCGCAAACGTCGTATATATAGAGGCAATCACCGCAAGCTCAAGTAGTAGCATTCGCAGGTCAGATGGCGGCTCATTGGGATTTAAGCGATTTTGAACGTGGTATGATATTCGGCGCCCGGGAGATGGGTCATTACATTTCGGAAAGTACCATGGAATTTGGATTTACCCAGTCAACAATTTCAAGGGTGTACTTGGACTACACACATTCAGGGAAACTATCTAGAATGTGAGACCCGTGTGAGGTAGAAAAGACCTGGACTATCATGGATAAAGGCATCTTGGCAAGCATCGTGGCATCCGCTGGGCGTGCACCATTGCCGCAAATCACAGCGCAATTCAATGCTGGGGCTGGTAGCGTTCGGTCCCAGTGTTCTATGGAGTTCCGGAACCGAAAGCACACCCAGGTGTTATTGCAGACCGGATGACACAATGCTGTGCGCCTTGCCTGGGCTCAGAAATATCGCTATTGAACGCAAGATGACTGGAAATATGTAGCCTGGTCCGACGAATCACGGTAACAACTGTTTCGGGCAGGTGGCCAACTCCCGGTGTAGTGACAACCCCATGAGGCAATGGACCCCGCATGCCTACAAAGGACACTGCAAGCCGGTGGTGGTTCTGTTATGGTATGGGGTGTTTTCAACTGGAACACATTGGGACACCTGATACGTTTGCAGACCGCTCTGACCAGTGGAGGTTACATGCGACTTCCTTGAACACAATACGTTACCACACACATCTACCGTTGCCGGATTATGGCTTCTAAAACATCCCACAGAGTCTGGCATCCTGACATGGCCCCCTCATTCGCCGGATTTAAACGCCATCGAACACATTTGGGTTGCTGTTCAACGTACCGTCAATGTCAGGAATCATCCACCGGCGAATATTACGGAACTGTGGGACACTCTTCAGGAAGCATGGTGTGCACTGTCTCCACAGTACTACAGAGAGCTCGTGGAGTCCATGCCCATTTGCGTTGCTGCCGTTATTCGATCGCGACAGCGATCAAGACAATATTAGAGAGGTATCCCAGTGTTTTTAGCACTTCAGTGTATATATCTTTCGATGTTTATCAATTCAAATCACTCATTGCTCTCTCAGCAGCTGCGTGAGTGTGCTGTCAGCCATAATATTTCGTGCCTCTCCTTCACGTTTTTCAGATCCGCTGGTACCACTGTGCAGTGTATAGCATAAATTTCATTCTTCCGTCTGGTGTCGAAATAAATCATGATACATTGTTCAAACTGTATTTTAACTGTTGGACACATTTCCACTGCTTTCCTAACATTGCGTGTCACCATTTCACTTATTGAGTACATTATGAAAACAGGAGATTTAGCTTAAGTTAGAGTGCCATAAGCACAACAGTGATACCGTTTCAGAAAAGTCACATACTGACATCAAGGTATGGGTTAGGAGAACCAAACGTGACAAGTTGTTAGCTTAACAATCACCTTTTACAGCTACTGCGAGATATAAGATTTGGAAGCATTTTTTTTTTTTTTTCCTTTTGATTGGAGGTTTAACGACCACCGTGAGCAACTCAATGGGCTATAAGCAGTCGCCCGTCCCTAATTTAGGGTCACTGGTTCCAGGGAAGGGAGAGAGCCAGTGCCGTAAGACAAACACAACATCCATGCCTGACCGGGATTCGAACCCGGACCCCTTACGGACGAATGATCAGAGGCCAACGCCTTAGACCACTGCGCCACCGGGGCGGCCATTTGGAAGCATGCGCGGATCTTTTATTGTAATGCAGCCCGCGATAACTTCTATTCGTGACGTCAGAAATATTTCAGCTTTTGGGCTAATTGTCACGTTTGCGTAACACACTGACAATTATGTAACGAATTGTACATCAATTTTGTTATCTGATTGTCACGTTTGCGTAACACATTCTGACAATTATGTAACGAATTGTAAATCAATTTTGTTATCTGATTGTCACGTTTGCGTAACACATTCTGACAATGTAACGAATTGTAAATCAATTTTGTTATCTGATTGTCACGTTTGCGTAACACATTCTGACAATAATGTAACGAATTGTAAATCAATTTTGTTATCTGATTGTCACGTTTGCGTAACACATTCTGACAATAATGTAACGAATTGTAAATCAATTTTGTTATCTGATTGTCACGTTTGCGTAACACATTCTCCGTACCAATTATGTAGCGAATTTCCGCCACTGGTAACATTAGCTCATTTCCATAATACTCCTATATGGTTCGTAGCCCCAATATTATGAGAATCTGCAGACCTGTTATGAGTGGGACAATACTTTTTACAGTGAGAACATAAGTGAAGGCTTTCATAATTTATTGCTTTACAGCTTAAAAGTTAGATACGCAAATGCGACTACATGTAACTGTCACTTAATGTAAGTTTTTGCTGTCACTTCGTATGAGTTACCAATATGCTATCACTTCATGTAAAGTTCCTATGTTATAACATGCTGTCACTTCATATTATTCCATATATGCGTACAAATTACTTAATGGAACATATTATTTATTAAACCTATTTCAGTTTGATAGAAACATGTAAAAAAAATAGGAACATATAACAAACATCAGATTCCTAGGTGGCATATTCTTTGTCTCTAATGAAGGCGTTTTCTTGCAAGATAAGTCTTCCTCTGATGAAACCATACCGTGACTCATTCCCTCAGACAGCTTCAGAAACCTCTGCCACCAGCTTGATGCGGCATGGGAAGCGTAGAATTTTTTTCTCCTGGTTTACAATCACTTTCAAACATTTCCTGTGGTTGATCTGTGAACATATAATATTTAAAGTCAGTGGGGGGCTTAATAATTTCTATTGTATGCCAATTTATCAGGTCTATGTAGTCTGTTGCAGAGAGAGAGAGAGAGAGAGAGAGAGAGAGAAATTGAAAACATGAATGACAAACAATTGAATGTTTCTGTGAAGTTCATGCTTTCAGAATGTGACGGTAAGTTAGTTCTCGAGCTAGTGTAATAGACCTTCACTTCATATTAGTGTCCATTATGTTTTCATTTCATGTAAGTTCCCTACATAAAATTATAACATGTGTCATTTCATGTTTGTTCTTCAGTGACCATACTCTGTATGGTAGAAAAGTAAGGACAATGAATTAAGAAAATCTGAAGCGAGTATTTCTCTGCACATAACTTTAGAAAAGTACTGACATTAGCAATAAACTAGTTGGTCGCAAGCTACTTTATAGCATTGACGTTATTTTTTCATGGAGTCGGATGCTATGTTTAGGAACCAGAGAATGGAATAACAGATTAACATCAAGTTTTGTGAAAAACAGTGGAAAAGTTCCACTGAAAAATACAAAGTTTTAGGAACAGTTCATGAAAATGTTTCTGAGTCCCGAGCACGAAGAACTCAATATTTTAAAAAGGGCAGAAAAAATGTAGCAAACGGTCCTCGAAAAATGCGTATGACATTTACTGGTAAGTGGAAGCTTGTTAGCATTGGAGATGCAACCAAATAAATTTAACGTGAGCAAGGAATCGTTAAGATCCATACTTGTTTCGGATTTTTATAAAATAAAAAATTACGAGAAGATTGTTTCACATTATTACGTGATCTGGAAAAACTCAGACTATCAGATATCAGGAGACCACAAAAGTATTTGCCGTTTTTCGAGGGAGCAACAACACCATCTTTTAATGACTGAATTTGCGGAGAGATGGCGTTCGGCTGGTGTTGTATCGTCAGTTGAAATCGCAAGATGTCCTGCGCGTTATGAATCAGTTGAGTAAGCAGTTTGGTAATGGAAAGACTTGCAATTACCATGGCGGTATCAGTGGAGATTATTCGTTGGTGTTTGGTATACGAATTTAAACTCGGTTCATCTTGCTGCAGAAACAAATCGTTGCATTTTCTTAGCATTGGGGGCAGATGCTGTGAAGGAATGCACAATTCGGAGCCAGAGACTGAGATGAATCCCTTCAAGGCAAGTCCAAAAGTAATCGTCCTATCATTCTTGATAGAGAAGCCCTGAAAGTTGCTGTTGAGCAGGACAGTAGCCAAACATGCCAGGAACTAGCCCAGTCATTTCGAGTTAGTGACAAAATCCGTCCGACGACATCTGCATGCAACAGGCAACGCATACAAATTGTCTATATGGGTCGTCCACGAATTGTTTTCAGTGAATAAAGAGCAAGCAACGTGTCTCAGCTTGTCTTGCATTGCTGTCTCACTATGACAAGGAACCATGTTTGGAGAGGGTACTCACATTGTGATGAGAAGTGGGTCCAGTAGCTTTCCAAAACGTTCCAGACATTGGTTGTCCACCAGTGACTCATTTCCTCTTACACATCGATGCCAGCACTGCATCTACGTAAAATTATGCTGTGTTTTTGGTGGACAGCATGTGGTGTTGTTTATTACGAACTCTTGCAAACGCGGCCAAACAATCACCGCTGCAGTGCGCTGTGAACAACTCAGTCGTGCGCATGAGGACCTGAAAAAGAAGGAAGCAACACTGGTCAACAGAAAGGAAGTTCTGCTCCTTCAAGATGTCGGTCGTGTCCACTCCTCTTCATTGACCAGAAATCACTACCAAAGAACTTGGTGGGAGCTTTTTTGTCATACAGCTTACTCACCAGATATCTCTCCTTCAGACTATCACTTGCTTCTTTCACTCGACGATCATTTGTGTGTACCCGAGTTCTCCAACTTTGATGAGCTGCACGCTGCCCTCCAAAACATTTTTTCTTCCCATGAACCGGCATTTTATCGCAGGAATATGTATAAGTTGTTAACACGTTGGCACAACGTTGTTGATGCCCATGGTAACTATTTTGATGAATAAATTGCTTTTCACGTATGTGTTATACTTCGTCTCAGTATGCGAACACTGCAAGAACTTTTGCGGTTATCGGGTACGTATGAAAATGTTCACGTAGGATACTAAATCTGGTTTCCTAGACAGCAGCATTATTGCATGAGAACGAGAGTTCTTGCTTTCAATATGATCCACAGACCAATAAACAAAGTGCAGAAAGGAAATTATGAAGCTGAAGCACAATAGAAATTCATTTCTAGAATCGCGTATCAAAACCATGAAATTCGCGTTCTTCCATTTTTTTATTGGAGGTTTAACGACCACCGTGAGCAGCCCAATGAGCTATAAGCAGTCACCCGTCCCTGATTTAGGGTCACTGGTTCCAAGGAAGGGAGAGAGCTTCCTTAGAACCAGTGACAAAAATCCACCATGCCTCACCAGGATTCGAACTCAGACTCATCTCGGACGATGATCAGAAGACATCGCTTAAACCACAGCGCCACCAGGCGGCCTTTGCGTTCTTCTATCACAAGGCAATAATCCATAAAGGAATTGTGAAGAAAGGATTGTTACCAGCCATTACTACTTACAGGTGTTAAAACATTTGTTGGGGAGAATCAATCTCATGAGACCATATTTGGAGCAAACTTGTTAGCGGCTATTTTTTGACAATGCGCCTGCTCACACCTAGATCAACATGCAGAAGTTTCCGGCTCGAAAACTCTGCAGTGTTCAACAAACGAACTGTTTCTGTTTTCCAGGTATAAACTGAGATTAAAGTATATTCATTTCATAGCGTTTATGACCTTAAGATGAATGGTATAGGAGAACTATCATCACAGAAGAAGAATTTTTTTTTAAGTCTTTCTGTTTTGTGGGTTATATTTTCTGAGAAACGAGAAAGAAATTCTTTGTTATTCGTACTTTTCCTTATTTAATTGCTGTTTCGTTATTCTTTTGAACTCACTCTGTAGGTTTTTAGTTAAAATGCAATGTCTTACAACATTGCATTTCAATTTAAAACATTGTTTATGGAATGTTATTTCTTGAAAAGGAGGCATATGAACTATCAGGGGAGAGTGTGGTTTGAAAAATATGATAACTATAATATTAGTTTTTATTTTAGGTAATGGAAGAAAAAGGAAAACAAAAATGATTGTGCCTACAAAATGTTTCCTATAGAGAAAATACAGCTTTTATTTCGTCATTATATACTATATAAAAAAGTAAAAATTGAGAATAAATGAACTTTACAATTATTTCCGTGTGTGATATGATGTGACATTTTCATCCAAACTCCACTGCTGAAAGCGCGAACTTATATTAACATTTTTCTTCATTTACTCATTTTGATGTGATTCTCAAGATTGAGATTCTTATCGTCTGCTTGAAGGATGAAATAAAGCGATATTTTTCTCATGTTGTGGCTGAAATACGATTTCACGAGTTCTTGGAGCTCAAGTTTGATTGAATTGCCAAAGGCACCAATCCCGCAAATGATTTCGCAGATATTTTTTTAAATATCTCCTTTTTCATCGCAAAACAAGTGAGCAGCCTCCTCGTGGGATCAATGTTTTTATTTTTGCAGTTATACCTTTGGGAAGCAGTGTTTTCTTTCTCTGGCAGCTAGGGATATGAAAAGAGTAAAATGCTTTCGTTGAGTGGTTTACGAATTGCTGTCTTCTACGCTTTTTAGAATAAAATAAATAAAAGCGTGATAAGCAAGTTAGGCTCGCTGATCATAACGATGATCGCTGTAGAAAATAATGTATATTTGAGGTAAAAATATTAGAAGATGGAAAATATACATTTCTGTTATCTGATTTTTAAGCGAAACAAATAGGAAACATTATTTTGAAAGGGGATTGTGGGATTTTTGGTTATCAGAATGAGAATTCACAAACGCTACCATGGAAGGCAGTGGTAAGGTGAATGGGAAAAATGTGCCCTTAGAATATCATTACGTTCGTCCGTTCGTCTTTGGATACCATATCTGTGCACATATCGGTCCGATTGAAAGAATGCTGTGTATGTCGATCTGTAAAGGACGACGATTCGAACTTTTTCGTCTTTTCCGATGTGCAACTTTGCCGTTAGGTGAGAAAACGGTTGTCTTATTGAATTCAAAATATATTTTATTCCATTATATTGCTGCTAAAAATCCGATGGGAGCATTTTTTTTATTTTGATACCTTCTATCACAAATCATGTTTTGCGCACAGTTTCTTTTAAAAATAAGACAGTTTTCCAATCATAGAAAACAGTGTTTTTTGTGTGTGTTTTTTTAAAAAAGAGAAATACAAACTATATCCAATTCTTTTGCATCGGTCAGCGTAGAAGTACGAGAATATTTTCTTCGGAAATTCAAATTTTTATATAATTGACAATTTTCCACTAGGAAGCAGTCGATATTTGTGGTTGCAACACGTGTGCAGCAGCATCTATGTTACTTTTTTTTTTTTGTAATTTTTTGAGTGGAGTTTTAACGACCACGGTGAGCAACTCGATGGGCTATAAGCAGTCGCCCGTTCCTAATTTAAGGCCACCGGTTCCAGGGAAGGGAGAGAGCCAGTGCCGTAAGACAAACACAACCACAACATCCATGCTTCACAGGATTCGAAACCGGACCCTTCACGGACGAATGGTCATAAGCCAGCGCTTAGACCACTGCGCCACTGGGGCGGCCAACATCTATGCTTCTAAAAGCCCAACTGAAAATCTTTCGCCGCCTCGGTGGCGCAGTAGTTTAAGCGATGGCTTGTGACCATTCGTCTCAGAAGGGTCAGGGTTCGAATCTCGGAAAGCATGGATGTTGCGTTTGTCTTACGGAACTGGATCTGTTTCATTCCTGAAACTAATTGCCCTAAATTAGGATTGAGTTGCTCACGGTGGTCGTTAAAACTTCAATAAAAAAAATATTTTCGCTTATATACAACTCATGACGGAAAAAACTTTGCATTGTGTTCTCGAAATAGCATACGGTTTTCTCTAGGAGACGTAAATGTTTTCTCCGTATCTCTACTTTTAAAATCGGATTTGATTTTTTTTATCCTGTCCGGTAGCATCTCTGGTGTAGAATATTTTGCATATAATTTCTAATTTTTCATAAAGCACAATTTTGCGAACGGAAAGCGTAAATGCATAATTCAATTTGCAATATATATATGCAGTCATATTTACGCGTCGAAAATCCATACAGAAAAAAAATCTTTTTTGTAAGAAACTGCTCACCACGCAAAACATTTTATGGACAGTTCCTCCCGAAAATAGCGCACAATTTTCTCACAAAGGAGTGTAGATATACATTTTAATTTCCTGGATAGCTCAGCTTCTAAAATTCCGATTTGTGTTGTCTAAGCCAGATACACAGGAAATGTAAATTTTACATATAATTTATCCGAAAAGAATATTTTCCATATAATTTTTCATTTTTTGTAAGGCCCAGTTCTAGCGCTCTGTGGTGTGAGTGGGTATCTCTGTTTGCGGCTTTTTCTCCACTACAAAAAAAAAAAAAACTATTGAAAAAATCTTTTTGCATTGTATTCATTCGCTACGGTGAAGATTGCTAACATTATCCACTTTAAGTAATCAACAATATTCCCTCTAGGGAGCGTAAATCTGTTAACTTGTTTCATGCTATCTTTGTTTCTAGGACTGAAAAATTTTGTTTTTGAATCTCACAGCTTCAGTTTTCTCCTACTTTCAGCTCCTGTCGAAAGCAGAAAATATGTTTTGCTCATATTTTCTACTTTTCTGTGATAAAAAGTTCGGCTGTTAGAAGGATTCAGTCTGTATTTCTATGTGAAAATTTTTCTCAGTTTCTAAAAGTCTGGTTGAACTTTTATTAGGAGGAACATCTTACGACTGTACGTAATTCAAGTAACGCAGTTTTTCTTTTCACTTGAATCGTAACGTTATTTTTTCTCCATATCTCTGCTTCTAATTGTTCTATTTGAAAAATTGTTTTTGGTTTGGATATCTCTCTGTATGAGGAACATTCTATGCTTAACGCGGCATCTTTTAAAGCACATTTTGTATCGAATAAACATAAGTATCTATTTCTATTTGCAAATGTTAAACCGTTTCTAGGAACCGGTTGAAGAAACTCTTGTAATTGTTTCATTCACTATGAAGAACCATTGCTCACACTGAGTTATTTTCGAATAATGCTGAGTTTTTACGCTAGATGGCGTAAATGCGTTCTCTTATTTTCCGCTTGTTTCCTTTTCTAAAAGAATTGCTTTGAAAAATACTTTTCACACCGGAAATGATTGAAAAGAAGTGCTCATTAACACCCGAAAATTCAGTTGAATCTAGATTTCAAAGTGCTTTTGGGATATTTGGTTGAAGGAAGAAATATGTAAATTTGTGTGTGGTAAGCACATACAGTATATACGCTTTGTATTTCACTGCAATCTTGATTCAACAGGAAATCAAAAACGAACATCGAGTAAATCCATAAAAACTACATTTTCTTAATGTTCACAATGGGAGATTGATTTCTTTAGTAATATCTCCTTCAGCATGTATGCAATTATTCAACTGCTGTTTCCAGAGAGAGAATGCTCTTAATTTGAGTTTGCCATTCGGTAGTATCTTTTCAGTCGCGTTGTTTTAGTTGTATTTAGATCCTCAAATGCTTTGCATTTATTCATTTTTCTTTTAATTTTGACGGGTACAATTCACAGAGGATCTCATTATTGTAGAATATCGTATTCAGATAACCTCAGCACCATCAGTCCTGAGATCAAAATTCGCCATCTAGCGCTTTGATGAACTTTTTATTCAGTGGTTCACAGTGATGCTCCAATTTACGTAACAATGTATAACGAAGATTATTCTTCATTTACATATCGATAGTTTGCTTATCAGTCAGCGGTTTTTACGCTTTACAACCGTAGGCTGAAGAAGCGTATATACTCCAGTTTTGTCCATCTGTTTGTCCGTCCGTCCGTCCGCACGATAACTCGCGTAAAAATGGTTCGATTTCCATGAAATTTTAGTATGTGGTAGGGGACCACCTAGGGACGAAACCTTCAGAAAATGGACGAAATAGGGTCAAAGGTCAGGATATAGGAGCAGGATCCATTCCATTGCTCTTATGCGTCATAACTCATAAGTTACGTAAAAATGCTTCGATTGCGACAAAACTTTTAGTATGTTGTTCCCGACATGTACTAAACCGGTTCTGTTAAACATCATCGAAATGGGGTCATAGGTGAGGACACAGGAGCGAGATTTATTCCACAGCCATTAACCTTATAATTAGAGTAATAACTTGAGTAATGATTTCTGGTATGCTGGAAAGCGTATCATAATCAATGCATTGCATGATTTTAATAACTTGTTTTATCTTACATCGTTGCGTTCTACTGTATTTGGAGGAAAACTAACAGAGTTGCTCTATAAATGAAATACGGGATTACACCATTGTACAATACGAATATGGAAGATGTGAATCCGTTTATTGGTGTAAAAATGACATGCGGATGTCAAGTCAGATAATTTGAAAATTTCGTCGTCCGGGAGCGGGAATCGAACCTGCGTCTCCCAGATAGCGCCCGAGTATGCTAACCACTACACCACCCAGAACAACCAAGTTTCAAATTTCCGATTAATTTGAATATAACCATCACAGGAGTTTACACCAATAAACGGATTTACATCTTCCAAATTTGTAATGGTGTAATCCCGTATTTCATTCATTGATATTCTGAGCCTCCTGGTATCACGCGGATGAATTAAAATCCTCCAGATTTGCTATATACGAATGCTGGTTGCTTCGACTAGCGAATCCTGTGATGGTTATATTCAAATTTTTCCGAAAATGTATGCGTAACTTGAAAAAAGTAACTTTATCTAAAATAGTCTTTGACATAAATGGAATCGAGAGGTACAAAAAAAAATTCAATCGGATGTTTAGAAGCAAATACATAGAAATAAAATGTGTTTTGGATTTGATATCATCTGCATTTACGCCCTCTAGCGGCGAAATTGTGCATCGTAAAAAAACGAAATCATCGGACATAATCGTGATTCGTACATTTTCAGCATAAAAAAGATATCGAAAGCATCGGAAAAAGATCATCCACACATTTCAAGCTTCCCAGTGCAAAAAGAGTTTCAAACCGGACTAATAGTTACAGAGATATGACGCCCACTGGCGGACGGACAGAGGAATAGACTAACGGACTAACTGGTAGCATAAGCATTATCTTTTTTTACAAAAGACGTGCTAAAAAAAGTCAATTTACTGTCGCAAAAGAGCAGAAAAATATTTATAAACAGAGTACCAAGAATCCAATGAAAGTTTCAGTAAAGGATTCATGATTATTGCTGGTTTCTTACACAATGGGAAATTAAATTTAAGAAAAGTTGAAAAGAATGCTGAAACCAATTGCACATATTACCAAAATAATGTTCTAACTCCTATATTTAAAGAGGAAATACCATTCTCCTTTATACACAGGGCCTTCAAAGAGTAGAAATCCATCAGCATAAGGCTACCAGTCATATATCCAAATCTACCGCTCTTTTTCCTGAAAAAGTGAAAAAAGAAAGCTGACACCGAATTTTCGTTTGTAATGATCACGACTTTTGAATCCTTCCTGTTGCCAATTAAATTTATCAAAGTTATTCAGAGTCAATGGAACCTGTTTGAAAAACAAACAAGCGGTTTCTACAATCGATAAAACATCCATAAATAGAAACAGCTACTTAGTTTCACCAACGGCTAAAAAGCATATTATCTTTTGTGCTCCATTTGTTAATCTTGGTGTCTCATAGCACAAGGAAAGTGTCAGAGACTAAGAGATTTTCAAATCGAATAGCTCAAAGAAGAAAGTATAGAAGGAATCATGATATAAGTCTACGTCTGCTAGCGGAATAATTTTGCAAAATGGAGAAGCTGAAAATTGGCGACAATTATTCATGGAAAAAGCTATGCTAATGAAAAAGAACTTTTAAATACGACTCCCGAAGGCAGAGATAGCGAGAAAAAGGTTTTGATCTTTACGCATTATTTAAAGAGGATAATGTTCCACATCTCTATTGTAGCGAATGGCATACGGTAAAGAAAAAATTTCTTCGTAATGTTTTTACAAGCGGCGATACAGCTGCAAACTGAAGTACACAAACACCACATACCGACAGAACTGTGAACTGCAAATTTCCTAATATACTAGCCTAAAGCATTTTACAAGGTAAATGGCATCCGCTGTTAAAAGAATTTTTTTAAATCACGCATGCAGAAGCAGAGATATTAAAAAAAAACAGATTAAGCATTTCCGCCACCTAAAGGCGAAATCATGCATTATTTTGGAAAGAAAATACTCAAGCTGAATTCGCATAGTTAATAGCAATAGCATCCGATCGAAAAACGTTTTTCAATCGGCTTTTTAGTCCCACAGATATTGCTGTAAACCGAAACGAGATATTGCGCCCTCTGGTGTCAGACATGGGCGTTAAAATGATTTGAAATTATATGAGAAACATTTCGCAGAGGAAAAGCTCTCCAACCGTTAAAGAATTTTTCAAATCGGACTCATAGAAGCAGATATATCGACAAAAATAAGATATGCATCTACGCGCCCTGGCGGGAAAACCATTTAATTATTTTAAGAAGAAAACATTCCCAAAATGTTTTTCGATATGAGAGGTATCGGTCCACGAAATAATTTTTCCAGTCGAGATTTCAGCTCAGATTTTGCTGCAAATATGTCAGAAGCAGAAATTAATACTTACGCCCCTGGTGTAAGTGTTAATTTCTTCTAAATATGAGAAACCATTCTTTACCAAGTATGAGAAATCATATGCAAAACATTTCTCACCAGGAGCTGTATCTGGTGCAGAAAATTTTTCTAATCGAAGTTTTAGAAGCCGAAATATCGGGGAAAACGCATTTCATCTTTACGCCCACAGCCGAAAGTCTATGAATTACTAGAAAATTTTGAAATTATATTAAAAACATGTCGCACTGGAAACTACCCAACAAGGAATTTGTTTTCAAATCGGACCATTATAAGCAGATATATTGACAAAAATAAGTTATAGATCTACGCCCCTGGCGGAGAAACGATGCATTAATTTAAGAAGACAATACTCCTAAATGGTTCATCGACGTCAGTGCTATCTTTTCACGAACGAATATTTTCAATCGAGATTTTGGAAGATCAGATTTTGCAGCAAATACACCAAGAGCAGAAATCAACACTTATGCCTAATGGGTGGCCAAACGATATTTTTTCAAAAAATTAGAAATTATGTGCAAAAGATCTCCCATCATGAGCTGTATCCTCTGCAGAAAGGAGTTTTCAAATCGGAGTTTTAGAAACACAGATATCGGGGAAAGCAGGATTTACTTTTACGTCCCTTGCGGAAAATCTATGCGTACCTTGAAAAACGGATCATGCCTAAAACAATCTTAGGTACAAATGGAATCGAAAGGTAAAAAAATTCTTCAATCGGATATTCAGAAGCAAATATATGGAATAAAATCTGAAGACCAAAATTTATTTGGCAAACTTAATGTGCTGAACGATATCTAAATTCATCATCATCATCGTCAACCATTATCAATCCACTGCTGGACGAAGGTCTCCCCAAGTTTCCTCCACAACTGTCTGTCTTGTGCCAGTCTCCTCCATGTCACTCCCGCATACTTTCGAATTTCATCCACCCATCTTCCATGTGGTCTTCTTCTGGGTCTTTTCCTGTCCCTTGGAATCCAATCTAAAATTTCGGCTGTCCATCGATGGTCTGTTCTTCTGGCAGTATGTCCAGCCCACTGCCATTTCAGGGATTTAACTCTGATCATGATGTCTTCCACTCTTGTCATTTTTCGGATCCACGTGTTCCTCTTCTTATCTCTCCTGGTTACACCAAGCATGCACCTCTCCATGCTACTTTGAGTTGTCTGCAGCCTTTGTATGTCTCTTTTAGCTAAGGTCCACGTCTCTGCACCATACGTAAGCACTGGAAGGATGCATTGATCAAACACTTTTCTTTTAAGACATAATGGCATATTGCTCTTGAAAATTATGCTGTTTCTTCCAAAAGCTCTCCAGGCAAGTTTTGTACGCCGATTAATTTCTTCACCAATGTGACCCTCACTTGATATCTGCTGTCCAAGATAAACGTACGTGTCTGTTATCTCCAGCTTTTTTCCATCAATCGATAAATCTTCATTTCTTGTAAAAAGCATTGTACATCACTTTTGTCTTCTGAAAGTTCATTTTTAATCCCACTTCTTTACTCTTGTCAGCAAGTTCCTGGATCATACTCTGTAGCTCTGATGGGGTAGTTGCAAAAATGACTATGTCATCAGCAAAACGAAGGTGGGTTAGATAATCTCCATTAATCTTTATCCCTTTGTTTTCCCAGTTCAGTGATTGAAAGACATTTTCGAATGTGGCATTAAAGAGCTTCGGAGATGTGGTGTCACCTTGTCTCACTCCTTTTCCAATTTTTATATGTGTTGTATTTTCAAACAGCCGAATCTTTGCACTTGCATTTTCATAGATGTTATTAATAATATTAATGTATGCATCTTCAATACCGCAGGATTTCAGAGCCATTGCAACTGCTGATGGTTTCACCGAATCAAAGGCTTTTTCATAATCGATAAAAGCCATGCACAATGGAAGTTCATATTCCCTCGCTCTTTCAATTAGTTCTCTCAGTACGTGGATATGATCTATTGTGCTGTAGCCACTCCTGAATCCAGCTTGTTCTCTCGGTTGAGCCATGTCCAGTGTCACCTTCAAGCGGTGTGAAAGAACTTTAGTGAAGATTTTATAAACCTTTGATAGGAGGTTGATAGGTCTGTAGTTCCTGAGATCCTCAATGTCACCTTTTTTATGTAGCAAGATCATTGTAGCATTGCTCCAATCCTCAGGAATTTTCCCTTCATTAAGGCATCGAGTGAAAATTTAGGCGAGTACTGTTTCGATTTCTCCACTTGCTTCTTTGTATGATGTCTACAGTAATTCCATCTTCTCCTGGAGCTTTTCCCCGCTTCATGTTCTTGATTGCATGTGCAACTTCTGCTGGAAGGACTGGAAGAACTCTGGTACTGGTACCTTTCATGATGTCTGGAGTATATGTATCATCCTCTTCATATAATTTGGAGTGGAAATCTTTCACTCTTGTCAAAATTTCGCCTCTATTTCTTGTTACAGAACCATCTTTTCTCAGTGCCATAATCTGTTTTTTCCCCTTACTGAGATGTCCCTTTGCTATCTTTAGGCTTTGTTTTCAATTGCTTTCCTTACTAGTTCACAGTTGAATTTTCTTACGTCTTCGGTGATACTTTTTCTTACTGTCTTGCATAGCTCTATATATTCCACTTTGGAAGTCACATCTTCTTTAGTTGTCCTCATCACTCTTCTTTTTTGCATCAACATTTTGGTTTTTCCTGATAATTTGTTCACATGCAACTTGTTCTTAGACCCAGCTAATTTTGTTGCTGTTTCCATAAGAGCTTTTCTTACTTTTCTGTTAACTTCAGAAATATCCACTTCTTCTGATGTTAGGCCTTCTAAAGCAGAGAATCTGTTCTTCAGTTCCAGTTTGAAGGTATTATGGTGTTTTTTTAAGGTTGGTTATGTCAATACATTTTTGTTAGTCTTATGAGCTTGCTACGTTCGAGTTTAGTGTTGAGGTGCATCTTACATCTCACCAATCTATGGTCACTACCTGTGTTGAACTTGTTTAGCACACTGCAGTCTTCTATGACGAATTTTTTGTTACACATAATAAACTCAATTTCACTTTTCGTCCCATTTGGATGTCTCCATGTCCATTTCCTGTGTGGCTTTTTCTTGAAAAGGAGTTCAAGATGAAAAACCCTTCTGCCTCTGCAAACTCTACGAGAGTATTTCCACGCTGGTTTCTGTTGCCGTGACCGAATTTACCTACTGAAGTTTCATTCTGTTGCCGTTGCCCTATGTTTGCATTGAAATCTAAAATAATTACTTCAAGTGCTGCTTACCTTTATTATTTAGATCACGAATTTCCTCATAAAATTCTTCAATTTCTTCTTCAGCATGACTTGTGGTGGGTGCATAAGTTTGAATAATCTGAGCCTGGTATCTTCTCGAGAGTTGGATAACGAGTCGTGCAGCTCTGTCAGAGGATATTTCAATTTCTACAACTTTATCCTTCAGTTTCTTGTTTATTATAAATCCAACACCACTAGTTCTGCCAGTATCTGTCCCACGATAGTAGAAGAGATGTCCACTTTTCAGTTCAATGAGATCTCCTTTTCTCCTTACCTCACTTAGCCCGACGATGTCCCACTTGATCCTTTGTAGTTCCTCTTCCAATTCAAGAAGCCTTGAATCAGAAGATAGGGAGCGTCCATTATACGTAGCCAAGATCAGCATCAGATGGCAGCCTAGTCTGGTCCTCCGGGGATTCTTAGCACCCTCAGCCTTCATGTCACACTGGCCGCTGCCTTGACCAGGTACATTCCAGCTGCCGGAGACTGAGGGCCAAGATTTAAGTTGTGGAGTCATTTTGGAGGGGTTTGGCCATAACTCACCACGCTGGTCAAGCGGGTTGGTGAGTGTGGGATAGCATTTCCTCTAATCCCGATGGTATAGTTATACCGCTATTGGCGGTCGTCGGAGCCCCTTTAGTGGGAACAGGATGTACCACGAGAAGGCGGGGTTGACATTTGTCAAGGAGAGGCTGTGATGTTACGCATCACCTGACCTTTTTGAGGGTACATAAATATAATTTAAAACTCTATGCACATTTTCATCACTTGTGGCAAAATGAAGGTACTACACCAGTGACAGTGACAAATGGACTTTTGAATAAATGAACCAACGTTCTTTTAATCTATGAAACACGCAGTTATTTCAATTATACTTAATCCGTAAACAAATATATGCAAGTAATTTAAATTGTAAACTATGAGATAATTTGCATTATATTCTAAGTGAAATGAAAAGAATTGCACACATTATTGCAGTATATCAAACCAGTCTTTTTTTTTTTTTGATTGGAGGAGGTTTAACGACCACCGTGAGCAACTTAATGGGCTATAAGCAGTCGCCCGTCCCTAATTTAGGGTCACTGGTTCCAGAGAAGGGAGAGAGCCAGGGCCGTAAGACAAACACAACATCCATGCCTCACCGGGATTCGAACTCGGACCCCTTGTGGATGAATGATCTGAGGCCATCGCTTAGACCACTGCGCCACCGGGGCGGCCCAAACCAGTCTATTTCATTGAATCATAAAAGTTAGTTAGAAACTATTAAACCATAAAACCCTTGTTCACTCTGGCTTCGGATGAAATTTCCGTATCTGATATCAGGCCTTATTGTAGGTGTTGCAGCCTTTTGTTCAATAGGTAATCCGTGAATTTTATTCGTATAGTTAAAGTCTATTAAAGCAATAAAGTTACACACTGTCACCGACATCACTCTGTCACAAACACATTCGCTGACACACGCGATGTATTTCGGTATATCTGCTGTACCATATCAAGAGGTTCTTAGTATTGCTAGCGAAGCATCTGGGCATTTATAACCTCTCGATGCATATCATTGACTGGCATGTCCTGTCAACGCCACCTGTGATGTCATAAGTTGATTGGTCATAGTGAGGAGCTTCGTTGACCATTCGCTGTAAGCTGACTGGTGAACTTAATTCAGACTCATAGTTGAGCGGATAGGTCCCAATTTCTCTCTTACTTCTTGAGTTATATTGGAACCTCTTATTTTTGTTTATTTTGAATTCTTTTTTCCAATATAAATTTCCATGTATATGGAACTTTAACAGGGTTGACCTTATTAAAATTATCTTTCAATTTTTCTCAATGACGAGTGCTTCAGAAAAAGGTAGTTTCTCTGAACGCTGACCAAGAACACTTTTAGCTCCTTCAAAATCAGAGTTACACACATTATCCATACAGAACTCAAGGCTGTCTTCCGATCTTTTTTTTCGAATTATCTTGGTACTGTTGTATTCTAGTTTGTAATCGATTTTTTGTACTACCTACATAGAATTTTGACTTGGTACCATTTTGATCAATTACTGGGATAGTATAAACACCAGCCTTATTTTTGGGTAAGACGAATGATCTAAGCGCATTTGATCGTGGGCAAATTGTCGGAGCCCGACGAATGGGTCACTCCATCTCGGAAGTCGTGCAAGCACTGGGATTTTCACGAGCCACTGTGTCACGGGTGTACCGTGAGTTATTCAAATCTGGTAAAACCATCCCTGCAAGGGTCAACTGCCGTGGACAACAGCGTGTGGATAAGCGGGGTCATCGCCGGCCAGCTCGCATTGTAACAGCGGATAGCCGGGCCACAGTGCAAGAAATCACTCTGAAATTTAACGCTGGTGCACAAAAACGTGTAAGCAGCCACATCATCCAGAACCAGCTCCTCGCTATGCGGTACAGAAGCCATCGTCCAACGAGAGTACCGCTGCTGACCGCACATCACAAGGTGCAAAGATTAGCATGGGAGCGGGAACATCGCCACTGGACCCTAGACATATGGAAAAATGTTGCCTGGACTGATGAGTCGAGATTCACGTTGGTACATGCGCATGGCAGGATACGAGTACGGCGCAAACCACATGAAGCGATGGATCCTTCTTGCCAGCTGGGTACTCTTCAAGCTGGTGGGGATGGCATTCTCGTCTGGGGACTGTTTACGTGGACTAAAATGGGACCCCTGGTACGTGTGACATCGTCCCTCACAGGTCAACGTTACCGGGATATCCTGGACAACCATTTGCTCCCGTTTGTGCGTTTTCAACATCCCACTGGGGTCCTCATCCTGCAAAAAGACAATGAACCATGCCATCGCTCCCGAATTGTATCCAAATGGTTGGATGAACACTCCACCGAAGTGACCTCGCTTCCTTGGCCAGATAGGTCACCTTACCTCAGTACCATTGAGCACATATGGGATGCCGTCCAGAGAGATGTTCGAGGCTCTGACCTCCCCCTCCATCAAATCTTCGTGAACTGTGTGAGCTTGTTCAGAAGTCGTGGATCCGTATGGCTTCCCAACGCTTCCGGTGTCTTGTCGAGTCCATGCCGAGAAGAATCGCAGCCGTCATCAGAGCGAAAGGTGATGCTACATGTTACCAGACAGGTATCTCTAATTCAATTGCTCTTCAGTGTATATTGGATAAGTTAATAAAGTTCGCCTGACTTATATTACGCACAGTAGTCTTATGTGTGGCATTGGACTCACGCAAAAGCCAATCAAGTTTCCTATGAGATTTTGTAATAAAATATTCATGTTTTTTATTCAAGAAATAAAAAGTTATTCCTAATGGTTCAAAGTTACTGTTCAAAATACTCACATTCAATTTTTTTCAAAGTCCTCATATATTTAAAATACGAATCTAGACACTTTCTGTTAAGAGTAAACATGCAGGAACGTTTTCTAGGAATGCGGACGATACGTTCATAATTTTCAAGAAATTCGGTCAAGATTTGATTCAAAATGTGCAAATTGCCTTCAGTGGTTGTTATCCGACTATAACTTTTACTATAGAAACGGAGAAAAATAATGGATTACCTTCTTTAGATGTTATAGTTTCAAGAAGACAACATCGACTGAAATTTCAAATGTATCGGGATGATACTTACGCTCCGATGTTCATTCCTACTAGCTCTTGGCATCAAATATCTCAAACTTTCTGCGTTTAGGTATTTAGTACAAAAAGCGTTTACAATATGTAGCAGTAGTAAGCTATGAAACGAAGAACTTGACTGGATTTTGAACACGGCTATTGGATATGGGTATAATAAAAAAATGATATACAAATTGACTTATGACCACAAACATATACAGAAGTCTGAAGGAAAAATATTTTGTGGTACATTTCCGTATCTCTCAGCCTTTACTTCCATATTGCATAGAGAATGTGATAAAGTTAATCAGAGTTTTGGTACAAATGTTAGCACATATGCGGATATCCTCTTAAAACATAAAAGGCCTCAAAATGATTTAAATAAAGCTGGTGTTTATACTATCCCAGTAATTGATCAAAATGGTACCAAGTTAAAAATCTATGTAGGCAGTACAAAAAATCGATTACAAACTAGAATACAACAACACGAAGATAATTGGAAGAAAAAAGATCGGAAGACAGCCTTGAGTTCTGTATATATAATGTATGTAACCCTGATTTTGAAGGAGCTAAAAGTGTTCTTGATCAGCGTTCAGAGAAACTACCTTTTTCTGAAGCCCTCGTCATTGAGAAAAATGGAAAGATAATTTTAATAAGGTCAACCCTGTTGAAGTTCCATACCCAATGGAAATTTATATTTTAAAAAGAAATTCAAAATAAACAAAAAATAAGGTTTCAATATAACTCAAGAAGTAAGAGAGAAATTGGGACCTATCCGCTCAACTATGAGTCTGAATTAAGTTCACCAGTCAGCTTACAGCGAATGGTCAACGAAGCTCCTCACTATGACCAATCAACTTATGACATCACAGGTGGCGTTGACAAGACATGCCAGTCAATGATATGCATCGAGAGGTTATAAATGCCCAGATGTTTCACTAGCAATACTAAGAACCGCTTGATAATGGTATTGCAGATATACCGAAATACATCGCGTGTGTCAACGAATGTGTTTGTGACAGGGTGATGTCGGTGACAGTGTGTAACATTGCTTTAATAGACTTTAACTATACGAATAAAATTCTCGGATTACCTATTGAAGAGACTGGAACACCTACAATAGGGCCTGATATCAGATACGGAAAGTTCATCCGAAGCCAGAGTGAAGAAGGTTTTTATGGTTTAATAGTTTCTAACTAACTTTTATGTTTCCATGAAATAGACTGGTTTGATATACTGCAATGATGTGTTCAATTCTTTACACTTCACTTAGAATATAATGCAATTATCTCATAGTTCACAATTTAAATGACTTGTATATATGTGTTTACAGATTACGTATAATTGAAATAATTTCGTTTAATAGATTAAAATAAAGTCCGTTTATATATTCAAAAGTCCATTTGTCACTGTCATTGGTGTAGTACCTTCATTTTACCACAAGTGATGAAAATGTTAACATAGTTTTAAAATATATTGATATACCTTCAATTTAGATAGAATAAAATGTATTTTGAATTAGATACCATTGCATTTACGCCCTCTAGCGGCGAAATTGTGCATCGTAAAAAAAGAAAGAAACCGAAATGAAGGATAATCTTTCGCACATTTCAAGCTTCCCAATGCAAAAATAATTTTTCAAACCTGACTAATAGTTGCGGAGATATAATGTCCACAGATGAAGGGGCGGACAAACCTGTAACATAAGCACGATCTTTTCTTTACAAAATACGTGCGGAAATGAGACGGGTAATAAGTCTATACTGTTTACTCATATTCCTTCAAAGTCCCCTGTTGTGCCACCAATGGACTATTGTACCTTCAGACTTAAAAATATCACTTTCTAAACACAGACCTAAAACAATGATTTGAGTACGGAAAGCAGTGAAGTTGGAGTGGAATAAAATACCACTAGCAAATTTAAGGAATTCCCTGTTATCTTGGAAATCTAGTTTGTAATCCAGAGAAAGGGATATTAGATGGAACATTTAAGAAAGAAATTTTATTTTAAACATTAATTATATTGCTGAAAAATGGTTATCAAAATGTGTGAACATCCTCCGTACATCGAGAAAGAAACTGAAAATGAAAGTTAAATTAAAATGTACGTCATAACATTCGTGAACCGTTTTCCGTCCTCTTTTTATATTCCGTTTGCTAAATTGAAACAGTTGCTGGAATTGAAGTAAGTCACAATAAGTCTCGTAAAAGTAGTTTTGATACTTCTTTCTCAGAAGTCCCAAGAAACATTTTTACTTGAGATGTGCCCCAGGGGATTTCATCTTTTACTCCTTTAACCGGCAAGTTAGCAAAAGTTCGATCAAAATGCAAGGCGTGACGTAATTTTGAAAAAAGAAATTCGCTGCTGGTTTAAAGGTTATTGCTTCTAGACATTCAAGGCGGCACCTTTTTTCTGTTATTCCAGTTGAAAAAGGAACAAAAGATAAAAGGTGGCGGAGTCACCGCTACGGCACCGTTAAATACCTACATATATTTTTGATTTCTTACTTATTTTATTTTAAAAATAAAAAAATGTCCATTGGGGAACATCAAATGTGTATTTAGTAAGTTGCAAAATTAGCCATGCAATTAGTACAGAAAATGTTCTTTTGAGAAAACCTCGGATGCTGTCTGTCTAGTGCAGCGCGAGAAAAGATTCCGGGGTTTCACGACCACCATAAGCATCAAAGGGTGTATGGAGGGGGAAAGATTGCGTCATACGAAAAATAGCAACTTTTCAACTAAAATATTACTCTGTAGTTTATAAATAAATACTCAGAGTGAGAAAAAGTCCTAAATTCTTACCCGCTGAATTTCTTTTTTCCTCGCAAAACTCGTTATGTAACATATTGTTCAATCAGCATATATTTATATTTTACACTAGACGAAAGCACTGAGTTTCAAAGGGGATCAACGAATGACGGCAATGATAGAATGATATATTACACCTTGTTTCCTTCTGTAATTACGCTTAGAGAAGGAAGTATAGATTTGTTCTTCACATAAAAAGAACTACGTATGGAGGGAAAACATTATTTCCGTTTTATTATTCTTTCCATCAGAAGGAATATGCATTTATTCTACTTTTTTCGTCCGTCCCAAATTTAGTGCCATTGTTTCTAGGGAGAGACAGAGTAAGGGCCATAATACAAAACGCACCACCCATGGCCTATCCGGTATACGAACACGGGACCAGCTCTGACGAGTAGTCAGAAATTACACCGTTGACCACTCTGCCACCCGGACTGCGTATTTACACTTTCCTTCTTTCTATCAGAAGGAAGTATGCATTTCTTCTTTCCATCAGAAGAAATTACAGTTTTGAGCCTGTTGCTGACCGAAACACGCGATTAGCCTCATTACAGTTGGCTTAGTACATAAGCATTTGATGTGTATTGTACCTGTCTTGTGTGGCAATGGGATCATTTCAAGGGCGCGTTAATGCGAGAAACACAAGCTTAAGGGCTGTTTGCAGGTAGCCCAACGTAGGTAAGGTTTAACTCTGAAATCCTATTAAGGGGGAGTGGAAATTTTCTGAAATATTTGAGAGAGAGAGAGAGAGAGAGAGAGAGAGAGAGAGAGAGAGATAGAGAGAGAGAGAGGTCGGGTCGTAAATTTGGTTTCGGTGTATGAAAAGCACGAAGTTCTGGATCTAGGGTCTATATAACATGGGCGGAGACCAATCAAATGAGTATTTCATTAACCTGCCCTTCGATAAGTCCCAAGCCACATGGTTTTCGCGAAATAAACTGTTTCTGTTACAACGGGCCCGATGTCTTAAGAGCGTGATTATACGAAACGAAGCAACAAAATTTTGTGACGGCTCTCGCTGGATCGCGGCTATGGTAAGAAGCAGACAGTATCACCGTGACAAGCCCCCATTTGGGAACTTGCGGGCATAAATTTTGTTAATTAATTTAGATCATCTAACTGTGGCAACGATGCCAATGGATTTCCTAAAATTGGGTACCCAGTCTCATTTTTGGGACCAGTACGCGTTGTGTTTCATACGAGCTCGTACGAGGTTGTCGCAAGAACTCATATGTTGCAACGAAATGAAGTTTTAAAACTGTGGTGCCTTCAAAAGAAAGAAAACTGTTTACCTTAAAATAAACCATAATCCGACAGTCATACTAATTTGCAAAGCAGCAGCGAAGAAAAATACGTTTAAAGAAACAACTATAAAAATTATTTTGACATATTTCTTAATTTATGTTTAAATCCATGGTGGGGCCAGATAAAGTCATATTAAATCATCACTTCAAAAATAGTAAGGTTAAGCCTAAGGTTCATAGAAACGTTTCTTAGCAATCCAACTAGTGTGAGGTGAGTACTAATATTTCATTTTCAAATTTCATTGATTACCCGGCTCGTAAGGGATTGAAACATTTGGATAATGTCTTACACTGAATCCTCTGCTGGTCATCCCTTGGCCCTTGAATCGATGGTGTTTCTCATCCGTTAGCGGTTCTTTCTTGCGTCCGCGATACGGGACTGGTATCCTCCATGAATAAAAATTCAGCACGGGAGCCCTTGATACTTGTACAGCTTCTTCTCCGAACACCTTTCGGTACCTTTTTCCCTGCTCCTCCTAATAACTTTTCGCAATTTTTCTACTTTGACATTTTTAAGTCCCACTGTCCCACGCGCAGACATCATCCCGACCTGAACCTTTTTTGACCACCCCATTTCTCCCCTACAGAGCTAAGCCCTTTAAAAACTTATTTGCAACTAACTGTCACCCTGTTTCGGAGTTGTTATCAGACGATCCGGGAATACATTTTTAGAGCTTTAAGTACGCTCGAATGCGCGTACTCCTATCTGAGTTACGTTCCCCGACACAGAGACTGGGTGACAGTTATTACATAAGTTTTACCTTCTGACCAGACTTAAGCAGAACTTCTACTGCAAACTCGCGCCACATAGCCGCCGCTGGCCCATTGCTAGTTAAGGCTGTAGTACACTGCTGGCCACCCAAAATGCAACACCAAGAAGGAAACATCCGATTGGCCTGAAATTCGCAGCATGCGTCGCCCGCGAGAGGACATGCAAACGATTAGCATTGCAGGGCATATGCAAATCATATGCACCCGGTATGCTACCGAGAAGCACTATAAGAAGGGTGCACAGAAGGCGGGTAAGTAATGAAAGTGTGTTGTGCTGCCGGACCTGTGCGTGGGAAGCTTCCTGATTCCTCGTCGCAGAATACGGCAGTAATTCCAGCACGTTTCGGAGTTCGACAGAGGACGAATAGTGGCTTATCGCGACAGCGGTTTATCGTACCGAGACATCGGCGCCCGTGTGGGACGACATCCAGCCACAGTGAGGCGAGTATGGATTCGGTGGGCGAAGGAGGGACGGACGGACCGACGTGAGCGATTGCCGTAGTCTCGGCACACCACCGAACAAGAGGACCGGCATGTTGTGCGGCGGGCATTGACGGCTCGCACCGCCAAATCACGAACGTTAGGGCAGGAATTAGGGTGTGTTGCGCAACAACCTGTGTCAGCACGTACCGTTCGACGTCGTCTGCAGGAGCGGGGACTTGTCGCACGGCGCCCATTGCTCCGATTACACTAGACGTTACACCACCGGCGAGTGCGGCGGTAGTGGGCCGTTGAATGCAGCACCTGGACTACGAAATGCCACGACAATTTCTCCGATGAATCCCGCTTCTTCCTGCAACACCACGATGGTCGGATCCACGTGTGGCGGCACCGTGGCGAGAGACTGTATGACGCCTGCACTATGCATCGCCATACCGGTCCGTCGCCTGGCGTTATGGTTTGGGGCGTAATTGGATATGGCACCCACACCCCTATGGTACGCATCGCCGGTACACTCAACAGCCACCGCTACATCTCCGACGTTTTGAAGCCTGTAGTCCTCCCTTACCTGCAGTACCTGCCAGCTGTCACGTTTCAACAGGACAATGCGCGCCGGCACGTGGCATGCTCGTGCAACAATTCTTCACGACCCACAAGGTGTCACTGCTGCTGTGGCCCGCCTGTTCTCCAGATATGTCGCCCATCGAACACGTCTGATCGCTGATCGGCAACCGAGTGTCCCGGCAAGCACCACCCACGGCTACGCCTGATGAACTGTGGCAACGTGTGGAAGCAGCCTGGACCGACATACCCGAAGCTCACATCCAAAGCCTCTTTCGTTCGATGCCACGGCGTGTAGAGGCCGGCATTGCCAGTCATGGGGGCCATACGAACTATTGATGTCTGCGTGTTCGGCAAGTCGCACGGGCCTATAAGCTCAATCGTTTCATTTTTGTAACTGTTGTTTTGTGTCCAGTACATCTGGCTTTGCTATCTCGTGTCCTTCTTGGTGTTGCATTATGGGTGGCCAGCAGTGTATATAACCCTATACCGCAATGCTGAGCTTGTTCTTTTCAAATGCCTGGCAATGAAAATACTTTCGTTTCATTTTCGGAATTTTGCACCTGGCCTGGCGCTCCGATCTTTTTTCCCACGCGAAGGGAAAGCAAGAAAAAAAGAAAACCACAAATCTTTATGCGTCCTTGGGTGGGATATTAACCCCTTCAAACCTAATCAGGAATTACTATAATTAAAAATGATTAATTAATTAACCTAATTAATTGGGTAATTAAATCCCGAATTGTGTATTTCTTAACAGAAGCAATGTGCCCGAAATTAGAAGAATTTCCGCGGCAAAAATAGAAAGGAGTGAGGGTTGTTACACTTACCTATCCACAAACAGGAATAGAATTAATATCGAGTTAGTCCACCTTTTTCTGCTATTGCAACCGTCACTCTTCTAGGAAAGCTTTCCAATACAAATTTTGAAGATGACAATCCGTTTTTTTGTGTAAATATGACAAGGATGGTAAGTCAGATAATATCGGAAAAGTTGAAAATTTCAAAATTTTGAAGAAATTTGAAATTTTCAAGTTTTCGGATATTATCTGACTTACCATCCTTGCCATATTTACACCAAAAAACGGATTGTCATTTTCAAAATTTGTATTATATTGTGTAATCCCGTATTTCATTCATGAGCTTTCCAAAAGTTTGTGGTATATTGCTGCTGGAAGTGCTTACCATACTGCCAAAAGAGCATTAGTCAGGTTGGTCTTGCCGTCGGCGCTACAACTCATCCCAGAGGTGTTCCATGGGGCTGACATTGGGGCTCTGTGTAGGTCAATGAAGTTTTTCCACACCTATCTCATCAAACCATTCCTGCACAGACCTCGCTTTGTGAACGAGAGCATTGTCACATTGGTAAAGGAACGGGCTTTCATTTAACCGTAACCATAATGTTGGGAGCAAAGAATTGCCGAAAACGTCATTATAAGCCGTAGCATTAATATTACTGGAAATAGGGGCCCAGCCCAAACGATCAAGAACAGCGTCAGAGTATGATGCCTCCTCATCCAAACTTCATAGCTAGCACAACACAGTTCGGCAGGTGTGACGTTCACCTACCGTCGTCCACACCCAGACACGTGCATCGGATTGCCAGACGGCGAATCGTGAGTCATCACTCCAGAGAACGCGTTTCCAATGCTCTGGAGTCTACTACTGTAGCATCGAGCTTTACATCGCTCTAACCGACGCCTGGCGTTGATGTTAATTATGTTAGGCCATGGTAACTCATTTTCTTCAGCTATCGATGAACCGTTATGGCACTGGCGTTACTTCTTGAGGGATTTTGGAACTCCGTGGTAAGTATTGCAATCGAGGAAAGGCGATGTTATCGCACCACCCTCTTTAGCACTTAGCAATAACGCTCTGTCATCTTACTTAGCCTACTAGGTCACGACCACGCTGTTGTTAATCCTAGGAGTTTCCATTTCACAATGGTGTCACTTACAGTTGATCGGGGCAGCTACACAGTAGGCAGAAATCACCCGACCTGACTTGCTGCTAAGATTCTATGACAGTGCCATCTTGAAAGACACTGAGCTCTTCTTGTACGGCCCATTCTACTATTCATGCTTGTATATGATATTTTCCAGGACACACGCGTCTTTTATTCGTGTATGGCCCATGGTTATTTATATGGGGAAATCCTAATTCTCAAAAAGAGTTTCCAGGTACTTTTGAACATAAAGTCTAAGTAGAATCTTACGGAAACATCCAAAATATGTTAAGTACACCACTAATAACACAGGTCAGCGATGAAATTTTTTTCTTCAAAGTGAATGGTGTTATGTATTTTTTTATGCAGATTTTGGGAAAATACTCAAAAAATTCCATCACGTACAGTTTCGACAGAAATCAAGAATTTCTGTCTGGAATTTTTGTCACCAGAATATTGTTGTAATATTTCCTTATAAATATTTCAACATTGTGTTGAAGGCAAATGTGGGCCTGAAAGGGATAAGATGTGTGCATTTACGTCTGTCATGGCTTCAAGAGGTTGTGTAATTCTGACAGCTTTTGCTATATCTGTGGCGAACTTGTGAAAAAGCAACAGCGGAAGATCACGGACTTTGTTGGAAAAGTGTATTTTGCGTACTTCGGTGTAAGGGTTGGAGACCAAGACAAGACATTGGCCCCCACATCGAGTGTGTTCAAGTTGCGAGGAAGGACTCCACATGTGATCTAAGGGTAAGGTGAAATCTTTTCGTTTTGGAGTGCCTATGATATGGAGGGGGCCCTGAAACCACTGTGGTGACTGCTACTTTTGTTCGTGCAACGTACAGGGGTACAGCTTAAAAAAACCAAAAAAGAAATCTTCTACCTGAACCTTGAATCTGCACTTCGCCCTGTGCCTCACGGACCTAAAAATTCCCATACTTTGCCTCCAGAAAGGCTAGATGATGTGCCTGCAACCTCAGGGAGCGAGTCAGATGACAATGCTGATGACTATTTTCAAGTCGACGACTGCAGTAAGCCCCAGCTGTTTTCACAATCAGGATTGAACGACTTGATCCGAGATCTGGCCCTTCCAAAAGATTCTGCTCAGTTGCTAGGCTCTAGACTCCTGGAGAAGAACTTGTTAACACCTGGAACTTCTTTCTATTGGTTTCGAAACGGATAGAAAGACTACGTGCCTTACTTTCCTCAAGACGGTGAACTTGTTTACTGCTCCGATGTCCCCGGTTTGATGCAAATGTTAAAAATTCAGCATGATGCGGAAGATTGGAGACTCTTCATTGACTCATCACAAAGTCTGTAAGCTCTACTTTTTCACAACGGCAACAAATACGCCTCTATACCGGTTGGACATTCCGTTCATTTGAAAGAGAGGTATGATAATTTAGCCTTGATTCTGACCAAGCTTAACTGCAAGGAATACGAATGGACCATCTGTGGTGATCTGAAAGTGCTCTCTATGATCCTTGGTCAACAGGGTGGCTACACCAAGTACCCCTGTTTCCTCTGCGAATAGGACAGTCGTGCTAAAGCCAAGCACTGGACTCAGAAGGTGTGGCCAAGCAGGACGCTATAAGTAGGCGGAACGAACATGCACTTCAAAACCTTTGGTGGACCCCCAAAAAAAGTACTCCTGCCTCCACTTCACATCAAACTTACTTGCCATCATGAAGCAGTGTGTGAAAGCCCTGCCAAAAGATGGTGATACTTTCAAGTGCCTGGTAAGTAAGTTTCCACGGCTGTCAGAAGCGAAGCTGAAAGAAGGGATTTTCCTCGGTCCTGACATTCGAAAACTCATGAAAGACGAAATCTTTGAAACCAAAATGGATGACATTGAGAGATCGGCTTGGATATTCTTTAAAGAAGTTGTAAAGAAGTTTGTTGGCAAGCAGAAAGAACCTGACTTCAAGAACATCGTAGGAAACATGCTGGAGAACTTCAAAGCCTTGGGCTGTTCAATGAACTTGAAGCTCCACTTTTTGAACTCCCATCTAGGCTATTTACCAGAAAATCTAGGCGATTTGAGTGAAGAACAAGGAGAGAGATTCCACCAGAACATGAAGGAAATGAAACGGAGGTATCAGGGCCGGTGGAATGTGAACATGATAGCAGACTCTTCTGGATGCTGACTAGGGAGGACCCGCAAGCAGTGCACAAGAGAAAACGTTCTAAACGGAGCTTCGAGGGGAAGAAGAAGAGACATTATAAAGATGTTTGACTTTGTGGTAGCTATAACAAATATAAATAAAATGTAAAATAAAGCTTATTTTTAAGTTTTTTGTAAATAAAGTTTTTTGTCTCTGCCAGATCCTTTGTGTGATTTACCTGGATCTTCATCCTCACTTTGTGGAAAAACCTTACGTAATAGAGGGAAAAGCTAAGCATTTCCGAAATCAGTGTTTCAAAAAACATTAGAAACGCCTAAAAAGGTGCAGAAAAAAGTATTTCGCAGACCTGTGTAATTAAGGAGATGGCAAAGTCATAAAAATCTGTGAAATGGCGTACAGCAAAAAATATTTTATTGTGCCAAGCTTTCTCCTTCCAACGGGGGCTATCAAGGCAAACGTACACTAGAATAACGATCCGTTTAGAGCAGTGGTCGTCAACTTGGTACCTACAAGCCCACTAGTTTCCATGGTGGGCGGTGGAGTCATTTGTTCGTTGTTACAAAATTCTATTCTTCCCCCATATATAAAATACATTGCTAACAGCTTCGCGAGTCTGACTTTTTTAAAATATGCTTTTGCAATTTACTTTTGAATTCCATCTCTAAACTTTGAATATAGATAATAATTAAAACAAGGTAATCCCTAAATACAGAGTGTTGAGGATAACACAAGATACGTTTTATTAATGATGTAGATCAGCAGTTTCCGAACTAGCAGGCGCTGTGTCGATGGAGATGCAGAAATTCATTAATTTGAAATTATCTATGTATACACATACATAAAGTATAAATAAAAAGATAAATTTAAGTACCTATTTTTAACAAACCGTCCCCTATAAAAATTTGCTTCGCACTTGTGATAAATTGAGTTACTGCGGCACCGGTGGTCGGTAAGGAAATTTTACCATCAAAGATGCAATACTGAGCGGTAAGTATTAAAAGGTTGACGACCCCTGGTTTAGAGTTTAAATTCAAATAATAGCACGTGTATTAACATAAATGTAACTATTGAATGGGTTCGATGCTCACTCAAGGTAACAGACAGTTTTATTTCATTCCATAAAGAAATTACTGCGTTAACTAGCGTCCCCCTGTAAAAACTAGTAGCGTCATTCATTATTTATAAGAAATCTTTAATCAAGGAGTCCATTGTGATAGTCACAAGTAGTGTTGTATGCAAGGATGGGGTATCCACTAAGCTGCCATCTGTGGCGAACTTGTGAAAAAGCAACAGCGGAAGATCACGGTCTTTGTTGGTAAAGTGTATTTTGCATATTGCATGTTACTTTGCATGAGCATCAGACCCATCCAACAGTTAATGTCAGTTCACATGTCGGGGATGCATTATTTTTACGTTTAATCATCATCATCATTGTTAACCATTATCAATCCACTGCTGGACGAAGGTCTCCACAAGTTTCTTCCACAACGGTCTCTCTTGTGCCAGTCTCCTCCATGTTACTCCTCGCATACTTTCGAATTTCATCCGCCCATTTCCCATGCGGTCTTCTTTTCGGTTTTTTCCTGTCCCTTGGAATCCAGTCTAAAATTTCGGCTGTCCATCGATGGTCTGTCCTTCTTGCACTATGTCCAGCCTATTGCCATTTCACGGATTTTACTCTGATCATGATGTCTTTCACTCTTGTCATTTTTCTGATCCACGAATGCCTTTTCTTATCTCTCCTGGTTACACCAAGCATGCATCTCTCCATGCTTCTTTGATTTATCTGTAGTCTTTTTATGTCTCTTTTAGTTAAGGTCCACGTCTCTGCACCATACGTAAGCACCGGAAGGATGCATTGATCAAACACTTTTCTTTTAAGACATAATGGCATATTGCTCTTGAAAATTATACTGTTTCTTCCAAAAGCTCTCCAGGCAAGTTTTATACGCCGATTAATTCCTTCATCAATGTGACCCTCACTTGATATCTGCTGTCCAAGATAAATGCAGGTATTGGTTATTTCCAGATTTTCTCCATCAAATCGATAAATCTTTACTTTTGTCTTCTGAAAGTTCATTTTTAATCCCACTTCTTTACTCTTGTCAGCAAGTTCCTGGGTCATACTCTGCAGCTCTGATGGGGTAGTTGCAAAAATGACTACGTCATCAGCAAAACGAAGGTGAGTAAGATAATCTCCATTAATCTTTATCCCTTTGTTTTCCCAGTTTAGTGATTGAAAGACATTTTCCAATGTGACATTAAAGAGTTTGCGAGATATAGTGTCCCCTTGTCTCACACCCTTTCCAATTTTTATGGGTGCTGTATTCCCAAATTGCCGAATCTTTGCACTTGAATTTTCATAGATGCTATTAATTACACTATTTTACTAATTACGTTTAATACTCGTGCTATTATTTGATTTTGAACTCCAAACGGATTGTTATTGTAGTGTAAGTTCGCCTTGATAAAGCCTCCAGTTGGAAGGAGAAAGCTTGGCACAATAAAATATTTTTCGCTGTGCACTATTTCACGAATTTGTATGACTTTGTCATCTCTTTAATAAAGTATACATATTTATTTTCCTATAAGAAGGTAGTATATACACTGAAGTACCAAAAGTCATAGGACAGCAGTACGCAAATTTTAACTAACGCTGCTGTCGTATAAAGGCTTCGCCGTACGCCACGATTTTTATCAGTTGCGAGGTGTAGTCTCATGAGTCAGGATGAACAACCGCCAATAGGATTATGGCAAGCCGCCGTGAATTATCGGAGTTTGAACGAGGCATGGTAGTGGGAGCCAGACGGTTGGGACATTCAATTTCCGAAGTTGAGCAAACATTCAACATTCCTCAATCCACGGTGTCACGTGTGTACAGGGAATAACCTCATGGAAGGAATTACCACACACCGTTGACAGCGCAGTGTGTGGAACACGGGTGCTGAATGACCCTGACCAGCGGCGTCTGACCATGATTGTCCATGCAAACAGACAAGCGACACTGGCTCAAATAACATCCACATTCAATGAAGGAGGTACTAGAGACATATCCATCAGGTCAGTGCAGCGTAATTTATCGTCCATGGGGTATGGGAGTGGGTATTAACAGCACGACATCGGATACAACGCCTAACCAGGGCTCCTGAACACGGTAATTGGACCTTGGAAGACTGGCAGCATGTGGCATGATCCGATGAGTCACGCTAGTAGTTGTTACGAGCTGATGGTAGGGTTCAGGTGTGGCGCAGACCCCATGAGACCATGGACCCAAGCAGTCAACAAGGCACAATAAGGACCGAATTAAGAGGGGGTCAATCGGGACTATAGCCTAGGGTCTCACCATTACCAAGGGCACAGGAGGCATGTGGCTACACCGCAACTAAGTAAAATATTTATATAGAGAGAAGTGAAATAGTTTTAGTTTTGTTTCGTATGATTTCTACTCTATCACAAACAGTGACTAGAAGACGAACAGATTTCAAGGCAGTGACTCACTAAGGTTAAACGTTCCATGTCGCTGTGTAGGGGTTGGCGAGGTAATTTCAGCTTTTTCACTACCCGCCTCCTACAACCCCTCTGTTTTCACTTGTAATCATTAATGAGTGAAGTCCACTGCGATTTCACATTGTATAACAAAAAAGATACACCAAGAAAAGTATTGAATACTAAATTATTAAAAATTGCACAACAAAATCTAAGAATCTTATGTTTTTAACTCATGTGAGAACAGTGGAAAATACAGTGACTTTTTATGAAAACTCTGCAGGCAATTTATTAGTTTGAAGAATGCACTACGTATTAATTATCACAAGCACATTGCTAGAGTTTCTTGTTTTAACGGACTTCAATAACGATTGTACGTTATAAGTTCTTTGGTGGCCCACTTAGATATCTTAGCCTTGGTAGCTCACAGATGTTTTAGCCTAGGGTCCCACTAAGGCCTTTATCTGGCCCTCCCAGGAGGCATGCCTTGGTAAATAATAAATAGATATATATAGAGAGAGGCGCATAAAATAGTTTTGCTTTCGTCTCGTATGATTTCCCCTTGGTCTGAAACAGAGGCTGAAAGATTAACAGCATTCAAGGCAGTGGCTCAACAAGGGTAAAGGTTTCATGTCGTTATGTACAGTAGGGTCGGAGAGCCAGTTCCAGCTTATTTCCTACCATCCACTCATACCTCCCAATTTACACTTGGAACCTTCAATAGTCGAAGTCCTCTGTGTCTTCACATTGCATTTAATGAAAAAGATGAACTAAGAAAATGTTATATCATTAGAAGATTTATGAAAACATCTAGGAATTTTAAGTTTTTCAGCTCATGTTCTTATGCGGACAATGAAAAGTACAGTGACTTATTATGAAAACTCTGCAAATAATTTATTAGATTGAAGAATGCACTAAGTATTAATTATCACAAGCATACTGCATTGCTACAAATTCGCGTTTTAACGGACTTCACAATGATTCCCGCCGTAAGTTCTTAGGCTGCCCAATCAGATGTCTAAGCCTTGTGGACCATTCAGATGTCTAAGCCTTGTGGACCATTCAGATGTCTAAGCCTTGTGGACCATTCAGATGTCTTAGCCTTGTGGACCATTCAGATGTCTTAGCCTTGTGGACCATTCAGATATCTTAGCTTTGTGGACCATTCAGATGTCTTAGGCTTGGGGCCCACTCAAATGTATTAACCTAAGGGCCCATTAAGGCCTTAATCCGGCCCTGGGCACTGTGCAAGATGGTGGTAGTTCCATACATGTGTGGTATGTCTTTTCGTGCCACGGTTTGGGTCCTCGTCAACACGTCATTAACCGGTAATCGCTTTGTTGCTATGCTAGACTACCATTTGCAGCCCTTCATGGACTTCATGTACTCCAACAACGATGTGATTTTTCAGATCGATAATACACGATGTCATCGGGCCCAAGTTGTCCAAAATTGGTTCGAGGAGCATCCTGGACAGCTTCGAAGGATAGAGTGGCCACCACGTTCGCCCGACACGAACCCATTCGCACCAAATATCCTGCACCTACAAATACCAGGGAACTAGGGAGGGGGCTGTTCAGACGGCATGACTCAACATCTCTCCAGAAGTGTTCCGGTGTCTTTTGGAATCGATGCCACGTCGAGTTGCTGGATTTCTCCCGGCTATATGAGGTCCTACACGATACTAGGTACGTATCCTATGACTTTAGTTACTTCAGTGTATAATTCTTGTTTATCGCCGGTCCCTAATTTAAGACCTGCGGTTTTAGGAACGATAAGAAGCTAGCGGCATAAAACAGACGCCGCAACGGGACGGTTTATTTATTCTCTTGATTTCTTTCTATCAGAAGTACGTGCAGTGAAACAGTTACACCTTTTTTAGGGGACGGTCATAAAAACATATTAATGTAAAACAGAAATTCCAAAAGGCTAAACACTATTGTAAAATTTATGCTTTAAAGCAGTATCAGATATTTCTTAGTGATTATCTATTTAAAGTCGAATTGTCGACTGAAAAAAGCGTTACAAATTAAAATATATTTTATCGCATTGCAAAAATCACAAAGCCCATGAAAATCGAGCTTTTCTTTCTACGAATCTGTCTATAAAATTCTGGATAAAGTGAAATTCTCACAGCTAAGAATTCGAGACTAGTGTTTTATCACGGGTTTCATGAAATAACACATTTTTTTATCTAAGGATCCCGAGTGCACCCTTTGAAACCATATTGCTGAATATTGATACCTTTAGGATTATATTCTACTAACTGCTCCACGAAATCGTACAGCCACAAAGTTACGTCCTAGCTATTTATCAATCTTTAAATAGCGCATATGTGTGCGAGTCATGAAATGTGAAACTAATTTTCATCCAAAACGAAAATATGGTAACGTACCCTTCTCTCCTGAATTATATGCTTAAAGTGATTTTTGTTATGTCTCTACTATAGAGATTTCCCAAAATAACACTCTGCCTTTATACACATTATCGGTGTGATATTTCCCTCTGGACTCTTAAAATGTCACTATTCCCAGGTTCTCACTATTGTATTTCCAATTTTATTCAATTTATTTCCATCATTATTTACACAATTTGAATTTAATTAATAATTAAAATTCATTCTTTATATATACACTAAATACAATGATATTGCTTTTATGTCTTCAAAAAGTTTCATTCGCTGAACCAATTAATTTATTCACCCAAACAGAAATGTCAATTTCTATGCACTTCTCAAGAGAACTCCTTAAAATACAGTTTTTAAAAAATGTTCAGAAAATCCAACCTTCATTATTCCCAATGGTAGCTTGTCAAATTTTCACAGAGAAACACATCCTGGGTTGTAATCCTTTGATAATCCAAACTGTTGCACCTTTAGAGGCCTTTCGTATCATCATCGTGAACGCCTTCAGAAAGTCACCTACTCCACACTGTCTCAATTCGAGCACATGTTTCCTGGGCGATCATGATCTTACTAAGGGTTTTCCTTTCTGTCCCCACGGGCGATTACTATGTGCGGTCATACGTATTTCAGTTGCCTTTAACTTGTGTCGCCATCTGTGATTTCTTTCTGTGTTTTTTCATCTGAGATCACCATTTCCACATCATTAAGCTTTAATTAATATATAATATTTCCCCTTTCTTATTTCATTAAATCCTTCCACACATCTGGCATTATATTGGCATCATGAATATTATTAGCTCGTTTTCTATTTTTTTCAATAGTATGTGATTCTGAGTATCTCAATTCCTATTCATTCTTATGTTTGCTTTCTATTTTTACGTCTTCAAATCTTGGTTCCATATTTTCTTTTATACAATACTGTATCATCGCTGTTTTATTTTATTTTATTCTACAGAATAAATGTTAAATATTAATTAAAGCTTAATCATGTGGAAATGGTAATCTTAGATGAAAAAAACACAGAAAAAAATCCCAGATGGCGACACAAGTTAAAGAAAACTGAAATACGTATGACCGCACATAGTAATCGCCCATGGGGACAGAAAAGAAAACCCTTAGTAAGATCATGAACGCCCAGGAAACATGTGCCAGAATTGAGACAGTGTGGAGTTGGTGATTTTCTGAAGTCGTTCACGGTGATGATACGAAAGGCCTCAAAAGATGCAACAGTTTGGATTATCAAATGGTTACAACTCAGGATGTGTTTCTCAGTGAAATTTTGACAAACTGGAATTGGGAATAATGAAGGTTGGATTTTCTGAACTTTTATTAAAAACAGTATTTTAAGGAGTCCTCTTGAGAAGTGCATAGAAATTGACATTTCTGTTTTGGTGAACTAATGAACTGGTGCCGCCCCGGTGGTCTAAACGATAGTCGTCCGTGTTGTGTTCGTCCGTGTTGTGTTTGTCTTATGGCACTGGATCTCTCCCTTCCCTGGAACCAGTGACCCTACATTAGGGAAGGGCGATTGCTTATAGATCATAGTGGTCGTTAAACTTCCAATAAAAAAAAATGAACTGGTTAAGCGAATGAAACTTTTTGAAGACATAAGAGCAATATCGTTGTATTTAGTGTATGTATAAAAATGAATTTTAATTATCAATTAAATTTAAATTGTGAAAATCATGTTGGAATTAAACTGAATAAAATTGGAAATAGAATAGTGAGAACCTTGGCACGGTGACATTTTGAGGGACATTTCACTCCGATAATGTGTATAAAGGCACAGTGTTGATATGGGAAATCTCTATAATAGAGAAATACCAAAAAATCACTTTAAGCAAATAATTTATGTAATTTGGGGTGTGTATATAGATGTGTGCAGTTTGCCAAGATTTGGTGAAATGTGTATATTATATGTATAATTATGAGTACTCTTCTCTGACTGGATAAACGTTTAACATTGGCTGCACCAAGATGGAACAAAACAATGCTGATTCAATTCTCTCAAAGTTATAATATACGGTTACGTTTGAAACAATCAAAGAACTGTATATTTTTGATAATTTGAAATTAAAATTTTAACGTATGATCGCAAAACGCGTATCAGTCATTAATGTATAACTGAGTTAAAAAAGCAGTCGGAACTACAGTAAAATATCGAGACTAACGCATAATTACATATAAGAGTGAAAAACGTATAACTGAGAAATGTATTGTATAACCGAGGTTCCACTGTATTTTATTCTTCTTATTCGAACGAATTATATATTACTTCTTTTTTCGCCCGTCACCAATTTAGGGACATTCATCCTAGATGAGTGAGCCAGCGCTGTAAAACAAACTCAGCACCCATGCTTCTTCTGGCAGTCGAATCGGAGACCAGCTCTGATGATTAGTCAGAAGCATACGCTGCTGACCACGCCGCCACTGGATGGAGAATTTATTCATATCAGTAGGAAGTATGTATTTATTCTTTGCATCAGACGAAAGTATGTATTAATTCTTTCTTTCTATTAGTATTCTTAGACTCAAAGATGTTTTTAATGCTGAATTTTCTTTGTGACTGTTTATAGTAAAGAAGACTGCATCTCTCTGTCAATAATAATAAACATTTCCTTTCAGCAGAGGCAGACAACATGGGGTGCATTTGTTCTTTCTTCAAGACGCTGACATCGTATCACGGGAGTCACTTGACAGCACATCAAGTGAACCGTCAACGCCAGCAGCGAGCGAGGAAGCCCAGACAACCGTCGCGCGAAAGTCCGCCTATGACTCCGGAGAAAGACACGGACAAGCTTCCTGGATTTGGTTCTCCATTAAGGAAATCCAAGGCAATCGAGGAAGACAAACTGCAGACTTTCTCTCCTCCAAAGCATAAGCTTGCCGAGTGTGGAAAACAATCCAGTTTCTCACAATCAAAATTCAGCACCTCTTTCTCGAAATCCTAGTTCTAAACTTCAATCAAAATGTTCAAGATGATATCGCATTGCATTAAGTGTTGCACTTTTATACGCGGTGGTATTTATACCGTATATCTCGCTTCAAATTTTGACACGAATTTCAATGCACTTGACGCCTTTTAAGGCGTCTCTTGAAATTGAGCTTCTCATTTAGCACACGAAAGAGTTTGCTTTAAAGCATATAAAATTTTTACAAGTAAATGCTTTGATTTTCTACAATTTTTGCTAAATGAAATTTAAGAAATGCGATAGAAACACGTCATATATAAAATTTTCAAGAGAATAGCGTTATGCTAGTAAGATACTTATCCTCGGAGCATGACGGTGCAAAATGCTGCAAGCTGTAGCATCCAGCTTTCTAATAATTGTATTTTAATATTCTTTTTTCAGGGATAGAGAAATGTCGTTAAGCCAGGCAAAAGAAAAGAGAATATTTTTCTTGATTTCATACTTCAGTATAAGAAGTATAGAAATCGAACAAACAACATATAACTAGGCATGTACGTATAATATTCCTTGCTACTTGTTAAATACAACATTTGCCTTGTCAGATGCAATTTTATAATGCAATAGTACTGATTTTGCTGGAAGGAATACAATTTAATTATTCCAAGTCAACATTTTAATATTTAACGTGTTCTTCTTGGTATTTATACACACACATTTCAACGTAGTAGCTCCAAAATTTAAAACCCACCCGATCTGTCAAAAAAAAAAAAAAAAAGACAGAAAAAAAGAATGTGACTCCAATATAGAACAAAACTACTGACATCACTCTATAAGTTTTAAAATAAATTAGCGCGACACGTGAATAATTTTTGATAAATGAAGGGCTTCTAAAATATGAAACTGGTGCATGAATCGGGCTTGGCAATCAGTTTACCTTTTTTTAAGGACAACTTTTGAATCTAGTTTAAGGTGGTTCCACCTAAAATCTCTGCCTTATTTTTCCAATGGTAAAACTTCTTTACATATTTTCATTCGCAAATAATGGATCCCCAAGAATAAAACTTCGCACATCGATAAAACTAACATTAAGTTCGAGCATGAGATACTTAATATTTGCTAAAACATAACCATTATCATATTAAAAATCTATCATTTTCCTTTGAGTAATGTTCAGACTTGTTAATAGATGGCGCGACCTGTACATTGATGACGTCAGTAGACAAACAAATGCTGGATTGCTTAATTATGGTTATATTTTAGCAAGTATCCCATGCTATAATTTAAAGTTAGTTTATCGATGTGCAAATTTTTCATCCGTGGGAATACATTAATTGCGAAGAAAATATGTAAAGAAGTTTTACCATTGGAAACATAAGGCAGAGATTTTAGGCGGAACCACCTTAACAGTGTTGAACTGTGGAGGATGGAAATAAGTTAGACGCCTGCTTATAACCTTTCGAGTTGCTCATGGTGGTCATTAAACCGCTAAACACATGTGCGCGCGCACGGACGAATGCACACACACACACACACACACACACACACACAGGTTAGATACATGTTCTGAATCATTAGTGTTTTTTTTTTGCTAAACAGTAAAAAAATATCACTTTGGTTGCTTTCTGCTAGCTCTTGCTGTATCGAATCTTGGTGTAACGAAAAAGTCTCATTATACGAAAGTTATGTTATTTGGATTGTTTTGTACATAGATTTGCCACACATCGAAGACGGATCTGATTAAAACGGATGCAACAATCAGTATGCCTGATCGGCGAGGGGGAAGTTTTGTGTTCTTGCAAAAGAGTATTTAAACTTTGTCTAAATAACAGTTTGTTTCAAATGTTTACTTCAGAATATACCGTGCGTACTTAGGTACGGGATTTGTGCTGCCCTCTACCATTCACCCCAAAGAAGGAAACACTATAAACTCAATATTTGTCGTCCCTTCATCCAGGAACAATTTTTTTTATAAAACTGGAATTCAAGTTTTAAGGATGAAATTATATCTGAATTTGTACAATATGAGAAAGACTCTCTTCTTGAAACCACTTCAGTATGTTGAGTCTTGAAAATTAGAAAATGCCTCAGTGTGGAGGATCAGACAACAGACGATAGTTCCAGTTGGTCATTCCACCTTGCAAGGATTCTGGAACAAACCCAAGCAGCTAGAAAGCCGAACTCTTTTGGCTAGTCTCAAGTAGAACTACTGGCACCTGAAAGATATTTATACTGAAGATTAATTTTATATCATAATTTATCTTCAAGTGAGTGAGTGTAAATGCAGTAGGGCAAAACCAAAGTCATAGTTTTTGAGCAAGTAACTGTTAGAACTGAATGCCAAGATCATTGAATGAGTGTGCTTTTAGGAAGCATGTTTGACAGCGGAAACAGGTTAGAGTGAAATTGGAATCTAGTGAATTCAGCTTTGAAAATTATAACTGCTTTAAGAGCATTTCACAGGAGTGATGCTTGTGTTAAAGATTCCAACTGGCTGTACTGTTTCTAATCTCATGTACAGTAGTGAAATCTGTGTACTGCAGAAGTAACACGGGACCAGCCGTTTGTGTGTGCTGGAGAGATGAGGTTTTTCGCCAAGACTGATTCGGATCATGCAAAGAACGAAGATGCGTTGCAGGTGTGTAATGTGAAGGAAAATATTGTTAGTCAGGTGGAGATAGATAATCTGAGGTGATCTGGCTATATGAATAAATGAGTGATTAGGTGATGACTAAAAGAACGTATTCAGCCAAAGTGGGAAAATAAAAATGTAGTTGAACGCTGAAGAAATCATGGAGGACCAGATTCAGGAATGTCTGCAGAAGAAAAGCTCTAGTTTTGTTTCAAACTCGCTGTAGACGGAGACATTGATGCATCAACAGTAAACTCTTACACTGTCAATAACTTTGATTTGGTAGCTGATATTGCTTTGAAGAGGAAACTTCTGAATTTCAGAGAACAGGTTAGGGATATTTATGAATGAACAGATGTGTAAAGTCTTCACAAAGAAAACATAACCAGTTTATTCTTTATAAGCTGGCATGTACCGCATTTATCACAATGTTGAATTTGGAAAATAAGCTTCTCTTTCCCGTGTAGATGATGCACAAACATACCTTCAGAAAGGTATGAGTATACACCGATCTTCAGTGAAACGTTTCGATATATATACAATTTTTTTGAGTTTAGTGAGATCAAGGAGAAAATTCTAAGAAAAGTTTAACATGATCTCCCCTTTAAGTGCAGAGTGTGGCTCGTTCTTTTGTCCGATCGCTGCTGAAGCTGAATGAAAGATACAGTTGAAGAAATTTCAGAACATGTTGTTCTGCACGTATCACTACTATGAACCATTTTCTAGACTTCCAGTATTTTATAGAGGATATGGGTTGACTGAGATGAAAAAAGAAATGAAACTTGTATTTAAAATCTATGTTAATAAATGTAGGAAATGTATTTTTTCAGGGTGAAGAACAAAAATATTTTCTTCCATCCTATTAATCACTTACGATATGTAAACAAAGGGAATACAAATTCTATTTGTCATGCTTTAAAAGCCAGTACAAATCAATGGAAAGATGTATTGCATTCACACCAGAGCTGGAAACGGGTAAACAATTTCGGACCCGGACCCGTAACTATCCCGGACAAATCTGCTTTGAACTATTAATTCGAAACGCAATTTATATATATATATATATATTTATATATATTCAACCCAATAATTGCTTGATATTTAATAACTGAAACCCTTTTTTAATAATAAAATTTGGTTACTTGCTAAATTTTAGTGCCATTTTTAGTGCCACTATTTTGCGTAATCCAGAAGTAATGGCTGACTATGACCGTGACCATGGGCTATATTACAAAAGGGAATCATTATTTACGATTACACAAATGTATTTTGATTGTTCACTCTTTCCACGCTTCGATGGAGGTGCGCATACTTTTATATGGTCAGATAGATTTTTGGTTCCATAATCTTTTATTACACCGTCGACATCTTTCTTTGTAATTATACACTTTCCACATTTTGAACAACAAGCAAGACCAAACAACACGGAATTATTCACCGGCTCCTTAATGAGACGAAACAATTTCCAGCATTCACTCTTCCCCTTGTGGTTTTCAACAAGCACGTATTTGTTTGCCTCGACGCCTTTTTCAACCTCCTCAGTATTCAGTTCATCCATATTAAGAAATAAGGAGTTAATTTCGACATGACATGTCATCGGAACGGGATTTTAACAGATCAATCGAAAACCTCTGAATGCTCAATGTAAAAGATGCGATGTGAAAAGTAACTCTTAGTCATACAGTGAACTTCGCACAGGGAGAGTAAATCAGCTGAGAAGCAGGCGAATGGCGTTTGCCTGTACCTTGCCTTGGAAAATCGCACTGTAAAGGAACGCCAAATCTAAATGCATTCTAATGCATTAATCTTTTCCTTCGAAAAGATTTGTGCGTAGAATGCATTTGTAAGATTAAATTTTTTTTAGTGATAATCACTTAAAATCCCAGGACGCCATAGCAAAAAATAAAACTTGAGCTATTTATGATAAAAGAAATAATTTAATACTGCATTATTTGCATACTAGCAGTCATGCCCGTTCTCCAAACGGTGAATCTATTAAATAATTTTTTGAACATAAAATTAAAGAAAGAGAAAAGTAATTAAGTGAGAGAAAAGAAATTTAGATACCTAACAGTTTTACGATTTAGAACACGGTCGTGACGTCAATGCATACGGTTTGCGCGAAACGGAGGAGGCTTTGGAGTCCCTTAATTTTAAATTAAAACTCCATGGAATTTTTACAGCATTTGAAAGTTTCTGGCATAATTATCTTTAAACCTTTCAGCATTTTGAACAGTAAAGTTAAGCCACCCTTTTGATTTGTTTGGTTGAGACTTTTCCCGGTGTAGAAGTGGTAGAAAAATTCAAGCAGACAATATTCTAAAGAAGCCATTTTGATTCTTTTTTTTTTTTTCAGATTTTTCTAGGCATACGGACATTAAGACCTATCAGCATACCAATTTTCAGATCTCTAGGTCATTTAGAAGTGGTTGAACAACTCGCGAAAAGTTCAATCAGACAATATTCCGAAGCCGCCATTTTGATATTTATGGTTTACGGACTTTTCAAGGCATACAGATAGTAAGACCTATCAGCATACCAATTTTCAGATCTCTAGGTCATTTAAAAGTGGTAAAACAATTGACGGTCAGAAACACTCCCATTTCCCCCATTTTGCTTTATACGTATAAACATAGATTATTCGACATATTATCTAAACCTCAGTACTATGTTTGCAATTCAGCATTGAAATTATAATTATTTAAGACGAGAAACTGGCAAAAAGTGTAATTTAACATCTAGATACAAAATGACGTTTTTCATTGCAGCAGATAGCCACTTTCCTTATATATCAAGCAAACTATGAGCTCTTGTTAAATTTTTTTACAACCGTTAACCAAGAATTAAACATGTTTTCGCATCACTACATAACCGAATGTACTGAATTACTACTGCCCCTATGCAAAGTGAAATACACCCGATACTGGCTTAAGCAAAAGAAGAGGGTGACTTTGACCAAATGGGTGTGTATGTGAGGCTAGTGGTTTAGTGGAAAGCAAAGATAGGACATAATGGATAAATTCAAGAATTTATATCGGAGTTTACGAAAGGTCAAATTATGGGCCTACCGAGGATTGGTGTATTTATTACAGAAACTGCGACGCTTGTAAGTTTTTCGAGGACCTCCGTGACATAAGGGTACCAGGAGAGGTGCCAAAAGTTCGAAACAACCAACAGACTACAGAACTGTAAAGGGCGGCGAAAGGTGGATTGAATTGGTGAATTACATGGCGTCGTTGCCTTGCACTGAAAAATTGGCTTAGCACCGTTTCGCAGTTACGGTCAAATGAAACAGGGGTCAACCAGAAATCCCCTCGATTATGAGTGGCACGGATGGGTACAAGAGCAGACGCCGTATATATCACCCACTCATAATGGCATTCAATCGACGTAAACGACTTTTCTGGTGCTCACAGCATTGGACGATAGGAAATGTAAAGCTGGTGTGCTGCACAGTGGAATCAACGCTTCGTCAACAAAAAGTATTAGGTGCGTTTACCTCATTACTTCGATGAAACACTGACAATACGAATAAAAGACGCGCTGGTAGTAGATCTCTCAATTCTTAGTCTCCCTGAATAAGGAGAGCGAAGTCTCAGTTACAAATCATTGAAAGTTCTAGTGTTACACGCGCCACTATTTTAGGAGAGTAAGATCAGGTTGTCCTTACTGAAACGCCTGTTTTTATCCTTGCTGTGTTTTATACCTCTGACGACTCCTAGAATATATTAACAGTGAGAGGGCGAAAAATTCCTGACAAGCTCTTTGTACATTTAAATACGCTTAAGTTATGCATACCATGACTTTTGATTCCCTTTGTTTAACAGGTGTGTAACGTATACTAGGTTCACTTTCCTTTTGATTTTTACTATCTCTGGTTATTTTATTTTACTATGTAAATTACCTTCTTACTGAAGGAGATGTTATTTCTCCCGCTGAATGAGATCTGGCAATGAGTGTAAGTCATGACGTCGTGGTAGATAGTATAAATAGGCGCGTTCAACGATACCAGAGAGAGCTTTTTGTTGATGTGCGTAGGGAGAGCTGTTGTTTATGTGCCAGAGAGCGTTTGTTTATGTGGAGGAGAGCTTTTGTTTGTGTTACGTGAGAGAGCTTTTATGTGTAAAGAGATCTTCGTTTATGTGAGTAGAGCTTCGTTGTATGTGGGATCATATCAGAAGTTTCACTAATAAAGAATTTGTTGTAAGTACGTTTTTCTCAGTTCATAGTTTTGTCAGATCTCTGTCTGGCTGTTAGGTTTATTTCATTAGTTGTTATTATTAACAACCAGCATAAGACTTTATTCATCTTAATTACTACTACAACATTACTAGCAGTTAAAAGCTTGTTTATTATTATTACTACACTACTAGCAGGAAAGTTTATTCATGATATAATTAACAAACAACAAGCATTAGAAGAACCATTAGAAGAAGCTTAGAAGAAGTTGTATTCATTATAATTTAGTAGAAGAAGCTTAGAAGAAGTTGTATTCATTATAATTTAGTAGAAGAAGCTATATTCATTATAGGTGGTAGGAACTCGTAGACATTTTTAGTTGCAGGCTGTAGATAAGAACATTTCTAGCTTGTACAGTGTTAAATATTTTGTGGTAGATTGCACCAAAAAGTGATGCTACACCAGCTGCACCACTTTTTTTATAAAAAATACCCTATTCTGTAATGCAAAATATACCCAAAACCATGGTGCCACCTTGCGTGCAATCTTGTACCATAACGTGGGGAAATGTTGGACCACATTGTTGGGTTTTGTTTGCAAAACACAACGGTGTATCTTTTCTCAGAAAGTGCTGCAGTGGAGTAGCACCATTTTTTGGTATAACCTACCACAAAAGTTTTCACAGTGATAGGGAAGAAGACTCTTACGCAAAACGAGGAAATAGATATTAAACTAGTATTTGTTTTTAGGTGCACTAAGTTTCATAACAATTTTAGTTTATGATAAGGACTACAGTAATTAAAAATAGTTTTTTTTTTCTTTTGGGGTTTAATGACCACCATCAGCAATTCTAAGGACTACAAGCAGTCTCCCATCCCTAATTTAGGGCCACTGTTTCCGGGAAGGGAAGAGAGCCAGAGCCACAAGACAAACAAAACACTTATACTTCATCCGGTACTCGAACCCGAGTCCAAGTCGGTCAGAAATCAAAACTTCTGACTATTCGGCAAGAGGTCTGCAATTAACAGGCTGTTAACCCTTTAACGACCACGATCCTAAAATGTTTTATCACTCAGAATACCATAACGCCCGAAAGTGTCTTCCACTCTTTTCTGAGTTTCATTCCCCTCGCCTTTTGTAATAACAAAAGAAGGACTAGTGCTGCGTCAGTACTCGAAACTTCCGATCTCTAGGCTTGACATAAGCTGACCTTTGGACGTTTCCCTTGGGCAATCAGTGCATTTTCTACTGAGAGCCTTACACATATAGGAAAGAGTGGTAACAGCTGGAAGATGTTGCTTAATTTCCTTTTCTTGTACTTTTTTTAAAAACTATGCTCTCAACCTGTTTATTTGAACTGGGAAAAATGAAAGAATTTTTAAGACAAATTCCCTCCCCCTTCCATACATTCCGCTTTTTGGACAATAAAAATATCACAGACAGAAGAAGCACTTTCAACAAAGCAATTCTACTGAACGATGTCAGATATAGCCCAGGGACAAACCAACTCCTAGTTCACTTCTTTGTTTGGCGACAACAATGACAACTGAGGGTGACTTCTACTAATCTCTCGGACGCCGAGAAAATTCACAGAACATGGTAAGTAGGAAATCCTATTCATGCTATCCGGTCGACTTGGGCGCTTGTGGTTGTTTGCGTGTAAGGGCGCGTTGGACGCTATGGTCGCAAAAGGGTTAAGTGGCTTTCACAATTGAATAGGAGATGTGCAGTACTCAGCATTACATGATCAAAAAGCTATTTAAGCGAAGAGAATACGGAATACACTTATTGCTCTTTTTGTTTCCGGTTTAATGACCCCCATAAGCATCCCAGGCTATTGAGAGTTCTAAGTCTATAATTTGTAATCCGTGATTTCAGGAGGGTGGCCGGACCTGCTATATGGGGTCGACGTACCACCTAATTCTTTTCCGGAGCTGGAGCGAGGACTCAGCTCAATGAATCAATCGGAACCTGAGCCTCTACCAACTGAGTCATCGGGACGGCTACAAAGAATTTTGGGAAAGACACCAAACGACACCAAAATTAATAACGCAGTAACTGCTTCTTTGTATCACAACAGCAAATTTCTTAAACACCAGCGAATCCAAACCAATGTGAAACGTCGCATAACTTTTGCTACGCTCGTATTTCATTTTCGCCTGCTGAATAATTGCTGAAAGAAATGTTATAGAAAGTAAAGTATAAGAAAGTGGATTCTTGTAACTCGAGCCAACTTTGTTCACTTTTGTAGGAAAACTTCAATGCAATCATACATGAATTGCAAGCTATCAGACATTTTCTTCAAACAGTGATCAATACAAACCTAGAGTTGGTACTTCAAAAGGGCCATCACAATTTTCTCTGAGAAAAAATTCCCCTTATTAAGTCACATGACGGAATGATTTGGTGTGAAGAACTATTTCCCAGTCGTGGGCCACAGTTGCACGGCTCGGGCATCCAGATTAAAAATTTTGACGTACTAGTGAGGTGATGCATGAGTCAAGGCGGCAAGTTTCAGTGCTAAGCGTTGTCGTCATAGTTTAGTCTGGAGAATATCCCACTCCGGAGTAAGAAGACGCAGGTTCTAAATCAACCACCGGAAAAGAGAGTATTTCTTCACACTTGCGCCCGAAAGTAAATTGAATCTGCTTTCCAAGATGCCCGAAAAAATGTATGATTATTTTTCTACGCATCGTCTGATATTAACAAAAAATTACTTCTTCTACAGTGAGATCCTTCAAGCATGATTTAAAAGAGCTTAAATCAACGATTACGTACCCCTGTCTTACTCAAGAGGGTGTACGTGTGACGTACAAGTGAGGTCATGCATAAGTCAAAACGGCAAGTTTCAGCGATGTCTTTGCCCCGGTAGTTCAATCAAGAGAACATCTTGCTTCGGAGTAGAAAGACATGGTCTCGAATCTCATCACCAGGGAAACGGGTATTTCTTCAAAAATTGGTGCTCCAATATGAAGCAATAGAAAACTTTATAAAGAGATGTACAGTATGAAACATTAAAGCTTCAAGGTCACTTAGTTAATTATGGGAACCTAAGAAACAGCCACTGAAATGTCATCAGAAGTTATTGACTAAAGTTGGGGATAACAATGGAAAAACCTATATAGTGTACTTACTTTTCTAATAGAGATATTAATGTTTTACATGAAATAGAAAAGTTTGCTACTAACAGAGAAATTATATTAAATATTTCCGCTTCATATAACTGTTTCAACAGCTAAAGTTTTTCGGCAGCAATTTTGAAAATCGTCGAGATTCCACATATCTACAACGTCAGTTGACTTTTTTCTGTCGATTGAATTCTGAAACGCGAGTAAATGTATTAACACCGATTGTTTTATTTCTTCATGTTTCTGGTTTCTCTCAAGATAAGGGACATGAATTGAAGACGCTTATAAATTCATCTTCTGTTTAAAAGATTTTCAAAAGTCCTGCTACCATTCAAATCTTTGTTTTTCCTTTTCAAAAGTAGATATGGTAAACGATTCTTTCACCATGCTGAAATTGATCTGACTTCATTTCTCTCTTCTCGAAATCAATCTTGTTTCATCCGGGTATAGCATGAGAAGGAAATTCCTCTTGAATGTCTGAAAGATAAATATGAACACAAGTTTTGACAACGTTTCATCGTATTTTTCCTGAAATCCATAAGGGTAATTCTTTTCGAAAAATTTATTTCAAAAAAGTAAAATTCATAGATAATTTGGGAAAGTGGAAAACAAAGTGCAAACATCTTTTATTATACTTTGCAGTTTTTGAGGCGGAGGTTTAACCGTCCACATAAGGAGATCTAAGGGATATATGTGGTTGATCTGTAGTAATTAGAGACGGCACAGAGGCAGCGCAGTGAGACAAATGCACCACATATGCCTGAACGGGTAGTAGAGCTGGGTACTATCTCGGAAGACTAGGTATGCACACTAGACCGCCTTACTTTAAATGAGAAAGTATTGTTGCTACCCCGGGTCGCCGGATTATCGAATAAAAATAAGCTTTAAGAATTTAGATGTCAGGATGTCAGGCAATGGCTGACGGCCCGGAGGTAGACAGTAGAATTTAGAATAATATTTGTGAGCTCTTTTTATCGCCGAAATCTTATCTATGGTGAAAAGAAATTATCCTGCAATTTAGCAAATTAAAACCAAGAAATTCTGACACTCATTAATTAGTCATGCAACTTCAGGACTGGCACGAGACAACAGACATTTAATCAATTAACAACAAAATATGAGGATAATGATGAAGGCGTCTATGTACAGAGGATTGTGAAGGAGGGGCGTCAAGTAGACTCGCCGCTTTCGGGATGGCTCTGAGGCTGAATTTATCATTAAAGTCAATGATTATTTGTTGGCCTATACAGTCCGGCTTTAAAAACAGTTCTCAGCCGACGAGAGTCTGTTGGCTGACCGGAGCCAATCTAATCACAACTGGCATGCATACATAAGTTCTGTACTTACAGATATGCTGTTTCCTCAGGTATCATGTTTGATGTATTTATATTCGAAGCGCACCTGTGTGATGACACGCCCATTTCAGAGCGGGCACTATAACCAATGGAGGGGGAGTCTAACCCCATCTCCCACTTTCTCTCGTGCACTGCATTCACCTGCATGAAATCATGGACGCATTTATGCACACCAATGTCGTGGTGGAACGAAGCCACTGACGTGTAGAAGGATCCGTTCGTCTCTCGGTGATTCTCGCATACATCACCGGTCGGCATCTCCGTCCTTCGGGGCTGTAATTCCATCACATCGTGTGACCTCCGGGACACTGGCTTTCTCTTACGTGCAATCTAGCACCAGGAAAAGAAGTATCGTCCTCTCTCCTATTCCTCGCAGTAATATCAACCGCTCGGCCGCTCCTTGTATAGCTGGCCGGCATCTTCGGACAGAAGCTCTTCCTCCGAGCTGGATCCGCTTCACGGCTCGGAACCAGACTATTCTTTTTCGCTTGTTAACATCATTCACAGATTCCTTGTTCTTCTTCTTAGGGGTCTGTTTAAACTCTCTTGTCAGCCTGAAAGCATTTGGCGCGGTGAAGTGGTATATAATACATGCCTCTGCATTCGGAATATGTGGTGGGTCCCACTTCCTGAAAGTACGGAAAACACATAACTTAACTAACACTCCTTTGTCCTGCCAAGGTTCGGAGTAGCAAACGCCATAAGTTTCCTGATCTGTTGACACTTTAATGGCTATCCGACTTGACCGACACGCACTAAGGGGGCGACGCATCGTGTTCCCCACACCAGGCTAAGATTTTTCCCTTTCAAGAAAAAATGCTCTTATCTGTGTTCTCCTCTTTTGCAATGCGGGAAACCACTAGCTGTTAATTTTCACCCAATAATTAATGCTGTTCCCGCCTATTGCCAAACCTGCTAATCGAATTCATTTCAGTACCTAAAAAGTCGTAACAGTATCAATAGATTTTCTTTACAGGCAAAATATTAATATGTTTTAATTAAAAGGCGACGTTATTTTATTAGGGTGTAAAAATTAATTATCGGCCGATAATTATTTAATTATTGAACGTGTGGCCCATGTGAGGGTTGTGCAAGATCAACGGACGACACAATAAAACCCGACGCTGCAGCTGACAAAACATCCCAAAGCAGGTGAAAAGAAGTGGAATAAGCACAATGACGTCTGATTAGCAGCATGTGAGGCATTGCACGCTTTTCGCATTCCAGCTAAAATAATAATAATAATAATAATAAAACCGCTAGCGAGGCTAAGGAAATGATTTTTTCAGCCTTAGGGGAAGCTGTTGTGTCCGACATCACAAGGCGGTTTCTTCACGTGCTCTCTCCTTCCAACAAAGAGCGACGCTACGACACAACTGTTTCCCTGCTGTCCAGGTTCAACCCGAATGTTTTTTCGCACAGGATAGTGATTGGCGATGAAAAGTGGGTGTTGTGCGACAGTCCCAAAAGGTGTAAATCGTGGGTTAATCCTGGTGAAGCATCGACATTGTCTGCGAAACCTAATATTCATTGGAAATAACTCTTACTGTGCATTTGATGGGACATGAAGGGTGTATTGTCTTATGAGTTGCTTAAACCAGGTGAAATCATCAATGCTGAGCGTTATCAATGACAACTTCATCATTTGAGGGACGCAATGGAGCAGAAACGAGCGTTTATCAGTCCATGGGACTCGGCAAGTGATACTGCTGAGGACTACGCAAGGCCTCACACGGCGAAAACCACCAAGGATACCCTAACTGCGTTCGGTTGGGAAGTTCTCCCGCACCCTGCTTATTCTCCAGACTTAGGCCCATCGGATTACCATTTATTCCGGTCCTTCCAATAACGTCTACTATTGTTTCGAAGAGCGTTTCACTCGGCTTCATCAGGACAAATGCATTTATCCTGATGAAGTCGAGCCAAACGCTCTGTAAAATTACAGTAGACGTTAAAATAAAATATTTAATTGTGAATAAACGTTGCTATCTTATTTTATCTCAATATCACAAGCTCTGTAGTCATAAAATATATTAATCTGTTATCCTTCACTGCAACTTGCGCTGTTACATGCAAACAGAAATTTGGTGCGGCAATTTCTAAAATGTAGTGTATTTTGCTACTATTTCTTGCAGTTTCAGGGATTTAAAGACCACTATGAGAGAACGAACACTATAAATCAGGGGTCACCAAACTTTTGGAGAGAAGGCCCAAATGGGAAATTGGATAAAGCTCGGCGTGCCGGATTAAAAGCAAAATGGTAAACCAAATTCAATTAATGCAGATATTGTAAATTTTCAATGAACTAATTACTAATATGTATGTGTAAGTAATTTTATATGTTCTGTAATTTAACATAAAAGTCGTCAAACAAATATTTCAAGATATTTTTACAAATCTAAAGCAAATACAAAGCTAAACTTACTAAATGACTTCATGACATCTTAAACTAGCATTTTCTTCCCCCAATTCTCCTTGAAACATCATAGTTTACAGCATGCTTTGTGGTGTAATGCCGCTTCAAACAGTATTCTTTTAAAACGGCGACAGTTTCTTTGCAGACTAGGCAGATATATTTGTTATCTATGGACTCAATGAAAAGATAATCCACTTCCCATTACGCTTTGAATTAGCGGCATTCCGTGTTCACTTAAAATTCAACAATCGAACTCAAATAATAAAAAAATCAAGAAAAACACGTGTATCGGGTCAAGTAAAATTAGCACAGCAGCGCTTAATCTCTGTGGTTGAGATGCCGTCCGACTTGAATACTGTTGGAAACATGAGTTTGTGTGGGAGCAGGTGTGGTAGTAAGTAGTAAAGTCATTCAGTTCTAATCTATTTTTAGAACAGGGCGGAGCTACTGGGGCTAGCTATCCCCGTGCGCCAGAGAGAGAGAGAGAGAGAGAGAGAGAGAGAGAGAGAGAGAGAGAGAGAATCCTCCCTCACTCTTCTGAAAGGCACTATAGTAGTAATAATAAACAGGTTTTAAAAGCGAAGCGTCAATCAAACGTTGCTATGACATCCGGCCATGCATGCTGTGACATACAGCAACTCTTTCTCAGTCAGAAAAAATATTAAACTGCGTAAAATGAATTTTAAAATTGTAAAAATAGAAATTTCCCGGCGGGCCGTAGTTTGGTGACCCTTGCTATAAATAGTAGTCCATCCATATTTTGGGGGCACTGGCTCCGAGGAGGTGAGAGACCCAGCGCCGTATGATGAACATACCACGCATGTCTCATCCGAAAATCGAACGGCTAACCAGAACGAAGCGACTCTAACAAATCTGCCACCAGGACGGCTTTGTGATTAATTGTATTTAATTTAATAGCTAAACTAAATGCTTTGCTTGCCTCCCAACTGGCCGAGTCAGTTGAGGCGGGTTCGTGTCTAGGGTGAGGCATCAGTGGTGTGTTTGACTAAAGACACCGCTTCTGTCCCTTCCCTGGAACCAGTGGCTCTAAATTAGGGACCTACGACTTCCTATACATAACATAGTTGTTTAGAGTGGTCTTTTAACCATGCAAAAGAAAAGCTCGTTTTTCAAGAAGGGATCTAATCCAGTTTTTATATAACACTTCGCTACAGCATACCGAGATGAACACAAACAGTTTTGCGGAATGAAGTAGACTGCTGCAGCCATGAACGCTAACATACACACAGCCCGGCCAGTTTATGAGATATAACACAGAAATCACTCTGGTAACTTTATTGCCACGCCTTGTGTATATGGACTAATGTACGGGCAAAACATTCGACTGGATGTATGCAAGTGACATACCTCGTGTGTCTACAAGTCCGAACATGTTCATGTATGTCCTATGTTTTGTATGTAGTTTACTTTGCTCTGAAAGGCAGCTATGAGTGTTATATTTGAAATGACAAGTATTATTCCCGAGAAGTATGGGTCAGACTTTGTAAATACGTACATTTTATACTACTTTGAGTGGCATATTTGATAACTGTGCTATTATGTAAACTCTGAATGGGAGCAAGGTATGGAAACGTAATATTTAAAATAATTATATAAGCAAATTTATCATGTTTTCTACACACACCATTAGTGATTATTGACTTGTCCTTTGGTATAATGTTGATTGTCTTCATAACTGTAGGTAGTAATATATTTCTCTTTAAATAATCTGCCCAAAAGAAGTGATGCATATCTATCCAACATATCATCTTCTCTATCCGCCAAGTAAGAGATCTCATGTTGTATTATATATGTAATATTTATATATGGTTGTATATACCCTTGTGTAATTCTCTTCACATGTGCGAGTTTTATTCGTGGTGAAGAAGTTTTTAACTGATTTGTTCTGATAATAAGCACAATCATTTCCAGATTGAGAGTCAGTGTTCCAGAAGTCTGATAAGGTAAGGTGATTTCGAAATGCTGCTGTCAGAAATTGTGAGGAAAACATGCAGAAAAATGTGGTACAGTCATACCCGTGTTTACGACGTTAATTGCTTAATGAAATCCATTTGGCAAACCAACGCATTAGTTGCCATATGAAGAAACGGGCTCTGATTGTTTATGAAATTTCCCGATGTTTTTAATTTAGCAGAATTAAAATTTGATCATGTGATTTGTCCATTGTCACTATTTTTAAGTGTTACAGAATAACTTCGAAACCTGAATTATAAACGCAGATGTAGAATATCTGGAAAACGCATGAATTGTGTCTTTTCCGTAAATGATTTTCTAATGCTTTAGTAATAAAAATTCGCCTTTTTTCCCTCCTAGTGCAAAGAAATGTGAACAGAATTTCAAAGCGAAGGTGCGACACCGAAGCAAAATGAACTGAAATAATATTAATGCAGATAAATAGGAATTTAACAGCTTCATCATTCCTATGGATTTTAATATCTGCATGAACAAATACGCTATTAACATTCTTATCACCGCCTTTATTAATATTTACGTGCCAGGAACCATAAGAATCTTATTTCCGTTATAATGATGCAATGTATCTCACACCCTTATCAATCATATCTCCGTTATAACGAAGCAATTTATCTCACACCCTTATCAATCATATCACGTCTTTATGAATAAATATGAGCAGAACCTCTTTACGAGTTCTAACACTGCTCTTATGAATAAATTTAAGCTCAACACAGTTAAGAATCCTGCCTTCTTCTCGATGAAAAAATAGAAACTTAAGAACTTTAAGAACCCGGTCATGGTCTTCTTGAGTAAATTTGAGCTCAACACTATTAAAAATCATTTCTCCGTCTTCATGAATAAATATGAATTCAGCAGCCTTAAAAATACTATTACCATATTTGCAAATAAATACCAGCTCAAGAACATAACGGATCCTATGAACGTCTTCATGAATAAATATGAGTTCAACAGTCTTACCGCTCCCATCATCACTTTTATTGAGCGAAGTGAGGCCGAACCGAGCGGAGCTTTCTTTACGAGACTCGAGACAATTAGTTGTTCGGGCATAGGCACGAGATGACACATCCGATCACCGTGATATTTTGCATGCGATTGGACATCGTCCATGGTCAGGTTCTGAAGCCTTTCGATTCCCGAAATTCCGTATCATTGAGGAATAATCGTCCAAAAACTTGCAATTTTAGGGGTTTTTCCGAGTTTTGAGAAGGGGTCATTTGTTACCTATCTCCTCCAAAGATCTTCAGTCGATCGCAGTGACACTTGTCATAGAAAAGGGAAGGACACGTGAGTGACATAGGGTTGGTATCATGGTGATTGGTCGTGTCGTATAAAAATAATGACTATTAAAAAAACTGACCAATTTTAATAATACTTGAAAAAATCCGATCGAGACTCGGAACTTCGGGCATAGCTACGACATGACACATCCGATCACCGTGATTGTTGGCATGCGATTGGACATCGTCCATGGTCAGGTTTTGACACCTTCCGATTCTTGAAATTCCGTGTCATTGAGAAATTTCAATTAAAACTAGATGGCCTTTTACTTGAACCGTTTCACGAAAGTCGGCTCACTAACATTAATTAAAAAAAATCGTTTGAATTGAAAACCGAAAAAATAGAAAGTCTCCATCTGTTAGCTCAACACTTGCTTAATCTATAGTAATAAAAGGAAGTTTGTGTATGTGTGAGTGTGTGTGTTTTGCGATACAAAATGAAAAACGTGGTTCCTGAACTGAGTGTCTTTCTGCTAAGTTGACATGCAACCTGATCACAACCAAGTCATAAATTTTACGCGTTCGTTTTTTAGAATTTGCTATAATAGACACCTTAATGAGCTTAGATTTTGCAATAGGTTCGCTCAAAATTGGCCAACTGTACTCGAGTTATCGGTTACCGTTAGCGGCTTGTCTTCTCTCGAATAAATTCTAATTTCAATTCCAAGTTGTCTTGTTTTACGTTTTACGTACCTTAGCATTGTAGTTATTATAATAAAACAAAAGTCTACTGTAGATGAAAATTTATTTTGACTTTAAACAGGGCGTTAAAAAACATTGGTATTATAGTGGTGCCGAAATTCAATCCCTCATTGTTTCAATTTAATTCATTGTAACAGGAGATTTAATTGCTGAGAATAGAGGTATATTGTTGAGACGCACACTCAAAATCATGAAAAACCAGAGTGCTACTAACTGAAGGGATACACACTAGGGTATGACTGTACACAGAATATATATTATTATGAGCATATTTGAGGCGCATAAGAATATATAAGACATCTTAAAAACATAAAAAAACATTCTTAAACATGTGGTAATTCTCTATTGTTACCTTTTATGGCATTTCAACCTACATTTTCTACAGCAGCATGAAATTCACCTATGGTAAGTTAATTTCAATCAGTTATGCTAAAACACCTATACTCAGCTTCTTTACATAACAATAATTGTTCTCAGCTTCTTTACATAACAATACTTTTTTTCATTTGCGTGAAATATTTGCAACTAGCTTCAGTTTTTATAACATCGCAATTTTAAGTTTGTAAAACTCAATATGTATCAGCTGCTATGTGTCTATATGTTTGGTTTAGATTACAATGAAATGCAGCATAAGCGAGTTTTTCTTTAAAGATGTAACAAGAGCTTATAACATTTGATGTGTATACATATGTTACAATTTAATTTCAATTTTGCTGAACTGGTTTCGTTTATGTAACAGTGTTGAAATTGTTTCCACTATCGTCTGAGAACGAAAATTTTCATGCATTTCACAGTAAAATGTTATTTAATTTGAACCGCAAACTTGGCCAATGTAAGTATCAGCAAGTCAACATAAAATAAAAAGTTGACTTTGACACGGATGTATACCGTGACGAATGGAAACAGAGAGATGTTGTGCAAATCTGATCTCACAAAATGGCTTTCTTTCTCTTCGAAATAGCAACGCTTAAAGACAAAAATTATTCTTCGGGTATTTTTTTTCTCTAAAATTCAAACTTTATCTCCGGCTATCACAATGACTCCGAGCCATAACTTTCTACGTATAGAAAAGTTATTTCTCGGCAAGAGTGTACATTGCACGAGTATATAATTTCATGTTCGAAGGTAAGCTGCTACGAAACTAAATATTTTCACTATTATTTCGCAGTTGATATCTCTAAATTGTAACTGCTGATGAAACCATCAGCAGTTACAATGGCCTTGAAATCCTGCGGTATTGAAGATGCGTACATTAATATTATTAATAACATCTATAAAAATGCAAGTGCAAAGATTCGGCTGTTTGAAAATACAACACACATAAAAATTGGAAAAGGAGTGAGACAAGGTGACACCATATCTCCGAAGCTCTTTAATGCCACATTGGAAAATGTCTTTCAATCACTGAACTGGGAAAACAAAGGGATAAAGATTAATGGAGATTATGTAACCCACCTCCGTTTTGCTGATGACGTAGTCATTTTTGCAATTACCCCATCAGAGCTGCAGAGTATGATCCAGGAACTTGCTGACAAGAGTAAAGAAGTGGGATTAAAAATGAACTTTCAGAAGACAAAAGTGATGTACAATGCTTTTACAAGAAATGAAGATTTATCGATTGATGGAGAAAAGCTGGAGATAACAGACACGTACGTTTATCTTGGACAGCAGATATCAAGTGCGGGTCACATTGATGAAGAAATTAATCGGCGTACAAAACTTGCCTGGAGAGCTTTTGGAAGAATCAGCATAATTTTCAAGAGCAATATGCCATTATGTCTTAAAAGAAAAGTGTTTGATCAATGCATCCTTCCAGTGCTTGCGTATGGTGCAGAGACGTGGACCTTAACTAAAAGAGACATACAAAGGCTGCGGACAACTCAAAACAGCATGGAGAGGTGCATGCTTGGTGTAACAAGGAGAGATAAGAAGAGGAACTCGTGGATCCGAAAAATGACAAGTGTGAAAGACATCATGATCAGAGTTAAATCCCTGAAATGGCAATGGGCTGGACATACTGCCAGAAGGACAGACCATCGATGGACAGCCGAAATTTTAGATTGGATTCCGAGAGACAGGAAAAGACCCAGAAGAAGACCACATGGAAGATGGGTGGATGAAATTCAAAAGTATGCAGGAGTGACATGGAGGAGACTGGCACAAGACAGACTATTGTGGAAGATGCTTGGAGAGACCTTCGACCAGTAGTTGATTGATAATGGTTGACAATGATGATGATGATCTCTAAATGTTAACATCAGCTTCAGTGTGTTAATTTGGTGATGCAAGCATCTGCATTCTGCTGTGCAGAAATCTGCTGCAGTCGTATCCAACACGTATGGGTTCTATATAAGTTAAACAAGCTATAGGAGTTAATTACATTTTCAATTCGCATCACACAAATCGATAATATTTGGTCTTGAACAGAAATGACCTGACATAACGAAAATAAATTGTTGGTTTCATATGATCAGCATCTTAGTGGTATTTCGCGGCAGTAATGACCATAGTCCGCCTGAGATAAAAAAAACTAATTGAAAATTGCGAGCTCTTAGTTTCAAGAGTGCCAATTTTTGTAATCGGGCAAAGCACTAAGCCAAAAGTCACTTTCCAGAATCGCAATGTTTGGGTTAGAAAATTGTTGGAAGTATTTAATAAAACTAGGCTATGGTGGAAAAATAAAACCGAAAGCCAGACAAATTTCAAAACTGGAGTCAAAGACAACTGTAATTATTAGTGAAAGGAAAAAGCAGAAACATAGCATATTAAAAGAAGTTTGCTAAAGCACACACACAGGATAACTTAACTGCTATGTGAAAAAATACAGACCCTTGAATGTTAAGTAAGAGAAATGCGTAGAGTAACTCATCTGAAGATCATGCACACGTCAGCAAAATGTTAACCAAAAAGCAAACCACAGGTTGGCTCCATTGAAATGATGAAAACAAAACCTAACGCAGCCATTATGTACAAATTAAACCCTACTTTATTAATACCTAAAAGTTAATCATGAAGTTATTCAGCTCTAAGTAAAATCAAAATTTCAACAATTACCTTAACTGAAAAAAAAGTACAGGCTGAATTAATTTTAACTGTAAGTCAAAAACAGGAAGTGTCAAAGGTTAACTAAAATAGAAACACATGCCATTTCCATCGTGATTAAACGGTAACAAGAAAATAACTCATTCTGTAAATAATTGACAAATGCATTTTACATTAACTGCTAAAGATAAAAGTGGACCATATCAGAAGTTAACTGAAAACCAAAAACAGGTCCGGCTCATTACCTAACTAAAACCTAAAATTCGAAATTTAAAAAAACTCACAAGCCTCACGATTCATTCAAAAGGCAACTAAAATGTGCTTAATGGTTAGCAAAGTAACAAGCATAGTATTTCTCACAGTTAAGTAGATGACGAGCACAGACTAACGGATTTTTCTGAGTGGCAGCAGAAAAATAATAAATAAATTGCTAACTAAAACACAAAGTAAAAAAACACTGTTTGACTAAATCATTGATTAAAGGACGAACGTTTGGAATAACGTAAGTAAAATAATTCGTACATATGATGTTGACGTATTTTTAGTACGTTTTTGATAACAAATTACAGAAAATCAAAGAAATGAAACTGGCAACAGCGTGTTAGATTAACACGAAAGGAACAACTGGTGCAGTTAAATATCGTCTGTTAAGAAAAGGGCACATGTAAAGAAGCTGTGGATAGGAGGTTATGTTTTTGGTCTTTACAAAGAGAAATATTCGTATTCTGTAATTAAAAAACACTGTGAAAATCAAGAAATTAGCATTTCTAAAAGTAAAATAAACAATATCATGATTAATAAAGCGAAACATTGTCAAGCATTGCTTTTAACAGGAAAAAGAACACCAAACGAATATCCAAAGAAGGTACGTACTTCTACGACTATTTCGAAAGTAAGGCCTGTCGTCTTAAAAGAAACAACCGACCCAAAGAGCCATCGCTATGTCGTTAAAAAATATCTTTACCAACTGTAAACAAAGTAACGAAAAATTGAATTTGAAAAAAAAAACCTTTTGCCTAGGCTATGGCTGAGCGCAGAACACGGTGTACACTTCATGACGTAGAAGTATTTTCCTACTTCTACGTTATTTTAGAAAAACATAACCATAAGATGAAATAGTTCCTAAATTAAACCTTAACGGCCAGACGAAACATGTAAACAACAGAAGTCAAACTTACGGAAAAGATGTTTTATTCAGGATGAAGCAAACACCTATTGCACTAAACTCTCCACACAGCTCTTAACACAAAGCTCTCCAGCAACGCTCTCTTTTACAGCGCTCTCTTTACAACGCTCGCCAAGTAACAGTTTAGTCGTCGTTTTTATCTCTCGTTCTTATCTTATCTCAGGCATACGTCATTTTCATTCAACCTCAATTATGTTGCCAACAGTATTCGTTTGAGAGAAAAGATATCACGTTAAGAGTGAAGTATAACTGAGAATAAACCCAAGATTTACATAGGGAAAGAAACTAAAAAGGAAAGTTAATTTAGAATATACGTCAGAACTTTTTTCATGAAAAATCACTTAGCCGGAGACAAATGGAAATGTATTATGACTATTGATGAAGCATGGATCTACTTAAATGATGACTGTAACAAAAGAAAAAGTCGATTTACTATCGCAAAAGAGCAGAAAAAGACTTATAAAGTTAGTTCCAAGAATCCAAAGAATATTTCAGTTGAGGATTCCTGAATATTGCTAGTTTCTCCTACAATGATAAGAAAAGTTGAAACGAAAGTTAAAATCAACTCTACATATTCTCTAAGCAATGTTTTAACTCCTATATTTCTAAAAGAAATGCCATTCCTTTATCCACAGAGCCTTCAAAGCATAGAACTTCATCAGGATAAGGCTGCAAGACATACATCCAAATCTACCACTTTATTTTTTGAAAACAAAAATAATAATAAAAAAAATGGACGGGTCTAACACTTTTGTTCATATTCCTTCAGAGTCTCCTGATGCGTCAGCAATGGACTATTGTTCTTTCAGACGGCTATCAACAGCACTCTCTGAACGTAGTCCTAAACCAATGATTGGAGTAGGGAAGGCAGTGGAAGAGGCGTGGAAAAAAATACCCTACCAATTTTAAGAAATGCTCTGTTATCTTGGATATCTAGGCACAGTTTCGTATTCAACAGAAAGTTCTATCAAATAGAACATTTAAGAAAGAAATAATTTTATTTTAAACATTATTTATATTGCTGGAAAATTATTCTAAAAATGTGTAAACACTCTCTGTACTTAGCTAAATGGTTCCTAAAAGTAAAAAACAAGATAACTAAACCATTAGTCACAAGAACGTAAGCTATGTTAATCTTTACATGAGAGAAAATAGCGAAATATTATTACCACATTTTATGTCACATAATTCACGGATTATCTGTTTAAAAAGTTATAAATATAGGTTCTAAGGATTACAAATTGACGTGGATAATATGTCGCTTTAAAAATTAACATTTTTGGCTCACTTCGGATTAAAAAAACTCGCATCGTAATTGTCAAGAAAGGTTCTGTATTTAGGAAATTACCAGAAATGCCTTAATAACAGGAGAACGTAACGCAATACGAAGATGGAGATCCGAAGATTTTTTTACGTGCGAGCATTTCGACAGAAAACACGATGCAGCGAAGGCGATATTATTTGCTCTCGTGGACGATTACGTGTTATGGGAAATATATATATCTTTTTGATTGGAGGTTTAACGACCACCGTGAGCAACTCAATGGGTTATAAGCAGTCGCCCGTCCCTTATTTAGGGTCACTGGTTCCAGGGAAGGGAGAGAGCCAGTGCGGTAAGACAAACACAATATCCATGCCACACGGGATTCGAACCCGGACCCCTTCCGGACGAATGATCAGAAGCCATCGCTTAGACCACTGCGCCACCGGGGCGGCGTGGGAAACTTGGAATCACACACGTTCATGGATATAACTACGGTTACGCCATGTGTAACTACGGAACCGTGGTAATGATGATAATTTCTGCTCTTTAATCACTTGAAAGCAACAGAAAAGCATTTCAAAATGACCGTTAATTTTTTTTAATAAGATAATCGTATTTTTCCCTATTTCTTGAACTGCTGGGTAATCTCACGAATTGCAACTTTCATGCATGAAATTATGGTTCTGGATTAACATCGCTCTTATGTTATGGCTTGATGGGGGTGTTAATTCCCCTTCTTGCCAATAACGTTTAATATATGTGGTTGTTTTGATTCCACTCGCGCTTAATATTGTTTATTGTTTGTTGTTGCGTTGGCCAAACAGATTTGACACTTGTCATCACCAGCCTTTCTTCATTACCGAAGGTAGGCGCAAATTAACATGAAGCATTATTCGAATAAACTGCAGGAAGGTTAATAAAATCAGATGAACACAAGGATACGTATGAAAACATTAAAATTACAATATGATGCTTCCTCGTCTTAAGGGGAGAAACAACAGCCCAAGACGCCACGCAACTTCAACTTGCGTGCATCACTATAAAAAAAACAAAGAAAAAAACCTCCCATCTCCCCCCAGCTTTGGGTTTCCAATTGACCAGTCGTTTGCAAGTATCCGCAGAAATATAAACAAACTTCACGCAGCTAAATGGGCCTGATGCAAGTGGGCACTTAACCTGATGCAAGTGGACACTTAAATGTGCCTGATGCAAGTGGACACTTAACTTAATGGAAAACAGCTTTTACCACCTTGCTCAATTCTACTCCACTAGGTAGTTGTTTACCTAAACAGAAGGTCTCCTCTCTCTCTTTTTGGGATGGTTGTTCGCATCTGCACAATTGCGAGTAGAGATTATGCGGTGAGTTTTCCATGAATTTCGCTGCCTTTTAATTTTTCTGTATTTCCCAGTCTGCGGATTTTATAAAGAAAAATACACCTGAGAGTACATATTTACATGAATGTTGCCTCCTTCGAAGTAGTAGCCTTAGATGGCTATAAGAACTATCTATACACGTATTCCACGGATTCTGCCATTGCTCTTAATATTTCTCCAATTCCTTTTTGCATTTACCTTCAGGGTTTGGTTCACATTCTTTTCATTATCCTTCAGTGGTGGGAAATCTGCGTCAAGACTGGATTTTTGGGAAGAGACAAAAGCTCTCCCATGCCAAGTACGGAGAATAAGGTGATTGATCATGCAAAGTAATATCAGTTTTTGGTCAAAAGGCTATTTCTGAAAACAATGTACTGTTACATGCTTCATTGGTATTTGGCAACAGGTGTTACGATGACTTTGAATGGCAAGTACATTAATCACCAACAGATACAACTACACGACCAACCTGAAGATTTTAAGAATGAATTTATTGCAGGTTCGAGCAATCTCAGATATGCACAGGCCATGAGGGCGCCTGCTCCTTCTGCGTTTCCATGGACCACACATGAAAATTAATTTCATTAAAAAATTCATTTCATTACTCATATAAGAGTAGAAAAATTGCAATGATTAAGAACACCACAAATTAAATTTATGTTTACAGTTTTCTGAGACAGACACAGACAAATTATGAGAGCAAAGAAAAGGCTTATAGAAACTTACTTAACCATTTAGCAAGTTACAGGATGTTTGTTATTATGCAATTCCAGTGTTTATTAAATGACTAAAACATAATCTCAGTGGGATTACAGAACAAAAAGCTATCTGATTGCGAAAAGGCATTTAACAACTAAATAAATAACCGATATGTTAAATACACGTATCTCTGATCTAGAAAAAGATTTCCAATACACAATATATTCTCTTCGTTAAAAGTTCTTACGAACCTCAGTTTTTATATATCTCTTAGCAGCATGTAACTAGTGCTATTTGGGCTTGATACCAAATTTTAACAAGGCGAAAATGAAATTTGGTTTTGGCTTTTGGAACGTCATATGAGAACATACAATTTCGAGTAAAGGTGCTTGATTATATGGAAGTCCTATCACATGTGATGATATTTCCAAGGCAAACCGCATTTCTTTTTCTTATTATTATTTCATGCTAAACATTAGATTTAGTGGGAATGAAATGCGTATCAACTCATTTACACTAAACAACAAATTTCATTTCTAAGCACCCTAAGGCCTTAGTTATATATTCTCACGTTACTCATGGTTTTTCATTATCAGTTACATATAAATTTTCGTTTTCAGAGTAAATTTTCTGATGGTATTTCTGCGAAGCAAAAGTTCACAGAGAAATACTGTGAAATGCATGGGAATTTTATAAATGGAAGCCAGAACTAATTAACAAGTGTCTCAAAATAATTTTAATGCTCAACCATCGCTTTTTGAAGATGAAATTTAATGCTTTGCACAATTCTATCCATATCTCCCCTGCTCAATTTTAGGAAATCTTGCCTGAGACAATATGGAACATATTTTTCTAAGACAATGTACATTTTATCCTGACTCAGCAAGTATTTTCGTTGATGGGACCGACCTACCTTTATATTTATATTTTTCTCCTTTTAACTACCAGCAGTTATTTTCGCGGGAAATGCTTCTAAGTGTTAATAAAGTTTTCAATATACTCTATGTCTCGCTGTGTAATAATTTCACATTTAACTCACAAAGTATGTCCTCTAATAAATATGTATCATCTGCGTGTAAACAATGTGATTGTGCCTAGACAAATTGGTCAGGCCATCATGAAAACCCTTTTCTACGGATTGAAGTTATTTTAGCATTTCTATTTTGAACACACGAGTTTTTTTAGAGAAGGTTGTAAACTAACTTTGGTTCTAATTCATACAGCTTAATATTTTTAAAGCTGCAAGACTGTGAGGAAATATTCTATTGGAATTAATTCCAACAAGGCTTTTAGAACATGGAACTACCCAACTCATTTCGAATTCTGATTCAGACATCTGAATTTTATTTCGGTTGCAGTTTTCTTATTTAATCAGTCTTTTTAACAAGAGGAAGCGTTTAAACGTAGTTTTGATTCTGATTTTAACAAATGAAATTCTTTCCAGAAGTGCAATTGTTCCGTAACTGGTGCTTTTACTATCTAATTCAAAGTAAAAAGTGAAACTGTTCATTTAATGTTTGTTTCCGACTGAGACTGATATTTTTCTCCTGAATTTGGCAATTTTTTAGACATTACAAATACTCAAAGTTTTTAGACATTACAAATACTCTTTGTGATTTAAACATCTCAATTCTTTGTCATGTACTGGAACGACTGAACAAAACTTTACTACTGTGAGATATTTTTTAGAGATCAGGACTTAATTTTGTTTCTGATTCGAGCAGATGAAAAGTTTTTCTCGAAGCTTAAATTGTCCTGAACCGATTTTCAATTCACACTTCAAACAAATCGTTCATGGAATAAAATTGTTACAGGCTAGTTTTTGTTTCTTATTTCAATAATTAAAATCTGTTTAATAACAAGGAACTGTACACCAATTACACTTAAATTAGTATTAGTGATCCGAATTTCTTGGCGTAGAATATAATTAAAATGCTGTGCTTTCTACCACAGTACCGCGCGCCCAACCAACGTGACCTCATTTCTTCGAATGTCTGATCTCATTTGCGCTTATTCATTTCTTGTCTAGTCAAGTCACCGCGTTCAAATTGTTGAAGTGTTTCCTTATCCAGTTTGAAGTTAGCTGTCTACTTTCCCTGAAAAAACCATCTGGTTGATGTGCGAAAACTTGGAAACTTTGATTTATATTCTACGCCAAGAAATTCGAATCACTAGTACTATTTTAAAATCTGTTTTCGAGAATGCATTGTGTCCATAACTGAAACATTTGGAATTTGAAATGGTTATACAAAGTCTAACATAATTCAAACACAATGTGATCTCAAGTAATGTGACATTCCAGAGACTATGCATTTATTTGTTCTGATCTGTTGGCATAAGTGAGGTGTGAAATATATTTAATCCTTCTCAATCGAACAAGAGATCGAGATATCGCTTCAGTATGTTAGATATGGGCAGTGTAACAATACCGTGCGGTAACTGCCAGTTTTGATTCAAACGTTCTCGTATTTTGCAGCGACATAGGTGTTTCAATTCCGGAGGTTCCAGGTACCTCCTCCGCAAAACGGGAAGCACGCCTTGCGCAATTAGATCACGAACGAAATCTTGGGCGTCCACACTGACAGTGTCGTTTCCTCCTCTGAAGATATGAAAGCGGAAATCAAACGATCCTGGCATGAGTTGAGTGACTGCTCTCATCAAAATGTTTATCATGTCGACAAGAATTTGGGCATTTCTTGAATTGCAGAAGTGAAAATGCATCCGCGAATCAGAAGAGCCAGATTCCTCCGAAGGATAAGGTGAGAAGTACCTGGGGTCCAAATAATGCCACAGGTCCTGAATTCGGTACCGGACAGCTTCCATCAAAGACTGCGACAGGTTAGACACGTTTTGTTCAGAATTAACAACACCGTCTTCTATCTTAGCACCAAACCTATAGCATATATAACACAAATATCTCATTTTTCGTCTTTGTTTACGAAGACTAGTTTATCATTTTAGAAACGCATTATAACCAGCCAGATTTGTGCATCAACTTTCATCATCTTTAGTACCGAAACACCAATATGCAATATTACACTGAGGTCTGAATTTTTGGTGGCACTAACTAATCCATTTAAAATAGAAATTATGAAATAATTTCGTACACTCAGACATAAACACAAGGCGTGCAGATGGGCCAGATTTCTCGTAAGGAGCTCTGGCCTAAAATTCAAGACACCTATAAAGTAAGATTCAATGCATAAATGCCTGTATTTCTTTTCCTATGAACAAGTTTCATTTTCCTTTCTTTCTCTCCCTTTCTTCCCTTTGTTACACTTAATGCATACATTCACAAATGCTTACATGTTTTGCAAACGTACGAACAAAACGATTTCCAAAAATAATAAGACCGTATGCATAAAACGCCAGCTACGTACAGTCCAAACGACTGTGACTCGTTTTGGTGGAATTAGTGCCTGGTGCAACGAATGCATTTACAGGGTGTTTCAAAAGTTGGTAAACAACTTTGGCGGGGTACAGAGAATACAAGTAACTCGAAAGACATACAGAAGCTGAGTCAGTCACATAATATAGTGGAACACAACAAGTTTCTACCACGTGACTGGATTACCAAATTCCGCCTCGGGAGGGGGTTCCACGTCCAACGCTTTCAAAATGGCGACTTTCAAAGGGGCAGAGCTAACACGGTGTGCTTGGTTCGAGGAAACAAAGTCTTTGACACAAGCTCAGAGGAATCTTCGCACGCAGCACGGCAAAGAACTTCCGAGTAAGCGTACAAGCGTACGATCTACGCGTGGCACAACAATTTTGTGGGAAGAGGTTGTTCTATTCGTCATCCGTTGTGAAGCGGTCGGCCTCGTGCCTCCGATGCTGTTGTGGATAAAGTGCGTGAGAGATTCGTTAGAAGTCCTCGAAAGTTAACACAATGTGTTTCTCTCTGTCACTTCTCCTGCAATTTTTGTGCAATAAGCTTTGTTTGCAGCATTTGTTATTCATCCCCATTGTCATTGCAGTGTATATACCATCATGTTTTAACAGTTTGTATTATTTCCCAGTGAGACGCCCAACGCTGTACGTCTCCCTCTTATGTTTTCTTATGATGAATAATAATAAAGCGATTTTGAAACCTCGAAAGTTAACGAGACGTGCGTCTTAAGAAACTGACATTCCGCGTGTGACTGCGTGGCGAGTTCTGCGACATCGGCTGCATTTCAAGCAGTACAAATTTACCACGATGGTAACATACGCATAGATTTCTGTACGGAAATGATTAGTGGGGTAGAAGAAAAGGATTACTTCCTGGAGACGATCATTTTCAGTGACGATTGTGCTTTTCAAGTAAGTGGTCAAGTCTACACCCGTAACAGCAGAATCTGGGGAAGCTAATCATTCACTTGCCACCATAGAACGCGCCGTGACAGCCCAAAAGTTAACGTTTTTTTTCCATCTTGAGCATGAAGAAAGTGTACGGACCCTTCTTTTTTGCTGAGTCCATCATTAGTAATATCTCGTCATACTGTTTCATCATTAGTGGTATCTCGACATGCTGCAACAGATTTCATCCCGTAATTTGATGACGATGACCACAATGGACACTTCGACTTCCAGCAAAATGGAGCACCTCCACATTGCCTAAACGACGTAAGTTCGTACTTAAGCACCCGTTTTCCAGGTAGGTGGATTGGTTGAGGGGCTCCTGTATCATGGCCACCTCCTTCCCTGGACAGCTAGAGTTTTTCTTGTAGGGCTTTGTTAAAGATCGTGTCTTTGTACCACCACTACCAAACAATATCGACGAGCTGCGACAAGAAATACTGTTGTCATTGCTGCTGTTATGGCTGATATGCTATGCCATGTGTGGCAGGTAATTGATCACAAGTGGGACGTCTGAAGAATTACTGGAGGCAGTCACATCGAAATTTGACTCTCTGTGTTGAAACTGCAAGTGTTGCTCTTCATAGTAAGACTGTTAATATTTCCTTTCTATTATCTTGCAAAGACTAGTGTTCATCTGTTACTATTTCCTTTCTATTGTCTTGCAAAGACTTCTTTTTGAAACACCCTATACAGCATTGATATAGATCTTGGAATGACATGGAGAGATCATCCACTCTGATTGTGTTCAGTTCTACGGCAGCGATCATCTTAATCCTATCAAGCGCATTCAGTAGATAGTTTTTTTGTAGGTGGTTTTCTGCGAATAAACTACACTCATTGTCATAAAATCCACGCACCAAGAAAAAACCGTGCGATTAAGGTGACACTCGGCGAATAGCTACGGGGACGGCAGACATGCAAATGATAAAAGTTTCCTGTGATTCCGCATGCCCGCGCGTCCAAGATCGGCGCTGCCATCGCAATCCTTGGGGCATTATTATAAGGTGCCAAGCAGGGGACTCCATATTCATGCCGAAGTGCACGGTAGGAGTCAGGTGAGATCCCTGAGCAATATACATGACGAGGAACCGCCGTAGATGTGCGTACGGGCAACTGACGGAGTTTGAACGAAGCCATATCGTCGAAATGAGAGAGGCAGGATGGCCGTCACGCCGAATCGGCCGCCATTTGGGCCAATCGGACAGTACGGTTCGATCGTATTGGGAGCAATCGACAAGGAAAGGCACCCAGACACGGCGAACTGGCTTTGGACTACCCAGACACACCAGCAGCAGAGAGGACCGTGGGAACGTGATGATGCTATGGACTGGTGACGTATGGTTTTCAGCGACGAATCTGCATTTGTATGGGAACGGACGACCACCTTGTCAGAGTGTGAAGGACTGCAGGTGAGCACTACCATCGCAACCTCACTGTACAGCGGCACACGTCCCGAACCGCAGGCGTGATGGTCTGGGAAGCCATCGTGTATGTTAGCAGGACTTTCCTCGGAGTGATCCGAGGGACGTTGACAGCCCAGCGCTACGTATAGGAGATCCTGCGGCCCCGTGTGCTGCTTTTCCTGGCGGGGCGGCCCAGAGCCATTTTTCAATAAGATAAGAAACACCCGCACACGGCTCAGATTTCCCAGGACTGTCTACGTCCTGCTTCGACGCTTCCGTGGCCTGCTAGATCGCCTGATTTCTTGCTCATCAAGCACGTGTGGGACCAGATGGGACGCCAGTTTTCTCCATGTCCCAGTGTTCGTGATTTGGAGCGTCAGTCGCAACAAGTGTAGACAAGTCTGTCCCAGAATAACATACGGAGTCTCTTTGACTCCATGCCGGACCGTATCACCGCATGTATCCGAGCACGAGGCGGTCCGACGAGGTACTAACGCTAACCTGAATGTGTACCGCATGTCCGTGGGAAATCGTCTTGCTGGTGTGATATTGTAATCACTTCTGTTTTTGGTATGTACCATCTCACTATTAAAATCTCATTTCAATCCGAAGCATCCTCCTTGGTGCGCGGATTTCTATGACATTGAGTGTACGTACTTTACTCACAGCTCTGGAGTGGACATCATTTTCGGTAGTGCACTGCCAAGTTCATCTTCTACATCTACTCTGCTCTTGAAAACGGAAATACGGTTGAAATACTTAAGTAAAGGCTGAAATTCACCCCAATAAGCTGTTCGCAACATTTTATGCATTTCCTAAAACTTGTATTTCTGTTTTGCATAAAATAGACGGCACAGTACTCATAAAACAGATGGCCCAGTACTCACAAAATAGACGGCACAGTACTTATAAAACAGATGGCACAGTACTCATAAAACAGACGGCACAGTACTCATAAAACAGATGGCACATTACTCATAAAAGAGACGGCACAGCACTCATAAAACAGATGGCACAGTACTCATAAAACAGACGGCACAGTACCCACAAAACAGACGGCACAGTACCCACAAAATAGATGGCACAGTACTTATAAAACAGACGGCACAGTACTCATAAAACAGATGGCACATTACTCATAAAAGAGACAGCACAGCACTCATAAAACATAAGGCACAGTACTCATAAAACAGATGGCACAGTACTTATAAAACAGTAGGCATAGTGCTTATAAAACAGATGGCACGGTACTCAAAAAACAGACGGCACAGCACTAATAAAACAGATGGCACAGTACTTATAAAACAGACGGCAAAGTACTCATAAAACAGATGGCACAGTACTCATAAAACAGACGGCACAGTACTCATAAAAAAGATGGCACAGTACTCATAAAACAGATGGCACACTACTCATAAAAGAGACGGCACAGCACTCATAAAACAGATGGCACAGTACTCATAAAGTCGACGGCACAGTACTTATAAAACAGATGGCCCAGTACTCATAAACAGACGGCACAGTACTCATACAGATGGCACAGTACTTATAAAACAAATGGCACAGTACTCAAAAAAATGGCACACTACTCATAAAACAGACGGCACGGTACTCATAAAACAGATGGCACACTACTCATAAAAGAGACGGCACAGCACTCATAAAACAGATGGCACAGTACTCATAAAGTCGACGGCACAGAACTTATAAAACAGATGGCCCAGTACTCATAAACAGACGGCACAGTACTCATACAGATGGCACAGTACGTATAAAACAAATGACATAGTACTCATAAAACAGACGGCACAGTACTCATAAAGCAGACGGCACAGTACTCATAAAAAAGATGGTACAGTACTCATAAAATAGACGGCACAGTACTCATAAAACAGATGGCACACTACTCATAAAACAGACGGCACAGTACTCATAAAAAAGATGGTACAGTACTCATAAAATAGACGGCACAGTACTCATAAAACAGATGGCACACTACTCATAAAAAAGACGGCACAGCACTCATAAAACAGATGGCACAGTACTCATAAAGTCGACGGCACAGTACTGATAAAACAGATGGCACAGTACTCATAAAACAAATGGCACAGTACTCATAAAACAGATGGCACAGTACTTATAAAACAGTAGGCATAGTGCTTATAAAACAGATGGCACGGTACTCAAAAAACAGACGGCACAGCACTAATAAAACAGATGGCACAGTACTTATAAAACAGACGGCAAAGTACTCATAAAACAGATGGCACAGTACTCATAAAACAGACGGCACAGTACTCATAAAAAAGATGGCACAGTACTCATAAAACAGATGGCACACTACTCATAAAAGAGACGGCACAGCACTCATAAAACAGATGGCACAGTACTCATAAAGTCGACGGCACAGTACTTATAAAACAGATGGCCCAGTACTCATAAACAGACGGCACAGTACTCATACAGACGGCAAAGTACTCATAAAACAGATGGCACAGTACTCATAAAACAGACGGCACAGTACTCATAAAAAAGATGGTACAGTACTCATAAAATAGACGGCACAGCACTCATAAAACAGACGGCCCAGTACTCATAAAACTGATGGCACACTACTCATAAAAGAGACGGCACAGCACTCATAAAACAGATGGCACAGTACTCATAAAGTCGACGGCACAGTACTTATAAAACAAATGGCACAGTACTCATAAAACAAATGGCACAGTACTCATAAAACAAATGGCACACTACTCATAAAACAGACGGCACAGTACTCATAAAACAGATGGCACAGTACTCATAAAACAGATGGCACATTACTCATAAGAGAGACGGCACAGTACTCATAAAACAGGTGACACAGTACTTTTAAAACAGACGGCATAGTACTTATAAAACAGATGGCACGGTACTCAAAAACAGACGGCACTGTACTAATAAAACAGATGGCACAGTACTCATAAAACAGACGGCAAAGTACTCATAAAACAGATGGCACAGTACTCATAAAACAGACGGCACAGTACTTATAAAACAGACGGCACAGTACTCATTAAAAAGATGGCACACTACTCATAAAACAGACGGCACAGTACTCATAAAAAAGATGGCACACTACTCATAAAACAGACGGCACAGCACTCATAAATCAGATGGCACAGTACTCATTAAGTCGACGGCACAGTACTTATAAAACAGATGGCGCAGTACTCATAAAGCAGACGGCACAGTACTTATAAAACAGACGGCACAGTACTCATAAAACAGATGGCACAATACTCATAAAACAGACGGCACAGTACTCATACAGATGGCACAGTACTCATAAAACAGATGGCACAGTACTTATAAAACAGATGGCACAGTACTTATAAAACAGATGGCACAGTCTATTCCATGATTTCTGACCGCAGAGAAATATATCACACGAAAACAAAAAGCACGAAAGAACGCAATTCCAGTTGGCTACAGTTAGAACTGCATCTTTATTTCTGATTTTGCAACAATTTTTATTGTATGCTTCACGCGAGTGAAAATATCTCATTTGCATATGACTACACTACTTAAAGTTTTTGATGCCATAACAAACGCTGGATTTTCTTTTAAAGGAAGTACACAATTTCGGTTTTAATATTTTACAAAGCGCATGTTCCACTAGGAAAAACGACGACGTTTCCAATATGTTTCCGAAATGTGGTTTTTCCAACCGTGTTTCAGAAAATAAAACACTGGAGAAAGGAAAAAACGATTAAATATTGATTGAGCACGTCATCAACGAAAAATAGAAAATTAAAAAACCGAAAGAAATATACCAACGAATAATAAATTTAAAAAGAGAGAGAATTTTAGCCTGTAAGTAAAAGGTTAAATACTGAAGAGTCGAATACCAGTAATAACGCCATTGTATGTGAATATAGTAACTTCCGGTGACCTTTGGCTGCGGAATAGGAATATGTAAATCGGTGTCTCCCAGCGTCATTACACTCTGATAACAAGAAGGCGTTGTTTGGCACAGGAGTTTGAATGAGATGGCGACTTACTGGAGAACAGATTCAAGTGGAAATGACGACCCGCATATAAACACGATCTCACACGGACGTACGTGCGACGCGCAGTGCGAAAGAAATATTTTCATCTGGAGCAGTTTGACGCAAAGCCACTAGCCTAAATCATTTGCTACACAACTTTGCTCTTTCTTGTTGACATTAAAAGCCTGCCTACCACTGAGTTTATAATCCGTCAATGCATACCCGAATTTTAAACATAATTTTCCTGCACTCCAAACGTTCATGGCTTCAGAACCCTAGATTTTTACAAGTTGGTGATGGATCTCCGCTGCTGGCATTTTCTGTGCCCAGACAAACCTAATCACCATACGTATCTCCAACGGAGATCATGTTTTCAGGTGGGTAATAATTTTCACTTGAATGTGTCCTCCAGCACGCTGCCGTTTTATTCGAACAACGCTCTACAGTCAACAGAAAGAGACAGGAGAGCTGTGAGAAGGACAGTATGCGCATCAGTACAGTGCGCGGGATGCATCACGACATGGGTTACGATGGTCGAGCAACAATTCACAAGTAGCTAATCACTTCGACTAATGCCATACGTTGATTAGGGGAAAGGCAAGTCCGTCTGGGGTTGTGGATAAATATAAAACTGTGCTTTGAATTAACCAATGACGCTGCCTAGACTACAAGTCTGATAACCATTTCTGGTTGCTTAGGATGCCGCGAGAAAGTAGCATCCGGACTGCATCGTCCCGACAATGAAGTTTGGTGGAGGTCGCCTACTGGTATGGAGCTGTTTTTCGTTATTCCGCTTGCACCCATTAAGGAGTTTGGACAGAACCATGAATGATGAGCTCTACCTAGATATTTTGCACAATTATTCACTATCAGCGTTGTGGCTGTACTTTGGGGAAGGCCCATGTCTCTATCCGCAAAAGAAATGTCATACTGCTTACGTTGCTGAAGTTTGGTTTCAGGACATGTGCGTCGGAAATTTTAACTGGTCAGCCCAGAGTCCATATCTGAACCCTATAGAAAATTTCTGAGACGAATTAGATTATCGGGCATGTGAAAGAACAGATTGTCCAACGAACAAGGCTAAACTGGTCACTGCTTTGAGAGAGATTCAGATATTTTTGTAGAGGATTTTAGGAAGGGAGTGTCTGATCCCAGGTCTTAAACAACATTTACAAGTAGGAAGCTAAGAGATTTCGGCTAGAGTGCCGGACAGGAAAGTCACACGGAAGCTAGGTAGAAAGTGGAAGCAAGACGTCCTATTTATAACCAGGGGACCAGCACTCAGGGTCCGACAGCTTAGCGTGTCCATTCAAAGCACGGCGGATAGTTAGTGTTTCGAGAATTCGTACCTGCCTGGGATCAATCCTGAGCCATTTCCGTGGCAGCTATGAACGCTGACTACCATGTCATTGGCGGCGCGGTCACTTCTTCGAAGGCAGAATGGTGGAATATATCAGCTGACATTTGGAAAAACTGGTGGAGAGCATTCCACGAAGACTAAAGGACATCATAAGAGCCAAAGATTTCAGCACAAAATATTAAATTTTATGTAAATACATATTGTTTATAGATATACACGCAGGTGGCTGAATATCATTGATAGGCAGTGTAGGCTGAAACTCAATTTCTCGGCAAGGACATCAATTGACAACCATTTGAAATTAAAATAAAGTGGGGAACTGTAAGTAAATATTAATCCAAGACCTTCCTTCATGAAAGAAGGGATTTGCTGGAGAGAATGCCAGAATTGGGTGTAATGAGAAACTCCACACTATATCAGTGTTATGTAACATTATCGACAAACAGGAGAAATAACAGCCTGTTTAGGAAAATGTGCCATCGACGATGACGCATATAACTTTGGCTGTCAAAATACGCAGCGAGCCTATCAGGGTGGAAATCTATGCATTCGCTAAAAGCACAGAATGCAAGTACAATACATTGAAGTGGCAAAAAAAAAAAAAAAAACTGGGAAAGGCGCTACCACTTCCTGTACATACCCTCCCTCCCCATGCGGTAAATGGTATCGTCCTCAAACGACGTTTATATAGAGAAGATATTTCCGCAAGAACAAGTAGTCTTCGTAGTTCAGATGGCAATTTATAAGGATTTAAGCAATTTTGAACGAGGTATGATAGTCGGCGCCTGGGACATGGCTCACTCCATCTGGGAAATTACCACGAAATTTGTATTTACACGATCAACAATTTCAAGGGTGCACCTGGACTGCACAAACTCCGGAAAAAATCCTCTAAAGTGCGAGACCGCCCTGGACGATTGTGGAGAGCGACGTCTTTAACGCATCGCAACATAGTGATGATGTACAAATTGTGAGAAAAAAAGAAATGGAAAAAAATGCCAGAGGCGCATAGGAATGGGAACTGCTGAATTAAAAGAAATAAATGTGGGAAAATTCAGAAATGGGCATTGGGACGCCATTTTAAAGTGAAAGGCAATTAGCGGAGAAGGACGGCCATCTTAGTGACCAGTTCACAAGATCAGGACAAGCCCATGAATTCTCAGAACTTTGATCGTGGAATTCTTTGAGAGAGCAAAGCAATAGCCAGGCAGGGACCATCTGGCTTATGTAACCGGGAGAGCTTAGGACACGGAGAGTGAAAGATGCCCAGCCAAGGGGAGTAGAATGCGTCGTTGTGATTGGCTGAGTACTCTCTGGGGCTCACAAAAGTTTGGGAGGACTCGTGAAGTTAGATTTAGGCGGGCTGTTCTTGCATAGCTTTCACAGGAGTAAGACGTGAGGTCACCGTGTGTGATGAGTTTGACGTAGGAGTAGCGCTCGGCTGCAGTCGAGTTTGCTAAGGGTAGATTTAGACAAAATGAGGTTAGCCAAAAATATCTATATTTTTTACAAGGGATTAGGCTGCGGTCTAGAACAATCATACCAGAGATCTGACAATCTGACGTCTAGTTTCAGTAAGTGCTGCATAATTGTCTTCATGAGTTGGAAAGTTATTATAGCTACCATGTGTGCTAAATACTTTTGTGTTTACCGTATGAACTGAAAGAAGAACTTATCACCACTGAACTCTCGTGAAGTAGTACGGTGCTAACTATCAGGGAAGCACCATATATCTATTTGTTCAGCTCAAGCTCTGTTTGTCCACTATCTATGTTCTATTGCCAGCGTGTAGAACCAGCCTTCATCCGACTCTGAGTGGGTAATAAATCTTGTTATTGTATGTTAAATATCTTCATCTCATTTCAACACCAGCTTGAATATCCTTCATCACGCCTCTCTCTAATAAAGTTGATCTGGATAAGGTGTCTAGACTTTACCACCAATCTAGACTGGTGGCAGCGAAAAAGTAAGTGCACTTTGATGATAAGAGTATCGCAGTAAAAAAAAATGAAATATCATTCACCATGCAATACCTCTCAGTATCCCACACCAAATAAATAAACCAAGAACAACCGCTTTGAGAAACATTGCCTCAAATCACAGTAATTCAGTGCTGGGGCCAGTAGTAGCACCAGCGTTACGACAGTGCAAAGTTCCTGTGTTCTATGAGGTTCCGGAGCCGAAGCCCCACCAGGATGTCATTGCTGATCCGACGACAGAAAGTTGTGCGCCTCGCCTGGGCTCGGGAACACAGCCATTAGATTCGAGCTGACTGGAAACGTTGTAACGTACCAGGAGATGTGACGTACCTGCCAGAAGGACGCACACGACATAAAGGCAGATAGGAATCAGAATAAAATGTCAGCGTAGCTCAACTGGTAGAGTGACTTATTCCGGAATGAGGGGATCCGGGTTCGAATCCTGGCGTGGACAGAAATGACGGAGAAATTTACTTCGTTATAATGGCGCCCGAACTATCCGGATGACCCGACCGTTCACAATCTCGCAATGGTGTGATGTTATTTCCACACCGCGAGATAGGAAAAATAAGAGCAGCACTTCGAAAAAAAAAATAAAATAAAAAAAATAAGGGGGAGATGATGTAACGTACCAGGAGATGTGACGTACCTGCCAGAAGGACGCACACGACATAAAGGCAGATAGGAATCAGAATAAAATGTCCGCGTAGCTCAACTGGTAGAGTGACTTATTCCGGAATGAGGGGATCCGGGTTCGAATCCTGGCGTGGACAGAAATGACGGAGAAATTTACTTCGTTATAACGTGTAGCATGGTCCGATGAATTGCGGTACCAACTGTTTGATGGGCAACTCCGGGTGTGGCAACAATCCCCAAGAGGCAATGGATCCCGCATGCCTACAAGAGACAATGCAGGTTGGCTCTGGCTCTGTTATGGTGTAGGTGTTTGCGCATTAGGTCCCCTCATACGTCCGTAGACCGCTATGATCAGTGGAGACTACGTAACCATATTTGGAGCGTGCCACCCATGCATGCCATGCTACCAGTCCAACGGGTACGACCTCTTTCAACATACAATATGCCACTGCACGTGTCCACAGTCGCCCGATAATGGTTGGAGCAACGTTCATCGGAGTTGGCCATCCTGATTTGGACATCTCATTCTGCGGATTTAAAAGCCATCGAACACATTTTATATGCTGTTCAACGTGCCGTCAATTCCAGGAATCCTCCACCGGCGAATATTACGGAATTGTGAGACGCTCTTAATGAAGCATGATGTGAACTATCTCAACAGTACTACAGAGAGCTCGTGGAATCCATCTCCGTCGCGTTTCTGCTGTTATCCGATCGCGAGGAGGACCAAAGCGGTATTAGTGAGGTATCCCGTTTTTTTGGGCACTTCAGTGTATGTATATAAAGCTGATGGCTCTATATCGTTACATGGTTAAATACTTTACCTCGAATGCGTGCAAACGTTATCGAACAGTAAACGTTATCTGTGCAGAGAATCCAGATTTGGTATTTACTCCAAAAATCGCACTCATTATCAGATTCTGTCAGTCCTGTCACTCTCTTTTAATATTGTGTGTGTGTGTGTGCTTAAGTTTTATCCGATTTTGTAGGCTACAAAGAAAGGAGGAGAGCACAACAAATAACGTACCCAGGATTTCACATAATTGCCATCATTCTGTATGACCTCTTGCCATCTGTCAATGACTAGGTGAATCCCACGCTGGAAAACTCCTGTGTTTTAGTGCCAAAAACGTCATGTGATGCCATTTTCACATCGTCTACATCATTGAAGCTTTGGAGAGCAAAGGCGTTATGTAATTATCGAAAAAGGTGGTAGTCCGTAGGTGCCAGGTTAGGGGAATACGCCTTGTGAGGTAACACTTCCTAACCAAAGTCCAGTAAAATTTGCCGGGTGATTAAAGCTGCATAAGGTCTGCCGTTATCATGACGAAGGATCACGCCTTTGCGATTGACAAGTGCTGGCCGCTTTGATGTCAGTTGTTCTCGCAATCTGTCTAACTATTGGCAGTAGAGGCCAGCATTTATCGTTCGGCTGGGTGACATCACCTCCCAGTGGATTACTCCCTAGACATCTCACCAAACACTCAACAAAAACTTTTGGGGATGTAGTCCTCCTTTTGAGGTCGATGGAGCAGGTTCCGCACCTTGGCACACCGTTCGTCGACGCTTTATAAAACGGTACAGTACCAATTTCTCTTCACCTGTTACAATTCGTGGCTAAAACGGTTCATTTCTGTGACGAGAAAGCGAAGAAACAGAGGTACGAATCCTCTCCTCTCGTATCTTTGCAGAAAGCTGGTGCGGAACCCAGTTATCGAACTTACTGATGAACCTAAGCGCATGCATCCGTCTTTAGACTGTTGTTCTGTGTACCGACAACGTTTTCATGAATTCATGAACGGTTGGATGCGGTTCAATTTGTTATGGCTTGGTCCACATCCTAATTAGAAACAACGGATGGAAGTCCAGGAGTTGGTTGTTCTTTACAGCTTCTGTCTGCGTCTCGGAATTTCCGAAACCTACGGCGACATGTGCTATCATCAACTGCATCCTTCCCTACATTTGACAGATGTTACGGCAAGCTGCGGCTGCAGTACTGCCTTTATCGAACTCTTCCGGTAAACAATGTCTAATGTGCTCCTTATTGCATGCCTTGCTACACCGCCCGTGATTTTCGTTAGGAATGACTTACTCAGACAAAACTTGTGCCTCTATATGCTCTACTCCTCCACTCTTTATTGGCCGAAAATTCGTCATCGCAGCGTCATCTGTGACGTAACTACTCTGATCGCAATTTGCATCTATTACAAAAACAGGTAGAACTTTTGCACACACCCAATAAACAACAATTTTCGCAAAGACAGGTTCGTGAATGATAATTACTCAATAAGTCAACTGTCATAATAAAAACAATTAAACTTATCAAAGGCGATTTTAGCCTTTGTGGTTGTATGTTTCTTTATCGACAACCAGATAATAATTTGATTCGTTTCAAATAACATTGGAGGAAGTATGAAAACCTTACAGAGACATTTACAGAAATCTTTGAAAAACAAGTCTCGGTTTCAAAAACTAGAATGCTGGTGCTTATTTAATTAATTTTTACTACTTAACAGGCCAGCATATATTGTTTTACTTAATCCCAATGACACTATTTTTGAAGCACTACTTATGTGTAATTTGTTTCACTGAAGAAAACGATTTATATTTTTTATTATCATGGAAGAGTTCCTATCAAATGTTTTCTGTTACATCCGAAAACTGTGTGATTCACTTCTCTGTGAAATGAGGTCCACGAATTCTTACGTAATATTTAGGGTACGACCCGAAAAGCTTTCTTCTAAGAAAACCTGTTATGCACTTTTTGCCTTATTTGGTTTACTCTGGAAGCTTTCGCAGGCCATTTACATATCATGTAGTGTATAAGTAAATTTTTCATCTGCCATAAAATGATTCGTACCTCTGTTTCTTCGCTTTCTCATCACAGAAATGAACCGTTTTGGCCACGAATTGTAACAGGTGAAGAGAAATTGGTACTGTACCGTTTTAACTTGATGGCCTGATCTTATTTCACATGAATGCTCGTATACATGCATTTATTCGGGGCACTTGGTGGTGGGAAATTTGAGAACTTGTGAAAATAGATTCTCGAAGAAGTTTGAGAAAACTTCAAATGAAGAACAGAAAAGTGAAATTCTTTTTCCTAGAGAAAAATGAAAAAAGGTGAAAGAAAGAAAAACACTAAAATGGAACAGATGGAATTTAGAAAAACACCACTGACAGGATAAAGCATAACTTAGCCGGAAGATGTTTGTTAAACAGGGACTTTTTTCGTTGTAGAGCGGCAATTAAATAAACTATCAATGCCAATACTTGAACTAGGCATTATAAATTTGAAGATGGTCAAAAGGACTCCTGGAACTGAAAAGTCATCCAATGATACTCAAAATTTTGTGCTTTCTTTTCTTTACAGATCAAAGTATTTATCTGTTGTGCAGTAATTGTAATCTCTGGCTCTCTTTTGGGAGTGTGTTGTCAGCGCAATTCGTTAAGTGTTTGCCTAAAAATTCAATCTACGCGCCAAGGTCAACGCCTCATAACCGTGAATAAAAATTAATAATTGCTCGGCCACAGTGATTACAATACACACACACACACACACATATATATATATATATATTAAGTGTACAAATACGTTTCAAAGCGTTTTTTTGTGACGTACACCGCTAATTTACATATCCGACATTCCCCCGCGTTGTTGTCATGTGACCGCAACTGGTCCAGAGTATAAAATGTGACACAGAAGTTTGCCCAACAGTCAAACGCAATTGCACATCGGTAGGTGAAAGATGGCAAGCGATACTGCATTTATTCGACACTGCATTCGTCACGAATTTCATCAACGAAAAAGTACTGCAAAAGCAGGTGCGTCGATCTGTTCTCTTCTGGGGGAGAATATTTTATCGAAAAGCACGCGTGAGTTTTTGTTTAGACGGTTTAAAGCAAGTGATTTTGATGTTAGGGATCGAGAACGTAGCGGCGCCCTGAAGAAGGTTGCACGTGAGGAACTGCAAGCATTTCTGGATGAATATTCGTCTCAAACGCAAAAGGAACTAGCTGAACAACTGATAGTAACTCAACAAACCATTTCCAATCGTTTATGCGCAATCGGAAAGATTCAGAAGGAAGAGAAATGGGTGCTACATGACCTGAGCCAGAGGAACAAGGATGAGCGTGTCAGGAAGTGTTTGAATCTGTAGAATAAACAACACAGAAAGTTTTTCCTGTAGAAAATCGTTATGTGTGATGAAAAGAGAATATGGTACGACAATCCCTAACGCAAAAACACGCTTGGTAGACCCCGGTGAAGCAACGACTTCGACACCGAAACGCAATATCACTCCAAGAAAGTTCTGCTGTGCACCTGGTGGGATATGAACGGTGTGCTCTATTATGAATTATTGGAACAGGGTAAAACTGTTACTGCTGATCGCTGCAAGCAATAATTGCTGCGATTAAACCAAGAAATCTGTCGAAAACGTCCATTCACAGGCAAAGGATTGTGTCCCGTGAAATTACTGCTTGACAACGCTAGGCCGCATGGCGCGAAATCGGTCAAGGAAACGTTATTGACGCTTGGCTAGGAAGTTTTAGATCTCCCGGCGTATGGTCCCGACATAGCCTCTTCAGACAATCATTCATTCCGGTCGATGCAACATGGTTTGTCTGCTGCACGGCTCCGGACATGTGACGAAGTGCAAAAATGGGTTGACGACTTCATCGCGTCATACGATGAAGAATTCTTCATAGCTGGAATCCGTCAGCTGCCGGATCGATGGCGGAAGGTGATAGATAATGACGGCGCATATTTTGATTTTTAAAGGTATTGTTGTTTTCTCTCAAATTACATGTTACGTTGTCTTAAAACGCTTTAAAACGTATTTGTACACCTAATATATTTCGTTTAGTAGAGTGTTTGGAGTCAGAATGGGAAAAGCTGCCGATTTATCAGAGTTTGATAAAGGACAAATTGTGATGGCACGGTGCCTCATAACTACGATCTCGGAAAGGACGCGCCTTGTGGAAGGTTTACGTGCCGGTGTAATGAGAACGTATCAAAAGTGGTGCACAGATGACCAAACGACGAATCGCTGTCCAGCTGTGCCTCGTGCACAGCTGCACAACGACCGTAGGGCCACAGTGCGACAAATCACCCTCAGCAACAACACTGGTGATGAGGGCAATGTGTCACAGCACACAGTTCATCGCAGTCTTCTGCGCATGGACCTGCGTAGTCGAGGACCCAGCCGGGTCCTATGCTCACTGCACGTCATCGCCAACAACGCATGAAATGGGACGAAGATCATTGAGATTGAATCGTGGATGATTGGAAGAAAGTGGCGTGGCCTGACGAATCAAGATTCCTGGTGCATCACGTAGACGGTCGAGCGCGGATACGCTGATTACCAACGGAGGCTATGGAACCCGGATGCACTGTTGGGCGGAAACATGCCGGCGGCGGCAGTGTCATGCTGTGCGCGATGGGTTCTTGGGACACTTCAGGCCACATTATCCCAATAGCACAATCACAGACAGCTGTTGGGTATCTGAACATTCTTACGGACCTAGTTCACCCGTTTAGGGCAACTGTGTTCCCTACGGGTGATGGCCATTACAAACAGGATAATACGCCATGCCACACTACCAGAATCATCAAGGAGTGATTCGAAGAACATGCTGGGGACGTTTTGTTAATGCTCTGGCCTCAAAATTCACATGACATGAACCCAATGGAGGATTTGTGGTTCGAATTGGAAAAGCGGGTTCACGCTAAATCACCACCACCCCGAAATGTACGGGATCTGGAGGACCTGCTGTTGACATTATTGTACCAGTTACCCCAGGATACCTATCGCCACCTCATCGAATCGATGCTTTGCCGAGTGGCCGCTTTTTTGTGGGCAAAAGGGGTCCTACAGCTTTTTAGGTAGGTGTTAATAATGTAATGGCTGATCGGTGTAAACGCCGTAGACAAAACATCAAAGATAGGGGGTGATGGGCAGTTGACATGGGCATCCCCAGCGCAGGGTGGAACAAACCCAAATGGAACACAGGCGATAAATAGGCGGACTGCATGGCTTCTCAACAATGTATCGCTGCCTACGAACATGGGTAATCGTGGTGATTTTAGCGATTTTTATCGTGGATGTATTGTTGGTGCAAGACAGATGAGTCATTCTATCCGGGTGTACTGGGGTATCAAGGGTGTAAAGGTGTATACCATCGACCGGCAGACCAGCGCCCAGAGAACAAGCGATGGCTGACAACACGCCGTTGATGACCATGTTCGACGTATCCTGTCCAGGCTCATACAGATTGACCGCTTGGCAACGGCGACGTAAATCATATCCGGATTAAATATCGAAGGCCAAAGCGGCGTCAACGAGCGAACGGTGCTGCCCACGCTGCATACCTTGGACTACGGCAGCCGACCCTACTCGTGTACCATTGTTGACCACTCGTTATCGGGCACTGCACTCGCCTGCTTGCCGGAAGCATCAAAGCTGGATTTTTCTGAGTGGCTAAATTCTGTTTTCAGCTAAATTCTGTTTTCAGCTAAATTCTGTTTTCAGCTGTACCGAGCTGAAGGAGGGTGCTGGTGTAGCGTCGACAGCATTTTGCCATGGTTCCATCGTTCCAAGTCGGCTATGTTGAAGGCGGTGGTGACCCTGTGATTGTTTTGGGAGTCTTCTCATGGCCCACATTAGGCCTCTTTATATGTCTGGAGAGGTTCTTAACAACTGCGCGCTACCAGAATGGGCTGGATAATCACTTAAACGCTCCCATGGCCTTCGCGCATCTTGCCCCTATGGTCTGTTCCAGAAGGACAACGTGCCGGCCCACTGGCCTGCAACTACCCAGGAATGGCTCGAAGGTAGTTGCGACCCGGCCATCAGCTGAGTTTGGAACCATACGAAGGCCCCCACGGTTTCTGGATTTAAACCATGTAGAAGCTCTCTGGAATGCCGTAGAGCGGAACATCAGATCTATAGATCCTGGACCGAGGTCTCGGGCGGAGTTGTAGACAATACTGCAAAAGGTATGGCTGAAGCATTACATCCAGAAACCCTTCAACTTGTGCTGGAGTCGACGTCTCGGTGTGCACGGTCTGTTATTCGACACGCTATTGTGTAGGTATCTCTGATGTTTTGCCCGTTGAGCGTACTTAGGAGGTTATAATAAAACCATCATAAAATGTAAATTAACTTTCTCCAGTTAAAGTGCTCTTGCATCAGAATAAATCAATACAGTGCTAATATTCTTAATGTGACTTTTGAACTCAAGCTATCATGACTAATTTACAGAAATTTGCACATGATTTAAGGTGTATTAATTGCATCTGCGAATTACATTGTGGGATTCTACGGCTAATCGTTTACTCAGTGTTAGAAGTATTTCATTTTTTCACTTCTCCAAATAATTTTACGAATTTACAGTGAACCTTATAACAAACAACAACAACAAGACGTTGAAAAGATTGAAAATATTAAGAGCACACCACTGAGTGAGTCCATAGTTTAGGAAAAATGTCAAAATTACTAAACATAAAATTATTTCAGGTATGATTTGGAAGTTTGTAGTCATATATTTTTGTCGCAAGAAAGGTACAAAGTTTCCAAAAATAAAAGAAAACGTCTACGTACCAAGAAAATTTATTATCACAAATATTGAACAACGCTTTGAAAATCCAGGTCATAAGCACAGCAACCATATGAAAAAAATTATCGGAATAGTAATTTAAGAACCGCACTATACAATAATGACGAGAAAGAGAGAGAGAGAGAGAGAGAGAAAGAGAGGCAGAGGGAAAGAGAGAGAGAGAGAGAAAGAGAGGCAGAGGGAAAGAGAGAGAGAGAAAGAGAGGCAGAGGGAAAGAGAGAGAGAGAAATTCACTCAAACTCTTTTATCGGTTACCTAAGTGCTAACTTGCGAGATCACTGTTTTCCACATGATATCACTGATTTCCTCATTTATGCGAATGACATGAGCCTCTCGACAAAAATCGTGGTCTGATAGCAGTTGTGGTAAACCAATATCACCATTCCTGTCAGAGTAGATATTCCCACAGCTATACTTAAAATTTCAGAACGTGTGGATGTAGCTTTATTGCCCACTACCTTCAGGAATTGAGATAAGCTCCTTGGGGACTTTAGAAAGAGCCCTGAGTTTGATAATAACTTCAATTTTAGATACCAAACTCTTTTCACGAATCAGTGTGAATCGATATAAAAGTTAATATCAATCTAATAATTATAAAGTTTTGATGTATACTGGTTTTCCCATTTAATATATTCTGGTATACGTCAAAGCTCCATGCTAAATTGATATATTTAACTTTTATAACAGGTATCTTAAATATCAAGATACTTATGTGCAAATCAAACAACATTGTTACACTAGATGTATTGGTGAACTTGGGTTCATCATATCGAAAACTAAATGTGGAAGACATCTCGCTGAAGAAAACTAACCCTGCATGTTGTCTGGACAGTATATACTAACAACTGAAACGATTTTTTAGTTTGGGGATTTAACGACCACCGTGAGCAATTCAGAAGGCTCTATCAGTAACCGGTCTCTAACTTGAAGTCCCAGTTTAGAGATACAGAGGTAGAACCACGAGACAAGCGCAACTCTCATGCATCATCTGGGACTCGAAACAGAGCTCGTCTCGGAAGACTGGTCAAAAGTCAGACGTTTGGGCCGAGCCCCACCTGTAGGCTGAAACAATTTTCAGCATTCTGTACCTTAAATTGAGTTCAATGTACTCCCGTATTCTTTATATCTTTAAACGAATTTAAAAATATAATGTCGGCAAACGATAGTGAAAACCGGATGAGAAAGCTTTTGACACTAAATATTTGACCGTAAAAACTTGTCAAAACCAGTCTTAGTATCCTATTCATTCGGCCTTAATGGAAATCTTAACCCACATCAATGTATTGCTGGTAAAACGTGACCCATTCTTTCCTGAAAATACAATTATGTATTTATGTCGCCTAATTTCATTTTTCCCAATAAAGAAAATTTACTACAGAAAATGGTGAAACATATGGGCAAAAGTTTACATCTACACGAAAGTAGTTTTTTCCCAATCGAATAAATATCGTACATCAAGATATATCGCAAACGGACGTACGAACGGAGGATGCAAAACCATGCACACATCTTAAGTCATTAAGTGGTCTATAACGTTAGATTTTAACTTCACCTACTGCTCATTCTGGGCTCGAATCTCGGAGCAAGACATGGATGCTGTGATTGCCCTTCAGTTTCCGGTTCTCTTTTTTCAGTAGAACTAATGGTTCTAAGTTAGAAGGCGGCGATTTACAGCCTCAGGTACTTACGTGAGGTCGTAAACAACGTTCCCTGAAGAATGTACTTGACGTAATGATTCCTAAAATTCTGTGACTCATTGAGACGCAAGAAATCACCATGAGAAGCATGCAATTAAGATGAATTTCAACACAGCTACGGAAGATGACGTCAGCCATTCCCGGTGGAGAAAGAATACGAAACAAAATCTGCTGCTCCTCATAAAATATAAACACAGCGAAATAATATATGTTTATACCACTTTCAACCGCTAAAACGGTTCAATATGGGAGTGTGGATCACACTGAGCTAACATTAAACCGACGCAAGGAAAGAATTGTAGAGATAAAAGATAATTAACGTGTGTGTGTTATTATCATCTCAAGCAACGGCGGTGAAAGTTCTCAGAAACTGAGTGAGCCATGCAGGAGTACAAAGATTAAAAATATATATAAATTACGCAGTAATCTTTTACAGAAATCTGCTGTCTCCTGAATAGCTAGATTAGCAGCAACGGGAAAACATAGCAGTGTAGGTGCTCAACAGAGTATTGATTCCACAGCTACGACACATGGAAAATTAACAGTTTATGACTTGCAACCATATTCAGTTTGAGCATGAGGTAACCATTACTTAGGCTACTACGAAATATCTTATGTTTCTCCTTACTATCTCTGCATCTAAACTACAGCTTGACTCCAACACCATGTACACTGCTGGCCACCCAAAATGCAACACCAAGAAAGAAGCATCCGATTGGCCTGAAATTCGCAGCATGCGTCGCCCGCGAGAGGACATGCAAACGATTAGCATTGCAGGGCATATTCAAATAATGTGCGCTCGGCACGCCACCGAGAAGCACTATAAGAAGGGTGCACAGAAGGCGGGGTGTAAGTAGTGGAAGTGAGTTGTGCTGCCGGACCTGTGCGTGAAAAGCTTCCTGATGCCTCGTCGCAGAATACGGCAGTCATTCCAGCACGTTTCGGAGTTCGACAGAGGACGAATAGTGGCTTATCGCGACAGCAGTTTATCGTACCGAGACATCGGCGCCCGTGTGAGACGACATCCAGTCACAGTGAGGCGAGTATGGATTCGGTGGGTGCATGAGGGACGGACGGACCGACGTGAGTGATTGCCGCCGCCGCGGCACACCACCGAACAAGAAGACCGGCATGTTGTGCTGCGGGCACTGACGGCTCTCACCGCCACATCACGAACGTTAGCGCAGGAATTAGGGTGTGTTGCGCAACAACCTGTGTCAGCACGTACCGTTCGACGACGTCTGCAGGAGCGGGAACTTGTCGCACGGTGACCATCGACGTTACACCACCGGCGAGTGCGGCGGCAGTGGGCCGTTGAACGCCGCACCTGGACTACGGAACGGCACGACATTGTCTTCTCCAATGAATCCCGCTTCTTCCTGCAACCCCACGATGGTCGGATCCGCGTGTGGCGGCACCGCGGCGAGAGACTGTATGACGCCTGCATTATGCATCGCCATACCGGTCCGTCGCCTGGCGTTATGGTTCGGGGCGCAATTGGATATGACACCCCCACCCCTCTGGCACGCATCGCCGGTACACTCAACAGCCACCGCTACATCTCTGACGTTTTAGAGCCTGTAGTCCTCCCTTACCTGCAGGACCTGCCAGTGGCCACGTTTCAATAGGACAATGCGCGCCCGCACGTGGCACGCTTCGTGCAATAATTTTTCACTGCCCACCAGGTGTCACTGCTGCCGTACTCGCCTGTTCTCCCGATATGTCGTCCATCGAACACGTCTGGTCGCTGATCGGCAATCGAGTGGCCCGACAAGCACCACCAGCGGCTACGCCTGATGAACTGTGGCAATGTGTGGAAGCAGCCTGGACCGACATACCCCAAGCCCACATCCAAAGCCTCTTTCGTTCGATGTCGCGGCGTGTAGCGGCCGTTATTGCCAGCCATGGGGGTCACACGAACTATTGATTTCTGCGTGTTCCGCAAGTCGTGTTCCGCAAGTCGCCTGTAAACTCAATTGTTTCATCTTTGTATCTGTTGTTATGGGTCCAGTAAATCTGGCTTTGCTATCTCGTGTCTTTCTTGGTGTAGCATTTTGGGTGGCCAGCAGTGTATGTTGACTATCTACTCCTTGAGATATCATAATTTGTCGAAGGGCAATATTGCATTGAGACCTCAAAGGGGTTTTAGGGGCAGTGATTTGAAAAAACTATCTTGAATATTTAATTGCAATAGTTTTGATGCTTATATTTATCAGTTGTTTCTCTTCACTATGTAGCCCTAATCGCTCAAAATTACGTTTCGTTTTTTAAATATATTGGCGCTAAATATTCAGATTCAATATTTTTTTATATCCATTTTAACCATAACTGGTTAGGACTACATTTATTTTTTCATCTACTTGGAATTAAAAAGCTCTGATATCAGGGCTTGCGAGTAGTTTTATTTTATAGTCCAGTTTAGTTATTTACACATCTAATGTTCGTGTCAACAATCTGACGTTCATTTTAAACAATCGTATTTATTCAGGATTAAAATTATCTTTTCATTGTTTAGAATTAACAGTTGGGATATTTTCATGCTAAAGAGTCATTTCAATATGTAGCTCTAATTAATAAGTACTACATGTGGTTGTTAAATTATATTTCCTCTTCTGTCACCCAGCCATTGGTAGAGCGATTGAGGCGTTGCTGGAACTGCCCCAAAGGCTGCGTTTCTGTTTTACATGTGAGACTTCAACAAAGTTTAGAGACAGCAAGTTTCTGATACCATCTTTCCCGTATTTTTTATATAGCGAACCCATTTGTTTCTTTTTTTGACACTAAATATTCAAATTCTTCTACTTCTTGCTGTCATTTGAGGAGTATCCTTTTTGTCTAATTCTGATTCTGTCATATGCTTCTACTTCTTGAATGCCTTTACCATTCATTTTAATTTTATCAGTATAAATATTATTGCCCATAATCATTTCAATTTTGTTCAAGTTCTTCTTTACGCACTCGCGTCCAAAACATTCTTTAAGTCACTTCCATTTCTCCACAGATTCTGCTTATTAAATTTAATTGATTAGGATTAAATAAATTAGTTCACTTACTTAGAATAAACAGCTTTGGTACATATGATTAAGAGTATTCATATAGGAAAAAATAGCCGTTTAATAACCTACTCCTCCAGTTATCAACCCTTAATTAATGTAATTATTAAGGCCTTTATTCACTTTAACTGATTTGATTATGAAATTTATTTGTACTTAACTACTTAGATTTAATAATTTAATTTTGATATCCATATCTCATAAATGCAACATCATATCTTAATTTTATCAGGTTTGGCAGCTTGGTTCAGAAAGAATTAGTTATTTATATTTGATAAAACATCTCAAATAGTTTTGATATTACTGTCTGAGATTAACTTTAATTCATTTTGTTTAAGTACGTTATTTATTCATGAGCCTTATGAGACTGCCCTTTAGCTACTTTACTGCGTCGTGAACTTATACATATATTGATTTGCTGGCCTATACTCGCCCCCTTTGGTCGTACCTGAAAATATGTAGGTAACCTATAAGAAAGATCTAGTACAGTTTTTATATTGTAGTTTTATCATATTAAATATTTTAATCCTTGTGAAGAGTTGGATCTCTAACATGTGTAATATCCTTCAGTGACAGCTTCAAACTTGTAATTAACGCACTTCGGCACGAAATATATTCTAGTGACTACACAGCTGCTGTTTACCGGTATGTGGTTTTTTATCACAATTTTTTATCAAGAGAACTAAGATGGAATGGGCAGTGACAATATTTTTTAAGATGAGACGTAGACTATGCATTGAGGAAATCCATCTTAATTTCCTCACTAATTGCCGAGACTTGGGATTTATACCAAAACATCTCTCCTTTGAACGCTTGTCCATTTGAAGACAGGACTTACGTGTTCCTGCGATAGCTGAAACCAAAGGCTTGTGTTCTGAAATTCGACTTAAGCGTGGACTTGTGGACTATCTCTCCCGACGTACGTATGTAGCATATGGATATTTATCGCATTATGCGCATCCAATTATTTTTGATAGACTCTTAATTGTAAATACCTCCACAATTCTCACAGAGTTAGAGAGAGTTCAGAATAGACACATTCATAAACGTAGAGTTCTTGTGCCCCAAACCCTTGGACAAAAAATGTACTGTGTTTAAAAATACGGATTCTAACGTAGAATTATTAGTACAGCCGAAATATATCAATTTAAGTGACATAAAATTCAACCCTACTGAGCTGTCCGCTTTGGAAACGGGTGCTAAATTTGGTTACCCCCTAGTCATTAAACAATTTTAGTGTTGTCTCGGAAGCTGAAAATATCATTGGCGCACTCCCAGAGACAGAACGTGACTATATAAGACATAAGGTTTTAAAATCCATCAAGAACTTGAATCCTAAACGTAATTGTTCTGAAATAGCTATATACAAAGAAGAAAAAAGACAAAGGCCCTTCACGATAATCTTGACTTTGTTATAACATCTGCGGACAAATCTCAACAAATAGTTATCCTCAACAGGACATATTATGTTGAAAAATTGTTAAAAGCCATTTCGTCAATACCTCACACTATCATCCGTTCTGATTCTACTGCAGCCACTTTAGCTGTACTGAGTAACTTAAAAATTTGTGGCTTTTTGTCAACCTGTACATCATCCAAAATGAACCCTCCCAGTGGATCACGGGTCCTAAACGTATTTGTAAAGCTAAAGACCCATAAGGAAGAACTACCAATCAGTCCTTTAGTCTCAGGTCGTACCAACTCGACAAGACCCCTCGAAAAAGCTTTGGACAAGGTTTTAACTCCCTTTATCTCAAATTCCGCATTCTCTATCTCTAGTTCAATCCAAGCAGTTAATCGTCTCAAATCTGTTGGCGATCCAGATATTCCATTCATTTGTGTCTTCCTGGATGTCGTGTCACTGTATACGACCGTCACTAGTACCACTGTGTATGAAATCATCGAGGATAAATAAATCTTTCTGGAGTCTTTCCCACAAGTTGAGATCCAAGCCGTACTTGATGCACTCACGTTGGTTGCTAAGAGAACTTATTTCTACTTCAATAATGTCCTGTACCGCTAGGAGGGTGAACCCCCATGGGCTCTCCACTCTCGGCAGTTTTAGCAGAAAGTTCTGGAAAATGACATTCTGGCTAATTATAGTCAATGTCCTCTTTTCTATATGCCTTATATAGATGACATCCTACTTCTTTGGCCTCATTCTATTGAATCTCTGCATGTTTTTAAAAATTGCATGTCATTCAGATTCCACTCTATAAATTTTACCATGGAAGTCGAGGAATCATTTGCATTACCTTTTTTAGGTCTACTTATCCAGAAAAACTCAGTCGCCAACGGTCTAAGCTTCTCTGTATACCGGAAGCCCTGAACTTCGTCGGATATTTTTCCAACGTGTTCCTCACACCACCTTAAACATAAGCTTGCTACCTTGAAAAATTTAGTCCAACGTGCATATTTGCACTCATCCACAGTAAAAGCTCGTAATTTAGAACTTAAGAAAATATATATACTATAGCCACCAGACATGGTTTCAACAAAACTTGTGTAAAAATTTTGAATAATCGATATAGACGTAGTAAACTTGCAAATATGAAACGTGATGGTTCAGCTGTAAAGAGATACGTTGGATAAATGACTTATGTCCCAACTGTGACACCTCTTTTACACAATGCATGTAAAAAACATCATTTTGACTTTGGCGTTTCAACAAGAAATCTTTTTTTTTCATTTATTAGAAAGGGCCGAAACAAAGTGGATGAACTACAAAAATGTGGAGTGTATTGGGTTCCCATGAAGAGTAATGATCCAGCGGCTGAGCACAAAATCTACATTGGATCTACCTTACGTAGCTAAGGTGTCAGATTGTCTGAACATCAATACACCACCAGACAACGGTCCTCTACCACCGCGCTATCTCGGCTCGCAACTGAAGGCACCCACACACCTGTCAGGAAGGGCGCATATATCCTACTTTGCACGAAAACTAAAAGACTTACTTTATTTGCAGAAAGTCTACTGATTCACAAACACAGTAAAAATATTGTAATAATTAACTACCTTTATGCGTACCATTGCCATGGAGACGCCTTATACAACAGGACGAGTCCAGGTGCCATCAACAACCCTAACCTCCTGTCATTGGTGAGTAATGACTTTCTCAATTCTTCTTGTGGAAGCGCGTCACTTATTCATGAACCCCATGAAACTGCGCTTTAGTTACTTCACTGCGCCATGAACTTCTATATTATATTGCTGGCCTGTGTTCACCCTTTAGTTCGTACCTGATGATGTGTAGATAGCCTTCACGAAAGATCTAGTACAATTTTTTAACTTGTAATTTTATCGTATTAGATCTTTTAATCCTTGTGAAGAGTTGGTTCTCTGACAGGTGTAATATCCTGCAGTGACAGCTTCAAACTTGTAATTGATGTTTAAGATTCCTTCCTTTGTTAGTCCTAAGTACTGAGAGATAAACTTATTTGTTCAGTTAGCAATGGCAGCATTGACGTTTAGCGCTCGACTAATTATGCAGTCCTAATTACTCTGGCCTAAACTGAATTCCTTCATTATTTGATCATGAAAAAATATCTGTTTAACTTCTGCATCCCTGTGGAAGCTTTGTTTATGAGTTGCTCCTGATTACACAACATAAAATGTATTTGATCAGTTACTTAAAACAACAAAAAGAAACAGTGTCTAATGAAAATGGACTAAACATATATGATAGATTAGGTAGTCGCACAGTTTCAAAGCCCTCTTTAGTTAGGCGTTAGTTAAGGCCTCAAAACTTTGGTAACTAGTTTTGATAAACACTTGTGGTTACGATGCTTAATCATTTAATTTCTTAGATACAGTATAACAGCCTCCTTTAATATCCATATTTAATAACTATATGTAACGCACTCGGCTAGATATTGCATATGTAACGCACTCGGCTAGATATCGCATATGTAACGCACTCGGCTAGATATCGAGAGCTCTGTTGGTTCTTCCACAGCGGAGGCTGAAAAACAATTTTTCGGTTGCTGTGTGTTTCTAAATCGTGAGTAAGAGCGATGTATTTATTTATTTAATAACTCCGATGTGTAGTTTTAAATGAATTTAGTTTAGGAGTTTAGTTACAAAATGCAGTTAATTGTTCAGTTTCAACAGTTTAAGATAACTTTTATATCATTGTTTAACACATTTTACATTCATTTAAAAAATCATTAGGATATATTTTATAGTTAGTGCCTAACCAGATTCCAGGTTATGTAAGTTTAAGTTTCTGTACAAATTCAAGAATCTTGATTCCTTAGTGCAGAGAATTACAATATGATTTGGAGGCACTATTTAATGCATGATGTAGTAACTTGTAATGCAAACCTTTATCAGGTTTTAAAAAGACGTTTACCAAAATATAGACAAAAATATTACACAAGTTAAAACCACACACAGATAAACGAGATCTTTCGACTTGACATTCAGGTCATCATTAGGTTTTGCTGAAAAACAATGTTTTACATCAAAATCTGATGATGACCTGAATGTCAGGTCGAAAGATCTCGTTTATCTGTATGTTTTTTAACTTGTGTAATAATTTTGTCTATATTTTAGTAAACCTCTTTTTAAAAGCTGAGGAAGGTTTGCATTACAAGTTACTACATCTTGCATTAAATAGTGTTTCCAAATCATATTGTTTAGTACAAATGGTTGGTAGTTAATAATTTTGACGTGCAGTTCTGCTATTACTGTTGCCATTCTCTCATTTCCACTTAACAATATCCCACGAGATCAAACTACTCCAGGATTTTAACAGCGGCGCCATGAGTAATGCGAGAGATCTTTCTTGGATAGGTCGATGGAGTTGAATGTATGTTGTGGTGAACCCCGTGTTTAGGAACATTTACATAAGTTGGAAGAGCTTTAAAATTTGATGGACCTGAGGTGCCTTTGTTTTATCCTGGTGATGATGGATTGTTCGCTTCGGGATAAACTGCTGCAAAATGACAAACCAGGTTTATGAACTTCATAGGTAGCAGTAATGTAAGAAAGTGTATTACAATTTTATTGGTTTCCTTTTTCATAAATGAGTGGAATTCAGATACAGTCATTTGAAGAGTGTCAAGTTGCAAGTATCTTTAGCATAAGATTGCCTTCTGCTTCGTTTCCTTTAATACCTTTATGAGAGAGAGAGGATCAACTGAAAGTTTATCGTTGGCTTTTTGAATAATCTTTAATAATTCGTAAGGTAGGCAGATCTAATTTGTCATGGTTTCCAGAGAGGTATAAAATGGAATTTTTACCGTTTTAAAAAATACACATATAATGAGAAGGGGAAGTGGTGGCATTGAATACATTAGTTCAAATCTACGCATAGGACATTTGCTTGGAATAATTTCCTTCAGCTCTAGATTTAGGAACTCGAAGCGTGGACCAAGAGAAGAGAAATTTCTTGACACATTATGTATTTATTATGAAGAATCGAAACTATGCAATGTAAAATTATTTTATGTGCAAAGCTGTGGTGCATATCAAAGAATGGTTCTTCAAATGCTGGAATTTTTCATTGCATGAAATACGGGATTACACCAATGTACAATACGAATTTGGAAGATGTGAATCCGTTTATAGGTGTAAATATTACGTGGATGTTAAGTCAGATAATATACGAAAACTTGAAAATTTCATCGTCCTGGAGCGGGAATTGAACCCGCGTCTCCCGGATAGCGCCCGAGTATGCTACCCACTACACCACCCAAAACCTCCAGATTCGCTATAAATGAATGCCGGTTGCTTCGACTAGCGAATATTGGGATGGTTATATTCAAAGTAATCAGAAACTTGGTCGTTCTGGGTGGTGTAGTAAGTAGCATATTGGGGCGCTATCCGGGAGAAGCGGGTTCGATTCCCGCTCCAAAATGTTTTATAAAGTTTTTGGATATTATCTGACTTTACATTCATGTCATATTTACACCAATAAAGCTGGATTTTTTTTTCATTGTCTCGAAATCTCTCGAAATATTTTATCTCAAAGGATTTTCTGGTCTTGTAATTGGAGTAATTACCTTTGTATTCATAAATATAATTGCAACAGGCATGCAAAATTGGCAAAACATCCAGTTGTAACGTAAGAGAGAAACAAGGAAAGCTGAATTATTCACTTACCTTAATAATGTATGCATAGCCTCAAGTCTCCAGCAATTCGTTGCGACGAATACAGGCGGCTTGAAATAAAGGTTGGAAACACTAAGATCAATTATTCTGGTATTTCTGTAAGTAAGTCTCGTGTTGTTAGCTTGCTCCAGAAAATAGTCCAGAAAATTGAGAGAAGGACGAGAAGGTCCAGGTGTAGGAGAGCTTACGTTATCGTGGACACCAGAGTTGACGGGACATATTATGCCTTTGTAAATCAGAGGTGACAGATTCCTCCATTCAGAGTACATGGTATTGAAAACGCGTGCCATCAGAATCTGATCTGAAATGTTGTTCATGTAACATGTCATGGCTATGGAATCGACAAGTATGCTCTCCATCACAGTCGGATTCACGAACATGCTCCACCTGGTGCGAAACAGCGACCATTAAGAAAGTAGGTTTAAAATAAAATGAACTTTGTGTTAAAAGCAGCATTGTTTATGTAATAACAAAGAAGGCTATTCGAGCTTACTGAAACAAACTGCTTTCGAGCAAATTCATATTGACAACGCTATTATGATGTTGACCAGTTCGTTAAGGTATTGGAATGCCCACACGCTGTACATTCCGTGGCAATTGTAGCTGTATCGGATTTCAAGCAGTGAAGCAGCAACGAGCAAATTTGAAATTCATTAGGTTAAACAAAAGTGAAGTTATTCCACATTCATAAAAATTTACAACAAGTTACATTTATTTGTTCCTGACGGTGAAAATGAAAGTGGTCGCCGCGTTGGTGCAGTAGTCTGAGCGCTGGCTTCTGATCATTCGTTCGAAATGGGTCCGGGTTCGAATCCCATGGTTGCATAGATGTTGTGTTTGCCCTACGGCACTGGCTCTCTCCCTTCCCAAAAGTCAGTTACCCTACATTAGGGACAGGCGACTGCTTATAGCCCATTGAGTTGCTCACGGTGGCCGTTAAACCTCCAATAAAAAAAAATGAAAGTACGTGGCAGGCGATTCCCATGCAGATCAGTAACTGCTTCTGTACCATTGGAAATCTTCAGAGCGATAGACATTAATCCAGATAACTTTTCTGTGGCATCTTCGTTTGAAGAGACTAAGATGAATCACATATCGAAAAGCACTAGACAGATCTCATATCGAAAAGCATGTGACGTATACCTAAATAGCCTCATTCTAAGGCTTTCTAGAGTAGGTGTTATAAATTCTTGCAGCCGCGCTTGTCTCTGAATTATTCAAACATATAGTTTTACTTCTCAAGCTGTGTTTGTTGCTCAATGCGATACTTAAAAACCCCCTTTTAAATCGTCATAAATCTCATATATTATCCAGATTTTTCTGGAAAAAACTTTCCACTGCGCGGCATATGTTAGTAATTTGTAAATCTGACGAGATTTCTAATAAAGGACAGATTGAAACAAAAATTATGTTGGATTGCGCAGGCTCAAATGTAGGCAGGATTTTTTACTTTATTTTCCCGCTGTTTCCAGCAAAAACGTTCCAAATGAATGAGGCAAATTTGTGTTTTTGTATGCCTGACGATGTTTTACTTTCTAGGAGATAACTCCAGAAATTTCTCTCCGAATCTCGGGGACGAAATCATTACTACAAAAATGTAGAATTTCGTGGCAGCAAGAGGCACAGATAAAAATTGCACGAAATTATATGTTCTTAGGAACACGATGTTGCCGTTAACAGTGGGACGAATCATTGTTCTGGATGTAGTGTCGTATTAATGCAGTTTTCCGTTTAAGTAAAACTCAGGAAAAAATATCAGAGAAGCATTTTAATAAAAATTACGGATACAAAGAACTGACTTGGGCACATTATAAAAAAATCGAAATTCTAAAAGTAGGAAGTATGGTAGTTCAAGAGTCTTGTAAAATTAGCCACAACGACAATAGTTCAGAATAAAAGTCGTATGCATGGTGACAAGTATTTAAAAAACAAGAAAACATTCAAAAAACTTAAAATAAACTTAACATTATGAGCTAAAGAATTCAGGGCCAAATGAAAATTACTGACTGGAGCAGAAAGGAGATAAGAGAGCGTGAGAAATTTCAAGCCGCACTTTGAAACTATTTCGTTTTACAGGAACCTTTTCAATAAACAATACTTTCTAAGACCTGGTGCAGAAAAAGATAAAACAGCTACGAGCAATATTGCATCAGTTTGTGATTTCCTACGGAAACAGAATGTAAAAAGCATGCTTCAAGTATACCGCAAATGAAAAAAAATCGGCGAAAAGAAGTTTTAAGAGAGTAAATAATGTGACATTGAGAGAGACAAACAGAAAAAAAGATAAGTATCAACTACAGAGAACAGTTTGAACAAGAATTTCGATAAAAAAAAGTCCCATAAGAATTTGGCTGTCTTCCACCACTGCAACTTCTATTAAATGATAAGTTGTGACTCAGTAAGCAAGCGTAGAGACTCATCAGAAAACAGAACGCTCCGCTATTGAATTTCCGGAAGGCAGACATTTACTAAGCACCATGGCAGTTTCACTGTTATTTGTTGTGGGCAGAGATGCTCGCGCGCGAACACGCACACACACCCTTACTATGTGGCATACAGTATTTCAAGACGCACCCGTATTTGTACTGTAGATAATTTTTTTTTATCCCGTTGTCCCTGTGATACCATAACTTCTGCTTCCCTGAGAGGGAAGCAGCACTTTTATGTTTCACGCTCAAGTGCGTGTATCAGACTTTTTGATTTTAACTAATTAATTTAAAATGGGAATTTACACAATAAAATGAGTAAAAAAAGATCCTAAAAAAAACGTAAGCCCTTTCCTCCCTATAAAGGAATAAAATTAATAATGGGACCAGAATGTGCTAGCTCAATGCTCTTCGCGCAGGTAATAGAAAAATTAGGGTTAAGCCCAGTACGTCTCAAATAAAAAAAAAAATTAAAAGCCTAAAACACTAAAAATAAATCACCTCAAAATGAAAAAACCAAACAAACGAAAAAAACCTAACCGAAATTTTAACAGGGAAGGAAAAAAATAATTTAGAATACACACAAAAAAGCACACTCACAACCTACCCACACTGGGTAGGGCACAAAAGGACTAGAAACAAAAGAGAGGATTTAACGCCTCCTTGAGTCGGATACGAGCAATGTCTTAAGTTTCGTGGTGGTGCCAGGAAACAAATCATCATCAGTCTTCCAACGTCTTTGGTAATCTCTATATAATACCGCCGATTTTTCGGCGCCACGTTATACGCCCTGAGGCTGTTGTCATAACCAGCTGACTACTGCATGGTGGACATTTGGCCACATGGCCTCCTTTTTTTGTGACGGATCAGCCTTGTACAGCTCTTCGTTTTTTTATTTGTTTGTTTGAAAGTTTAACGCGTACTGTGAGCAACTAGATGTGCCACATGGAGTCTCCCATCCCTAATTTATGGTCACTGGTTCCCAGGAAGGGAGAGAGCCAGTGGCGTATGAAAAGCATATCATCTATGCCTCACCGGGATTCGCACCCAGCCTAATCTCGGATGAATGGTCAAAAGCCAGCACTTATACGTGGGCTTCACCGTTCTTCTTGTCTTTATCTCAATGAATCTTCCGAATGACATCTTTTCGACATTTTGAAAAATTCGATTTCACATTAGTACAGTAGTACTTCACCGCCTTCTGTAACTGGAAACCTAAACACTCCTTTATACTACCTTATCATAAGCGTACCACTTCTTCGTTTCACATATTCTTCTGTCGAACATAATACGCAGTTTCAAATGTAACCTGAAAAGATATAACTTTTTATTTCAGGTTTTAACGACCACCATGAATAACTGCTGGAGCAGTTTCCCTACATTAATTTTGAGCCATTGGTTCCAGGGTAGACAGAGCCAGTACAACCAGATAAGCACACCATCCATGTCTCACACGGAACTCGAGCCCACTTGGGACAAATGGTCAGAAGCAAATATTTCAGACCTGTTGACCACCGTAGCTGCTGAACCGATATAACAACGGGTGTTTCCATATCGTGGAATTAAGACTGACTGAACCATTAAAAAACAATAAATGACCGGATTTGTGATGCAGAACAGTTACAGGTAGTGCCGAGTTTCTTTTTTTTTTTTTTTTTTTTTGATTGGAGGTTTAACGACCACCGTGAGCAACGCAATGGGCTATAAGCAGTCGCCCGTCCCTTATTTAGGGTCACTGGTTTCAGGGAAAGGAGAGAGCCAGTGCCGTAAGACAAACACAACATCCATGCCTGACCGGGATTCGAACCCGGACCCCTTTCGGAAGAATGATCGGAGGCCATTGCTTAGACCACTACGCCACCGGGGCGGCTTGCCGAGTTTCACTAATCCAGTATTTTTGTATAGCTCATCTAGTCAGCTTTGCCATACAAAGTAATTTATACAACGATTATATGAGGAAAAAGTATCTGTTAAGGTGCTCTGTATTCTCCCCTATTGGCGAGAATAGAGAGTAGCTGAACTTATTCACCCAATTAAATCACATGAAAGTTCTCTTTTCGTTGACAGCCAGTGAAAAAATAAAAGCCTGGCCAGGTATCTTTATTTATTCTTAATTTAAATGTATCTTTGAAGCTTTCTGTAAATAAGAAGAATCTAGAAACGAGCCTAGTAACGAGGAATGCAGCCAGGAAATATGATTTGATCCTACACGACCGCTAAAGCATTTTGGTACATATCTCCTCAGAAATTCGAAAACCTGAAAAGATAGAATGTATGCAATAAAAGTTCCATAATCAAGAATGCCTATATTTAACAACAGAATTCGGTTAGACCTTCACCACCTGTGTTACCTTAACTTTCTCCGGCTACTGACCGGAATACGTTACACCCGCCACGAGGAAAATCTATCTAATAAACCGTTTTGAAGCTGACATAGTCGTTTGGCAACACCAGCTATCTGTATTGACATCAGATAGCTGGTGCTGCGAAAACGTAGAAATGGCTGGACACTCTTTTTTCAGTGGCCAGCCATTTCTATGAGATTTCACTAAACCTCAATACAGATTAAATTTGCATGTCACATATTCCAATATTTCAAATATTTCTTGCTCTTTAAACTGACGTCAATAACCTGCTTTTACCGGTGTACATTAAACCATCTCCACCTCAACACGGACAAACGATGTCCAGAACTTGGGAGTCACGTTTGATTCGACCTTGTACTTTAAAAGTCATATCAAAAGAATTGTACATACAGCGCACAGAAATCTTGGATTTATCATGCGACATTCCAAGTATTTCTCGAATACTCAGACACTTCAATAATCACTCACAATACAAATTTAAATTCACCGGCTGAATCCAAAGATTTTATTGTATGTGCATGTATAAGAACTTCCTTCTTCTGTTTATGTATCTGTCGATGGGTTCTAGGTAAACCTGAAAGTTCTTATAGATGTATATACAATAACATCTTTAAATTCAGCCGATGAATTTAAATTTGTATTGTGAGTGATTCTTCTTCTCAAGATCATGCATAGAAGCTGGCAACTGCCTCGATTACTTTTGATTATTTCTGCACGAATTTGAATCTCCTAATACTTATTCGCATATTGAATCTCCTAGTATTATTCACTTATTCACATTTTTGAGACTACGGTAAGATCCTCACTGGAATATGCGGCTATCATTTGGAGCTCTAGTTTTGTAACTCTAGTAAATGAAATCGAGAAAGTTAAAAAAAAAACATTAAGCACCTGTTTTTACAAATCGACTGGTGTTTATATAGTGGGCATCCCGACGGCTGACCTTCTAACATTCTTCAAGATGACCTGTCTGCAATCGAGAAGGAAAGCTCTCTAACTCAAGTTCCTGTACGGCATCATCAATGGAGAGATTGATGATACTTAAATTGTAAACCAATTAAGTTTCCGTGTCCCACGTTTACCGAGGACCAAAAGTGAACTATTTACAATGCCATTTTGCAGAACTCATGCTGGAAAAAATTATCCGTTATGTAAAATGTATAAGCTTCACAACGCACTTGAAGAAGATGTCCGGATATTTTTAATGTAAGTAATAATTTTTTTCATAAAGCATGTTTTGCAAGACTGTAAATATCACTTGGTAATTATCTCTGTAAATACAACTATATCAATTCCTGTAATCTGTAGGGATGTGCTTACAAATAAATAAATAAATAATTAAATTGATTACGACATAGGTACTAAAAGAAAATCTGCGGAATTATTTTTTGCTAAGTTGACTATAGCTGCTGCACAGAGATGTTCGTACATCTAATAAGTAAAACACAAACATCGTCCCAGAACCGAAGCACATATTATTAGTAATCCCTTCGGAGGAATCCATTTACTCTTTTATGTTTTCTAGTTCTTCCCATATTACAGAGTTTTATCTTCCTGAACCTCTACATGAGCTTATGAAAGATGAAATTTCAAATCTTTACATACCAGAGTTTTCATTTCTTATTAGAAGGAATTGGCCTAATAGAAATGAAATGCATGTAAATAACACTACTCATATATACACTGGCGGAAAGTGAAAAAAGAACACCAAGAAGGAATTAGCGGACGATCATGAAATTTACATATGTTAATAGGGTCGAGTTTACGTTGGTGTGATGTTAATTTCGGGACCAACCGGTGAGCTCTTACGCCACAGCACGACATAATATGCAAATTATCGTCGGTGGTATTTAACGAGTATGGCGAAGTGAATGTAATCAGTCGTCGGCGTACGGACACGTGCGAAGATCCTGAAGAAGCTGCAATGCCTGGACGTGGAAGACGTGTAGGATTTCAACAGTTATCGGACTTTGAGCGAGGTCATCTAGTCGGACTCCGCGAGGCCGGGAGGTCGTATCGTCGTATTGCGGAGCGAATTGGACGGGAAGTATCGGTGGTGGTACAATGGTGGCGTAGATGGTCCGAGGAACATTCCCACAGGAGAAGACGTGGAACCGGGAGTCACAGACGGACTGATGAGCGGACCGATGGACGCATAAGAAGAGCGGCGTTGTCAAGCAGAACATCCACTGCGACGCAAATTCGAGCTGCCGTTGCACCTGAGGTGACTGTGCGAACAATCCGCAACCGTCTACTGGATGCAGGACTACGTGCACATGTGCCTCTGGCATGTGTACCTCTGACTCCAACCCACCGTCAGGAACAGCTGCAGTGGTGTCGCCAACGTCTGCACTGGAGAACGCAATGCCGATCTGTCGTGTTCAGCGATGAAAGCAGATTCTGCTTGGGAGCCTCCGATAGCCGTATGCGTGTATACAGCACCTCCTACATCAACAACATCATTCAGCCCGTTGTTGTGCCATTTGTAAGATCGGTCCATCGTGGTGTTTTCCAGCAAGATAACGCACGCCCACACACGGCACGTGTAACGCAACATGCACTTCAGGGTGTGAGACAACTTCCATGGCCTGCACGTTCACCGGATTTGTCCCCCATTGAGCACGTGTGGGATTTTATGGGACAACAACTTATCCGGTCTCCACGGCCAGCCACGACCAACCCCGATTTACGCGTCCAGGTTGAGGATGCTTGGAACTCAATACCCCAAACTTACATCCAACATCTGTACGGCAGACTCCATGCCAGAATTGCACAGTGTGATGCAGTTCATGGCGGTTCAACCTCGTACTAACCATGTTACATGGAAATGTTATTTTTCAGTTTACCCGCAAATACAGCTGTATTTTGCCATAATGTTTTGATCACGTTATCCTCTGTATTCCGTTATTGTGCTGTATAAATTTAGTTGGTATCAGACTTCTCCTTCTTGGTGTTCTTTTTTCACTTTCCGCCAGTGTATATATCTACGGAAATTATAGGACGACTATTATCTCGCAATCTAGATATCGAAACATCACCTATGACTACGGTTGATATATTAAAGGATGACTAGTATCTCGCAATGTAGTATAGATGTTGAGACTTCACCTAGGACTACGGAATATATAAACTTTAGGAGATACTGTTCTTCTCTTTCTTGATACCTAAGTGTACCTGCTAAAAGAATCTGCATGGATATGATCGGCTCTGTGTCTTTGTTTTGGTAATGTGATATCATCGAAAAAAACTGAAGGCAGATTATCAGGCAACCTAATTAATTGATTTTTATTTGATTTGATTGAAGGTTTAACGACCACCGTGAGCAACTCAATGGGTTATAAGCAGTCACGTCCCTAATTTAGGGCCACTGGTTCCAGGCAAGGGAGAGAGCCTGCACCGTAAGACAAACACAACATCCATGCCTCACCGGGATTCGAACCCGGACCCTTCACGGACGAATGGTCAGAAGCCAGCGCTTAGACCACGGCGCCACCGGGCGGCCATAATTAATTGCCATCATCCAATGCAAAGAAATTTGTTAAGAACTGCAGAAGTTTTTCTGGCAAAAGATTCATTCGCACAATCACTCACAAAAAGCTTCCTTTTAAGCAAAATTAATGCACAAAAAAGAAGCACCCTGTAAATTTTATACTCACGTACTTGGCAAAAGATTTCAATCGTTAAAGATACATAATAACGAAGTAAGCAGCTGGCTTTGCGTTTATTTCTTCCACTTGCATATGTTCTTATCCTTCATGTTTTCATCAAGAAGTATTTATAAAGACATCGCTATAAATTACTTTTGTCGATTGTAGAAACTAAGATGATAAAACAATAAATGTTATTTCATTAAAAGATTTTGGTTTGTGGATCTAAGAAACGCTGTTGACTTTTGAGAACACACATTCTGAGGAGTTTTAGGCAACTTACCTCCCAAAGTTGTCAAGCATATTTGTTAACTTCTGTTCAGCCATCCGGAGGGTGGGTTCAGGCCCCGCACTAGTTTTTTTGCGAAACCACTGGAAAACGAACATGCAGACATCATGTGGATTTTCTCGATATAGTTGCTGGATGTCGTCCTGACTCAGAACCAGGAAGTTCATTCCATCATTTGACACTGGAAAATTATCCATGAATTCCGGCGAAGTTTCATCGTCATCACTTGAAGGAATTCGGGGAAGCATTCAGTCCTCTCTTGTCAGAAAATTATCGCCCAGTAAGAATTTTGTGTTTTTTTTCATCATTTAGCCCTAACCTAAAGTTTGGATGTAGGCTGAAAAAAAATTAATCATCTCACTCAGGAAGAAGAAAGTATTTGCTCATATCTAGTCATATACATTTCTTTGACTAATATTTGTACTTACATTTCGATAACATTTCTCAATGTTCGTCTAAATACGTATATTTTATATAACTCATTTTCATTAGTCTTTAGTAGTCCATGGCGATGCACTAATAATGTTTTTTGGAGTGGTGTTAGCACACTTCAAGCTTATTGGAGACTAAGAAGACCTGTTCCACTAGGATCTGTTCCTAAATCAGGGTTGTCAGTTTCAAGGAAGGGTGAATGAGAACCAGAATAAAAAAACGAACGCAATAGCCATGTTTTACCCAAGACACAATTCTAGACATAAGACAGTGACAGAAACCTCCGGTGTAGAAGAACCCAATCCTGGATCTGTCCCTAAATCAGGGTTACTAGTTACAGGGAAGGATGAATGACAATCACTATCGAAGACATGAACTCAATAGCCATGTTTTACACAAGGCACAAATTTAGACTTAATGACAGAAACCTCCGGTGTAGAACAAGTCATTCCTGGATCTGTTCCGTAATCAGGGTTACTAGTTACAGGGAAGAGTGAGTGAGAACCAGAATTGAAAAAACGAACTCAATAGCCATGTTTTACCTAAAGCACAAATCCTAACATAACATAATCACAGAAACCTACGCTGACCAAGCCATTCTTGGATCTGTTTCTAAATCAGGGTTACTAGTTACAGGGAAGAGTGAATAAGAACCAGAATAAAAAAAACTAACGCAAATATACATGTTTTACCCAAGACACAAATGCAGACGTAAGACAGTGACTGAAACATACGGTGTAGAACAAGCCAATCCTAGGAAATATATGCTGCAGTAACAGTTCATCCTAGAATCCATAGCTTCAGATTAAGGATGATGATTCTAGGGTAAACTTTTATGGTTGTACACAATTAGTAGTGAGTTTTCTGTTTTCTACATTCATTTCAGTGAACTTCCTTTGTAGTTAACTACTGTAGTGGTCTAGTTCTGCAACAGACCACAATCTTTTTTGACGTAACAGTAAATATACGACTGGGAAGCAGATTGAAACGTTCCTACCGAAAAAGGCTGCAGGCACAAGACATATCCAAAAATTAATCTTGAATTCTTTTCCAGTTTTTCTTTAAGTCGTGTATTTTAAATTACATTTTTAAAAACTTGGAAAGAAGTACCATTGTTCTCATTTTTTATGAGTAACTCCAGTGATCAGACCACGTAATCTTGCAGATAACCAAATATTTGAGCTTTCTTTCATAAAATACTTTAAAAATCTCAAAACATATCTTTGTTTGAAAATTGAAGTACATCGACAAGCCAGAGCGATGTGTCTTCATGGAATCTCTTTCCATTCAGTGTATTGTGTGTGTTTAATGCATTTGAGAGATTTCGTGGCACAAAGAGCGCCTGAAAAATTGAGTGTCCATGCTTCTTGCCTAGTACGAGTACTACTCAATTCATGAGTAGTGATTCCTGAATTATTATGATCCGTTTGTTGAAGTTGGCAGACATAGCGATTGTGAAACGGGATGTCGAATATCACCTCAAGAACTGATTGTTACAAGTATCATGATTCTTTTTTTTTTTTTTTTTTTTGATTGGAGGTTTAACGACCACCGTGAGCAACTCAATGGGCTATAAGCAGTCGCCCGTCCTTAATTTTGGGTCACTGGTTCCAGGGAAGGGAGAGAACCCGTACCGTAAGACAAACACAACATCCATGCCTCACCGGGATTCGAACCCGGACCCCTTACGGACAAATGATAAGAGGCCATCGCTTAGACCACTGTGCCACCGGGGAGGCGTATCATGATTCGTCTATCACGTTAAGCATAGGACCTGCTGAGAATGTTGAGCAAAGGAACGGGCTTCCGAAACATTAAATTTCACATTACGTTAAACGATCCACCTGACAAAAAAATTATTGTTGAATGAAATATGGGATTACACCATTGTACAATACAAATTTTAAAGTTGTGAATCCGTTTATTTGTGTAAATGTGGCCGAAAACGTGATAATTTCGTCGTCCTGAACCAGGAACCTAACCTGCGTTTCCCGGCTAGCGCCCGATATGCTAACCACTACACCATCCAGAACGACCGGATATTATCTGACTTACCACCCAGAAGTTTCCGGATATTATCTGACTTACCATTCACGCCATATTTATACCAATAAACGGATTCATAACTTCAAAATTATTGCTTTTCAGGTGAATAAAGGAAAGTGTTATTGTTAGGTGAAGTAAGAACATTGTAACGCATGACAGAAGAAGAAACAAATTTGTTAAGCTTTACATATTTTGCCATGGCAAACAATAGATCGATCTAACACTATGCCGCATTTAAAGCGAAGTGTCATGCCAGAACTCTATGGTATGTTTCGTGAAATAGCACTTATGCCACGAAATTAGCCGCCAAGAAGAAGTAAAGCTTCTGCAAACAGCACTGTCTAGCATGAAGAGGTGAATTAAAGAATGTTTAACAGAGCTGTCGAGCTAACTGAGTCATCATGTAAACGACGACTAAAGGATCCGTTTCGTCAAGTTGTAGCGCATATATATGTATGTACATATCATCATCATCATGGTCAACCATTATCAATCCACGAAGGTCTCCCCAAGTTTCCTCCAAAACGTATATATATATATTCGTCCTAAAGGGCTTTTTTCGTTACAATACCGAAGCTCTGAACGAACTTTTGAAACAAATCGGTGTTATTATCAATCGCCCAAAAATATGTTAGTGTAATTTACTATAAGCGATGAAAACTAAATCCCTCTATGAGTAAGAAAAAACCCGGTAAACAAACATGACTTACGGCTTGCTATTTCTAACAGAAGATTTGAAACCCAAAGCTAAGAAGATTTAACAACAATGTTAAAAGGACCATAATAAACAAATATTTCATATCTGTTGATCACCATGAACCTCTAAGGGCTATAAGAAGTGTCGCTAATTTGGGATCACTGATTTCAGAGATGTTGAAGAGAGTCAGCGCCGTTAGTCAATAACACAGATCAATGACCATGCCTTATTCGGCGCCCGAACACTGCCTTACACAGGGGACCAGCTAGAATCCTCCGCATCTGAACACGCGGGCAAAGGGAAGGCAGTCCCGTACGTATGAGTGATCCATTATTTTTCACGTTTTCTTTTCCTCAACGATATTTTTTAAGCAAAATGTGATTAAACTAATTAATCAGTGTGATATTCTTTGTTATATGATATTAGTATCCTCTTTGTCATCAAATGTTTAAACCACTGCATTCATAAAATGATGACTGTTTCCATGGGACAAACTTACTCTAACGAATGAGTCATCGATCTCGGCCGAACTGGTTTTTGCCAGATCACGAAAAAAGAAACTTCAGCTTCTTTCCTGTCAGTCCTTTACAGAAGGTAATACAAATTTAAAAAGATTCTTTTCTGAAATCTTCCACTGATCATTTAAAAAACAAAAGCAAACTTAACAGCGGATATTCTGGACAAGTACTCGCCCTAATTTTCACTCGATGCCTTAATGAAAGGAAGATTCCTGAGGATTGGAACACCACTACAATGATCCTGCTACATAAAAAAGGTGACATTGAGGATCTCAGGAACAATAGACCTATCAGCCTCCTATCAGTGGTTTATAAAATCTTCACTAAAGTTCTTTCACACCGCTTGAAGGTAACACTGGACATGACTCAACCGAAAGAACAAGCTGGATTCAGGAGTGGCTACAGCACAATAGATCATATCCACGTACTGAGAGAACTAATTGAAAGAGCGAGGGAATATGAACTTCCATTGTGCATGGCTTTTATCGATTATGAAAAAGCCTTTGATTCGGTGAAACCATCAGCAGTTACAATGGCTCTGAAAACCTGCGGTAGTGAAGATGCATACATTAATATTATTAATAACATCTATGAAAATGCAAGTGCAAAGATTCGGCTGTTTGAAAATACAACACACGTAAAAATTGGAAAGGGAGTGAGACAAGGTGACACCATATCTCCGAAGCTCTTTAATGCCACATTGGAGGGTGTCTTTCAGTCGCTGAGCTGGGAAAACAAGGAGATAAAGATTAATGGAGATTATCTAACCCACCTTCGTTTTGCTGATGACGTAGTCATTTTTGCAACTACCCCATCAGAGCTGCAGAGTATGATCCAGGAACTTGCTGACAAGAGTAAAGAAGTGGGATCAAAAATGAACTTTCAGAAGACAAAAGTGATGTTCAATGCTTTTACAAGAAATGAAGATTTACCGATTGATGGAGAAAAGCTGGAAATAACAGACACGTACGTCTATCTTGGACAGCAGATATCAAGTGAGGGTCACATTGATGAAGAAATTAATCGGCGTACAAAACTTGCCTGGAGAGCTTTTGGAAGAAACAGCATAATTTTCAAGAGCAATATGCCATTATGTCTTAAAAGAAAAGTGTTTGATCAATGCATCCTTCCAGTGCTTACGTGTGGTGCAGAGACGTGGACCTTAACTAAAAAAGACATACAAAGGCTGCAGACGACTCAAAGTAGCGTGGAGAGGTGCATGCTTGGTGTAACCAGGAGAGATAAGAAGAGGAACTCGTGGATCCGAAAAATGACAAGAGTGGAAGACATCATGGTCAGAGTTAAATCACTGAAATGGCAATGGGCTGGACATACTGCCAGAAGGACAGATCATCTATAAACAGCCGAAATTTTAGATTGGATTCCAAGGGACAGGAAAAGACCCAGAAGAAGACCACATGGAAGATGGGTAGATGAAATTCGAAAGTATGCAGGGGTGACATGGAGGAGACTGGCACAAGACAGACCATTGTGGAGGAAACTTGGGGAGACCTTCGTCAAGCAGTGGATTGATAATGGTTGACAATAATGATGATTCTGGACAAGAACAGTGTATTTAGCAGTCTCACGATAATTTGTGAATGGAGTCAAAAAGATGTAAACACAGTAGCGTACCCAGAAATTTCCCAAGAAGGGGGGGGGAGCGTGGGTCGCGGCGCATAGAATTTTCCCAAGGTGGGGGTGAACCTCCTATATTTATCAGGAAAAATAGTCAGGTGCCATAACAATTAAGGAGGTTGGGTTTTGCACGTTTATACTTATGCAGTTACTAGTAAAGTTACAGTACAAGAAAGTTAAATGACTAGAAGAAGCAGTAGATGAAATTCTTTTTCTGGTTAAATTTTTCTAAATTTATTTAACAGAACTACTCCCTTATAATTGTTGTATGTTATAATAATAAGATACATGATTAAGAAGTATATGTAAATCGCGTATCGGGACTTTTTGTTTCAAGCTTCCACTTAATTATTTTCCGCTCTGTCAGCCCCGGAGGGGGGGGGGCATCGGTCATCCCCGTGGGTGCGGCACTGTGTGAACAAAGAATTTAAAATTCAAAAGTCAAACTCTCACTGAAATGTGTACATACATCTTAACACGCGCGATTTGTCATGAATACCCCAACTTATATTTCCTGATTTTGCGAAGGCTTCCGTACGTGTATTTAAGAACAGGAATTATCAATTGCACCACATTATTAGCAGTGTCTTAACTCAATAAAAAGGTATTTTCGGCTGCTTTGGTCTCAAGTTATATTTTTCGTTCATTAAATCATGCCATATTTATTGACTTCATATCAAAGTAGCTCATCAAGCATTTCAAAACATTTACATATTTTAGACAAGAGATGGCAGCACATACATTTTTATCAACAATTCTGCCCAAAATCAATGACTAAGTACAAACATTACCCCAGATATTAATAGAGCACAATGCAATTCTCTCTCAAGAAATGTTTGATCCCAATATATTTTGGACATTTGTCTGAATTTTAAATGGAAGAATAAGAATTGAAATTAACAATTTTTCCACATGACAATGAAATTTGAGAAATATTTTAAATGTTGAATTTGTGCCTATTCCCTCGAAAAGCAGAGCACCAAAGCTTGTCAATAAAAGTGTTGAACATAGCAGACAGTAATGACTCCTTCGTTTATCGTACACATTGTGTTTTTACAAATAATACACTAGCGTGCAAAAATTAAGGACGAGACGGTTTTTCGAATGCAACGTCGTGCAGAAGTGCTCCACATCGACTCAAATCATACCATAAGATCCCCAAGATGTAAGAATATGGGATAAGTGAGCAAAACCGTTCAAACAAGGAATCCAAAGAATACAAAGGCACTTTATTGAAAGGTAGCTTCGAGCACAACTGGACCGAAGACAGAAACGCCCATGTGACAGGCGGCTGCCAAGAAAAATCCAGTCTTTAGTAGAGGATATGATCACCCCTGACTGCGTTGCAGGATTTACAACGTCTGTTCATGCTGAGGACGAGGTTGTCAAGGAGCTGTTGAGGCATCGCGGCCAATTCCTCTTAAAACGCCAATCGCAGCTGCAGAATCGTTGCTGGCGGCTGGTGACGTGCTGCCAAGCGTCTCCCGAGAAGGTCCCACACGTGTTCGATTGTATTTAGGTCCGGGGACCTTGCGGGCCAATCCATGCGTTGAATATCTTCACTTTCCAACAGCTCTGCGACAGCCACTGTACGATGAGGTGTAGCGTTGTCGTCCATGAAGAGGAACTCAGGACCCACAGCACCTCTAAACAGACGCACGTGAGGCAGGAGAACCTCGGTACAATAGCAGATACCAGTGACTGAACCTGCTTGGAAGATGTGGATGTCAGTACGGCTACCAAGCATGATACCGCCCCAAACGAGAACTCCGCCACCTCCAAACCGGTCCCTTTCGATTATGTTGGAGGTGTGATTGCGTGTTCCCTGCTCTCTCCAGATGCGTATACGTCCAGAATCGCTCGTCAGACTAAATCGGCTCTCATTCGTAAAGAGAACTCGATCTCATTGCTGATGTGTCCAGTTCTAGTGTTCCTAGCACCACAGAAACTGCCGTCCCCCATGAGCAGGCGGTAATGGCACCTACCGTACTGGTCGCCGTGCAAATAGACCACCTTTGTGCAGCCTCGTGGCCACGGTAAAATGCAATAACGGACGTCCAGTTGTATGTTGCATGTGCCTTGAGATTTCTACCGCCGTCTGCGGTTTGTCTCTTCTCGCCTGTAGGACAATATACCGGTCGTCCGCCGCAGTGGTTGCACGTGCACGACCACTGCTAAACTCTCGGACAGCTATTCCTGTCGTTTGAAATGCTCTCCAAGCTCGTGAAATGATGCTGTGAGCGATCCTGAACTCCTGGGTCACACTAGTCACACTTCGACCTTCTTCCAACTTCCCAATGACGCAACCTCTGGTAAAGTCATTCAGACGTCGTCTACTGGATTGCCTGTTGGCCATATCACACGGTGGCAGCAACTCGACGTCGTTCAAACCACTGATGTTCACCGCTCAATAGCTTTCACCGAATTGCTGAGCGTACACCGCCCGTGTGCTTTATACCCTTCCGACACTCCTCCCACCTACATCATGCTGCATATATGCGCATGTCCTACCGTACCGGACCCTAGTCTATCTCCTAAGTGGTCTTTTGGTCCGTTCTGCCTGCTCGTTCCGCTGTTATAATAATTTCTCCTCTTCGTCCTTAGTTTTTGCACACCAGTGTACATATGTACTGAAAAGACGGGTCCAGAACAGAGGAATGAGGAAAAGGCGGTTTGATCCACGAAGCAAAGAAGAGAACTAAATTTAAGTTATGCATATACATCTCTCTTTCTCTCTCTCTCTCTCTCTCTCTCTTTCTCTATCATCGTCAGCAATTATCAACCCACTGCTGAATTAAGGTCTCCCCAAGTTTTTCCCACAACGATCTGGCTTGTGCCAGTCTCCTCCATGTCACTCCCGCATACTTTCTAATTTTATCCGTCCATCTCCCATGTAGTCTTTTTCTGGGTCGTTAGGTTTTTGGGAATCCAGACTCTCGAATCCAGTCTATACCACAGATATTGTCCTGAGGTATAGCATGGCAGATGTTGTCCAAATTGCTGGCCAATTTTCCAACATTACGGAGATGACAAATCATGGTGCCAAATCATATCCTAAACGTGTTCGATCGGTGAGAGGTTGTTCTTGCACAAGCAGTCACCGGTCTTCTTGTGTGTGGAAACGACTATGCAAGGGTTGGCCTTGAAAGGCTGTCGTCAACGAAGACAGTCCTGGGAGAGCCGTGCCGTGTATGGCCAGGCATTATCCTGGTGAAAAATATTTCGGTGATGCTGCGACAGGAAACACAACAGGTCGTAGACGTATCGTTGAGCCGTAAAAGTGGTACGGAAGAATACCAAGGGTCTCCGACTATGGTAGGAAATGGCTCCACAGGCTGTTACTATCGATGTGCGAACAATGTGCCATTCCACAGTAAAGGCAGGATTCCTGCGCTGGCCCGCTGGTCTCCAGACACGTAAACGCTGATCATTGGCGCCAAACGCAAACATTGACTCAACACTGAAGACAACACGATGCCACTGGACGCTATCTCACGTTGATCTGGCTCGACATCATTGCAACCGGTGCTGGCGATTGTCGGTGGTTACTGGGAGACGGCGGAGTGGCCGTCTCGAATGTAGTCCCCATGCCGCAAGTTGTCTGGTAAAGGTCCGGATGGCAACTTCCGTACCTGTAGACGACACAAGATGGCCACGGTTGGTTGGGAGTGACGAATTCGGTTCTATTTCATGAGGTTGTCATGTTCGCTGGATCCTCGCGTTCTGTCGTTGCTCTCGGCCGTCCACTTACCGCGTGCCACTGGGTTGTGCTCTGCTTGATCCACTGGCGCCAGCATCGTCCGATTGCTGTGTCGCTCCGACCAAATGTCTAGTGACACGGCGAATTGACCAAGCGGCTTCTTTGAGCACAATTATACGTCCTCTCTGAAACTTCTTCAACTACTTGTATTGTGCACGGATCCGGCATCGAGGCATCCATACAGTCCAGTCCATATACATGTATATATAAATAGACACACATGTATGTGTATATACACCATAATGACAAAAGTCATCGGAGATCTAGAAGAGGAACACAACAAAGCATTTATTGACATGCATTAGTTCGGTGTCGGTCCATCTTTGGCCTTAATGCATGCACTGACTCTTCGAGACAAGTTTTCGACAAGGTTTTGGAACTTAGCGATAGGTATGCGCTTCCATTCATTACATAATGCTGCCGCTAACTGTTGCTTAGTAGTATGCCTTGGTTCCAAACGTCTTATGCGGCGCTCTAATTCGTCCCATACGTGCTCTATGGGATTAAGATCAGGGCTCTGTGCTGGCCGGTATACACACGATACCGAATTATCGTCAAACCACGTCGCAACAGTCCTTGCTATATGGCTCGGTGCATTATGCTGCTGGTACAAACAAAAGAGTATTGCCAGAGAGTTGGTACGGCATAATTGTCCAGAATATCGAGGTGAACGTGCTGGTTAAAAAGTTTGTCCACGACAACCAATAGGCAGGAACCATACCACGAAAAGCACCCACACACGCACGAATACATTGCCAGCTCCAAACTTGACAGTAGTAAGAGTACATTGTGGTAAATAACGTTCTTCCGGCTGCCGTCATACCCACATACGGCCATGAGACTGATGGATAATCTATCTGGATTCATCATTCAAAAGGACCCGTTTTCATTAATCTACGGTCCACAATAAATATTCTTTACACCATGCTAAACGTCGAGTAACATTCCGAGTGGAGATGAAAGGCTTATGAGCAACCCCACGACCACGGTAGCCCATGGAATGAAGTTCTCTGCGAATGGTCCGTGTACATACTCAGGTTCCAGAATTTTTACTCACTTCTACACTGAGGTCTTGTGCAGTACTCCGTCGATTAGCTGCAACGATTCTCTGGAGTCTTCCACGTCCTCTATCACTGCTTTTCTTTGGTCTGCCGGTACGTTTTGCTGCTTAAGGCACGCCATGTGTCTTCCACTTCTTCAGTACATCCAAAACAGTTGACTTGGGAATGTTTAAACGCATCTCGGTTTCTCTTATGGACATCCCACTAATATAACACCAAACAATCTTTCTTTTCTCGGAGTCAGTTCTCTCCCGCCGCGACATTTTCACTCAACCTCACAGTGCGATATGATAGCGATCATCTGCAGGCTTGTTTTTATACCGTTTGCAGACGTACGTGCATCTTAACAACGCAGCAGATCCGTTCATTTGTTTTTGAAGGGGTGTCAGTTGACTTTTGTCAATATAGTGTATATATGTATATATATATATATATCATCATCATCATCATCATCATCATTGTCAACCATTATCAATCCACTGCTGGACGAAGGTCTCCCCAAGTTTCCTCCACAACGGTCTGTCTTGTGCCAGTCTCTTCCACGTCACTCCTGCATACTTTCGAATTTCATCCACCCATCTTCTACGTGGTCTTCTTCTGGCTCTTTTCCTGTCCCTTGGAATCCAATCTAAAATTTCGGCTGTCCATCGATGGTCTGTCCTTCTGGCAGTATGTCCAGCCCATTGCCGTTTCAGGGATTTAACTCTGATCATGATGTCTTCCCCTCTTGTCATTTTTCGGATCCACGAGTTCCTCTTCTTATCTCTCCTGGTTACACCAAGCATGCACCTCTCCATGCTGTTTTGAGTTGTCTGTAGCCTTTGTATGTCTCTTTTAGTTAAGGTCCACGTCTCTGCACCATATGTAAGCACTGGAAGGATGCATTGATCAAACACTTTTCTTTAAGACATAATGGCATATTGCTCTTGAAAATTATGCTGTTTCTTCCAAAAAGCTCTCCAGGCAAGTTTTGTACGCAGATTAATTTCTTCATCAATGTTACCCTCACTTAATATCTGCTGTCCAAGATAAACGTATGTGCCTGTTATCTCCAGCTTTTCTCCATCAATCGATAAATCTTCATTTCTTGTAAAAGCATTGAACATCACTTTTGTCTTCTGAAAGTTAATTTTTAATCCCACTTCTTTACTCTTGTCAGCAAGATCCTGGATTATACTCTGCAGCTCTGATGGGGTAGTTGCAAAAATGACTACGTCATCATCAAAACGAAGGTGGGTTAGATAATCTCCATTAATCTTTATCCCCTTGTTTTCCCAGCTCAGCGACTGAAAGACACCCTCCAATGTAGCATTAAAGAGCTTCGGAAATATGGTGTCACCTTGTCTCACTCCCTTTCCAACTTTTATGTGTGCTGTATTCTCAAACAGCCGAATCTTTGCACTTGCATTTTCATACATGTTATTAGTAATATTAATGTATACATCTTCAATACCGCAGGATTTCAGAGTCATTGTAACTGCTGATGGTTTCACCGTATCAAAGGCTTTTTCATAATCGATAAAAGCCTCGCACAATGGAAGTTCATATTCCCTCGCTCTTTCAATTAGTTCTCTCAGTACGTGGATATGATCTATTGTGCTGTAGCCACTCCTGAATCCAGGTTGTTCTCTCGGTTGAGCCATGTCCAGTGTTACCTTCAAACGGTGTGAAATAACTTTATTGAAGATTTTATAAACCACTGATAGGAGGCTGATAGGTCTGTAGTTCCTGAGATCCTCAATGTCACCTTTTTATGTAGCAGGATCATTGTTGCGTTGTTCCAATCCTCAGGAATCTTCCCTTCATTAAGGTATCGAGTGAAAATTTGGGCGAGTACTGTTTTGATTTCTCCACTTGCTTCTTGTATGATGTCTACAGTAATTCCATCTTCTCCTGGAGCTTTTCCTTCTTCATGTTCTTGATTGCATGTGCAACTTCTGCTGGGAGGACTATAAGAAGTCTGGTACTGGTACCTTTCATGATGTCTGGAGTACATTTATCATCCCTTTCATATAATTTGGAGTAGAAATCTTTCACTCTTGTCAAAATTTCGTCTCTATTTCTTGTTACAGAACCATCTTCTTTTTTCAGTGCCATAATCTGTTTTCTTCCCTTACTGAGATGTCCCTTTGCTATCTTTAGGCTTTGGTTGTTTTCAATTGCTTTCCTCACTAGTTTACAGCTGAATGTCCTTACAAGTCTTCAGTGATACTTTTCGTACTGTCTTGCATAGCTCTATATATTACACTTTGGAAGTCGCATCTTCTTTAGTTGTCCTCATCTCTCTTCTTTTTTGCATCAACATTTTGGTTTTTCCCGATAATTTGTTCACACGCAACTTGTTCTTAGACCCAGCTAATTTTGTTGCTGTTTCCATAAGAGCTTTGGTTACTTTTCTGTTAACTTCAGAAATATCCACTTCTTCCGATGTTAGGCTTTCTAAAGCAGATAATCTGTTCTTCAGTTCCAATTTGAAGGTATTTGGTGTTTTTTAAGGTTGGTTATGTCAATACATTTTGTTTGTCTTATGAGCTTGCGACGTTCAAGTTTAGTGTTGAGACGCATCTTACATCTCACCAATCTATGGTCACTACCTGTGTTAAACTTGTTTAGCACACTGCAGTCTTCTGTGACAAATTTTTTGTTACACATAATAAAATCAATTTCACTTGTCGTTCCATTTGGATGTCTCCATGTCCATTTCCTGTGTGGCGTTTTCTTGAAAAAGGAGTTCAAGATGAAAAACCCTTCTGCCTCTGCAAACTCAACGAGAGTATTTCTACGCTGGTTTCTGTTGCCGTGACCGAATTTACCTACTGAAGTTTCATTCTGTTGCCGTTGCCCTATTTTTGCATTGAAATCTCCCATAATTATCTTCAAATGTTGCTTACCTTTATTATTTATATGACGAATTTCCTCATAAAATTCTTCAATTTCTTCTTCAGGATGACTTGTGGTGGGTGCATAAGTTTGAATTATCTGAGCCTGGTATCTTCTCGAGAGTTGGATAACGAGTCGTGCAACTCTGTCAGAGGAACTTTCAAGTTCTACAACTTTATCCTTCAGTTTCTTGTTTATTATAAATCCAACACCACTAGTTCTGCCAGTATCTGTCCCACGATAGTAGAAGAGATGTCCACTTTTCAGTTCAATGAGATCTTCTCCTTTTCTCCTTACCTCCCTTAGTCTGATGATGTCCCACTTGATCCTTTGTAGTTCCTCTTCAAATTCAAGAAGCCTTGAATCAGAAGAGAGGGAGCGTCCATTATACGTAGCCAAGGTCGGCATCAGATGGCAGCCTAGTCCGGTTCTCCGGGGATTCTTAGCACCCCCTGCCTTCATGTCGCACTGGCCGCTGCCTTGGCCAGGTACATTCCAGCTGCCGGAAACTGAGGGCCAAGATTTAAGCTGTGGAGTCTTTTGGAGGGGTTTGGCCATAACTCACCACGCTGGCCAAGCGGGTTGGTGAGTGTGGGATAGCATTTCCTCAAATACCGATGGTATAGTTATACCGCTATTGGCGGTCATGTATATATATATATACAGCGGCCGGAAAACGACGCTGACTGATAGAGACAGGAGAGCATTAAAGACAATTGTTACCCGTAATAAGAAGAGCACGGCGCCGAAAATTAAAATTAGTGCGGAGCTCAATCTGCATCTCCTGACACCAGTATTATTGAAAACAGTGGGCAGGAAACTGCATAAACAAGAAATTAATGGCAGAGCTGCTATTGCAAAACCTTTGGTGACCCGGGTGGTTGCACAACGGCAACAGCAGTGGTGCCAGGAGCATACAACGTGGACTTCCGATGCATGGAAGCGTGTAATGTCGTCGGATGAATCCACATTTATACTATTCCTCTTCTCAGGACGTGTTTACGTGCGGAGTACACTGTCAGAAGCATACAACCCAGAGTGTCTGCTCCGAACAGTGCAGCATGGTGGTGTTTCTGCCACCATGCTGCACTGAAAACCACGATAGGACCGTGATCGGTCCTATCGTGGTTTTCAGCAGGTCCCTTAATCACCTTGCAAGGACGGACAACTGGCAGGGCGTATGAACCCATTTTGGCGACCAAGTCCATTGAATGGCTCAGGCATTGTTTCCTGCAGGGGATGCCATTTATCATGATGATAACGCCTCAATTCACATAGTTAGGAATGTCCAATCATGGTTTGAGGAACATGAGGACGAACTTTCACACCTTCCATGGCTTCCCCAATCACCAGACCTAAACATCACCGGGCCACCGTAGCTTGTGTTGGAAAATAGAGTAAGATCCCGTTATCCTCCCCCTGCATCTCTCAGGGATCTCCAGCAGTTTCTCCATGAAGAATGGTGTAACATAACACTAACCACCATCCAGGATTTGCGTGTGTTCATTCTAAGGAGGATTCAGACGGTTTTGAATGCCAAAAGTGGTTTCACACCCTACTAGGTACGTAAAACCTCCTTTTCCTAGGTGTTCCATTATTCTGTCCCATTTCTGTATATTCGTTTGATTGATTGATTGATTTCAGCACATTTTTCTACCTCTTGAGTTATTTCGTTCCACCCTGTTAAAGGGTTGAACGGCTTTGAAAGAGGCATGATAGTGGGCGTTTGGAGGCCAGGTAAAAGCATCTCAGGAAACACAAACATTCTCGGCAATCCAAGAACAACTATCGAGAGTGTTCAATGAGTTGTGCACAAACGCCAACACAAGCAGTCAGCGGTCTTCCTGTGTGTGGAAACGAAGATGCAAGATCAACTGTATCGAGGTTGTACAATGAGTGGTGCACAAACAACAACACAAGCTGTCAGTGTCTTCCTGTGTGTGGAAACGACTATGCATAACAATTGCATTGATGGTGTACAATGAGTGGCACACAAACAACAACACAAGCAGTCAGCGGTTTTCCTATCTGTGGAAACGATTATGCAAGAACAACTGTATCGATGGTGTACAATGAGTGGGGCACAAACAACACAAGCAGTAAGCGGTCTTACTGTTTGTGGAAATGACTATGCAAGAAAAACTGTATCGAGGATGTAAAATGAGTGGTGCACAAACAACAACACAAGGTGGAAGTGGTCTTCCTGTGTGTGGAAACGACTATTCAAGAACAACTGTACCGCGGTTGTACAATGAGTGGTGCACAAACAACAACTCAAACAGCCACTGGTCTTCCTGTGGGTTAAAATGACTATGCAAGAGCAACTGTATCGATGGTGTACAATGGGTGGTGCACAAACAACAAAACAAGCAGTCAACGGTCTTCCTGTGTGAGTGGGGGGGAGACTTCTCGAGAGCGGATTGTACGAGGTAACAGACGAACTCCATCGTGTCAGGTAGCCACGCACTACAACTGCGGCATATTGAGAAAATTTTCAGAATGAACAGCCTGTCACACGTTTGGCGCAAATGGACTCTAGCTATACCGTTCGTCTCTGCTGAAAAGCGATAACGTCGTGTCGGTGAGCCCGGGAGCACCAAAAGTGGACCACGACTGGAAAAATAAATGCTGCCTTATCTGTTGAATCACGTTTTTAGTTAATTAGTGCCTATAGACGGACCACAATATGGCATCGACAACACGATTCGGGGGATCACAGCTGTCTAGCGTTAACTGCACAAGTTGGTGCAGGCGGTATAAAGGTACGCACTCTGTTTTCATGGCGGGAAATGTGTTCGTTATTAACTGTGGAACAGCATTTGTATACCGTTTTATATCTTAGCATTACTGCTGACCAAGCACACCCGTACATGTACATGGTGTTTTATGATGGAGTTTTCTACTTCCAGTAGGATAATGCGTCATGCCACAAGACTCGGGTTGTCACACAGTAGTTCCAGGAATACGACAGTTACTTCAAAGTGCTAAAACAGCCACAATAGTCCCCAGGTCTTAAACCAATTGAACACCTGGGGGATGAGATTGAGAAAGTCATACGTGACGGAAATCCTCGGGTGTTCTTCCGACGCGCAGAACATCGCAAATCTCCCCAACAACATTGCTTATCACATTGTTACGATGAAGTTACGATGAAACATTTTAAGAATATCGTTAATTCACAGCACGATTGATTCCATACTCTCAGAGAAACATTTTTAATTCTATATTCCACGGATTCAACACGTTTCTGTTTATTCAAATACAACTAGGAAACCAGTTTTGTCGCCCCGGTGGCGCAGTACAACAAGGAAACCAGTTTTTGTCGCCCCGATGGCGCAGTTGTCTAAGCTCTGGAATATGACCACTCGTCCGTGAAGAGTCCGGGTTATAATCCCGGTGAGGCATGGAAGTTGTGCTTGACTTGCTGCATTGGCTCTCTCCCTTCCCTGGAACCAGTGGCTTTAAATTAGGGACGCGCGACAGCTTACAAACCATTGAGTTGCTCACGATGGTAGTTAATCCCTCAATATATTGGGTTGTCGGAAAAGTCATGAGGTATTTTGGCACCCGATGGCAGTTGGGCGGTTCTTGAAGTACTAGATAAATGTGCAGCTCAGTTATCGCTATGGCATTCGACATCTGCAAGTTCTAGCTGCAGTCTAAAAGGAATAATGAGCGATTTGGTTGATTTGCGGATATTTGACATCAAGTTGAAGATGGAAGACCAAACTGTGCATTTTCGCCATATTCTACTGTTTTACTTCCGTAAAGGGAAGAGCGCGCGTCAAGCTTGTGAAAAGTTGCGAAAAGTGATCGGTGATAATGTTCTACAAGAACGTCAGTGCCAGAGGTGGTTCTCAAAACTCCGAGCTGATGATTTTGACCTCAACAATGCTCCTCGGTCCGGGAAGCCCATCGAGGTTAATGACGACCAAATCAAAGCATTGATCGAGTCAACCCCACGTTACACGACACGAGAGATTGCAGACACATTGCACATCCACCATTCAAGCGTTCACGACCACCTGAAGAAGCTGGGATACGTAAGCAAGCTCGATGTGTGGGTTCCTCATGAACTCAAAGATGCTCAATTGACTGCGCGTATAAACATCTGCGATATGCTCATTAAACGTGAGGAAAACGATACTTTTTTGAAGCGAATGATAACTGGTGACGAAAAGGCGATTGTGTACAACAATGTGCTGCGCAAACGGTCTTGGTCCCGACGTGCTGCTTTGCCTCAAAATACATCCAAAGCAGACATTGTCTCGAACGACATCCAAAGCAGCGGTAGGTTCTGGTCTCAGTGTGGTGGGATTTTAAAGATGTCGTGTTTTTCGAGCTCCTACCACGGAACCAAACAATCAATTCGAATGTGTACTGTCGGCAATTGGACAGTTTGAACGAATTCATCATCCAGAAACGTCTAGAGCTCGTTCATCGTAAAGGTTTTGTGTTCCATCACGACAACGCGAGATTACACACAAGTTTGATCACCGGCCGAAAATTATAGGAGCTTCGGTGGGATGTGTTGCCACACCCAGCATACTCGCCTGACCTTGCGCCGTCACTCTACCACTTGTTTCGCTCTGTTCAACAGTCTTTGCGTGGTATAACGGTCAATTCAGTTGAGGCTGTAAATCAGCACCTTGTACAGTTTTTCGCCACGAAAGACAGGTCCTTCTATGAACGAGGCATTCTGCAGCTCACTGAAAGATGACAAAAGGTTATCGATCAAAACAGGCATTATATCATTGAGTGATTTGTGTTCTTTCTATCAATAAATTACCTTTGCAAAACATGGCTAAAATACGTCATGACTTTTCCGATAACCGAATATATATATATATAAAACGGTTTTTAGATATTTCATTCAGCGTTTTTGATGAACGTTAACAATTCTTGGAGAACTTCAGTCTTATTCATTCTGCAGTTCCTTCTAAATAGATATTCTAGAAATCGGTCTCCCAGAGCTTCTTTTGGAACACCTGCCTTAGGAACGGAGCATTTTGATGCACACAAGTGGGACTCAATGTTTTTTTGTTTTTTTCACTTATTGTTTCCGCGGAGGTTTTCAAGCCATAGTGAATGGAAATCTCTCTCATACGTGAATCGTGGTCTAAATTGTTAACAAAGCTGTACTTTATCAGCAATACCTTCTGAGGAGATAATACTGCTTTAGCAAACCCTGTTCCTCGTGCCTTAGAGGCAGATTCTCCACGACGGCCATCAATGTGATACTTCCTACATCTGAACATTCCAAGTACATGCTCTTTGGAATACAATTTCATGTCGTGCACTTCTGGACATTTCCTTGTCACAGGTATTAAACTTTCCTTCTCACACCACGTAATGAATGTATGCGTGTCTTCGACAACTTCAGTACACAACCTGAAAAACTTAACTCAACATGTAGACGTGAATGACATGCAGACGCTTCGTCAGCTACGTCATGACAATGTCAGAAGCATTGGTGTCCGTAGGAATGGTGATGTTCCGCGCTTCGGAAGAACACCCAAATCCTCCACCATCGAACATTCAGCAGTCGGCTTACAACATAACATCCGTTTGCCTGAACACTCCTATAGAACTCATCAGGAGACCTGAGGCAAACGGATCATCACCTGTTGAATACACGCGAAATCCAAATCAGCACCTGTTGAATCCACGCGAAATCCAAATCAGCACCTGTTGAATCCACGCGAAATCCAAATCAGCACCTGTTGAATCCACTCAATGCCGCCACGGTGGCGCAGTGATCTAAGCGATGGCCTCTAATCATTCGTCCGAACAGGGTCTGGGTTCGAATCCCGTGAGGCATGGATGTGGTGTTTGTCTTACGGCACTGGCTCTCTCCCTTCCCTGGAACCAGTGACCCTAAATTAGGGACGGGCGGCTACTTATAGCCCACTGAGTTGCTCACGGTGGTCGTTAAACCTCCAATCAAAAAAAAAAAAAAAAAAAAAAAAGGAATCCACTCAAATTCGAAATCAGCACCTGTTGAATCAACGCAACATCGAAATCAGCACTTGTTGAATCCACGCAACATCGAAATCAGCACTTGTTGAATCCACGTAACATCGAATCGAGGCTGGTTTGAAGTTCAAGTGTGGCACAACACGTTATTAGAAAGGAGTTCCTAATAATTTGCTGATTCAGCGTACGTTTTCCTTCTTAACTTGCTGATAAAAAATGTGAATCAAAATAATTTCAGTTTCAGCAGAGCACAGTCACTGATTCTTAATCGTCTCATTGAGGAAGGAATTAGTAATTTAGCACTACGTTTACTTTTAAATTATTCGCAATGATTTCGCTTTTCTGTTGACTACGTTATTCTTTCTTTACGTACGATGACCATTACACATTTTCCCTAGTTTCAGTTCCATTTTCTAAATTGGGATTATTCTTTAGCTTGTATCATTCAAATGTAGCTTCTTCTACATTGGTACAGAGTTTCTTGGAGAAACGGAGTAGCCAAGGCACAACATTTGTAGAGAAATATTTTGAGAACCAAAGATGTAAGTGTACAGAATGTGTGTGAAATTTCCTCATTCGAAATATTGTATGAAGTAATAGGAAACTGCATCAGTACGAGTGTGAAGTGAAAGGAATAATACATTTCAAAATTGAGTTTATTTAAGACCAAACTATGTACAATCATGTAGAATATGAGACATTCATCAGTGACGAAGCAAAAATAACTCTCCTGAGAATACCAAAGAGTTCTAGTACAATACTAAGAAAGAAAGTCTTGAATAAGATCACACACATAAATCATTCTGGTCAGCATCAAAAAGTTAGGCAGGAAAAGAAACAAAAGTAACGTACCTGGGGGAATTTCCAGAAAACTAAACAATAAATCGGAGCTTCACGGTTGACAGGTAAATAAAAAGAAAACGCAAGAGCTCGTTGTAGCTGCAAATATCGACACTGAAACTGGAGCTCGGGAAAACGTGACCGCTTAGTCTTAAGTGACCGACAGTGCAAAGAATGAAGACTGACACTCCTGAGTAGCTACATTGGAGATAGAAAAACACTGACATGAAGAGTGGAATGTACGTACATTGCCATGCAAAACAGAACGGGAAAATGTTGGTTATAAATAGTCGACAATGATACTAAAATAACGGATATCGAAGGCCTACTATGTATGAAAAAACTCGTAAGAGGGCGTAATTAGTATAAGAAAGTTGGTTAACAAGTCACCATAATTCTGAATCACAGCAGATTAAACACCTACACGTACAGGTACGACGGAATTGAGAAAATCGAAGCATCGTGAGAGGGTAGCTCCCCACCTAAAATTATTCACGAGAAAAAGCGCTTTCCGTATTTTCCTTTAAACAATAGTAAGATGTTACTTGAAACGATTAAATTCTTGTATAATTTCCAGCTCCCAATAATGTTTTGAGTTGTCGCACCCTGCTCTCCTACTCTTACCACGAGTATGTGTCACTATGAGGAATGAGTATGAAGTAATGGTGACTCATTTCTTCATGTGGCTTTTGGAAGAAAGGGAAGAATGCTCATATAACAAGTTATATTTTGTTTCAGCTGACAAAGCAGATGACCTGTAGATCTGCATTCTAGTCACTCTGTCAAGGTCGACAAGTCCTCGGCGTTCTAGTAGCTCTGTCAAGCTTGATAGATCTGCTTCTCGCAGCCCTGTCAAGGTCGACATGCCCCTCTGCGTTCTAGTATCTCTGTCAAGCTTGATAGATCTGCTTCTAGCAGCCCTGTCAAGGTCGACAGGTCTTCTGCGTTCTAGTAGCTCTGTCAAGCTTGATAGATCTGCTTCTAGCAGCCCTGTCGAGGTCGACATATCCTTTGCGTTCAAATAGCTCTGTCAAGCTTCATAGATCGGCTTCTAGGAGCCCTGTCAAGGTCGACATGTCCTCTGCGGTCTAGTAGCTCTGTCAAGCTTGATAGATCTGCTTCTGGCAGCCCTGTCTAGGTCGACATGTCCTCTGCGTTCTAGTAGCTCTGTCAAGCTTGATAGATCTGCTTCTAGCAGCGCTGTCAAAGTCGACAGGTTTTCTGCGTTCTAGTAGCTCTGTCAAGCTTGATAGATCTGCTTAGCAGCCCTGTCGAGGTCAACAGGTTTTCTGCAATCTAGTAGCTCTGTCAAGCTTGATAGATCTGCTTCTAGCAGCCCTGTCGAGGTCGACATGTCCCTTGCGTTCTAGTAGCTCTGTCAAGCTTCATAGATCTGCTTCTAGCCGCCATATCAAGGTCGACATGTCCTCTGCGTTCTAGTAGCTCTGTCAAGCTTGATAGATCTGCTTCTAGCAGCCCTGTCAGGGTCGACATGTCCTCTGCGTTCTAGTAGCCCTGTCAACCTTGATAGATCTGCTTCTAGCCGCCCTGTCAAGGTCGACATGTCCTCTGCGTTCTAGTAGCTCTGTCAAGCTTGATAGATCTGCTTCTAGCAGCCCTGTCAAGGTCGACATGTCCTCTGCGTTCTAGTAGCTCTGTCAAGCTTGATAGATCTGCTTCTAGCAGCCCTGTCTAGGTCGACATGTCCTCTGCGTTCTAGTAGCTCTGTCAAGCTTGATAGATCTGCTTCTAGCAGCCCTGACAAGGTCGACATGTCCTCTGCGTTCTAGTAGCTCTGTCAATTTTGATATATCTGCTTCTAGCAGCTCTGTCAAGGTCGACATGTCTTCTGCGTTCTAGTAGCTCTGTCAAGCTTGATAGATCTGCTTCTGGCAGCCCTGTCAAGGTCGACATGTCATCTGCGTTCTAGTAGCTTTGTCAAGCTTGATAGATGTGCTTGTAGCAGCCCTGTCAAGGTCGACATGTCCTCTGCGTTCTAGTAGCTCTGTCAAGCTTGACAGATCTGCTTCTAGAAGCCCTGTCAAAGTCGACATGTCTTCTGCGTTCTAGTAGCTCTGTCAAGCTTGATAGATCTGCTTCTAGCAGCCCTGTCAAGGTCGACATGTCCTCTGCGTTCTAGTAGTTGTGTCAAGCTTGATAGATCTGCTTCTAGCAGCTCTGTCAAGGTCGACATGTCATCGGCGTTCTAGTAGCTTTGTCAAGCTTGATAGATGTGCTTGTAGCAGCCCTGTCAAGGTCGACATGTCCTCTGCGTTCTAGTAGCTCTGTCAAGCTTGAAAGATCTGCTTCTAGAAGCCCTGTCAAAGTCGACATGTCCTCTGCGTTCTAGTAGCTCTGTCAAGCTTGATAGATCTGCTTCTAGCAGCCCTGTCAAGGTCGACATGTCATCTGCGTTCTAGTAGCTTTGTCAAGCTTGATAGATCTGCTTCTAGCAGCCCTGTCAAGGTCGACATGTCCTCTGCGTTCTAGTAGCTCTGTCAAGCTTGACAGATCTGCTTCTAGAAGCCCTGTCAAAGTCGACATGTCTTCTGCGTTCTAGTAGCTCTGTCAAGCTTGATAGATCTGCTTCTAGCAGCCCTGTCAAGGTCGACATGTCATCGGCGTTCTAGTAGCTTTGTCAAGCTTTATAGATGTGCTTGTAGCAGCCCTGTCAAGGTCGACATGTCCTCTGCGTTCTAGTAGCTCTGTCAAGCTTGATAGATCTCCTTCTAGAAGCCTTGTCAAGGTCGACATGTCCTGTGCGTTCTAGTAGCTCTGTCAAGTTTGATAGATCTGCTTCTAGAAGCCCTGTCAGGGCCGACATGTCCTCTACGTTCTAGTAGCTTTGTGAAGCTTGATAGATCTGCTTCTAGCAGCCCTGTCCAGGTTGACATGTCCTCTGCGTTCTAGTAGCTCTGTCAAGCTTGATAGATCTGCTTCTAGAAGCCCTGTCAGGGCCGACATGTCCTCTGCGTTCTAGTAGCTTTGTGAAGCTTGATAGATCTGCTTCTAGCAGCCCTGTCCAGGTTGACATGTCCTCTGCGTTCTAGTAGCTCTGTCAAGCTTGATAGATCTGCTTCTAGCAGCCCTGTCAAGGTCGACATGTCCTCTGCGTTCTAGTAGCTCTGTCAAGCTTGATAGATCTGCTTCTAGCAGCCCTGTCAAAGTTGACAGGTCTTCTGCGTTCTAGTAGCTCTGTCAAGCTTGATATATCTGCTTCTAGCAGCCCTGTCAAGGTCGACATGCCCTCTGTGTTCTAGTAGCTCTGTCAAGCTTGATAGATCTGCTTCTAGCAGCCCTGTCAAAGTTGACAGGTCTTCTGCGTTCTAGCAGCTCTGTCAAGCTTGATAGATCTGCTTCTAGCAGCCCTATCAAAGTCGACAGGTCTTCTGCGTTCTAGTTGCCCTGTCAAGGTCGACATGTTCTCTGCGTTCTAGTAGCTCTGTCAAGGTCGACAGGTAGATCTGCTTCTAGCAGCTCTGTCAAGGTCGACAGGTCTTCTGCGTTCTAGTCGTTGTGTCAAGATCGACAGGTATTCTGCGTTCTAGTAGCTCTATCAACGTCGACTGGACTTCTATGTTCTAGTAGGTTCGACAGGTGAAAGTCTATGAAAATTGTTATAGAAGAGCTAGTAACGCAATTTTTGAACCAGATATTGATAAATTTATCCTGTTCAGCGATCAAATTCGCAAGATTTCTCTCTGAATGGTTTTTGGCCATTTCGAAAAGTCAGATCCACTCACAAAAGATACAGCTGATATTACCCAATTAATTAGGTTTATGACAATGTGACGTAGAATCTGGAAGCGGTTCCAAAGAGGCGGCACAAAAAATATTTCTAATAGTAGAGTCACTAGAATTAGCTCCCTTTATCACAAGATGATTGTTGATTACATGAACGTGGTTCACAGTCGTTTGGTTTCTTAAATTCAGGTATGTTCTTTAATAAATCAGTATCAATACTGGGTATTAGGAGCGGTAGAATCACAGTGCAAGAAGAAACAGTGGGCCTAATGGAAACGTTAGAATTTGTGTATAGAGACAAGAAAGAAGGAATTTCGACCTAAGTGGGGCACAAGAGAAAACAAAAATCATGGTAAGCCCAGCAGCGTACGCCCCGATGGACAAGGGCCTCAAGATTCCTGTAAATTATATATATTTCTTTTCTTTCTGGTCAATTTTAAACATGTGCTATGCTTTTTATCACTGCACAGCTCTTGAAGTTATTTTTCAAAAAAATCCCTTTTACCTAAAGCAGGCTTGACAGCTGATATTATTTTTACATTTTGTATCGCACTGGACAGGTTACACAGGATTTACTTGTTTTTTCCTAAACCATTGATTGAGGAGTGGGATGTTATCGCTACACGTACTATTAATTAGTGTTTCGTTTACTTTCCCAGCTAAATAAACTTTTGAGGTGAATTGAGACAACATCTCAATGCTAATTGCTTTTAAGTTTCTCAACAGCAAGGATCTTCTATCGGTTTTCGATATCCAATTTTTTTTTTTTTTGCTAAATTATGAAGTAGGAGAAAGTTTCCCCTTCAGGAAATTTATCCTTATCACTTAACCATCACTTTTTGGCCTTTATTTTATTGGCGTGTATTTCCCTCGCACCCGGATTCCTGATTTGTATAATATTGTATGTCATCATCATCATCATCATCATTGTCAACCATTATCAATCCACTGATGGACGAAGATCTCCCCAAGTTTCCTCCACAACGGTCTGTCTTGTGCCAGTCTCCTCCATGTCACTCTCGCATACTTTCGAATTTCATCCACCCATCTCCCATGTGGTCTTCTTCTGGGCCTTTTCCTGCCCCTTCGAATCCAATCTAAAATTTCGACTGTCCATCGATGGTCTGTCCTTCTGGCAGTATGTCCAGCCCATTGCCATTTCAGGGATTTTATTCTGATCAAGATGTCTTCCACTCTTGTCATTTTTCGGAACCACGAGTTTCTCTTCTTATCTCTCCTGGTTACACCAAGCATGCACCTCTCGATGCTGCTTTGAGTTGTCTGCAGCCTTTGGTTTATATACAGTACAACCCGCTTACAACGAGCATGCATTTAACGAGATTCTAGAGTTAAAGAGCAAAACAGGACTTGTGTGGCATATTGTTAATTCAAAGGTAATATTTTTTTTATGAACAAAATGTAATTAAATTCCGAAGATTTAGCGAGGGAGAGATGATAAAATAATCAACTAAATCAATTTTAACAATAACAAAATTTAATGAAATTCCATATTTAACGAGGCACAGAAAACATGCTGCGCGCTGTCCTGGAATGGAAGAATGGAAATGATGGCGTACAAGACAAAAACGCAACAGAGCAGTGGAATCTCGGTGGGCTAAAGGAAGAATGTTGATAGAAAAGCAATGGGTAGAAAGTAATTCAAATGCTCAAGAAGCGAGTTGTGCATGAGAATTTCCGACACCCACACTAATGGCCTATGCCTTGGGATTATCGCGTCAGCAGAGTTGAAAGCAAACACCCTATTTTTGGCAAAAAGAGGATGAGTTGGATTCACGCACATGTATTGAGCGTTTCTGGGTGGTGATTGCTTAGAGAAATAGGGGTAATGGAATCGGGATGTTTCCCAAGAAAGAAACAGGAGATAACAATACCTAGAATTGCATTCATTGCCTCTTTCATCCTCCAAGTGTGCGTTGCATTGGGAAAATCGATACTGCTTTTATTTCGTATGCATCATTAAACAGTAGTCAAGCAGCAAGTTCTAAATTTTAAAGAGCAACAAAATCTATTAAAATGTCTAAGAGAAAAATGTTATTCGTAAAAGACAAGGCAGTGGACCTTAGAGAGCTAGAAAAGGGTGAACAGAAATGTTGTATGTTATGATGTGTATGGATATATAACATACTGTAAAAGTTTATGCATGTTTTCAGGTATACATGTTTTTACATGGTGGGGTTTTCACTCCAAAACGGATTTAGCGAGACCCTGGATTTAACAAGGATTTTCTTCGGTCTCGAGCGGCTCGTTGCAAGGAGATTATACTGTAATACACAACCTACGCCCAATAAGTTCCAAGATTGACCTCATAACTGATGTAACAGTACTGGGATAAAAATATCACGTGTATACCAGAAGACAACGGTCAATAAATAAATAAATACATCGCTCTTTCCACGTTCCAGAAACACATAGCAACCGAAAAATTGTTTGTTTTTCAGCCGCCGCCGTTGAATTGAACCACGGAACTCTCGATATCTAGCCGAGCGCGTTAACTTTACACCACGGTGGCCAACAATCTACGTTGCTATGTGTATTTTTAAGTCAGCTTCTGGCATCATAAATCCGTGAGATGGGCTCAGCTACTGAGACGTCTCCATCTGGTGGGCATTAACTGCACTGGCTATATATATATTATAGCAGTTATTTCAAAATATACTTTATTGGCAAAAACATAAGGGGATACAGGCGTACCACATATGGCAAAATAAACAACAAAACAATGAGCGATACTGATGAAATTTTACAGGTGAATGTGATACGGCAGTCAACTAAGGATGACAAAATGTTAAAATCACTAATAAGGAACAATACATGCTTGAGGAAGATGCTGCACAAGCAATTGTAATGATTAGGATATTACAGCATGCGATGACTTGCACATTGAGAGCAGAGCACAAAACAACAGGTAAATATATTTACAAGAATATTGCTGTACAACGCAGTGCACGAAAAGAAGGGAACATGTAAAACACAACAAAAGCATATACAACGATAAAGGTACAGAAGTTCCCACAATCGATGAAACCACACGATATGTGACAAAAACAGGATGAGTATTACAGAACATAGTGGAAACTTGGGCAAACTCGCCAAGTGAAACACAAGGATACACAAAATACAAACAGAAAGCCGTGCAGTATTGCATCGGTCCAAAAAAAAAAAAAAAAATGACTTGGGTCGAGCAAGAAATACAGGAACTTGTATACAAAATCATAGGTACGAACAGAAAACCCTCTGCCGTGCAAGACAAAACACAATTGAAACAACACAAAACAAAAAGAGACATAGATACCCGAGGCAGTACAAGTAGAACACCCAGAGATATCAAACACCACACGCTCCGGTGCAAAAGGCAACAAGAAAAAAAACATCAAGGGTCCAAGAGTCTACTAGCCTTGAACACAAACAAAATCTTAAAGCCCACAAGGCACAATCCGATGAGGGAAGTACAATAAACAAGACATCAAAGAATGTGAAAAAAAATGCACAAGATATCAGCCGATGCATTCAGTAGGTCGAAGCTGGGAAAAAACAAACCAATCAGAAGGAAAGATCAATGGAAGATCCAGGGATTTTAAACCATCCGGTCCCTTGCGCCCAGGTAGACCGGAAAGAGGCTTGAGATTGAGGGGTGGAAGCAGCGAAGTTCTCCAGGCGTAGTCGAGACACGAGGCGATTCCTAAAAATCGACCGTAAGGCCGCGCCAGCAGAGAGAATACTAGGTGTGGTAGCAGGAGAGCGGAGAGATTGATGATAAAGAAAAACGACATGTTTGACAAGTACGAAGAGATAGGCACAGGCATCCGGCAAAATAGCCGGGGGATGTTTGGTAAGCAATAGCCACTCGTACGCTTGAAAAGGGATGTCTCTGGAGCAAATGGTGCCTACAAGACGAAAGGCAGTATTGAGAAGTGGAAGGAGAACGGGACAGTGACAGTAGACATGAGGAACATCACCTTCAACACCACAAAAGCAGCAGAGAGAAGTAGAAGAAATAGACATGTGAAAGAGAGAAGGAGGAAAAGGAAGGCGGCGGTGAAGAAACCGCCAGTGGATGTTTCGCTCTAACGGGGTAGAAAGGGGAGAGAAAGAGGCAGACCAGATAGGCAGCAGAAGAGAAGGAGAAGCATCAGGAAGACCATGCGGAGAAGTGAGGGGCGCACGGAGGAGCGCATAGATAGAGGCAGTGGAAAAAGAAGAAATGGGGGCAACAGAGTCCCGAAAGGGAAGGAAGAAAGGGAGAGAGAGGCTCGGTCCAGAGACAGAAACCAGGCCAGTGTCAGAAACCAGAAGTGGGAAGAGGGTACGGAGAGCGGAGCGAAGAAGGTCATACTCCTCTTCCAAGGTAGAAGATGGGTCAGGGAAAAGAGAAGAGAGGGGTTTCCAGGTCAAATCGGAAGTTAATAAAGCTTCGACAGTGAGAATTCCTGAGCGGAACCAAGGGGGAAAAGAAAGTATGGTTGATCGGGTGGATGAATCTGAGTTGAAAATAAAAGAGGTTCTGCAAGCAGGTACAGGGTGATACAGGTAGGAGCGCGGAGTAGTGGGAGAGAATGAAATACCGCTAGAGCGTCGATAATAAGTGGTGGGAGTCGTTTAGAAGTAGAAGGAGATGAATCCATCCGAAGAAAAAGGAGGAAAGTGAAGGATGGATCATGAAGAGAAATAAGAGTATTCAGGGTAGAAGAAAGTGCAGGGGAGGGTGAAAGGAGAAGACGAATAAAGGAGACGATTCGGTGAGCTCGATAATATGTTCTGACATCCGGGAAATGAAGACCACCAAATGATGTTGGCAGAGAAAGCGTGGCAGCAGAAATCCAATGTCTAGATGACCATATCACTGAAATGAAAATACTATTGATGGCAGAGAAATGATGCGATTTAAACACACAGGAATCCCAGGGATAAAAGCATTGTGAGAGAAGATATCGATGAACAATTTGAGCACGTTGAAAGTAAGAGGAAAAGGAAAACGTAAATTGCCAAAAACCAGCCGTGCGATGAAGTCGTGGGCGGAGAGCTTGCCAAGTGACGTTGCTTGCGGTAAAGGAGTGTCCAAAATGAGCTCCAAGAAATTTTTGGGTCGAGGAGGACCACACTGCTCCCTACGGTAAGTCAGTGCGGCCTCTCCAAGAACCACACCACAGGCCAGCACTTTTCTGAATATTCAGGGCAGCACCAGAGAGAGCAGCATACTGTTCATAAGTGGCAAGAAGAGTATCAAATTGGTCATCGCGGCGAAGACAAAAAGTAACATCATCTGCGTAAGCAGATACAAGAAAACGGTGGTGCCGAGTACTAGAGACAATCGGTCCTACCGCAGGTAAGACAGACGCTCGACTTGCAATCAAAAAGGGCTCAAAGGCGAGAGCAAAGAGTTGTCCTGATATTGGACAACCTTGTCTGATGACAGATCAAAAAGGAATCGGGGCCGTCAAAAATGTGGCCGCCCGAACGTGCAAATGGGCGTCCCGGTAGAGGCTAAGGATGAGAGAAACAAAAGCTGGAGGAAAACCAAAGTGAGTTAATACGGCAGAAAGGTAAGTGTGAGAGACGTTATCAAAAGCGGATTTCTGGTAAAGATTAAACAAAGCTAGGGGTTCGGAATGTTTTAGTGCAAGAAAGGAAAGGTTATGAAGAAAGGAGATGTTATTAGAAATAGAACGACCAGGCACGGTATATGTCTGGTCGGGGGATATGAGGAACAGAAGAACAGAATTTAGGCGGGGAGAAAGTAGTTTAGTGAAGAATTTGTAATCCAGGTTGAGATGGGGTGCCAATTCGACAAGTCCAGAAGGTCACCCTTCATCGGCAGGAGGATGACATGTGCAACTGTAAATTCCGGCGGAAGCACAGGAGAAGAAAGAGCACAAGAAAAATCGGCAGAGAGAAAAGGTAGGAGTGACGAAAGAAAGGCCCGATAGAACGAGAGCGGGAGGCCATCAGGTCCCGGGGAAGAGTGAAGATTTAGGGAGGCAAAAGCCTCTCTCAATTCAGGCAAAGAAAAATCAGCAATGAGAGGGGCGCAGTGAGAAGACGGGACCTGAGGGAGAGAAGAAAGAAAAGAGGAGGAAGAAAAAGAAGAACCCTGCGCAACCGCTCGGAACTTCTCCTGAAAGAAGTGACGGACATGAGAGCAGATGAGAGTTGTATTGCCAGTAACGGTGCTATCAGGCAATCGGAGATGCCTGATGGAAGATGACGTGCGTCGCATGGATTCCATCTTCGAAAGGACTTCGAAAGAATGCGTCGATGGTGAAATAAGTAGGAGCCGAAGACGACGAACTGCTTGCTGAGCAAACGGTTCGAGGCAGGCATGAAGTTCATCACGGACGGAGGCAAAGTGCGGGTCAGACATTGACGTCGCGGAGAGGAGTCCTCGTAGGTTACTCACCTCCATCGAGCGAGTGGTGGAAATAGTAAAGGAGAGTTGACGAACGAGCAAGAGAAGATCCCGTTTGACATCAAGCCACAAACGCAAGGCGCTTGGGGTCGTTGTGAGCAGCAGCTTTCGATCAGAAAGGAACTTCTCAACTTCCTCACAAAAGGAACGGTCTTGCAAGAGAGTGTCATCAAACGTCCAATGACGACGCGTAGATGAAGGTGCAGGAGAGACGCAAATTGATAGTGAAACGGCAGAATGGTCGGAAGAAACAGTAGGTGAATGTCGAGCAGCAGTGATAGCAGGGAGTAAGGAAGCAGAAACATATATTCGGTCCAACCGCGCAGCAGTACAACCGAACGTCGGAGGATTACACCACGTAAAGGAAATGGAATCAGGATTTAGCCGTCTGAAGGAATCGACAAGATGAAAATCATCAAGGAGCTGAGTCAGCTGTGAAACTAAATTCATGCGGTATTCGCAAAAAGACGAATTTCTGTCAAGAGAAGGCTGCAGCGTGCAGTAAAAATCCCCCCCCAAGAATGAAATAATCCCCGGGAGGAATCGCTGCAATCGCTGCACGAATATTACTGAAAAGATGAGCAACATATATTTCATCAGTGGGAATATATACATTAAAGATATGAAAAGTAACATTATGCACACAAAAGGTAAAACACTGAAGAAAATCAAGGTGTAAATTTGTCACAGAAATAGCAGTCAGCTGAGTCAAAAACCGCTGGCGCACACCCACAGCTATACCACCATACCGCGAGAGGCGATACGAGTGGTAAAACGTGTACGGCCAGTGTCTCCATAGGTGAGTGGGAGTGTCTGCAGAGCAGTGAGTTTCCTGGAGAAGGAGAACATCTCCACTAGCGGCAGAAATTTCCTCATAAACGAAGGGAGTTCAACACTGGTGTCGCGAACCCGCGACAATTCAAGGAAGTCACAGTGAAAGTGCCATGTCTATTGTGGCAGTGACAATCTTTTCCAAATGGGAACGGAAATTGTTGTACCGCCGTTGGATGCACTTCTGAGTGGCAGCATCCTCGGCAGATGGACTTTTGATAGTATTGTAAAGAGTTAACAGTTGTGCCAGTTGATTCTCAACTGCTGGGTCAACCTTCAAACCTATGTCAACCTTCAAATCGGTTGACATAGGTGGGTAAATTAGGAAGAAGAGTCTTGGCACAAGCAAAGTCGTGCAATTCATTATGAGGGAGAGGAGTGTCCGGAAACACATTCATGTGTTGGCGTGCGGAAAATTCCTCAAGTGGCAGGAGGTAGATAACTGGCTTGGAAGACTTGACAGGGCGACCCGAAGCAGGTGATCCAGCAGCTTTAGTCGGAGAGGTTTGAGTAGAGTGGCCAGATTGTCGCCGTCGTTTCGTAGAGCCGCGAGGAGATTTGGCATCCCTTTTGTCAGGACGGGTCCGGAGATAGCCCTCCGTCCCATCACTCATCGCTTGGTCGCTGACGCTTTGATAGGCTGTGTCATCAGCGGTCGAAGTCTCGGTATCAGACTGGTCAGTCGCAACGGACTCAGCAACTGCTGTAGGGTCCGCAGGAACACGAACAGATACTGAAGATTGTAAAACTGGGTAGTGTTCCTCCGAGAGAGAAGGTGGGACAACAATTGGCGTAGAGGTTGCCACCGAAGGTAGGTTGTTCGCAGGAACCACCGTCGGTAACGGAGCGCTACTAAGATCTTGATGAGAAGGCGTCGGATCTTGATAGACGGGCGAAACAGACTTTGGTGGAGCAACTGGACACTGCTTATAGTAGTGACCAACCTGGTGATATTGACTACAATGGAATTCCGTCAGGAAGTTTATTTGCCTGACCTGATCCTCGCACCGAACAGTGAAGTGTGTTGGAAGCCGTTCGATTGCTTCTTGTGATGGAAATATGACCCTCGCAACACGGCGAGCACCTTGGATCGACGCATGTCGTGGATCACGTAATGGGTCGTTTCGGGCAGCACGATGCGTTTGTATGCCTCCAACTACCCGACCAACCGAAGATAAGACAGCATACAGCATGAGATCTGTCACTTCCAACGGGACCGGGTAGAAAGAAACGTTAATGGGTCTTTGGCCCACCCGTTCTGCAGAAAGATGTCTATCACCAATTGTGAGGCCAGATGTTAGGAGAGATTTCGCCATTTCAGCCGTGGCCAGATAAACGACCACAAGTCGTCCTCTTCGATACATTTGCCGAATAGATTCAGATGGGAACCGCTGTGCAATGGCATCTGCATATACTCGCAAAGGAGTGTCTGGAAGGGCTTTGAAATGGACGCCTTTTGCAAGATTCTCAGTAAAAGCTGTGCCAACTGGAGAGCTGGCTGGGATATTAAGCACGATATTATTGCCAGCTTGGGAAATGAAAGATTTCAGCTTTTCAGCGCCAACATAATTATTCTTGGATGCTAGACGAAAGACTATGGAGGCTGCAACAGAAGAAAATGAAGGTAATGATACGTTGGGCTCAGCAGTGCTAGAAGAGTCTGCATTTCCAGTGATGTCCATTGCGTCATCATCGATAACGGAAACCGGGAGATGTGACGTAGCTGGAGAAGGCAAATTGGCAACGCCACGAGCGGACGCTTGCGTTGCAACACCCCCATCTGGGGCATCAAAAAAGGAAGAGAGATTAGGGCTATCACTATCCCTACCGGAAGTCGCCATCTTTAATGGCGGCGCCCAGTAGCCAGCTTGGCCAGCTCGGCCAAACGTAAATAAGATGAAATACAACAAAATAGGTACTCACCGCGCTCGAAACGAAGCAAAATGAATAACGATACCTTTATACTTAAGGTGAACGTGAAATTAAGGAGCGAAGAGTCCAATAACACACCCAAATCACAAGAAAATCGCGGAGCAACAGCACGCTGCTCAGTTAAATCCAAAGGGCGAGATCCAAGGTGAAAATCCTCCAAATACGTGGTGCCAGTAAATAAATAAATAAATACATCGCTCTTTCCACGTTCCAGAAACACATAGCTGGAAGTCGGTTTATACTGGTACCGACAGGCGGTAGACTGGCATTAAGGGAGTCATAGCAAGCGTTCTCGTCACATTTCATTTTAGCTACGGAAGATCAGAGAGTAAACATCCATTTTTGTTGGAAACTTGGCAAATAAGATACTGAATTTTACAGAATGTTAAAAGAAGCTTACGGAAACACAGCGTCATCCTGCAGCAGAATTTTCGGATAGTATGCACGGTTTCGTGTCAGGCGCGAATCCTTTGATGATGATTCGAGATCTGGATGTTCCGTCAGTGTGCGGAAAGCTGAAATATTCGAAGAGGTGCGGAAACAGGTAAAGAAAGATCGCCGAATTGCAGTGAGGCTTTTGTCTGAGTCGGTTGGCATCGGTAAGTCTATCTATCATGAGTTTCTACGTGAGGATCTGGGAAAACGAAAACTCAGTGATAGATTTGTACCCCGCGTTCTGACTGATGACCAAATGGACGCTCTTTTATCGATTTGTTCCAATCTGCAGGGCACTGCACCTGAAGATCCTGATTTTTGCTGCAGAATTATTGCAGATGATGAAACATGGTACCTGCAGTATGATCCACAAACCCGGGGACTGTTCCCCAAAACGAAATGGGCACTAAAACGATAGTCCCATGCAGATATTACATCTACCCAAGCAGCCGTGACAACTTACGGATATGCCGCAAAATGCCTTCTACAACTGTTTTCAGGATCTTCAAAAACCGTGTGTCGATACAGAAGGGCGGTAGTTTGAAGGTGACCAGCATTAATTGTAAGTATGGTACTTTTTTACATTCTTCATTGCGTCAGCTCTGGAACTTTTCGGACGTAGGTGGTATTTTAATATACCAACAGGCACTATATACATTATATTGATAAAAAATACGAACACCTAGAAGAGAAACACAACATAGCATTTATTGACATATATTAGTACGGTGTCGCTCCACGTTTGGCCTTAATGCATGCACTGACACTGCTCTCGACAAGGTTTTGGAAACACAGCGATAGGTATGTACTTCCATCCAGTACATAACGCTGCCGCTAATTGTTGCTTAGTAGTAGGCCTTGGTTTCAAACTTCTTATGCGGCTCTCTAATTCATCACATAGGTAATCTATGGGATTAAGATCAGGGCTCTGTGCTGGCCAGTCCACACACGATACGGAAGTATCGTCAAACCAAGCAGTAACAATCCTTGCTTTACGGCTCGGTGCGTTATCCTGCTGTTACCAACAAGGCTCGGCTCTATAGTATTGCCACAGAGTTGGTAGGGCATAATTCTCCGGAAAATCGTGGTAGACGTGCTGGTTAACAGGTTTGTCCCCGATAACCATTGGGCCGGGACCATACCACGAAAAACACCCCCACACGAGTACACTGCCATCTCCAAACTTAACCGTAGGAACAGTACACTGTGGCAAATAGCGTTCCCCAGGCTGCCGCTATACCCACATACGGCCATCAGACTGATGGATCTTATATCTGGATTCATCAGTCCATAGGACCCGTTTCCATTGATCTACGGTCCACGATAAATGTTCTTTACACCATGCTAAATGACGAGTAGCATTCCGAGTGGAGATGAAAGGTTTATGAGCAGCCGCATGACCACGGTAACCCATGGAATGAAGTTCTCTGCGAATGGTATTTGTACATACCAAGGTTCCAGCAGTTTTACTCACCTCTACACTGAGGTCTTGTGCAGTACTCTGTCGATTAGCAGTAACGACTCTTTTGAGGCTTCGACGTCCTTTATCACTGATTTTCTTTGGTCTGCCAGTACGTTTTGCTGCTTCATGCACGCCATGTATCTTCCACTTATTCAGTACATCCAAAACATTTGACTTGGGTATATTTGAACGCCTCCCGGTTTCTCTTATGGACAACCCACTAATATGACACCCACCAATCTTTCCTTTCTCAAAGTCCGTTCTCTCCCGACGCCACATTTTCACTGAACCTCACAGTACGATATCATCGCGGTCAGCGGTAGACTTGGTTTTACACCGTTTGCAGCTGTACCGCGCATCTTAAAAACGTAGCGGATCCGTTCATTTGCTTTTGAAGAGGTGTCCGGTGACTTTTGTCAGTATAGTGTATGTTAAGAAATTGTCACTGGTATCCAAAATCGTCGAAAGTGTGCGCAAACAATTATTCTTCGCGGAGGGATATCCTAAGTAATTTTTCGAGAAGGTGGGGAGGGGTTTCGAATTTTGCATTATTGCCACAAGGCAAGCAAGATTTGTTTCAAATCCAATAGGTTTCTTAAGAAGTTTTGTGAACCAGGGATGATTGGGTCGACGAAACTAGGCCGGGAATTTTTGACTTGTGGTCAGCTTGGTGCATTATCCTTCTGGTACCAAAGGACAACTCCTCGTAAATTCCTTCATGGAAAAAATTGTATTTACTCCTGGATGAAATAGAATTTGCTGAAATATGCATTGCAAAACTAATTCAGGCGTTAACATATTTTAGTAGGAATTTAAAGATGAGATAATCTAAAAAAATCACTCATGGTTGAGTGTAGCATATCAAACCATACTCAAAACAGATTGTTGTACCAGATAATTATATTTATTTGATCACTGATCGTCTACTGAGCAACGGTATTCGTATCACCCCCTTGAAGAGACGCCGTCTTTAAGTCTACCATTTATTTTGACACATGAGCTACTATTTTGATCCATGAACCAGTGCCGGTAAGTCATTAATGTTTAAAAAAAAGAAACAATGTGTGTGGGAGAGGGATTTCGGAACATCTCTGCCGCAAAATAGCTTTGTGCGCTATGTCTCTATGTGGATAAGGATGTGGGGAAGATGGACAATCATGTTACTAGTGCTTCCTTGCAGATAACAGAAGGATGATAGGGTTTATCAATGTCCTTTTCAGTGGCGTATATTCGAGGCTAGCTAGGCTAGCTGCGAAGCCCGGAGAATGCACAAACAAGTCAATTAGATATACCCAAGTAAGTCAATTACCAACCATATTAAGCTATGCCGATGTTTTGCCGTGAAAAAACCCCCACACATGTGCTGATTCACTTCTTTTGACTAAGAGAATCAGTCTGGCGATCAAAGACCAACGGGCCTCCTAGTGGAGGAATGGTGTCATTGTGACGCAACCAGTCACTCTACCAGTCTTCTTTGTGTGATTTGAAGACCTTGGATACGTTCGCCAGCTAGGGTTTCCATGACAACGTGGACGAGCAGATTGTGAATCGGCTGTTGCTTTAGGCAACGGTTCGCTCAGAAAAGAGAAGACCTTGACTACCTTCATCACTTGCATGCTCCTGCCCGTAAGTGCCCGTGTTTCGCGAGAGTTGTTTCAGCTGTGACAAGTGTCAATGAATTAAAATTAGTGATATTATATCTTAAATTCGTGGCTTTTGTTGGATTCGAGTTGTTTTGAAAAATGTTTGTGAAAGCTTTCCTGATCATCTGCTGTCAGAACTTAAAGAACAGTATGCTTCAAATTTTGATAAAGTCAAAAATGAGCTGCGTGTGTGTGTGTGTGTGTGTGTGTGTGTGTGTGTGTGTGTGTGTGTGTGAAGGTGTTTATTATTCCCTTGATGAATACAAAAAGAAATTAGTAAGAGACATTACTAGTTACATGAAATTGAATAAATTGGACATTGTGTTTTTTGAGGTGTAAAAATTAGCAGACCTAATATTAAAATTTCCATCAACAACTGTGGAAAGAATAAGTTTTTCTGCATTTAAAAAGAACCAAGACATATTATACTTTACTGAAACACAAGGGCATGTACGCTTGAGCAAATTGGCTGTTTTGTCAATAAAGAAAAACATTCTTTTTAAATGTGATAAAATACTTAGAAGAAACTTTTTATGGAAACGTAACACTCAACATCACCAAAAAGAAAGAAAAATGAAGTGTATGTACAAGTAAAGTGTACAGAAGAAGAATGAAGTTCATGCCCAAATAAGTGTTAAAATCCTAATCCTCATAATAATTTGGTATTATGATAGCAAAAGCATGTACCTAAAATTAAGAAAAAAGTTAATTCCATTAGTTAACAACTGAAAAATAAACTTCGCAATTAAAAAAAAAAAAAAAAAAAACAGTACTAGGGGTGGGTGAGGTAGCCGAGGTCTTGGACACAAAATACGCCACTGGTCCCTTTGGTTTCTAGTTCAACAACCTATGCGTAAACGTAGTTAATTTAATTTATAACAGCGTGCTTGGTCCTGCAACAAATTTTTCAGTGATGTAGAGAATTTTGCTTTGTCGTTTTAGAGCAAACACCCAAACACAGAGACATTGATTGAATGAAACGCCAATTTTTTAAAAGACAATAACATTTTAGACATAAGACTGAATGAAATTAACGATTTTTATACATAATTACCAAAATACCTGTTCAAATTTTTCAAACAATACAGCCAATGAGCGTACGAGAAAGGATCGGCCATTTCTTGAATATTCCACCGGAAAATGTTCCGTTGGCCCGTTGACCAATCTTCCCCTGTTTGTGACTTTTAAATAATGGACGGCAGATTTAAGTAATTTTTTGAAGATATTATGTGTTTGCTGTTATAAAAGATCTGGCTCACGAAATATTTCTTTTTATTGTTGTTTATTGACTCTTTTAGCGATATTAAAATGTGATCTTTTTCAAAAAAACAAAGGGCTAACCTTCTGAAAGTGGCACGTTCCGATAGATGGCGACACGGTAGCACTTCACCTCTCGTCTCTCGCGTTATAGCTACTTTTGTCACTTTGTACTCCGTCTCTGCTGCTGTGTTACGTAAGGTTTTTTATTGATCTCTACTACTCCTGTGATATGTGGAACTGGAGTAATTTCTTTAATGAAGTTGGGAAGGTCACATTCGCAATATTTATTCCGACGAAATTGCCGTCTTTCCTCAGATCATTGTTCTTCCCTGGCAGATAAAACTTTTCTTGCTTTTATTCTGCTAGCTAGACAGTTTTATATTCATGAGAAAAACTTAATCTTCCGCCATAATAAATATTTCACACATATGCCCCAATGTACATTCATAAAGGTCCTTTTAAGGACCACCTTTCATCTGTATTATTCACTTCCTTTGCCAATTTTACAACGTAACGCTACGCTTCACGTTGTAGAGATAACGTGCGCTATCTATCGTCGTTTCAAAGAACTCTTTCTGGGCCACATCGGAAGGTTTTTTTCGGAAGGTTTCATTCAAAGCCTCTTTTCAATGCAAAGTGGTAGAAACCGGACAATTAACGCACTCGGATATTAAAGTTGAAATCTATTACGATTGGCAGCAAGAAGTGGACTGCAGTGTAGCACTCAAATTCTTCTCTGCCTGTTCATTGCAAATTGGCTTTTAATTATTATAATAAATGCGAAAATTCTAAAATGCAAAACCCAGGCACATGACATGTGGCGCCATCTACTGTAGAACAAACACTTCTCAGAAAACAGTCATAAATAGAAATCATTACTTCAGGGTCGTCACTAGACAATTTCAAACAGGGATGAAGCACCCCAGTCCCATCTTAAGCTCCCCCAGTAATCTTATAATAATCTCGAAAAAGTTTTTCGTTTAAGTTAAAAAAAAAATAAAGTCCTAAACCTTTACTATGTTCGGAATATTATCTATTTATTTTAAATCAATGATCAATCACAGTGGCGTGCCCCGGAAAACCTTCTGCCCCCCCTCCAAATATTTCCGAGACCCTTTTGCGAAAATCTATTAGCTTGCAATTACAGAAATTTTTAAATTCCATATTAATAATTGTTCATAGGCTTTCAAATTTTGGTTGAGATTCTTTGGAACGTACAGATATTTTCCGTAAAATTAAAATTAATGCATTTTATTGCGTGCAACACAAATGTGCGTGTTGTAATTAAAATGATTGACCTAGTTTTATATCATTTGGAAGTACTACAAAACACTTACGCCAAAGTTAATTACATCATCAATCATAAACTTTTAACGTAGCAGCCTTAAAAGCAAGATAATTAAAACACTACGCAAGCTTCCGATGAAGTGAATAACTTATTTAATGTATAAATTAAAATATTAAAATTAAAGCCATAAGAACTTTCGGTCTTCCTACTAAAAGTACTTCCGTCTGATGATGGAAGTACTTTTCGTACTTCCTAACATTAGATAGAAGAACTAAAAGTACTTCCATCTAATGATGGTTTTTAGGAAGACCGAAAGTTCTTATGGCTTTATTTTTAATCTTTTAATTTATACATTAAATAAGTTCTTCACTTCATCGGGAGCTTGCGTAGTGTTTTAATTATCGTGCTTTTAAGACTGCTATTTTAAACTTCTATGATTGACTCATTCCGCACGAGAACCTGATATCATGTCTTAATTATATCCTACAAATTTTGTTATTTTAGATAACTAAGGCCAGCCTCGTTGAAATGACTCGCAATCGCACGCAAAACACGTAACTGCTGTTTGACAATATCTAACGACATTTTCCGATTCATTCAAAAATACAGAACATAAATAAGCAAATAAATACGTAACATTTAAGAATTATGGCACACAAAAAATAGGCTTAAATTATTTACCCTTGAATACATGAAAAAAGAAATTACCATAGTGCCATTGTTTCGCGCATTGTAAAAATATTTCTCTTGACTCTGCTATAAAAAAAATTACAAAATGAGACAGGTCTTTGTTTCTTCGGCCTCGTGAAGACCTCCTGTCAGTGAAGACCTCCTGTCAGTACATTGTAAAGGATGCGTTGTTATGTGCAGACAACGGTAATATGTAACTCCTTATCCTCGTTGGTATAATAATTTCATTCATTGAACTTATATTTCTTTCCCATTCTCTTGATTGTACATAACAACATGTGTTTTTACATGTATTTTTATACATAACAACATAAAAATACATGTATATTGGAGGGTGTTTTTCAGTCGCTGAGCTGGGAAAACAAGGGGATAAAGATTAATGGAGATTATCTAACCCACCTTCGTTTTGCTGATGACGTAGTCATTTTTGCAACTACCCCATCAGAGCTGCAGAGTATGATCCAGGAACTTGCTGACAAGAGTAAAGAAGTGGGATTAAAAATGAACTTTCAGAAGACAAAAGTGATGTTCAATGCTTTTACAAGAAATGAAGATTTATCGATTGATGGAGAAAAGCTGGAGATAACAGACACGTACGTTTATCTTGGACAGCAGATATCAAGTGAGGGTCACATTGATGAAGAAATTAATCGGCGTACAAAACTTGCCTGGAGCGCTTTTGGAAGAAACAGCATAATTTTCAAGAGCAATATGCCATTATGTCTCAAAAGAAAAGTGTTTGATCAATGCATCCTTCCAGTGCTTACGTATGGTGCAGAGACGTGGACCTTAACTAAAAGAGACATACAAAAGCTGCAGACAACTCAAAGCAGCATGGAGAGGTGCATACTTGGTGTAACCAGGAGAGATAAGAAGAGGAACTCGTGGATCCGAAAAATGACAAGAGTGGAAGACATCATGATCAGAGTTAAATCACTGAAATGGCAATGGGCTGGACATACTGCCAGAAGGACAGATCATCGATGGACAGCCGAAATTTTAGATTGGATCCCAAGGGACAGGAAAAGACCCAGAAGAAGACCACATGGGAGATGGGTGGATGAAATTCAAAAGTATGCAGGGGTGACATGGAGGAGACTGGCACAAGACAGACCGTTGTGGAGGAAACTTGGGGAGACCTTCGTCCAGCAGTGGATTGATAATGGTTGACAATGATGATGATGATGATATAGTACACATGCATTTTTATGTAGACTGGACTAGATGCTTTCATGTCATTCAGTTTTTACAAACTAAACCTGCGTAAATGATTTCCAAATATTTTATTTATTGAAACAAAATACCAAAAAATCCTCTTCTTTTTAATATTTCATTCAAAGCTAAGTTAGGAATTCCTGGTAATTATTTTAAAATGCTTCATGTGCAGTTTCCCCCAAAAGTATTTGTAAAATTATTTCCCGGGAGTAGAGTCGCGGGGGACCCCGCGATGCAGGAGTTGCGGGGTCTATCAGTGCGCCCCTGATCAATCATCAACAAATAAATAAAATGACATAAAAGTTAATGATAGATTTACGTTTGACCATTATATGCTAACGAAGGGCACGTAGGGAACCGTCTCTTACTTAGAGACATGCCCCGAGGATTGTCAGGTGTGCAATGTGGTTTCTATTTTTTTTTTTACTGTTCAGTTTTAGGCACTTTTCAAGGGTTGGCAACACCGTATGTTTCTGGAGCAAGTGAATAGTCAGAGATTTCAGGATCGCGTAAGCTGAATTCGGTGTTACATTGCTATATTTCTTGTGGGTATCTTTCTTTATAGCTCTTAATCGCCTTTAACTTAGGATGATCTATCTATGAAACCTAGCACCCCTTGACGTCGCCACTCCAATAAACCAGATCACCCAGCCAGCACACGTAACACAGGTTCCGCTATTCACTTTGTCCCAAACAGAAGAAAGGCGAGCTCACTACAGCAATGATCAATACTGTTCAACGCATCAAAGTAATTGCTGGGAACCATCTTAATACTTTCAAAACTCCATCAATGACGGGGAGGATATTTTTTTCAAAATTCCACCAATTCTGAGGCGGGAGGCGGGGGGGGATAAAGTACATTAATGCTCCGGTAAAATTATTGTACTAAAACTGAAGATCTCGGGATTACACTGGTTTTAAGTGAAATTAAATTAATTAATTACTTTAAATTTAAAACTCAATGAAATTAAATGTTACAGCTATCAATTTTAAAATTGCGCAATTATTTTTTTATTCCGGAAGAGGGAAAGATGGGGTGAATAGGAAGTAGTTAAAAAAATCTAACCTTGTTCAGCCCCTCCCCCCACCCAAATGTTGACTCCCGTGCATTACTTCCTCTTAAAAAAGAGCAGAAGATTTACATTTCACTCCAGCTTACTTTCTTTTGCTTTTGCACGAGTCCTAATTATAGTGTGAGGAATGAGATAACAATTTGGACTATTGAAATACGAATACGTTAGGTTCCAAATGCTTTCTACTTTACACTAATGGCGAAGACTACAATATTTTCATAGAAAATTGTACTCTTCTGCGAAAATATTGGGTAGTCTTTGTCGTTTAAGAAAATAATAATCGTTAATTAAATGGCTTAATTTAAATTTTTCCGGATAAGAGAAAGAAGATATTCATAATCAGTGTATAATACGAACATGCACAGCACACCATGCACATGGCAAAACAGGGAGTAAAAAGAACGAGCAGCATGTTGAAGGATCATTTTAAAAAGGGGATATTATTTTTTTACTCAAGTTCCGGACAGACTAGGTGATTCCCATCCCGGTAACCGCCTTAGAGGTTGACCAGGCTAGCCGAAGAAATACAGCGACAAGGTAGCTTAGAGTAGCCGAAGAAATACAGCGACAAGGTAGTTAGAGTAGCCGAAGAGTTTTCGTCACTCGCAGTGGTAGGCAAACAGAATTTAAAACAAACGGTAATAAATGACACTCAAATAATGGCACAAAATAGAATTTAAAACAGAAACGATGATGAATGGCACGAAAATAATGGCACAAAATAGAATTTAAAACAGAAATGGTAATGAATGGCACAAAACAGAATTTAAAACAGAAACGCTAATGAATGGCACTACAATAATGGCACAAAATAGAATTTATAATAGAAACGCTAATGAATGGCACTAAAATAATGGCATAAACAATAGAACTTAAAACTGAAATGCTAATGAATGGCACTTAAACAATGGCACAAAACAGAATATAAAACTGAAATGCTAATGAATGGCATTGCACTGGGTACTGGCCCTCCGATAATAAATAAGGGCGTCTTTCTACCTCGCTTCCGTGTCACTTTCCTATGGGGCAGTGTAGCCCAAATCTCCTAGCTTCCTGTTTCTAAGGATTGTTTAAGACCTAGGGTCAGACACTCCCTTCCTCAAATCCTCCATATATGATCTGATCTGAATAGCACTGTAACCATCAGAACAACCTTTCCCATGTCATCAGCAAACGTTTGAGCTGCCGAAAATTTCACTAACATCCTTGCGCACATTGAAATGCGTTTTCTAAGCAGTTTTGAAAATAACCGCTCATTTTGTGACACTAAATTTCTTCCGTGGTGGTTGCCCTAACTTTCAGGAAATCACATATCAACAATTGCAAAGCATGATACAGTGACCATGCATATTTCAATAAAGTAAATATGCATTGTGAAGTTTCCTCGTGCGTGTACGACAGGCTGGCTTTGCGACAACCACCGCATGAGTTCGGTTGTTGTAAAGCCAGCCTATTTTTTTTTAAACCATGGTTGGTAGGCATTGGTCCGTGAATCAAACAAGAAACAAATACCTTGTGAGAAGTCTTTCTGCGAGCAATTTATTATTAAGAGCATCCATAAGAAAAAGCACCTCTCCCTAATTTTGGGTCCCTGAACTCAGCAAGGGGAGATAACCAATGGTATAAGCAAAAAGGCAAGGCTAACTTCTGCCAGGAAAGCGAATGGCCACAAATCATGAGGGCTAAACACAAAGTTTCTCTAGGCCAGAGAAGCCACTGGCTCCAAGTCACGAAAGCTTGCAGCTAGGCTAACTTCTGTTCGGGAGAAGTTCTAAGTTCTAAGCAATAGAGTACTCTTACCTGCTGAGCAACTGGCTCTGCAGTGAGCGCTAAGTAAACTGCTGTCAAAAATTAGCGTGACAAATACCGATTCGAGAACATGCCTGAAACGAGACGATCGATTGTGGATTTTTCAAGGACATGTGAAACGGGAAATGCTAAGTCGACGTACCCAAGCAACTTTGTGGTAGCTCCTACGGTAATATGCAAATTGTGACATACGTCATCGAGCTGGCAGGCACGTGACCTTCATAAACGTTGTTCTGAGCGGGGTGTGTCAACTGAAGCTTGAATTGGGCTGTTTTTAGTGGAAGAATGGCTCGGCACCATTGCTTAGAAAACTCTTGACGGGAGAGAGCGATCGGTAGATTGGAAGTAGGATAATCGCTAGCTCAGGTAGCAAGATGGCTGAATGTGTGAGGCAAGTGGTCTTTAATCTCTCGAGACAGTACCAGGAAATGGGAACAGTAGGCAGAAGGCCGGGACGAGGAAACCAATGAGGCGCAAGTCAAGGAGATCGGCATTTGTCTCTAACGGCTCATTACCACAGGGAGTCGACAGCCAGGCAACTCTCGCAGGAGATCTGCTGTGCTACGGGAACCGCGATATCGAAGCAAAGAGTTTACAGAAGACTCCACGAGAGAGGTCTGTATGCAAGAAGGCCAAGGGTCTGTAACCCACGCCCTGCATCCCACAGAAGAGTCCGTCCGAATTGGAACCGACAACGTCACCCTTGGATCTCTGATATATGAGGTCGCGTTCCCTTCAGTGACAAGTTGCGGTACAGCCCAAGCACGGATTCTCGACGTGTGTACGTTTGAAGAGAGGCGAGAAGCCGAAACATCTCCTCCAACATTATAGAAATTGACCACTACGGCGGTGGAGGACCCCCTGGTTTGGGCAAGCACAATGTTGGTTCAATAAACGCGAAAATGCTCGTGTTTCCAGGAAAAACCCTGACTTCTGCACACTATAGAGATGACGTCATAGAGACTTATGAAAGGCTTTTCAGGGGGGGGGGGGGGGTATTTGTCCCCAGTTCCCTTTTATCGACGATAACGCCCGTCCTTATAAAGATCGGCTAGTCGACGAATACCTGAAGAGTGAGGATTTTCACAGGATGGAGTTGCCCACGAGCGGACCTTAACCCGATGTAGGATATCTGGGAGGATCTGGGAATACAGATGTGAAGCCGTTAACCCTTCCAGAACCCTCCAACAACAAAAAACGAAACATCATTCTCAAATTTCATGTTCCGCATTGGAAAAATAATTTTCTAAATCGGACTAATAGTTGCAGAGATAGGATGTCCACAGTTGGACGGACGACAAAGTGATAACATAAGCAGGACCTTGTTTTACAAAACACGTACTAAAAATTCTATAATGTAGTGAACAAAAGTATTTGCACGCCCGTGTTTGGGAAGAATCTAATAAAATTTCATTCTTGAGAATGACATACAGAATTAACGAGAACAGTGCTCAGGAAACTGCATAAAGAAGAAATTCATGGCAGAGCTGCTATTGCAAAACCAGAGATAGTATGTCCACAGTTGGACGGACGATGTCCACAGATGGTTGGAAACCCAGGAAAAGGTTTTACGTACCTAATAGCGTGTGGGACCATCTTCGTCATGCAAAACCGCCTGAATCTTCTTTGGAATGGACGCACACAAATCATGGATGGTGGTTAGTGGAATGTTACACCATTCCTCATGCAGAAACTGCTCCAGGTCCTTGAGAGATGCAGGAAGAGGAAAACGGGATCATACTCTTTTTTCCAACACAGACCACAGTGGCGCGATGTTGTTTAAATCTGGTGATTGGGGAGGCCAAGGAAGGTGTAAAAATTCGTCCTCATGTTCCTCAAACCATGATTGGACATTCCGAGCTTATTATAGATGGCATCTCCTGCAGGAAACAATGCCTGAGCCATTGGATGGATTTGGTCGGCCAAAATGCTTCCATACGTCCTACCAGCCATCCGTCTCAGGGGACCTGCTGAAAGCCACAATACGACAGCCCAGAGCATGGCAGAACCACCACCATGCTTCACAGTTGGGAGTAGACAGTCTGGGTTGTACGCTTCTGACGGTGTTCTCTACACGTAAACACATCCCGCGGTGGGGAATAGTGTGATGTGAATGTGGATTCATCTGACGACATTATACGCTTCCATGCATCGGAAGTCCAGGTTGTATGCTCCTGGCACCACTGCCGTTGCCGTTGTGCATCCACCCGGGTTACCAAAGGTTTTGCAATAGCAGATCTGCCCTTAATTTCTTGTTTATGCAGTTTCCTGCCCACTGTTTTCGTTAACACTGGTGTCAGGAGATGCAGATTGAGCTCCGTGCTAATTTTCGGCATCGTGGTCTTCTTATTACGAGTAACAATCCTCTTTAGTGCTCTCCTGTCTCCATCCGTTAGGTCGTTTTCCGGCCGGTCTTGTGTTTCGCAGACGAGGTTTTACCACGGACACAGTATGCGGTCATGACGCTAGACACAGTAGCTCTCGATATCCCCAGTATCCTAGCAACTGTTGTCACGGAGGCACCAACTAGCCGACCACCAACAAGTAGTCCTCTTTCGAAGTTCATTAAGTAACTCATTTCATCGTCACCTTGAAAGAAATTTTCAAACAAGACACTTTAAATGCACTTAAACAGGACCTTGAGGTTCTAAACAAAACTATTACAACCAAAAAGTGGTGGATACTTTTGCGTATTGCGACGTACTCCGCTGTATTAAAAGTCACGTCTTTGAGGGTGGTGTTCACACTATTCTGTCTAACCCTCGTATATTTCCGCAGTGATTTTGGATCATTTGCACTCGATGACCGATTCATGCTGGAAACGTCATACATTTTCTATTACGTGTAGTTCAGGAGACTAAGATTGAGAAGATGTAATGAATCGTCTCTCGATATCATGCAACTGCGATTCTCGAGTAGCGACATGCTTGGGATAGTTATTTGTTGAAACAAAAATGTGTCAGCGATAGCCAAGGTTAATCATGAAACGCATATAGCAAATTAAATCCGTTTATTTTTGTGGTGTAGTCAGCAACAAAGATTCGCCAAGCTTTCGCACTCCATTTCAAGGCATCGCAGTGGAGTGCGAAAGCTTGGAGAATCTTTGTGCTGATTACACCAGAAAAATAAACGGATTCAATACTCTGCATGCGTTTTATGATTATTCAAGTCTAGTGTATTCAAAAATAAAGATAGCCAAGGTTTTTGGCAATCTCAAGCAAATTACATTGCAACTTTAAATAAATTCTTTGGCATTCATATCACCTTTGACAAACTCCATGTTCCCCAAAACACAGTAGAAAAAGCACCTCCACAGCAGGGCCTATCTTCCCCCATGTTCAACAAAAGTAGTAATGCTTTTTGGATTCAACCCAGTTTTGGGGTTGGCGTCAGTGAGTTTTACGCCCATCCATTCCAAAAAATTTAAATTTACTCCCATCTGTAAAGAGATAAATTTTCTCAGAAATCCACAGACTTATTTAGATGTTCCTCCACAAATATCATGAGCAATTTTTCTGTTCACTTCACTTACGTAGGTTATTTTTCTCGCTACTTTACCACGATAATTTGCCTTTCGCAAAACATTTCTAATGTGTAGTTGAAGCACAAGCGCATTTACCAGTTGCTTCGGCGACAGTTTCTGCACATGTAAGAGCAATGATTGATGGCGTTTTTAGCACTTGTTCAATAATTCTGCAGCAATCGCTGTCAGATAGCATCTTTTGGCGGCCTGAGCGAGATTTATTAGCCATCGTTTTACGATCTTCGTATCTTTTAATCACATAACGTATTACCGAATAACATCTCCCGACTTCTTTACTGCCAACACGACAGCGCTTACATTCGAAATGAAGTTCAACAATACGATCACGCGCGCAATTAAGTAATTCACTTACTTTGGGGAGACATTTTGAATAAGACTGTTTCAACTTCTGTACGCCAAAGCACATTGCTGTTGTGTTGCAATTGAAGAATTACGTGAACCATATATCGTAAGTTCCAAATGGATTGTGCCATCTAACTTGAATATTTCAATTTAAATGCTGTGTATGTAAATATTTTTTGCTTTCTATATTTTAGTATTTTTTGCTTTGTAACTAGTACATTACTAACTTATCGATTTATTTTGTTCTACTACGTTATATAAGTAGCAGAATCTTGCTACGCAGTGTGTTTTCATTTTCACTGAGCAGTACAATAAAAACATCGGCTATAAAAATACTTTTTACAATAACTCTTCCTTTTAAGCCCTTTTAGCCTACTGACGTCATGTAATCGTTATATTTAAGTTTTGAAAATCAGTGCGTTTAGGTTCAAAATGTGTTTTTTTTTGGTTGGAGGTTTAACGACCACCGTGAGCAACTCAATGGGCTATAAGCAGTCGCCCGTCCCTAATTTAGGGTCACTGGTTCCAGGGAAGGGAGAGAGCCAGTGCCGTAAGACAAACACAACATAAATGCCTGACCGGGATTCGAACCCGGACCCCTTACGGACGAATGATCAGAGGCCAGCGCCTTAGACCACTGCGCCACCGGGGTGGCTCAAAATGTGTTTATCCCTGTTAGAAATCAGCAATGCTGAGCAAATATTGAATCATCGTCAATCTCGCTGTTTTTATTTAATTTAAGAGTTATGGCTTGCTGAAAATTTTTACTATGTCACTCGGGAGCTTATGGGAATTAACAATTACAGAATTACGTTTAACTTTTCTTTTTAGCTATCGTGAATTTGATTCAGCTAGGGGCTTCTCGTGATTTTTATCCGAATTGGATGAAGTTTTTTTTTCTTTTTGAGGTTTTTGACCATCGGGAGCAACTTGATGGACTGTAAGCAGTAGCCCGTGTTTAATTATTTAAGGTAACTGGTTCCAGGGAAGGGAGAAAGCCAGTGCCGTAAGGCAAACGCAACATCCATGCCTCACAGGGATTCGAACTCAAACCCCATCTCAGACGAATGGTCAGAAGCCAGTGCTTAGAACACTGCGCCACCGGGCGGATGTTCGTAAACTTCAAGAACCATGTCACGCCGATGAAAGCTCTCGAAACAGCGTTGTACTGTATTCATCTAACGATCATTTCAACCGAAGTTTGATTAGCCCTCCTGACTTGTCAGCAGGTTTCAAATCATCCAGTAAATTCACATAAATTTCTTTTGAATTTCGAAATACTTTTTCATCCGGGACATTTAACATCCTTTGTTGTTAGCACTTGTAGCAGGTGAGAAAATCAGAAATATGGTAGTACTGAAATTCAGTTCCAAAATAGCTTTACCCAAAACATTCAGCACCACCACCTGATTGAAGTTACACTCACGGACAATGAAATTCGCGCACATAGAAGAAAACATGCTACAACCGCGAAAATTGCAAATAGCTAGAGTGCGTGCTTGTATGCAAATGATTTACGTTTAGTGAGAGTGGACATGACCACACACCCCGAGGCGGCGCTGCAAGCACGAACCGGCTGCCTTATAAACCGGCGTGTAGTCGATGCTCCATGAAAGCGAAAAGCACCGGCCGAAGTAAGCAGGAGTACAAAGTGAAAAGAATACCAGGTAGACGCCAGAGACGCCGATTTACGCAACTTACGGGCTTTGAGCGAGGCCGGATCATCAGGCTGAAAACCGCAGGGTGGTCGGCACGCCGTATAGCCCGCCACGTGGATTGTTCTGACCATATCGTCCGACTGTGTTGGGAGTAGTAGACATGTTACGGCACTGTCACACGGCGGAGCGGCTCCGGATGGACCAGGAGGACCACCAGTAGAGTGGATCGACGGATCGTGCACCAGGCCAGAACAGATCCCACGGGAACCCAGTCCACTATAGAGGCAGGTGATACGACTCCTGTGTGCCCATGAACCATTTTCCGACCCCTCGCGAAAGCGAATCTGCAATTCCAGCGCTTCTTACGTGTGCTGCCATTAACACCTGAGCATCGCTGGCTCCGTGTACAGTGGTGCCACGCCAGAGCAACTTGAAACCCACAGATTGGCAACGTGGGGTATTTATCGATGAGTGCCGCTTCGTTTTGGGGACAGATGATCATCGTGTCCGGGTGTAGAGGTCCCCGAGTCAACGGCACAATCGCAACCTTGCTATCAAGCGCCACACCTCCCCCACTGCATGCATTATGGTCTGGGGAGCCATTGTCTACCATAGCCGATCAGCTCTACTTGTGGTACGTGGATCATTCATGGGTCTGCGGTATGTGGATGAGATCCTACGGCCCCATGTGCTCTCATTGTTGGCCGGGATTCCAGGTGCGCTATACCATAAGGATAATGCCCGCCCGCACATGGCGCGGGTTGCTCAGTCCTGCCTACTGGCTGCCCGCTCCCCGGACATGTCCCCTATCGAGCACGTGTGGGACCAGTTGAAACGCCAGCTGCCGCCGTGCCGCACACTCTGGGATTTTGAGACCACTGTCCAACACGTGTGGGCTAGCCTGCCGGAGGACAACATCAGGCGTCTGTTCGCTTCCATGCCGGACCGTATTGCAGCATGTATTGCTGCACAAGGCGGAGCGACGCGCTATTGAACAAAAAAATGAACCAAAAAAAATTGAACCAAAAAATCTGCTAAACAGAATATTGGCCATTGCTTCAGTAGTTTTACAAGCAGGTAGAAGAATGCATTTTACGCAACTGAGTGAGATAATAAAGTTGAGGTAAATGGAATCCTATATGGTAGCCAACCGTTCAGAATAGGCAAGTTGCGTATGTTCGTCATTTAACCATATCATTCGCGGAATGAATCCTGGTTTAAGTAACAGTAAAATAATATACGACTCAAATCAGGTCCTTATTACAGCTTTTGGTTGCGCTTTTACCGATAGTAAATATAGAAAGTCCAGCGATTGTCCAGAAGTCTTCAGCATTTCGATAGCTTTTATGTTTAAAGAGAACCTGTCTCATAAAATTGTGAAACACCATTCGCGACCACACTGGAATGACTTACGAAATTATTTGATATCGAAGAATAACATGGAGAGTACAGACAGGGAAGTCTTTTGCTGTATTCTCTCAGGCGTTAGCTAGTAGTGTTCGTGTTTGCCCACCACAACTGATACGGCAACACACAGGTCTGGATTCCGGGTGCGTTTTCGGAGCTCAGTAATCCTTTGTTATTTAACACAAAGTAGTGATTCAGGTGAATCACTTTTCGTCAGGAATCGGAACCAGATGGACGCCAACTTATACCTTCCAGCCACTTCTACTGACGACGTCCCATGGTTCTAAAAGTGTGGTCATACGATGTGCGATCCACCTTTTCAGCAAACGTACTTGTAATAGCAGAACAATGCGCTTGCGCAAAAATATCACGACAGAGTATCTTCCTCGAACACGTGCAAAAGCGTTCTACTGCATGAACAAAGAACTCGCACAGCATTTTTGGAAAGTCTATTACTGTTGCATGCATCTGTCATATGAACGTACTTATGGTGGGTGTAACTTGTGATGTTCTCCTAACCATAGTTAAAATTCTTATCATGTGCATACGTGAACCTACGGTGAAATCCTAATGAAATGGAAATGAACCAGAAAGCTCCTTCATATGTTTTTCTGGGGAGGTAGGATAACGACCCATGGAGCACTCAAGGCTTTAGGGAGCAGCTCCCCTCTAATATGGGGCACTGCTTTCATTGAGGCAGCAGACCCAGCTCAGCGGTATAAACAGACCACTTATCCTCCATCAGGGACACAGAGCAAAGTCCAACTACGATGATTTCTCAGAGTCTCATGGCACTGACAAACCGGCCACCAGAATTGCCCTTCATATCTTCAGAATGTAGCATCTTCATTGACGAGAAACAATACATGAAATTATAATAAAGTACCAGTCTGTAACCCGTGCCATGCCCAGTTGAAAAAGCGGCGACTGAAATTTTTTCTTGTCATATAACATACAAATCGTAATAAAAGGCATAACTATAATAAACGATTGAATAATTAATTGGCAGTGCATAAGATGGGTCACCAACAACAAAATTGTCGTAATATTTCCCATTAATTTGTAATTTTTCCAACTACTCGTATACGAATTTAGCGATGACGTTCCTCATTATTGTATAAACATACGCTTACCCGTCGTTGGCTGGCATACATTGGATTATTGAGGTATTCTTTCAGTGACCCGAAAAGATACTGTGTCTAGATAACTACACAATGGGGTTAAAAATGTGTTTTATTTTGCCAGTTTGGTTTTAAAAACTCTTTTTTTTTTTTGGTATCATTATATAATCTATACTAATATATAAAGAGAGAAACTTTGTTTTTGTGTTTGAGGTAATTTCGAAAACTACTGAACCGATTTGGATAATTCTTTCACCGTTAGGAACCTTATTTCTCCCGATGGACATAGGCTATTTCGTTTATTAATTATTATTATTTTATTATTGTTGACTGTACTATGGAATCAGATCGCTTTCAAGTTGTTCCCGATTTCCCGTGTATAGTTCCGCTTTGATTACATACAATCTGATCACATCCAGCGTGAAGAAAGTTCACAATAATATACGGATTTTTTTTTACTAATCTCGAAAACTACTGAACTGATTCGAATAATTACAACTACGTAGTTGATAGCAGAGGGCTTAGTTCCAAGTCCGACCACAGCAGAAAGGCAAATGGCGCTGCAAGTACAGAAGCGAGAAAAAACGCCAGAATAACAAACGGCGGATTATAAAAAGAAAATGTCATGGTAACATAAAAAAATTACTTAATAAAAATTAGCGATGACAAATCTGTGTGTCAGTAGCTTTCATTTTAAAAAAATCATGAAAATCGCTCCAGTGGGTGGCGCTGGCGTATTGTAGAAAGAAACGGCATTGTGTTTTGAATATAATATATAGTTGAGCAGGATATCTAATAGGCAATTAGTTACTTGAATTATTCCCAATCATTGTTAACGCATTTGCATTCATTGGGATCTGCAAAGAAACCATGATTTTCCGAGTAAGATAATTCAGTGTCTTACGACACTTTACAGCAAAGTTTAAGAACTCTACTGTTCCAATCAGTTAAGTTTTCTGAACGTTTTCCAGCAGTTGGAAGCTTCCTTTTTCTTCACATCGAATTTAATGCATTTACATTCACGTAAGGTCTTTGAGATGAATATGTGCTCCTTTGGAAAACAGCAAACAGTGAACGACGATTTCCAACATGAAGTTCACAATCCAATCAACAAAACTATTTTTTTTTCAAGATTTAGCATTTGTTTAATCCCTTCAAAGTAAATTGCGTGATTTACTTGCATATTCATTTATGCTTGCCACCAAAGCTTTCTTCCTTCAAAGTTGTTTTAGATCTTTCCGCAAAGTCCTCATTGAACCAAACACCTTATTTTCCTAGATCTCCTTTGCTGATGAAAAACAAGAGGACTTCTTTCGTTTCGGTCTTTAGTCTGGAAAACAAGAAAATACCCCGGGGCAAACTGTACAGGGCCGTTTTCATTTGAGTTCTTAGTTGAGGGAAGAAGAAAATATCGCGAGAAGCAAATTTGACAGATATGTTTTTATAGCAATTTTCTGTTTGCAGCATGAGAGTATACGAAGAGACGGTCTGGAATAATTCTTTCCATCGCACCTTTCTTTCTGCGAAATAAGGAATTACTGCCGCGCAGAGCCAATTTGGAACAGACTTTTCCACAGCATTTCTTTTATTTTGGGTAAGCAGATAAAAACAAAAAGGTGCCAATTTAGAGAAGTTGAAAGGTATTTCATAATATTTGTTTTCTCTGCTGTAAACTGGAGATTGCAAAGGCACTCTTCTCATGGGAATTATTTCCAATAACAGAGAATTTGAAATACAAGCACCTCCGATTATCAATCCGTTTCTCAAATGTGAGTCTCAATAAACCATCTAACACAAAGTGTAGGTAATTACTATGAAGTCACACTTATCTGCTTTTCCAGGCAGAACGGAGGACCTCGATATATCATCACCTTCGAATCTTGTTTTTCTTTTAGCTCTTATTTCAGGAGACGCTGTTGTGATCATGATTACAGAGCGAGCTGCAAGTTGCCTAGGAGTTAGAACAACATCCTTTCAACCAGATGGTATCTGGACCAATCCCACGTAGGCTGAGCTGCTCTTGACCAATGCACAAATACCGTGCGTTGGGCGGGATGCCAAGCCGACGGTGCTGGGACATCAAGACCAGCGCCAAAAACAAGGCCTCCAGCTTGCTCTCCCTCGTCCCAGTTTCCCCAGGATGCACACATTTTGACGCCATAGAGTGGTGATCATAAACTGAAAGCTCTTGTTGTGAGGAAATAGCCTATGACCCCAAACTAGGACCATATGCATCTGCAGTCCAGCACTCTTACTTTCCTAACCGGTCCACTTCTGTCGTATTCAAGTATTTTGACTCAATCTAATGTAACTTCATTTTTGCCCATGAGTCCCATGAGACATAGGTAGTTCTGCCTAAACCCTCCATGTGGGTATAAATCCCACGAAAAATAGATGGGTGTCTATCTGACCATGACATAACTCTCCCAACATGTTTTATGAAAAACCTCTCATGGTTGGAACAAAAGTTTCAAGACATGCACTGCTATAGATGGCCACACAGTTCATATATTCCACAATATCTCTCATACGGATGAGAAAAATCCGCTAAATTTGAAAATTATACATAATTATTCCCTTTCCTGTGAAATCAAGTACGCGCTGCAGTCGAATCCCTCATAGTAAACTTCCTACTTCTCTGAGTTCCGCGTATTCTATGTTTTCTAGTATTTTCAAAGGGGGGATTTCCTGCAACGTACTGAAGACTTTCAAGTGTTATGCAGATGTGTTCCAAGGACGAATTCTTACGCACTTTCTCCATTTTTTTTGAAGTTGCCTCAAACGAGGGTCTGAAACTTTTCAAGTAGACAGATAAGTTATCTTATTCCATTTCAGTTGTCCAAAGTTTTTAGAATTTTTCCCTTTATTAGATTTCAGATTTGATGGTTACCAATTTGCATTTGAATTTTTCGCGAGTGAGAGACAGAAATTTACTACTATTGCATATTGGGGTTGAAAATCTCGCTCCAAATTCTTGAAATCAAATTGCACCGCAACGTCAACGACGAGACCAAAAACTATTTCGTACTAGCAGATCAGACGCAACTAAGAAGACAGCGGTTTTCAGATGATAACTCAATTTCCATAGCAGAAAAACAGTAGAAACATCAATATATATTATAAGACAATCTGCTTAACATATATTATCTTTGAAGGTACAAGTGTTAGTCACAGTTCGTCTCGTTTTCAGCTAAAAAGTTTAACCATGCAAGAAAGCTTTGCACACACACCTCCTTCTGCAAAGTTCACGTGGTTCTTTTCTATAGTTCTTTACTAACATTCCATCAGAGCCACGATTCCACGGCGGTAATACTGAGCATGTTTCGAAGACAGAAGCTCTTTGATGACAAATTTCATCTCTCACTGAAGCGAAATGGCATCCTTGTAAAGTATAGGCCATGGAGCGAAACAGGTGGTAGTAGGATGGGTAAGGTCTGGACAATATAGACGACGGGATAGGATCTAAATCCCTTTCAATTCGTACAACTTTTGGCAGACCACTGTGGAAGTGTAACTTACTACACTATCCACTTGAAGCAAATCTCGCTTTCTATTGTTGAGACCTATTGTTGAAGGAGTCCGTGATGCCGTTGACACACGGCATCACGGATCCGCTGCACTTATTAGGCATAGACGTTTCTAGCCACAACCTGACCATACGACAGGAGTTCCACATGAGTAGGAACATCACAGTTTACCCAAATGCACAACATGACCTTTCCTCTTCAACCGCCGTCTTTTCCGCACTGGTTGTGCTTCCTGGAGTGGTTTTAGCGACTGATTGACAGTGGTAGATATGACTTGAGACGAAACGACGCCAAACCCTATTGCCCCGTGGATTTAACAGTAATCTGAGACACATAGCGACATGGTGTTCCTCTTGCTATGGTGTGAATTAATGCGGAACCTTTCGATAGGGCATGGAGGAGAGACAAAGAAGGTGCAGGTGACGAAAAATAGTGGATTGGGAAGAACTCAACAACGAATTGTGGTGTACTGGTAACGGCTTTTGCTGTCATGGCTTCGACCAAGGTGTCAGTGTTAATGGTCGTTGGACGTCCTGACCTCTTCTTATCTTCCAGACCGGTATACTCACCAATGAAATAACGGAATCATTTTCATGCAGTGCTGCTGCTAGCTGTTTCCTCGCTTTCAACGACACAAATTTATCTCTGCTGCTGACGCGTTTTACCCTTATTTCCAGCAATGGAGTAGGAGCACTCGAAGGGCACATTTACAGATCTCGATTTTCTGCTTACCTGATAAGGCAATGTGGCTCCGTGCCAAATTTACGTCATCAGTCTCACGTACCCAGTCGACGCTGGCATCAGTTATGCACAGGAATCGAATATAACGTTAAGTGAGATCAATACGGAAAGAACTTTTAACTCCCCTGGTATTGGTAATAATTTGGCTATCTTTCATTTTGTCTTTTCGCAAAACGTAGTCACTTGTTTAGAACACATGGGAATAAACTAATGCGAATAAATGCCATCAAATTCTTTGTAAAAAAGTCTCCACGCACAAGCAATAAAATAATTAAGTTCTCATAAGGAAGTTATTCAGCTTGGAGTGCTCCGTCGCATAAAGTTTGACAACATTTCAACGTGCTGAAGAGATAATGCAGCCTAAAAGATTCTCTGCGTGTTCGAATTAACTTTCTCCAGCAGCGCGAAGCACGCCGCAAACAAAAGATAACCGGTTTTACCTGTTATCAAAACATTGGCTGTAGAAAGTGTTTATATTGATATGTTGAGCATTGTTATATCGGGGCCAATTCTCAGAGGTCCTTAAAATGAAGGCGCCCGTTGCTAACCCTCCTTCAAAAACAAATTCACTTCTTCGCTGCGCCTTATAATCCTTAGTAATGGAGATAAAATAAATATGACCTTGGGCACCTGGAGATCAGTAGGCGAAGCACTTTTCGCCATTGCTAGAACTGGCTGACACCTAAGGAGTTACCTGAGCATTCTTTTCTTCGACTTCCTCGCTAGAAAACACATCCAAACTCGCTGTGTCTTCCAAATGCATAAACATCTTCCTTAGTAGTTTCATTCCTCACAAAGAAACACAAAGCGCCGATCTGAAATGCAAATATTTTCTTCCCTAAAAATGTATTTGAAACAATAACTTTCATAGAAACTGCTTATGTGGAAGACAAGTGATGACAACACTTTTCACCCAAAATTGAAGAACTCATATTTCTACTATGTGCTTTGAAAATAAAATTTGTTCATTCATTTCTGGCATTCAAAGACTGCATAATTTGTTTAAGAGATCGGACATCTAAGATGGTTTTTGTTTCTACTATGGCTTTTGTGAAATTTAGTTTTATAAAATTACTTTCTGAAGAACAACTGATTCTTAACCTGAATGCTTTCTATTAGGATGAAATGATTGCTGCTACCATAAAAAAAAACTTTCAAGTGAGATGCTTTAAATTATATAGATTTAGACTCCTGGCTATTAAAAATGCAACACCACGAAAGGCAAGAGATATCAAAACCATACTTATTGTACAGAAAGCAGATGAAATAAGGGTGAATCGTGCACAAATACAGTACGGTGAGACGAGGAAAACGCATAACAATCAGAATCTGGTGCAACCACTATGGGCGGCACTTACAGCTACTACACGGCCCGGCATAGAGAGGAAGAGACGTTGGATGTGTGTTTCGGGAATGTCCATCCACGCAGCTTCGATATGATGCCACAGTTCCTCCGTTGTAGCCGGGAGTGATCGCTGGCGTGCCAGTCGTCCGGCGTTCATGGACCACACGTGTTCAAAAGGAGATATATCCGGGGACCGCGCAGGCCACGGAAGACGTGGCACATGGAAGTCTTGCACGTTGCGTGCCACATGTGATCGCGCATTATGCTTTTGGTAAATGGCACTAGACAGTCCCTGACTACATGGTAAAACAACAGGCTCCAAAACCTTTGTATTGTAACGATGGCTGTTCAACGTTCCAGTAATGCGAATAAGGCGCGTGAGGAAGTGGAATTCAATGGCACCTCATACCATAACACCGGGTGCAGTGGAGGTATGGCGCAGCTTAATGCAGGACTCGTTCAGCCGTTCGCTGTGGTACCGTCAGACACTAATTATCCCATCATGATGCTGCAAACTGAACCCGGATTCGTCGGAAAACACGATGTCTTGCCATTCGCTCCTCCATGCGCGACGTTCTTAGCACCATTACAATCGCAGGCGCCGGTGTTTTGCAGTCAAAGGTAGGCGAAGCAATGGGCGCCGTGGGAAAATGCCCCGCTGCTGCAAACGATGTTGAACCGTCCGTGCGGGAATCTGGGTGTTGTGCCACACACTCGAACTATTGATCTACGGAGGTCAATGTGGCTGTGCGATGCGTCAGAGCTATGCGCACCAGTTGATGGTCCTCTCGTTTGGTGGTGTGACGAGGCCGTTGGGTCCTGCACGTCGGTGTGTTTGTTCCTTCGCTACCCAAAAGCATCATATTCTCTCCACCGTACCCATATGTCGTCCCATACGAGCACCAATGTCTCGGAGTGATAATCCGCAAGCTCTATATGCCACAACTCTCCCGCGAATTAAGTCGGAAACCTGCTGAAAGGGCTGCCGTTGTCTTCGACTGGGTATGCTGCAGCTGTTCGTGGCCAGGAACGGCAAACAAACACATTTCAAGGGCTTAACACAGGCCCCTTCTTCACTCCTCGTATACCACTTCCAGGGGTCCTTACTGACCCACATGATTTCCATATATGCTGGATTAATCATTTACATGTGCACCTGGGTTCTACCCTTCTGCCAACTTTCGTACGTCCGGGATGCGATCTTCCTGGTGTTGCACTTTTAATGGCCAGCATTGTACATCTTATATCCGGTTGGTAATGCGTTGCATTGGGTGCTGTAACAGTAACATCTTCAGGAGTCGGAAGACGCTAGTTTGATTTCATGTCGGGGAGAATATGCTTTCATGTTTTCCTGTGGATTTTAGCTAAATCGACAACTTCTGCTTCGCTAAAGCGCTAACCATGTGTTTTGGGACACTGATTTTTCGCAACTTTTCACACAATTTCTTTTCTGTTCGGGATTTAACAAATCTTGTCATTTTTCCTGTTTTAGTACGTCTTTTGAAAGCAAAACGAAAGAAAAGGACTTGATGTTAACATTACTCATCCGACTTTGAACAACATATCTCTGCACCTATTAGCTCCATTTAAAAAAAATCGTTTTATATTGCAAACTCTCAAATAGGAGAATAAAGACACTTGCATTTGGTACCTTTGCTATGCCGAACTTCGCCGTTAGGGGGCGTAAACACAGATATTATAAAATTCAAAATGTATTCTATTCCATATCATTGCTTCTAAAAACCAGATTGAAACAATTCTTTTTCTGTTCGATGCCTTTCAGAATGTAGACCTTTCTTCTTCAACTAATGCCCAGTTTTATTTACTTCTAGAGGGCGTAAGAGTGTATTACATTTCCCGAAATATCTCTACTTCTGAATTTCCGATTGAAAAAATTCTTCTCGCGTCAGGTAGTGTTCAAGGCGAAGAACATTGTGCATGTTATTTTTGATTTTTCGTAGCGAACACTTTTGACACCAGGGGACGAAAGCGCATAATTCTGTTTCCCATGTATCCGCAGCAGTAACTGTGCTCCTAGATATTTGATGGAAAAATTATTCAATGAGATACCCCACATACCGGCAAATCTCTTTTTTGCGCTTATTTCTTGCTCGTAATACGGGTTTCCCGCCAGTGGGCTTAGATGTACGGATATCCTATTTTTTTCGATATCTTTACTTCAGAATATCTGATATAGAAAATTCTTTTTCATCTAACATCATCCCTGGCGGGAGACATTTTGCATATCGGCTGCGCAACTAAAATCCCAGCCACCTCGGCGTCGCATTGGTCTAAGCTATGGCTTCTGTCAACTGAGCAGTAGCACGTTTCCGAGCTCCCGAGATTATTTTGGGATTTCGTGTTTTTTGAAAGTTTTATACTAATTGCTTCGTGTTTTTGAGTTTTTTTACTTACCTTATAGTTCATTAGTTGTGTTAGTGGATCGCTACAATTACGTGGTTAATTTTTTTGCTTTTGTGGCTGTTGCGAATCGCAACACTGAACTTCGTTAGGGCTAGAGGCTGAGATGGCTTTAGCCCAACTTACAGTTTCGTCTTCGTCTAGTGTTTCTGTTGCATGTGGATCATTAAGTGCTTCTGTTTCTACTGCTCCCACCAACGTCAGGCTTGTGGATATGTCTACTGTTCGTCCTTCTACTAATCTTGTGTATAGTGCTGTGCTGTAAGTTCTGGGTGTTAGGGATGGTGTAAACACTACCCTCCCACCCCTGTTTCTTCATATGCTGCAGCTACTGGTAATAATAGTGCTTCTAATGTGCATTGTATGAAGGCTGGTTCTACATCTGTGACAGTTTCTCGTGTTGCTGCTGTGCTTCACGTCAAAGTTCCAGAGATGTCTGAAGAAGGTAAGAGCTATTCTAATGCTTTACTTTTGAGCGTATACTTTCCTACATTGCGTGACACCCCCTCCCCTTATACCTTGATGCTATTTGCCAACATGTTACATCCGATAGTATTGTTTCTGTGATACGTATGGGAGGGGGAGTGATTGCTCACTTCAAGGTTCGACCTGTTGTTGAAAACATTTTACTGTTGGGCATTGACATTGGACCAATTCATCTTTCAGCTATTCCTTGCATACAGCGACCGATTACGGTCACGATTAGTGCAGTTCCTATTGCAGTCCCGGATTAGTGCAGCCTATCACTAATCACTGCTTTGGGGTCACTGGGCCGTATTGTTGGCCATACAAAGATTTTGTCAGCAGTTGGGAAAGACTCCCCCTATGCGAACGTGCAGGGGAAGAGACGACAATACCGAGTAGTGTTTCCCAGCGAAGACCTTTTTTTACGGAGACCATCGTCGCTTTTGTTGGAGTTTGGCTCCCATAAACTTACAATCATTGCAGGAGTCCAATGTTTCAGCTGAAAAGTTGAAGGGCATGTAGTACGAGAATGCCCACGACGTTCCTCTCCAGCAACTAATAGTTTTGAAAATCCTCAAGCCAGCATCCCTGCTCCTAAAACTTTTTTACCTGACCAGCCAGTTTCTAATCTACAGAATTTCACCCCACCAGCTCATAATGCCAGTCCTGTTTTAACTTTGCCCACGGAGGTCGCGACCACCACTGAAGTTTTCTTTGAAAAACCTCAACCGGGTCCGAAACCATTATCTCCAACGTCTGAAGTGCAGCCTATTGCTTACATGGACACTGACTTTCCACTCCTTCCACTAAAATATACCTCTACTTTTGTTATCCCAGCTGAACGCTCTGTCCAGCCAGTTTCACCTCCACAAACACGGTCCCGAACCAGAGGTAAAAAAAGGCGCAACAAAGTTAATTCTTCTTCACGCAGTTCTGTTTCTTCCATAGCTGACAGCGATTCTTCAAACCTAACTACTTCAAACAGATTTACCCTACTTAGTGATGCTGATGACTGTATGGACATTACTTCTGTTATTTCTGATACTGAAGTTACAACGAGTGTGCCAGAGGAAGACACTGGGGAATGTGTTCCCCCGTACGAGATCCTCGAACTTCCTACATATTTGGAAAGTTTCACATTTCCTATCTCACCACTAAATCTTGCTGAATTGATGTCTTTATATAGTTGTCCAAAAAAATGCTCTGTAATCAAATCCACATGCATTAGAAAGCATCTAAGTAATTTGCCAGAAGTCATTCATCAATTATCTTTTGTTGATGAATTGTTTGACAATACTGAACTGCCAGATTGGTCGGTTCAGTATGGTCGTCGCACCAAATAGGTTTTAAAAGTGCTCAACCAGAGGAGGCCAATATAATCATGTTGCAAGAGACAAACGTCTCTTCTACCACCAATACCTCCTGTTGGCGGCGTTGGTGATGTCAGTTCTTTCATAATTTCCGTTCTCATATTGGTTCTGGTACATCTATTGGTTTTCATACTCGTTTCCTTTCTTTAATCTCTGATATTCATGAGTCACAGAGCAGGCTGGGTATTTTTCAATAAATTTACTTTCGTCTCCAATCAGTTTATTTTCATTTGCTCATTATTCATGTCCCCAAAATTCTACTGATACTGAATCTCTTATTACTCATGTTGCTTCTATTCTTACGGTTATTCCGGCTGCTGATAATATTCTTTTTGCCGGTGATTTCAACTGCACTCTTAATCCTACATATGACAGAGTTGGTTCCACGGAATCACGTTATTTACTCGTTTCACAGCTTACTCAAGTTATTTCCAATTCCAACCTTCAGGATGCGCTTTCAGATTACTTTATCCTACAGCAAAATAATTTACTTGCCCCCTGCTTATTTTTGTGTTCCTGCTAGATTAGATCGGTTTTATGTTTCTTATTTTTTCCATTCTGCTATTAGTTCTGTTTCCCATATTCCCAGCGTTTCTTCAGATAATCGGCCGGTTGTTCTCGTCTTTTTCCTTAATATTTCTGTCACCCTGCATCCTCATGTTTGGACTTTTGATAATTCCCTTCTTAAAGACCCAGTTTTTGTTCCAGCAGTTAAGACTATTATTTCGAAAGCCGTTTCTGTTCTGTCCTGCAATGATGACCCAGCTGTTCTGTGGCTTGCCACGAAAAATCAAATTGTTTTATTTTCTCGGGATTATTCTTTTTAGCGTCACACGATTCAGTCCATGGAACTTGCTTCTTTGAATCAAGAACTACTTCAAACCACGTTAACGTCGCCAAATCATGAGATACTCAAGGCTAAACTTCGTCTTTTTCATAATTCTTCTGCTTCATCTGCCCTTACCCGACTCAAGTATGCTACCCTTCGTTTTGATGATAACCCCACTGATAATAATCTTCGCCAGTTGGAACGCTCTGCTGTTAAAAATAAAACCATTACTTTTCTTACTCTTCCCGATGGATCCGAATCAAATGACCAATTCAAAATTTGTGAAGCCACCCTTGATTTCTACAGGCAACGCTTCAGCCCTAATTAGACTTCTTCTGCAGTCAGTTCTCCACTCATTCAACACCTTCCGCAAGTTCCTGATAATTTTACTACTCAACTTTCCTCTCCGATTTCTCCATCTGTAACGTATACTCTAGATTCAGTTTCCTTTTGATTTTACTATCTCTTGTTATTTTATTTTCCTATGTAAATTATCTTCTTACTTAACGAGATGTTATTTCTCCCGCTGAATGATATGTGGCAATGAGTGTAGTCATGACGTGGTGGTAGGCAGTATAAACAGGCGCGTTCAACGATACCTAAGGGAGCTTTTTGTTTATATGTGGAGAGGTTTTGTTCGATGTGAAAAGAGCTACGTTATTTTGTGCCGAGAGCTTCGTTCTATGTGATTAGGTTCTTCATTATTGTGATACGATTAGTGTGACTAGTAGAGTGTGCGTTGGATGATACCAGGAGTTTTCAAATAAGAGGTTTTAAAGTGAGTACATTTTTCTCTGTTCAATTATTGTCAGACCTCTGTCTGGCAGTTAGGTCTCTTTTCATTAAGTGTCTTCATTAAGTACCACCAGTAAAACTTTATTCATGATATAATAATTACCACACAACAAACCAGTAAAAACTAATTCATTATACATCGAAATTCCATTTACAGCCTTAATGACAGATCTGCCCCGGGAGAAGATGGTCTCCCCTTCCTTTTTTTAAATTCTTTCTTCCAATCCTTCTTCCTTTGTTAGTTGCTGCTTATAATTTCATTTTTCTACTCAACACTTTGATTCTTTCAATTTTTCTTTTGCAACTCTCCGTCTTATCCCCAAATCCGGTAATCTCAGCTTTCTAACTAATTGGCGGCCCATCTCGGTTCTTAATACTGATTACAAAATCTTTGCTAAAATTCTTGCCCTCCGCCTTAATCCTGTTCTTTCTGACATTATACACCCGGACCAAGCTTACACGGTTCCATCCCGCTCGGTCTCCTCTAATATCCTCACTATATGTAACCTTTACTCACTAGCGTCCAGGCTTTCGGAACCTCTGGCAATTTTCTCCCTTGACCCAAAACAGGCTTTTGACTCAATTAACCATTCTTATCTATTCACTGTTCTACGCCACTTTGACTTTCCTCCTACTTTCATTACTGCTATTTCTAATCTCTATACTGACGCTTCCTTTCGTGTTCGTACCGCCAATTTTTCTACTTCCACCATTCCGTTTACTAACGGAATCAGGCAGGGTTGCCCCCTGTCTGGTCAACTTTTTTCTCTTGTTTTTGAACCATTGTTGATTCCTCTTCGTTTCTGAATTTCTTCCACCATTCCACGAAATATATCCACCAAGCGACACCATCATATTGTTTTAACAGCTTATGCCGATGACCACACGATGTTTCTCCGTTCCACTGATTCTATTCAAGTACTACGTTCAACTTACCAAGAATATGCCGCCATTTCTGGCTCTGCTTTGAATGTCTCAAAATGCTCTGGGCCGGTACGTGGACCTCTCAAGGAGACTGCCCATGGGGAGCTCAATGGTCTTCTTCGATAATCAAAGTGCTTGGTATCTACGTGGTCTTTCCGGTAGCGGTTACAGCGGCAACCTGGACACCGCTTATTCAGAAAATTAATAGAAGTCTTGTTCCATTCCGTTACCTTAAAACTAAACTTTCCTTCTTCAATCGAGCTTACTTAATCAATACTTTTATTTTACCGATGTTTTTTCATACCTGGATTGCCAACTCGCCACCGAAGATTTTTTTGAAGAATGTTCAAAGCGTGTTTACAGATTTCATCTGGAGTACCATTTACTGGGTTCACTGATCAACTTTAACTTTTTCTCTGTCGTTTGGCGGCCTTTTTTTTTTTTTTTTTTTTTTGATTGGAGGTTTAACGACCACCGTGAGCAACTCAACGGACTATAAGCAGTCGCCCGTCCCTAATTTAGGGTCACTGGTTCCAGGGAAGGGAGAGAGCCAGTGCCGTAAGACAAACACAACAACCATGTCTCACCGGGATTCGAACCCGGACCCCTTACGGACGAATGCTCAGAGGCCAGCGCCTTAGACCACTGCGCCACCGGGGCGGCCAATTTGGTGGCCTTGGTCTTGGTCTTGCTGATGTGTCTCTGAAATTCCAATCCTTTCATCTGTTCAATTTTATTCGTGAATTCTCCCTTCCTCTGTTCTTCTTCACACACCATTATCGATACTGTGCTTTTCCCTCGTAGCCCATTTCTTACTGTCTCGACTTTTCTGCAGATGGACCTTTTTCCTTTTGTTCCCAGACATTTCCCCGATACTTACATTTCTGTGCTTTCCTTTTGGCGCTCCTTATGTCCAGTCCGGCTCCTTCCCTCCACTACTAATGATTTATTGGCAGAACCTCTCTTCTTTTCCTCTGCAATCCATTCTTCTAACACCCTCTACCTTCACTTCTCCACTTGGTTTGCTTGTGGAGTGGTGAAGGTTTCTCAGCTCGTTGATTCTGCACTCCGTTGGAAATTGTTTCAGTCCATATCTTCTCCGTTGCCTGACGCATCAGCTTCACGTTCTCAACTCCGTTTTATTCAAAAGTGTATCCAAACTCTTTACCCTTCCCTTGCAGATCAAAATGGATTGATTTTCACCCCTTCAGCTGCTTACTGTTTGCCCTTTCTTGTTTATTTGAATGATGTTTCCTATCTTTTGCACAAAATATCTATGAAGCCACTTTACTATCATTTCTTGACATACTTCACTGCTCCAATCCCGATTGGTACCATTCCTGCTGATGAACCAAATACTACCTGGATGGATCCCAATATTTCTCTTGCTTCACCACGTGCGAAAGATATTCATTGGCTCCATCTTCATCAACGTCTTCTTACTCCACGCAACCTTCATCGATTTCCTCATCTTCTGTCTCCGGATTGTTTTTTTTTTGTTCCCCTGTTGGTGATGTCCATCATTCTTACTCTTTTTGTTCGGTTTTACAGCCTTTATTTTCCTTGATGTTTTCACTTACCGAAAAAGTTTGCCCGTCACTTCACACAATGATGTACTTTCTCTACCTTCGCCGTCATCATCAATCTGCAATTCATCATAATCAACTGTGTGCGTTTTTTTCCTTCAGGCTAAACTTACTATTTATCACTTGTATCAATCTTCTGTTGATGATCCAGCATTGCGTCGCTATCATGCTGCTCGCCATTTTCTCTGCAGACAATTTCGCTCATCAATCATCTCTATCGTTCAAATTGAGTTTGATATTGCCAAAGCAGCTGATCGTGTGTCGTCCTTTTTTCAAACCTGGAAAATTGGTGGGACGTGGTGCGATATTGATCAAGACCGTGTTTCCTTTCTTCTTTAATGGTTTTTGTATTTTTTTCTTTAGGTGTTATGACTTGGTCTTTTTTATTGTTTTTTTGTTCTATTACAATGTGTTTTTTTCCCCAGGCACAATTTTTTTAATACTGCAAGTGACTATATGCTGAAAGTTACATACTCATAGTGCTGAAAGTTATATAATGCCTATTGGTAGTGTTTTTTTAATGTTTTATTATTTATGGTTGTTGATTGTGACGCCGGAAGTGTCTTTTTCCGGCGACTTTTTTTTTATTGTACATAATTTTATAAGCAATAAAGACCTTCTGAATTTCTGTTCATTCATCCGAGATGGGTTTGGGTTCGAATTTCGACGAGGCATGCGGATGTTGTGCTTGTCTTGCGGCACCGGCTCTCTCCTTTCACTAGAGTCAGTGACCATAAATTATGGACGGATGATTGCTTATAGCCCATTGAGTTGCTCACAGTGGTCGTTAAACCCCTAACCAAAATAAAAAAAATCGGTAATTAGGTCATATACCGCTCAGTAGCGGAAACGTTTGATCGTCCAGGTGGCGCAGTGATCTAAGTGCAGGCTTCTGAGCATTCGTCCGAGATGGGTAAAAGTTCGACTCCAGGTAAGGAATGTATGTTGTGTTTGTCTTAGGGTACTACGTTTCTTTCTTCCCTGGAACCAGTGGCCCTAAATTAGGGACGGGGGACTGTTTATAGCCCATCGAGTTGCTCATAGTGGTCGTGACACCCCCACCCAGCAGATAAAAGAAATTGCGCGCATTTAATTCCCAGAATAATGTAGATGTTATCCTCTGGGTAGGGCAGATGTAAAATCTATTTTTCTCGATATCTCTGGTTCTAAAAGACGAATATAAAAAATTATTTTAACCCCCGATATCATTTAATTCGTGGAAAATTCTACATGTACTCTTGGATTTTTATCTTGTACAGTTCTGACGGTAAGTGGCGTTAGCGCGTATTTAGCCATCCGACCTGGGCTCAGATTCATCTGCTGGATAAGGCATGGTTGATATGCTTGTTTCGTGGTGCGTCTTTCCCTCTTCTCTTGAACCAATAGTTCTAAATTATTGAGTTGGTGGAAAGGAATGTCCGGCAAAGGACCAGCACACGTGGACGGCAAGAGCGTCAAAGTAGGACAAGTCACCTAGGCAATATTATCCCCCTCGGCATCGACACATAGTTGTCATCTGTCCAACAAAGCCATGGTTCTGGAACGAAAAAAGTCTCGTGGTGGGGACCCGAAAAAGTCATCAGCTACACGTTAAACCTCGTTGTCTGTCGCGAACTGTTTCCCGGACAGGAAGTGATCCAGGCGACGAAACAGATGATAGTCTGTCGGAGACAAGTCCGGGTAATAGGCAGGAGGAGGCAGTGCTGCATAGCCCAAAGCACTTAGTGTCACCATCGTTCGTTGTACGACATGAGGGCGGAAGTTGTCATGGAGCAGAAGAACACCATGGCTGTTGACCAAAGCCGGTTGTTTCTGCAGAAATGTCCGGTGCATCTGGTGTAATTCAGGACAATAACGTTCTGCAGTGATGGTTTGTCTTCATGCCAAGAAACTTCTATGAATTATCTCGGCTGTGGACCACCAGACAAGGAGCATCTTCTTCTTGGTGTGTAGGGGTGACTTAGGATGCCGTCCAGCAGGCTGTGCCTTGCTTAACCACTGTGCAGATAGTTTCCAATTATCATAAATGACCCACATCTCGTCGTAGGTGACGATTCGATGCAGTAGAGGTTCCTGTTTATTCCTGGAAGGTAGAGACGTGCAGACTTTCAAACGTCTAGTCCTGTTGGTAGTTATCAACTCATGCGGTAGCAACATGTCTAGCTTTTTGGCCTTACCCAGCGCAACCAGACGCAGAGCAACTGTCATGTGGTGAACACCTACCTCTGCCGCTATCTCGCGACACATTTTTCGGGGTCCGCTTCAACCAAAAGTAACAAAACACCACCAGAAACAGCGACCGGTCAGTGACCACGCGTTTCTTTTTGCAGGTCTGTATCTCCGCTTCGAAATTTAACAAACCATCTCCGAATGGTTCGTTCGTTGGCTGTGTTCTCCCCAAACCCTTTGTTAACGCTTCGAGTGGCAGTTCCTGCAGAATGGCCCAGTTTAAGTTCATGCATGAAGATGACTCTCGAATCCGGCGTCTGCATGTTTTCTTTGCAAGCTACGTTACGTCCAAACAAAAACGCCTAAACCTTGTTCTTCACACACATGCTAGCTACGTTTAGTAATTCTGTGACGTAATAACCCCTACACCTGTGGGTGGTTCCATTCTGCTGTGGTGGGGGCCTGTCTCCACTGCCCGTTCGCGCCGGACATTTCATTCGCACCAACCCAATTGTTGGGACATGCGACTGTTTATAATCTTTAGACCTGCTCATGAGAATCGTTAAATTTGTTTTCTATGTATTAGCGTCTCTCTCTCTCTCTCTCTCTCTCTCTCTCTCTCTCTCCCTACCATTTATTTTGCTTCATGAGCCTCCTCCGCATTACGTTATTTTAGACCTTAAAATTGTCTTTTGTATTAAGTCGGTCTTCCGTTCAGTCTATTCATGAAAGCGATATTTCAACATTTTCCTCGAGTGGGATTCCACGCTCGAAATAACATGGTGGTCCCAAAGGATTTGGGATACGTATGGCACGACGGAAAATATCCCTTTTTAAAATAACATTCAAGCGAGTGTCAGCAAAAAGGCAGAGCACAGGGAATTGTTAACTCACAATTTATCAAGATAGTAAAGCGTTATAGACGTGAATCGCTTAAAATGTAGTGAAATAAGGCTTTCGTAAAGAATAATTTTATCCCCCGAGTTTCACACTGGTATATGCTACAGTTTTGTACGATACCATATTAAGTAGCATTTGTTTTAAAAGCTCTTCTTTCAGGTAGCAATAATCTTTCAAAAATCCCGTTTGGAATTATGATTTAAATCAGATTGAGGAAAACACTTTTTTTATGTGCCCATAATTAGTCTGTTTCAAAGAAAATAAATAAAAGTATTCAGCTACATTTTTGAAATTAGTGTTGATATTTGTTTATATAACAATTGAAAGCAGACGTTAAAAATAACTAGAACCCAAATCAACAATGTACTCTTATCTTTCGTTAAGCAACAGGTAGATAGTAGAGCATTTAAGAAAGACATTAAATTGCTAAATAGACGGGTGAATGGAAACACTTTTTGCGGAGAACTTTTTGTTAATAAGCTATATGCCCACCTCCGCCTTTCAGAACACAAGCATTATGACTTGGAATAGACACATACAAGTCATGTACATACGAAAATAGATTTAGCTGCCATTCTTTCTGTAAAATGTGTTCCAATTGTGACAATGATGTTGAAGGTGGATAGTGTGATTTATTGAACATTATAGGAATATCTTCCGATCCAGATATTCCTATAAATGTTCAATAGTATTGAGGGTTGGAGATTGAGGTGGCCAAAATAGACGCTGTACCTCATCCTCATGCTTCTCACAGTGCACTGGTGCATTATCTGCTTGATACCAGGGACGGCCATTAGAGAACAATATCTGAAAAACTGGACGCGGAAGGCTCCAAGAACGGATTTGTACATTGAAGATGCGACACGACCCTGCAGAATGACCAATGGCCCTAAGGAACGCCATGATATGGAACCCCACAGTACCAGGGATCACATGACTCCTCACAATAACCAATAGCTCTAAGGAACGCCATGATATGGTAACCCACAGCACCAGGGATCTCATGACTCTTCAGAATAACCAATGGCTCTAAGGGACGCCATGATATGGTACCCCACAGTACCAGGGATTGCATGACTCTTCAGAATAACCAATATCTCTAAGGAACGCCGTGATATGGTAATCCATAGTGTCAGGGATCACACGACCCTGCAGAATAAAAATGGCTCTAAGGAACTCCATGATATGGTACCCCACAGTACCAGGAATCTCATGACACTCTTCAGAATAATCAATGGCTCTAAGGAAAGCCATGATATGGTACTCCACAGTACCAGGGATTACATTACTCTTCAGAATAACCAATGACTGTAAAGAATGCCATGATATGGCACTCCATAGTTTCAGGGATCACACGACCTGCAGAATAACCAATGGCTCTAAGGAACGCCATGATGTGGTAACCCACAGTACCAGAGATCTCATGACTCTTCAGAATAACCAATGACTCTAAGAAACGCCATGATATGATGCCCCACAGTACCAGGGATCTCATGACTCTTCAAAATAACCAATGACTGTAAGGGACGCCATGATATGGCACTCCATAGTGTCAGGGATCACACGACCCTGCAGAATAACAATGGCTCTAAGGAACTCCATGATAAGGTAACCCACAGTACCAGGGATCTCATTATTCTTCAGAATAACCAATGGCTTTAAGGAACGCTATGATATGGTACCCCACAGTATCAGGGATCTCATGACTCTTCAGAATAACCAATGACTCTAAGGGACGCCATGATATGGCACTCCATAGTATCAAGGATCAGACGACCCTGCAGAATAACCAATGGCTGTAAGGAAAGCCATGATGTGGTAACCCACAGTATCAGGGATCACACGACCCTGAAGAATAACCAATAGCTCTAAGGAACGCCATGATATGGTAACCCTCAGTATCAGGGATCACACGACCCTGAAGAATAACTAATAGCTCTGAGGAACACCATGACATGGCACTCAACAGTATCAGAGATCACATGACTCTGCAGAATAACCTATGGTTCAAAGGAACGCTATGATATGGCACCTCACAGTGTCAGTGATCCACCTCCATGCTTCACAGTCGGAAACAAGCAATCGGGGTTGTACGCTTCTGCAGGTTTTCGCCAGAAGTATACTCTACCGGTAGTGGAAATCAATGTCAAGCACAATTCAGCAGACCAGACAATGCGTTGCTAAGCTCTGGCATCCCAATTTTTATTTGCTTTGCACCATCTTACAGAAAGATTAAGAAGACAGATTGAAGAACACCTGGCAGATGAACAAGCAGGCTTTCGGAAAGACAGGAGTACCATACAGCAGATATTAGCCTTAAGACTCATTGCAGAAAAGGCATGAAGAAATAATAAACAAATATTTACATGCTTTGTGCACTTCCAAAAAGATTTTGATAGCACTGAACAAAACATCACATGGGCTGTACTAGAATCATTTGGCGTGGATGCCAGGATAATCCGGCTTCTGTAAGAAATAAACACGAATGCACAGGCAACTGTCAGGATAGGAGACAGATGTGGAACTTGGTTTATCACCAGCAGAGGTACAAGACAAGGAGATCCAATATCGCCAGGCATCTCATCTCACATCTGGAGAGAATGTTGAACAAGATCAGGTATGAGGACACGGGAATTTCTATTAGAGGACAAAGATTCAACCATCAGTGTTTTGCAGATGACATTGTACTGATTGAAGAAAATGAAATGAAACTGGATCAAATGATACATGAACTGAATAGAGAGGGTAAAAGATATGGACTAAAGATAAACATAGAAAAAACAAAAACTATGGTATTTGGTGCAAAAGAGATCAGGAAAAATATCATTCTGGAAGGTAAAGAACTTGAAAATGTGGAAAAATTCACTTATCTCGGAAGCTGTATAACATATGACTTAAACAGCAAAATATAAATTTCAATTAGAATTTCAAAGACTATAACAAGTGTTAAAAGCCATGGATAAAATTTGGAAGAGCATAGCTATTTGCTTCAAAACTAAGTTAAGCATTCTCGAGACAAGCGTCTTCAGCAGCATGCTTTATGCATGCGAGACTTGGACATTGACAAAGGAATCAGAGAGAAGGTTGAAAGAAAGTGCTATAATAAAATCTTACGAATCGGATGGGCCCAGAGGAAAAGAAATGAAGAAGTGTACAGAAGAATTCAACTAAAAGATACCCTGTTCTAAAAAACATACAGAGAAAACTAAGAATCTTTGGGCACATCTGTAGAATGAAAAAGTTCAGAAGGATAAAGACATTGATGTTTGGCTTAATGAACGGAAGAAATGAAAGAGGATGCCTTCACTGTCAGTGGGCTGACGATATTAAAGACTGGTGCGATGGAATTCTTCACGAAATCAACAGACTTCAATGCAATAAACAGACTTCAATGCAATAAACAGACTTCAATGCAATAAACAGATTTCAATGCAATAAACAGACTTCAATGAAACCACCACTCTGCAATGAACAGACCAATGAAACAATATAGTTAAACTGGCAACAACCACCTACAGGAATTGTACCCATGGTTGCTGATGATGACCACCTTACACGTTTTGCTGCATTGATGTCGGTAATCAGTGGTTTATGGATTGCAACACGGCCACAAAAACCAACACCATTGGTGAACTGTTATGATAGAAACGGGATCATTCTGCCTGGTGTCGAACTCTGATACTTTTTTCTGGTGTCATGTTCATGTGCTTCCGTTGTACAATCCGTGCCAACATCTGCCTTTCCGTATCTGACATCTTCGTCAGGCGTCCACAGTTTGCGCGTTTGGAGGCAACGTCGTGTCCTTTTTTGATAGGTAGTCATAATTTTTGATATAGTTCCTTGTGCTACTCCTACTATTACTGAAGTTCGTGCAAGATGCCCACCAATGATCATCAATATTTTGAGGTCACTGAGATCTGATATTTTCGATAATTATTCGATAACAGCTGTTTTACCTGATATTGTGGCACTACTACGTGATAGACGAACTCGTATTGCACCCCTACATTTACCTCACATAGCGGGTGATATTGTCCCTGTGATTTCCATACGGCGCATTGGGTATACTCCAGTCGCAGTCGGTGTTTCCATTATTTTAAAAAAAACCCTGTATTTTCAATAACATTTTAAGCCCATTTTATATATTTCGGTGCATAGATGAAACAAGTTAATGAGTAAGAATACCGCAGAGTCGAAAATAAAATTGAGTAGAGTTTTAATAATCCGAGGTAATCGGGACGGGAACCAACGCGGATTAAGCGGAATTTCAAAACACAAGCACGATTCTGAACGAAGGTAGTTAAATATGTACCTAAAACTCGTAGAACCGATTTTTAATGATCAATGAAAATCTTAGCAAAAATGATTTAAACAAAGACTATTACTTACATCATATTAACGACGAAAAAAACATCTAATATATTCTGGTTTTTCGCGGAGCATCTTGTTTTTTGCAGCTGTCCATCTTTTTAGAAAAATAACATCAGCTACGATGATTCCGATTGCTGCTCTACGTGTTTAAGGGAAGTCTCTGGCACCACCGTAACCTTCCGCATGGGAATTTTATTTTCTTGCTCACAGTCAGTTCCTTTTTCGTCCGATTCCGATCCCTTTCATTGTGAATAATTGCTTCATCTGTAATTTCTTCGTAGTCATCATAGGAAAGCCAACCGGTTACACAATTTTCTGGTACATTATTGCATCCGGATATCTGTGAAACCAGGTTTGTGAGATCATCTTTTCCAGCGTTTTCTTCATCATTCAAGTCATCATTTTCTTTCGCATTTTTGAGCAGATCACACCAACCTTTCGTGAGCGTCTCGGATCTGATTTGCGCCCATGATTATGCAAGCCAGTAAATCAAGTCCTTGATCGAAATATTTTTAAACGAACTGTCAAGGATTCTTCTCCATCGGTTTCCACCAAAATATGTGCCAGTAATTGCTTGTGGTACTTCTGCTTGAAGTTATTAATCACTGCAGGGTCCACCGGTTGGATGAGGCTTGTAACGTTGAAAGGGAAAAACTTGGCCTTTATCTCTCCGGTAGACAAATATTTGATATCGGGGTGAGATGGAACCTTATCAATTAGAACTAGCACTCTTCGAGGTAGGTTGTTTTCCTTCAAATATTTTTCAGTTTCGGGCACAATTCTACGAGGAACAACTGTTTGAATATCTCCCTACTCACCCACGCTTTTCTCTTGTTTTTGTAGGATACTGGCAAAGCCTGAATTGCGACGTTTTTAAACGCCCGTGTTGTTTTAGCACGTCTTTTGTAAAAAAAGATCGTGCTTCTGTTATCGGGTTTGCCCGTCCGTCCGTCTGTACCCACGGTATCTCTGCAACTGTTGGTCCAATTTTAAAAATTCTTTTTGCATTCGGAAGCTTGAAATATGCGAATGATGATCCTTTGTTTCGTATTTTTTTACGATGTACAAATTTGCCGCTAGGGGGCGTAAATGCAGATGATGTCAAATTCAAAATTACGTTTTAATCCACATATTTGCTTCTAAACATGCGATTGAAAAAATTCTTTTATCTTTCGATTCCATTTATGTCGAAGAGTGTTTTAGATATAGTTTCATTTTCAATTTAAGCATAGGTTTTCCGCTAGGGGGCGTAAACGTAAATTAAAGTTTTTCCGATAACTCTTCTCCTAAAACTCCGTTTTAAAAAATCTTTTTTTCAGCGGATACATCTCCTAATGAAAAATCTTTTTCATATAATTTCAAATTTTTGGTAAAGAATGCTTTGGCCACCAGGGGGTGTAAGTGTTAATTTTTGCTTCTGATGTATTTGCCATAAAATCTGAGCTTCTAAAATATCGATTGAAAAAATTCTTTCATGGACTGATGCCACTCATATCAATAAACCTTTTCGGAATAATTTCTTCCCAAAATATCTCACAGTTTCTCCGCCCGGGGGCGTAGATGTATATCTTATTTTTGTCAATATCTCTACTTCTAGGAGTCTGATTTGAAAAATTCCTTCTTTGTTGGATAGTGTTTTCGGTGTGACATGTTTTCCATGTAATTTCAAAATTTTCAAGTAATTCATAGACTCTCTGTTAGGGGTCGTAAATGTAAATTGCGTTTCGCCCTATAACTCTGCTTCTAAATCTCCGATTTGAAAAATTATTTCTGCACCGGATACAGCTCCTGATGGGAAATCGTTTGCATATAATTTCTAATTTTTGCAAAAAAATTGTTTGGCCACCAGGGGGCGTAAATCTTAATTTCCGCTTCTGATGTATTTGCAGCAAAATATGAGTTTCTAAATTCTCGATTAAAAAAACGTCGTTTGTAGACCGATACTACTCATGTCGACAAACCTTTTAGATACATTTTGTTCTTAAAATAGTGCATGGTTTCTGCGCCAGGGGGCGTAGACGTATATCTTATTTTTGTCAATATCTCTACTTCTAGAAGTCCGATTTTAAAAAATCTTTCTTTGTTGGATAGTGTTTCTAGTGTGACATGTTTTTCCTAAAAATTCAAAATTTTCAAGTAATTCATAGACTTTCCGCTAGGGGGCGTAAAGGTAAATTGCGTTTCCCACTATTTCTCTGCTTCTAAACCTCCGATTTGAAAAATTCCTTCTGCACCGGATGCAGCTCCTGATGGGAAATCCTTTGCACATAATTTCTAATTTTTGTAAAAAAATGGTATGGCCACCAGGTGGCGTAAGTCTTAATTTCCACTTCTGATGTATTTGCAGCAAAATATGAGCTTCTAAAATCTCTATTGAAAAAAAGTTAACCGATGCTACTCATGTCGACAAACCTTTTAGGAACACTTTGTTCTTGAAATAATGCATGGTTTCTACGCCAGAGGGCGCAGATGTATATCTTATTTTTGTCAATATCTCCACTTCTAAAAGTTCAATATGAAAAATTCCTTCGTTGTTGGATAGTGTTACCGATGCGAAATGTTTTTTCTATAAATTCAAAATTTTCACGTAAATCATTAAAGACTTTCCGCTAGGGCGCATAAGGTAAATTGCGTTTTCTGCTCCTAAAACTTCGATTTGAAAAAAATTCTTCCTGTATCGCATACAAGACCTGATGGAAAATATTTTTCACATAATTGCTAATGTTTTGTAAAGAATGGTTTGGCCACCAGGGGTCATAAGTGTTAATTTCTGATTCTGATGTATTTGTTGCAAAATCTGGGCTCCTGAAAACTCGACTAAATTTTTTTTTCTTGGACCGATACCGCTTATATGGATAAACCTTTTGAGAATACTTTCTTCCTAAAATAACGCATGGTTTTCCCACCAAGGGATGTAAAGTCACATCTTACTTTTGTCGATAACTCTGTTTCTAAGAGTTCGTAAGCTCAAGATTCTGTTTACACCAATATCTGAGGGATTAAAGACCCGATTGGAAAACGTCTTTCCTCCGGCAGATACTATTGTTTTCCATACTAAAGATCTGCTGGGTAGTGTTTTAAAGTTAAGTCCCATTTCATCGCAGTTGTGCAACTATTCAGTGGCACAATTTCCACAATTTCCAAGCGTTTGAGTTTTGTGCGAAAGGCATGTGCTGCTCCAAAATCTGCAGAAAGTTTCTCATCACAGCTGAAGAACAGGTAATGTTCTGCAAAAATGCAATGCCATTTCTTGCAGCATCGGACCCGGTATCAGTCTCCCTTTCAGTCGTTGCTGGGAAAACCAGAGGAAAAGTGCCTCACTGGTCTTTTCGTATTCACTCCTTCTGAAACGTTTCCTCAATTACTTGCACTCTTTGGTGGAAAAGTTCTAGATGCCCAACTTTTCCATTTTTGATCGGTCCCTTTTCCAATCAACCACTGTCACTTCGCCGACGTCTAATTCATTATCCACCTTTCTTTTACTCTCTCCCGCACCTATTCTTTTCAAGGCATCAGTCTTCACATTCAGAGGAACAGCAACGTGTTCCTTTGCCATTCATTTTAGTTTTAGATTTTGTTGTCGTTTTGCATCAAGTTCTCAGAACACATTGACGCATAAATCATGCATTCAGTAGGCTAAACAACACGCCTGCGCGCCGGACAGACAGGAGCAGGCAGATAGGTGCCTGCGCGGCAAATCGTTAAAACAACACCGGTCTTGTTCTATTTTCAGGTTCCTTTTAGAGGCCCTTCCCTCCCCTTTCGACTTTCCAGTTGGCATCAAAATTTATTCAATTTTTTTTTTCAGACGGTCGCCAGCTTCAATGGTTTTGCAGGGTTCCACACTGACAGGGTTGCACGTTTTGTTCATTGTCTATCTTACAACAGTCCCAGGCATTGGCTTCTCAATTACCTGAAAAGGGCCTTTTCCGACCTGTTTAAAAAATTTTGTGCAAATTGCCGGAAATTTCTATTAGAATTTTTTTTTTTTATGATGCGTACTTTTTTTTATGTTTCATCGCAGATAACTTCGAATTAAGCGGAATTCGGTTTACGGGGACTTAGATTGTCGAGACTTTAATGTAAAATAAAACTAAAACATAAATGAATAACACTGTTTGAAAATCAAGGAATACCATCAACATTTTAATTTTGTAACCATATGCTCCCGTCAGATAATACTTTCAAATGATAAAGCATTTCTGAAAGATATACGAATTTAAGTAGCATACAAAACTGAAATATTTAAAATCTTCGTCATAGTAACAGAAGTGAGGTTCTTATGTATACTGAATAAAAGTTATTACACTATTTAATTCAGTTTAAAATGAAATTGTAGAATCCAACTGCCATACTGGATATTTTATTTGCTGCATGAAAAAAATTGAGCCCTTTTTTTTTCAGAAAACTTGAATAAACTTCATATTCCAATTTGTAAAGCAACGTTCTTTTTTAGAATGGAAGTGCTTTCAGAGGGTGTGAAAAGCATCAGTCTAATAATTTAAGCCTTGATGTATTGAAGGAAAAAACATGCAAATGAAATGCTCAGAAAACGAACTCTATCTCTGCATCTGTTAGGATGCGTCTAGACACAGCACGAGACAGGACTTGACATATACTCCTCTTCAAATAAACAAGCTATTCATTTCCAGACAGAATAAGTTTTATGATTTTGATATGCTTACGCTCTTTATTTTCAAGCGCTAAACAGAATGCGTCATAAGGATTCCATTTCTATATTCTTACATCTTCCAGTAAAGTGTGTACTTGCAGTGTTGGCGGAGAATGATTTGGGAAATGGAAAAAATTGTGTAACGTTAACGTAAAACCAGCGCAATCTTTAAAAAGTGTTTTTAAATCAATATTTTTATGATAAAATGATTAAATATCTTAAACTATAATGCATTAAAATTGCTAAAAAATAAATGTAGCATTATATCCAGAAGAGCTATTGGTTCTGCAATCTGATAAAATAGAACTGAATAAAGTGGGTATTGGATAAAATTCTAACATACGTGATATCCAGGATTTATTTCGATTTATCATTTTCATCGGGGACAGAGATCTGCATGCTGAATGAAATAGGTAGAAAATAATGTTCGATTTAATCATTCATGAAAACTCTTCATGGGTAAGTATCAGTTTGTTTTCTAAATCTGTGTGTTTCTCGCAATGCAAAATCTGTAGGATGGAACAACAGACGTTCAGTTTACACATAGAACAAAGGGAAAGTATAACGTCCACTTAATCCGTCCATGGGAACTGCAACTGTCTGAATGTCTGTGCTCAGCATTCGAAACATTTCACAATGGGAGATTAGTGCAGTTTTATGTCATTACTCAAAACAAAATATTAAAAGCTATGAAGCAACCAGAGAAATATACAAAGTTGAAGATCAGAAAGCAACTTCCATTCGTGCTCCTTAGGCTTCATTCAAGAAGTTCCAAAGTTGTAACAGGAGATCCAAAGTTTTGCTCCGATTCAAACATACAACGGCCGTTCCATAAAAACTGAGAGTAAAATCACACAAAATGAAAAACTATAGGTACAGGAAAATATATGTTGTTCTTTCTCAAAGTATCTTCCCTTGAATGATATGCAATGGTCCCATCGTTCGGTCCACTTTTCAAAGCATGTGGCGAGGGCATTTTGTGGAAGTTGCTTTAGCGACCCCTGTACAGCTTGAATAACGTCAGCATCTGTTTTGAATGTAGCGCCCCGGAACTTCTCCTTCATTGTTGGAAACAACCAGAAATCGCACGGAGCGAGGTCAGGATTGTAGGCAAGCTGTAACATGATTTCAATACTGCATTTCGTAAGAAATTGTTGAAGACAAGTAGCCACATGTGGGCGGGCGTTATCATGGTGTAGGGTCCACTTTCCCACCAGTTCCGGTCACTTAATCGATATGTGTCGTTGCAGACGCTTCAAGACTGAAATGTAATACTCAGCATTGACAGTAATTTGTGTAGGAAAGGCATGCTCATAAATTACACCTTTATGATCAAAGAAAATTTTCATCATCACCTCCCCAGCTAATTTGGTTTGGAGGACTTTTTTCAGTGGAGGCGAGTCTGTGTGTTTACAGACACTTTTTGCGTGCTTCGTGAGGGGGTCGAAATAGGGATACATGTTTCACCGGCACTAATTACTGTGTTTAGAAAGTTTGTATCATTTGCAGTCATTTGTTCCCACTCATGACACACCTGAACTTTAGCTAACAATTGTTCTCTCGTCAGATGATGAGGTACCCATCTGGAACATACGATTCAACAATAATTTGCAGCGTAGAATGCGGAATGCCGACGTTTTTTAAATATTATTTGACCCCGTTATGTCTTCACAAGTCATTTGTCGATCTTGTTGCAGAATTGCTCAAACAATGTTAACAGTACACTCCGTAGCAACACTTTCAGGTCGACCAGGCCTAGTAGGAGCGAGTTCTGCCGACAAATGCCCTTTTTTGAAGTCGTTGACCCAGTCAAACCTTTATCTTTTTAAGCTTTCATTAAATCAACTGTTTCTGGAGCCGTTTTACCAAAACGTTAGCAAAGTTTTATCGCACAACGCATTTCTCTTCTTAACTCTGAATCACTCACCTCCATAGCTGTATGGCGAAATGCAGACGTACCTTAAACAACAGCGCAATAACAAAACCAGAACCATCTTCCACGGCTAATAACTGTTGCCATCGATACTTCCTTAATTCAGTTAGTCTACTTCGTTGTTTTTTTCCCCGTTCGCACTTTTTACGGAACGGCTTTTATACATTATTAGCACAACATATTTGTTTCAACAATTGAAGTTGGCATAAGCAGTAGCTTAAACCAATCCACTCCGCATTTCATATTCCAAATCGAGGAACATTTGAAACTTAAGAAAGCGTTTTGTGATTAGTAGAATTTTGGTGCCGCAGTGTACTTCGAACTAGTTCGCGATGGAAGTATCATGAACGTGGACATCTACTCGACACATATGGAGAGTCTATAATCTGTAATACTTAAGTTGTATCCAGGATTTGTGTAAAACAGAAGATTCTCCTGCAGCAAGACAACGCCAAAGTTCATACCTCAGTTTTGACGAAATAAAAACTTTGGGAATCGGCATTTGAGCAGCTTCCCAAACCAGCGTATTATCTGTTTTCAGCTCCTTCGTACCCCCGCTTCTTTCGCTCCATAATTTATTTTATGCGGTGAACGCAGTTTAGGACCTCAGAGGAAATCTAAAACCAGTACTGAGAGTTTTCCGCATTCAAGGATCAAGCATGGTATCAAATATGGAAAAACCAACTTTCCAAAGCTGACAACGAAGAACTGAAAATGATGTTTTGAATTTTGGGAAGTAATGTTCTCTGTTCATACTGTAATAACCGTGTTAAGAATATACAATAAAATTCACACGAGCATGGATTACGCTGGTTAAGGATTCGCATTTGTAAACAGCTGAAGTCTATTTCAAAGCAGTGTTAATTGTATGACTTCAAAACAATACATTTCCGCTTACCTTCGTGTTGATCAGCGCTTGATAGAGTTGCAGCAGAACCTCATGGACCACTCTGGAGGTGTGACGTTGGGCCTTATCCACTTTCAGCAATGTTCCCTTGCTGTTGATGAGCGCTGTGTAGAGCTCGTGCAGAGCATCATGAGCGATTCAGGAGATGCCACGTGGTGTATTATCCAGGTCCACACCTTCAGGACCATCCAGAAGGTATGACGTAGGACATTATCCACTTCCAGAAATGTCCCCTTGTTGCTGATGAGCGCTGTGGAGATTTGGGGCAGAGCATCATGGACATCTCTAGAGGTGTGACGTGGGGCACTATCCACTTGCAGCCACGTCCCTTTACTGTTGATGAAAGCTAGGCAGCGTTGGCGCAGAGCATGATGGACCACTCTGGAGCTGTGATGTGGGGTATTATCCACAACAGCATCGTTCGTTCGCTGTTGATGAGCGCTGGAAAGAGTTGGCGCATAGCAACATGGACCACTCTGGAGGAGTGCCGTAGGGCATTATCCACTTCAGCAACATTCCCTTGCTGTTGATGAGCGCTGGGAAGAGTTGGCGCAGAGCATCATGGACCACTCAGGAAGTGTGACGTTGGACATTATCTACTTTAGCGACTTCCCCATGCTGTTGAAGAGCACTGGGAAGAGTTGGCGGAGAGATACAGCATCATGGACATCTCTGGAGGTGTGACGTGGGCCATTATCCACTTGCAGCAACGTCCGCTTCCTATTGGTGAGCGCTGGGTAGAGTTGTCGCAGAGCATCATGAACCAGCTGAAGATCGAGTTGCTCAGTATAGAGGTTCCCGTACATAGTATGACCATTTGGCACGATTTCTCAATGCACAGCATTTTCATAATTCCACAAGCACAGCAATTCAAAATTCACCACATGACTTTTTTTCTCGGACCATTCACGGTGGGTCCATTGGCTGTACTGCACTGGTTCCTGGTTGTAAGGTAACATAGGCATATCTACTGTTCATTACCTGTGACGATACAACGCCAAAAATTATCGCTGTGGATTTGACAGAAAATTGCGACAGAGAGTAACACGTTGCTTATCCTGCTGGAATGTGAGTTCACGAGAAATCATTCGATGGCGCTTAAAGGAGACACCAAGCTGGGGTAGGTGACCAACGATGGTGGATTTGGAAGGCCCCACCTTAGCTGCCAATTGTGTACTGGCATCGGAGTTTGCTGTCACATATTCTCCCGTGGTGTCAGTGTTGATGATAGGTGGACATTATAACCACGGCTGGTCTTCTACCCTGGTATCCCTACCATTGAAACCCCAGAACCATTTTCGCGCAGTGCTGCTGACCACTGCTTCCTCGCCTTCAACTGCACAGATTTCTCTCGCTGCTGCAGCCGCGTTTAACCCCTTTTCCAATAATGGCGTAGTAGCACCCTAACAGCCCGTTTATTGGCTTACATTTTCTGCCCATGTGATAACGCAATGATCCAAATGCACGTCATTCGCCTTGTGTGTTCCACGTCGTCACGGTAATTAATCAACGCCAGCGCATTTCGTACAGAAATGGAGGCCTGAAGTTATGTGTAGCTCAAAAGGGGACGAAATTTTGACTCATCCTGGTATTGGAGGAAACTGGTTCCGTCATTCTTGGGTGAGGCAAAGCTATTGCACACAAATTTGGTCGGCAGTTCTGCTAATCATTTGTTCGTAAATTCCCTACAAGTTAATCAGTAATCTTGGTGTTATCCATACACGTGTTTTTTGTGGTATGATTAATAAATTTCCCAATGCTGAAATAACAGCCTTTCATTTTATTATGCAAGAGCGAATGGAGACAGCAGTGTAGCTCAGCTTCACTACAAGATTGCTTTTCCGTAACGATGTTGTCCAACTTCCGTAACGTTGGAGCCACCCTTCGGCGTCTTCTGGTGATATAAAAAAAATCGGGTGTTAACTGGGTTAGAAGGAAAAACCTATTTGTAGTTCCACAGAGTGTAGACAAGCCTTTTCAGTCTTGGTCAAAATGTGTGGACATCGCTAAACGTCTCTGAGTTTCTGTGACCCGTCTTGTCACCTCTGTCACGTCGAGATACACAAAGTGCTAGTTTGACAGACATTCCGGTTGTCCAGTCTATCTTGAAATACTATAATTTCCGTACCCTATGAGGCGCATAGAAGCAGAGATATATGACCCTGTTTAGAGTTGTAGGCATCCTCCACTACAAGGTTATGCTTCATCATGTGTACTTCATACGAACATTTGCAGGACTCATTTCCCAGAATTCACATGCATCCTTTTTGTTTTTGTGTTTTCTTTTTTTTTATGGTAGTATACTTTATATATATTGCAGACTCATCTAAATATTTCCTTATTACTGACTCGATGTTTCAGTTTTTTTTAGAAAGTTTTAATCTTTTATTTTTTAAGTGCACTTTCGATTTTAGTAAGCGAAGACAATTTTTGATGTCAGAGGTGAACGACGTATCCTTCAGTGGTAGTCAAAACAATAAAGCTTCGACTTTTTATCCGAAATGCTTTAATTTATATTACTTTACTCTTAAAAGCGAATGTATATTCAGAAATTTTAAGCTCAAATTTCCCCTTATGCGGGTAGCTCGTGCTGTGTTACAGAATACGAGGATTTATCGGGAAAAAATCCCGTAGAAATCCAGTTTCTCCTAACAATCCGGACTTTCCGACAAGTTCACGAACCGGGAACGCCAACCTCCAGATACGATCTTTGCAGTGAAGTCTGAAGAGGGGCTGTTTGTTTACATTCTGGGTAGCGGGACAGTAAAAACCCTCCGAAAAAAATTCGATAGCAAATAACACCTCACGACGTTCTAGAAAATTTTGAATCTGAAACTATGAGTTTATCGTCAGTGCGATTCAGTAAGCTTTTGTTTCAAGTCATAAAACAACAAAGATCTGTTAGCATGGACATATCACAGAGCAGGTGTAGTTAAACTTCTTAATGCACTTAATTTATTCTTCCTTGTTGGACGAACAGTTACGTCCATGCGTTTCACGGTAAATCCCATTTTTAACTCCGAAAAGATTCCTCCAGCTAACCCTTCATGCAATCAAAAGATTTATTAGAGTTTTGATAAATTTTAATGTATACGAATATAATACAAAGAGATATGCATTATCTTTAAGTTTGTAATGTTTCAGAAAAGTGGTTAATATTTTTCTGTAGAAATGACATTTCCTCTTCTAGGTAGTGCATTTGAAAAATGCGTTTGGTATCTTGCATAAGGAAACAAATCAATGTCCTTCTTGTATTTCTACTCTTGAAATGCGTTATTTTCTACGGCGCGAAAGATACGTACATGTGTACTTTAGATGACATCTCTCTAATATACGATGGAAGGTAAACTGCTATACTGTATTCCGGTATCTTTTTGCAAGAGTCCGGTTGAGAGGTTTCTGGCAGTATTCAAATGCTTTAGCGCTGCGTAGTCAGTAATAACCAACTTACAATTCATTGAAATACTTGTGTAATGCAAAATTGATGGCTAGGCACTCTGATAACGTTTCCGAGTAGCTTCGTTCTTTCTAAGATAGAATCCCAGGAATTTGCACAACATGATCACTATTTTGGGAGAATACAGTACCGAGACTAACGGCGCTGCGGCGGCTGTGTAGGTTCGGAATGGTCACGTGTGAATAGGGAATACTAGCACAGGAGGCAAAATTAAACACTGTTTGAGCTGTTGAAATGCAGCTTCTGCCACTGCTGATCATTACAAACCATTTATGCTCTCAACGGACAAAACATTAGAGATACCTACCTAATAGCGTGTTGGATATCCTCTAGCGCGAATAACAGCCAAGGCAGCGACTCCACCAGATGCCAGAGTGTTTTCGGAGGTAATGTCAGTCATGCCTGTTGCAGTATTGTCCACAGCTCCGCCCGATACGTCGGTTCATGTTCCATGGATCTGATGTTTTGCTACACGGCATTCCAGAGAGCTTCGACTGGGTTTAAATCTGGGGACCTTGGGGAACACTGGATGGCTCCAAACGCAGATGAGTGTTCCTCGTACCACGACTAGGTAGTGGCGTCCCGGCGTGGCGAAACATTGTACTGCTGAAACAGAAAATGGGCTGTAGGAGTCGCGAAAGCCATGGAAACGTGTAGGTCATCAGTCAGCACATGCTTGTAGCGTGCAACTGTTAAGCACCTCTCTAGACATACAAATGAACATAATGTGCCTCATGAGAAGCTCCACAAACCATAACAGAGCCACCACCGCTTTCAACAGAGCAGACCTGGCACGACGGGGCTATGGTATCATGTTGCGGATGCCACACCAGCTCCCCATCAGCTTGGTACAGCTGAAAACGGAATTCATCTGAGCACTCGACGTCGCGCCATTCTGAAGAGGTTCATTTTTGATGTTCCCGGTACCAGCTGAGGCGTAATGTCCGATGACGAGTAGTGAACAGTGGCACACCAGTAGAGCGTCGGCTCCCGTGGCCCAGGGCATGCAGAGTGCGCTGTACTGTTCGCTCGCTGACACTACTTGGGATTCCGACATGTATCCTGGATGTGATTTTCGCCACCGTTGATAAGCGTTCGGTCTGTACGAGCCTGGATAGTCTACGTCGATCCCGGTCATCAATGGCGTGAATCATTTGCTCTAAGGGCGCTGGTACGTCCGTTGATGGCATACTCGCAGTACACCTTTGATACGGTTGCTCTCGAGAACCTGAGTGCTTTTACCACTTGGGCCACAGAATGACACATCTGTCTTGCGCCAACAGTGCGTCTACGATCAAAATCTCTCAGATCATTATGTTTGCTCATGTTCGTCGATTGCGATACACTGTTGGAAGCCCTATTTTCCGCCTCGTTCGATTTCGGTCTGTCTCACTCTGTGCGAGCGATGCCCATGTCAACTGCCCATCACCCCTATCTCTAATGTTTTGTCTGCTGAGTGTATATTACCTTACATCTTAGAAGAGCTCACACAGAGTTGCATACTTAGGCAAAAATTGCTCGATCTAGCCAGTCATTTCTAGAGAGCAAGACAGTTCTTTTGAATTCTTTGGACACGGAGACTCGACAATGGCAAGCACTTTACTTCAATCCATAATTAACCCTTGCAGAATAATTTCTAATCGCAAATAAAAAAAGATAATAATGGCCAAAGGTGCACTTCTTGGGCTTTTTTGTAAGGCAAGAAATATTCAATTACTCAAAAACTTGATCCAAATGCTTGAGATATTCATCAAATGTCGCAGTTGTGACAATAATATCATCTAAAAAAAACAAGAACTTTGTATCTAAGTAATAGATGTAAGACTATGGCCGTTGAGCGCAGGAATGTGGCAAGAAAAGCATCATCAAGGCATGATGACTTCTTAAGATTCTGTATCAAAATGTGTTAACAATGCCTGTCGTATCTACGGAATATGAGTGGAGAGACTCTTGCCTAGAACCGGAATCCAAATCTGTACTGGGTAGCGATCGGGTAGATAATAAATCGTACGAAACATCATTTATAATAGGAAAGTATCATTGAAGTCCCAATACTTTTTTAGGCACGCCCAATGTTGGGACTGCCCATGCGCTGATACTTTCTTGGGAAACTAAAGGCGGAGAATGACAATCGGGTATTATTTTCATGAGAGAATTTGCTTTCATCATATTCTTTTTATGAGGTGGGCGAATTTGCCTTTATTATAGTCTTTTTATGAGGTGGATGAGAATAAGGCGTAGCAATTACTTGGGAAAGTTACTGTGTCAATAATGTGACGAGCCACTTGTGTGAAACTAGGCTTACTGCAGCCAGGACGCAGACGCATTAAAAATAAAGGGCTTTTTTTTTCTTGATATTTTAAATACACTATAAGTGGTAAATACGCTTTTACAATGAAGGTGGTAATGCCTCGGGAATTTTATTTTTAATTTACATTAACAGAAAACCTTTTTAATTAATTCTAGGCCCAACAGATACCTGACACGAATACTTTCATTTTGTTTCGGCGTCTAAAGAGTAAATACCATAAGCAATTCTAATGGGTATGAACAGTCATCCGACCCTAATTTAGGGCCACCGTTGTCAGGAAAGGGAAATAGCTAGTGCTAAAAGACAAATTCTTACCGCCCCGGTGGCGCAGTGCTCTAAGCGATGGCTCATGACCATCCGTCCATGAAGGGTCCGTGTTGGAATCCTGGTGACGCATGCATGTTGTGTTTGCCTTACGGCACTGGCTCTTTCCCTTTTCTGGAACCAGTGGCCCTAAATTAGGGACGGGCGACTGCTTATAGCCCATTGAGTTGGTCACGGTGGTCGTTAAATCTTCCATCAAAAAAAAAAAAAAAAGACATGCTCATCATGAATACCTTACAAAGGACGCGAACACTCTCAGACAAACCGTCAGAAGAAAAAGGGACTGTAGATTATCTATTATCAGGAAATGAATTCATTTGAGAACTTGACACGCCGTGTTTCTTGACCAGAAACTTAGAAACTCGTATTTTTGGCATTACGCAAGCAGTGCTACGCGATCCTGCTGACAACTACATAAGTGAGTCTCTATATAAAACATCTTTAATTGAGGAAATACAGGACCTTGATTGCGAAACTTCCTGTCAAGCACATAAAAATGCTGTTTCATAGCGGAACTCTAGAAATTCTGCGGCTTTTATAGTTGTGAGGAGGATTTTTAAGTTTGGCTAGGAAGTGGGTGAGATAGGCCTTTTACTCACCCCCGTCCTTAAGTTAAATTTGAGTTGTTTTTGGGCTTATGATTCTTATTAGCGCCACTGTTCCTACATACATACATATCACTAAGCTGTTCTCGGAGATTAAAAAATACAAACCACCAGATGACTTTTGAACTGATTATTTACTTACTGTCGTCGTATCAGACTTCTCCATTCATAGCGATCTCGATACACAACTCGGGTTTCACTGACATCTATCACATGGTATTCTGAGATCTGCAATCTTTACAGGCAGGACTAGCATTATTATTTCGAGAAATAATAAAGTTCTTTGTCCTACCTTCTAAAAAGATTGAGCGTTGCAAGCTGTTAACTTGAGAAAGTTTAAGCATTTCTTCGCTGAGTATCTTGCACTTTTGGTGAAGAGACGTTATCACAATGGGGTGAAATATATCCTTAAGTTTCCAAATGTTGAGGGGAAACGGCATCTGGCAGTTGCAAAATAACGTTACTCAAAGAAGCACAATAATCCTGCACAGCCAGTGCTTGCCTAATTTCCAGAACAACCTGCATGTAAGAAAGGATCCAAAGGAGTGTCTAGTTTGCGATATTAGATGCATGAGGTTCCGCAGCCTATGGAGACCAAATGTTTTCAGTTCGAAGAGCATACGGTTGTCAGGCGACGGCTGTTTGCTATTTTCGGGCTGGTCTGGCAGTTAAGGAAGGGCTCTATAAAATCTGCACGAAAGGTCTGATATGAAATCCCTGTATTGGTAGCACGACACTAATGGTAGCACGTTTTGGGGGCATCTTCAATACAGGTGCCTACAACTTTGACCGTGTAGGTTTGCTGTAGTGGTCAAAATAATCTTCAATGTCCTCCAAATACTTGAACAACCACCTATACTACTCTTCTAGATCCTTCCATCTTGAGGGACAAAAATGACTTGGTACAGGAGATCAAAGAAATGACATGTTTGACGCTGGTAGCGTTCTATACGGCAAAGCTCGGAAAACGCAGGTAAATCCAAAGAATCAGAGTCCATCTTGGGAGCAGGAGTGCCATTGATATGATGAAGCACGAATCCTGGGCTCCATGTTCGGGTTACAATTAATGAACTAGGGTTCGAATGTACACTGAAGTAAAACAGATTCATTGAAGTTTCCTTATAGTCAGGTCTCGAGTCACGACTTTTATTTTCTGAACAAGACAGTCGAAAATTTAACGCCACTACAGTTAGTCATATAATAACTGAACTGGCAGCATATAGTACGATCATTTGTCAGCACACTATATAAGAAATTCGTAGACGTAGTAAATACTGATGTGAGCGAGGAGACTATTTGTCGCTTTGACTTATATTGTCCGTCGCTCAAGTGGCGCACTTACTTAACCGTTGGATTCTGACCTTCGTCCGAGTGAGACCGGACCCGTGTTCTAGGTGGGGCATGGATGGTGTGTTTGTCATACTGCCCTTCACTGTAACATTTTTTCCTACTGCCCTTCGCTGTAGCCATTGGCACTAAATTGAGGATGGACGACTGTTTGCCACCCATTGAATTGCTCACGGTGGTCGTTAACCTTCCCCCTAAATAAAGAAGAAAGTTGCATGGTTCCAGCATTTTTATCAGTTAGCATGACAACCAACTTCTAGTCATAGCCCAAAAGAAGAAAACCTTATTAGAGTTCAAACGTAACTGTTGATATGGAAAACATATATAGAAGCAATAAAATTGAAATCAAGTCAAAAGTCCACAAAAAAAAGAAGGAAAAAAAGCAGTACACCACACAGCCTTCAATAAGTCAACAGGCAATTGCACTTCGGCCGTTCCATTGGCGCAGTGTTCTAAGCGCAGGCTTCTGATTATTCATCTAAGATGAGCTTGAGTTCGAGTCCCGTTCAAGGCATGGGTGGTGTGCTTGTCTAAGAGGGCTGGCTGCTCCACTCCCACCCTGGAACTAGTGGTCCCAAACAGGTGACAGACGTCTTCTTATATCACTCCTAATTACTCATGGTGGTCGTTAAAACTGAGAAGAAAATACAGGGTGTCCGAAAAGTCTTTCCCTGATTACAAACGTCATTCATATCCGCAGTATGTACGTTACAGATGTGAAACTGGTGCCAACATGTTGGAAAACTAACCAAGTTTTTTTGTTGCAGGTTTCCTCAACGTGGCTGTAGTGTAGCAGTGTCAGTGTCCAGGGAACCGGAAATGTTAACAAATCAGGAAAAAGCTCAGTGTGTTCTCTGGTATCACGACACCCGGTCACCAATAACAGTGCAGAGGAACTTTCAAACAACGTATAGAAAGAAGCCGCCCGATGCCAATAGCATTAAGGCGTGGTACGACAAGTTGAAGACCACAGGATCTGTTGCTGACTTACCGAGAACTGGCCGACCATCAACCTCAGCTGAAAGGGTGGAAGCAGTGAGACAGTCTTTTGTACGAAGTCCCAAGAAATCAGTGCGTAGGGCCTCACGTGAATTACAGATGCCAAAAAGTTCTGTTCATGATAAAAAGTTCTGTTCATGATAAAAAGTTCTGTTCATGATAAAAAGTTCTGTTCATGATTTGTGAACATTTCCGTTTTCCTGGACTGCTACACTACAGCCACGTTGCGGAAACCTGCAACAAAAAAACTTGGTTAGTTTTCCAACATTTTGGCACCAGTTTCACATCTGTAACGTACATACAGCGGATATGAATGACGTTTGCAATCAGGGAAAGACTTTTCGGACACCCTGTATATCACAACTGATTACCGATTATAATTTCTCACTCGTTTCATGCCCATTTTCGCTATTGGCGTAAGTTGTAAGGAACAGCGTGCACCAATAAAGCACTCGTTCTACAAGGATAATTTTTTTTATCCATCTCAATATTGATATATCATTTGTCAGAAGTATTTGGTATGAAGGTTTAAATTTATTTATCTTAATGCTAATTGGAAAGGTTTTTGTTACTTAAGCGTAACGAATTTTCAGGAAAATATCGGAGGAAATCATATCGAACTTCGAAATCTTAACGGTTTCGTTATTATGAGCTTGATGTTACTGAAGTTTATGTGGAAACGTCTTCCAACGAACTCCTGCCACGCCAAAATTGTTTTGATAAATACGGTTTACAAGCCACGCTTTGATGGAGTGAATTCGATTATCGTTCATGGGTTTGCAAGGAATTCGAAGTACTTCCTGTAACTTCAGCTACAACAGATGAGCTTTCCAAGGATACAAAGTCCAATATTCGGAAGATAGGTTCCTGGGGATTAGCATATACTCCATATTCTCAACAAATACCCTCACCTATGCGAACGTCTGAACAATCGTCCAACATCTGTTCAGCGTTTCGTCATCCGTAAGACATATCCCACGAGAATCAGGGCTCGTAATTCACAAACAGGAACGCGTTGCGATGATATTTATAACGGAGGTATATATTAATAATAGCACTACGTCGGGTGATCCCTAGAGATGTTCTCATGGGGATTTCCGTATTAAACTGAATGTTTGCAGGTACATTCACACGATCGGCCTACTAACATTTAACCGGTCATTCTACCGTCTATGCCATTCAACAAGGGAGACGTCACCAAGCATTCGATGGCTATACAACCCACTTTTGACAAAATGGAAGGATTCAAATTCAGTATGAACCACAGTATTACGTAATGAGGTGACATCTCAGGAAAAGGAGATATATTATTCAGACTAAATTGCTTGACTCTCCACTACATAAATTTTATTTTAGTTAAAAAAAAACATGCCGTATCTAGTTCCGTACGATGTAAAAAAAAAAATTTCAAATCTGTTTTATAAAACTTCAGGTGTCGGGATAACTATTATTGTATATTTACGCAGTCTAGTGAGAAAATCCCACATCAGGGGAAAAGGAATACATGTAAGAAATGGTAGTAAGGCTTACCCACAAATAAATACATTTCGAATCCTTTTCTTAAAAACGGAGACATCATGAAAATACAAACATAAATTTAGACGATGAAAAGTAAAACATAAATTTAGACGATGAAATCTATATATCTTTACTTCACAGAAAAGGCATAAAATTGCGACGGAATTCCTATACCATTCGAGTCGATCAACATAATGTTTCAGAACTTATTGATTGGGCCATTGCAGAATTTTAAGGGCTCATGAACGTATGCTGCACTAAAAAGACACATTATAGTGAACAAATAAATATTAATGTAAAGGCGAAGCCTGATAGATGGTAGATAGGCTTTGCAGCTTAGGGTATCTATTCTGTTTGCTAGAAACTGTTTTTTTTTGTTGTTTTTTTGTTTCCGTGGGGCAATGAGGTCATGTACGACGTGAAAACATATTCTTGGTACTGGGGATAATGTCACGAGAGTCCGGTTAAACCCATATGGCCGCCCCGGTGGCGCAGTGGTCGTTGAACAGACAAGTCGCATTTTTTTCGGCTCCTGCGTAGAAGTCAACGTTCGTTTGTTTACTTGTTCTTTTTGTGGTATTTCGTCGTTTTGTGTTTTGGTTGCAGTGTTTCGTACCCTCGCTTCACGAGCAGTGAGGCTGAGTGCCGAGTGGGTGCTCATATTTTTTTTTTTTTTTTAAATTTTCGTGTGTCGTCAGTTACGACGCATGAGTTTTGGTGGGCCAGTGGTCGAGAATGTTCACTACCACTGTGAATAAGTCACTGCCGTATACAGCTGCTTCGTCGATTGCTGATATGTCTTCGCTTCATAGTTCTGTGTCTTCTTCGGGGAATGTTGCGTCGACTAGTGCTGCTGGACTTCCAGAGACTGTGCTTCTGGCCACCCGTGTGCCGGTGGCGTCTAATATTCCTGGCTCTGCTAGTTCTACTTCAACGTCGTTCGCACAAGCTGTGGGAAGTACCTCATATATTTCTAGTCATTCTGCACCACATTTCAAACGTGTAGCTTCGGCGTTGAAAATTATTCTTCCAAGTGATTCACCGCAAGGTAAGCAATTGTCGTCTGCCTTATTATTAAGTGTTTTCATTCCTGCTTTGGGTCCATTATTCGCTTGGGTGGAGGGGTGGTTGTTCACTTCACCCACCAGCAAGCAGTAGATTTAATTATAGTTCATGGGGTTGATATTGGGTCCTTTCATCTACAACCTGTCGCTGCAGCCCAAAGACCAGTTACGGTGACCCTCTCTCCTGTACCAACGGCTGTTCCTGATTCTCTGTTGATTGATGCCCTCAACACGATTGGTCGTGTTGTGGGAGTGACCAAGATTCTTCCAGCTACAGCCCGTGATTCCCCCCTGAAACATGTGCAGGGTGGGCGCCGCCAGTACCGGGTTATTTTTCCAACTTCTCAGTCAATTGCGGAACGCCCTGCAACTCTGGAATTAGTCACTGATACCCGGACGTACATTTTTAATCTTTTTGCAGGGGTTCAGTGCTTCCGCTGTAAAGAGGAAGGTCATCTCGCTTCTGCTGGTCCTCATGCTACTCCTGGTGCTAGATCTGATTCTTCCTTAGCTACTACAGTTCCGGTGGCCGCTGCCCCTGCGGATGTTGTGCAGGCCGCTGAGGCACCTACTCACATTCTACCTTCATCAATTTTGCCTGCTGTTTCTTCAGTCGTTCCTTCCCTCCCGGTTTCTGTCGTCGTACTGGATGGTTTGGAGCCCTCCAATGAGGATTTTCCATCGCTGGAAGAGTCTGCACCTAAATCACAGCGTAAACGCCCCAGCTCACCTGGTGTTTCTACTCGCTCTTCCCATTCGTCTCAACGTCTACGGTCCAAGGAACCAGCCCATTCTACCTCGAGTTCACCTAGCCATCATGAGCCAAATTCTGAATTACTAGTTTCGAACCGATTCGCATGTCTCCAGGATGATGATGTTATGGACACGGTCGTCCCTGATCCTGATGACACTGCAATGGTTGACTATGACGATGATTCTCCTTCTCCTACACTTCTTGACATTTCTACTATGTTTGAAGAACTTGCGGTGCCTTTGCACCCTCTTACCTTATCTGATCTGTATGCATTGACCACTCGCCCGCGTAAGGCGAAGTTGATCACACTACCTTGCATTAGGAGTAAGCTTCACTTGCTGCCTGAAATGATTGCACAGCTAAACCAGTTCCATGCATTTATAACTAATGTTACTTTGCCTGGCGGGACTGAACAATATGCTCGCCGTCTGGGCTACTTACTCAAGATTTTGAGGGCTGAACTGGAAGGCTGGATGCAACCTACTAGTGATGTCCTTGTTAACACTACTTAGCTTTAATTGTAGAGGGCTTGCGTGTTCTGCGGCGAATGCTTTGGTTTTCGAGGACGTTCGTTACCTGGGTGCTAATATCCTCCTTCTCCAGGAGACGAACTGTTCCTTGGATGCCGGGTGTTCCCGCTGGAGACGCTGGCCGTACATTTTTATCATAATTACCGGGCCCATCTCAGGTCTGGTACCGCTATAGCATTTCATGTGCGTTTTCATTCTTCCCTTTCTGATCTTGTTAAGTCACAGAGTCTGCTGGGTTCTTTTCAACATATTTCTTTTTGTTTTTGTTCTAAACGTATTTATGTTTTCAATATCCATATTCCGCAATCTGCTACGGATGCAGAAACTCTCCTCCAACATCTTTCTTCTATCCTTTCGACCCTCCATCCAAATGATACAGTCATTGTTGCAGGCGATTTCAATTGCACTTTGCAACCCGGTTTTGACCGAGATGGTTCAACCGAAAGCCGTTCCGACCTTGTTTCCAATCTCACTCAACTCGTTGTTAATTTTGATTTGATTGATGCATTCCGTTCCCTCCATCCCCGGTCCAAGGAATTTTCCTGGTTCCTCCGGCTGCTTCACGCTGTGTCGCAGCACGCCTAGATAGATTCTATGTTTCCAGTTTTCTCCATTCCTCTCTAGTTGAAGTTACTCATCATCCTTCCGTTTCGTCAGATCATCGCCCCGTTCTTTCAAAACTTTTTTTGCATTCTTCCTCTGTTCCCCCTTCCCCAGTCTGGTTGCTCGACGATTCAGTTTTAACTGATCCTGTTTTCAGTGCTGAAATTCGCTCTATGATCTCGTCTTCTGTGCAACAACTTTCTTCGTCTGACGACCCAGTGGCTCTGTGGCTTTCCACGAAAATTTCGATTATTTCTTTCGCACGTCAGTTTTCTTTCTCTTCCCGTACTTCTCGCTTTCAAGATATTGATGTTCTCCGTCATAAATTGCAGAATATTTCTCCTTCTGATCCTTCTTTTCCCGTGTTTCAAGCTCAACTTCGTCGTATTCTGTTTACTTTTGCTTCATCAGCCCTTACTCGTCTGAAATTCACTCACTTGCGGTTTCACGACGACCCCTTTTCTAGTTTGAAGTCCCTTGAGGAATATCATGTTAAAAGCAACACAATTTCCTTTCTTTCACTACCTGACGGATCTACAGTTACTGAATCTTATCGTATCTGTGAACTTACTTTTTCCCATTATTCTGATCGTTTTCAACACCGACTCTCTTCTCCTGCAGATACCTTCCCTCTTCTTCATGACCTCCCTCAGGTTCCACATTGTTTTTTTTATTCTCTTGTTTCTCCTATCTCTCCTTCTGAAGTCCGCTCTGCAATTTCCAGTCTGAATGACCGTTCTTCCTCTGGCGCGGACGGTCTTCCGCTCTCATTTTATAAGAAGTTTCTTCCTTCTCTCCTCCCGCTTCTGGTTGCTTGTTTTAACGCCGTTTTTACTTCTTCAAATTTTCAGTCTTCTGATTTCACTTTTGCTATTCTCCGTCTCATCCGCAAAACCGGAAACCTTGGTCTTTTTTCTAACTGGCGTCCTATCTCTATTCTTAATACTGACTACAAAACCTTTGCTAAAATTCTCGCTTTTCGCCTCAATCCCGTCTTGCAGCATTTAATCCACCCAGATCAAACTTACACTATTCCCTCCCGTTCGATTACTACCAACATTTCCACCATTCGCACCTTATATTTTCTTGCTTCCCATCTTTCCGAACCTCTCGAAATTTTTAATATTGATCAGAAACAAGCTTTTGACTCCATTAATCACTCTTATCTCTTTGCTGTTCTTCGTAATTTTGGCTTTCCTGCTCTTTTCTGTCAAGCTCTTATTAATCTTTACTCTCACTCTTCTTTCCGTATTCGCACTTCCACATTCATGACAGCTACCATCCCCTTTGACAACGGGATCCGGCAGGGTTGTCCCCTTTCGGGTCAACTTTTTACGCTTGCATTTGAACCTCTCTTAATTTTTCTGCGTTCTCGTTTGTTTTCTGTGATTCCTCGCAGTATTGCTCCTACTCGTCACCACCGCATAGTGTTGTCTGCATATGCTGATGACCTCACTCTCTTTCTTCGCACTGAACGTTCTTTCGGTGTTGTCCTTTCTGCTTATCGTGAGTATGCTTCAATTTCCGGTTCCGAACTTAATCTGTCTAAATCTGTCGGTCTGTGGGCTAAATCTGTCTAAATCTGTCGGTCTGTGGCACACGGTGATCGCCCTTGGGGTGCCCGTTGGTCATCCTCGGTCATTAAACTTCTTGGTGTGTACGTTGGAAATCCCGTGGCGGTTGCTGATGCCACATGGATTCCTTTGGTTTAGCAGCTCAATCGCCGTCTTGCTCCTTTTTGTCGGTTCAAACCTTTTTTGTCCTTTTTTAGCAGAGCACATCTGGTTTCTTCCTTTCTTCTTCCCATTCTGACACATTCGTGGTTCGCTTATTTTCCCTCACCCATTTTTCTCCAATCCGCTCAACGTTTGATTACTGATTTCATCTGGAATAAAGTTCACTGGGTTCATCGTTCTACTCTCGTCCTTCCTTTGTCCTTTGGAGGTCTTGCCCTCCCAGATCTTTTTCAAAAATCTAATGCTATTCATCTTCAGACCTTTCTCCGCTGTTTTTCTCATCCTCATATTTCATCGATTACTTTTGTTGATACTGTACTTTTCCCTCGCAGTCCGTTTCTCACTCTCGCTACTTTCCTCCGTATGGATCTGTTCCCCCTCATTCCAGATCACTTTCCCGATACTTATCGCACCGTCTTTTCCCTCTGGCATTCCTTATGTCCCGTCCGTCTACCACCTACCTCAACTAATGATCTGCTTGCGGAACCGCCCCTTTACTCTTCTGCACTCCGTTCTCCCACTTCACCGTACTTGTGCTTCTCCACCTGGTTCGCCAGTGGCGTGGTACAGGTATCCCAACTTGCAGATGCTTCTCTCCGCTGGAAGTCTCTTTCCCAAATCGACCCCTCTCTTGCTGACACTCCCTTACATCGCGCCCAGCTCCGGTTGCTTCATATTCAGCTTCAACGCCTTTACCCTTCCCTCGTGAATTCTTATGGGTTAATTGTTTCTTCTTCGGCGTCCCCTTGCCTTCCTTTTCTGGTTTATTTGAATGATGTTCCCTTTCTGGTGCATCAATTTACTGCAAAACTCTTGTACCGCCACTTTCTTACTTATTTTAGAACACCTCTCGCTATTCCTTTTGTGCCACCTGATGAAACCTCTCAGACATAGATCGATTCACACACTTCTCTGGCTTCCCCAAAAGCTACTGATATTCATTGGCTCCACCTTCATTGTCGCTTGCTCACACCACGGACTCTTCATCGTTTTGGTAGCCTGTCTTCTCCCTTGTGTTTTTTCTGTTCAACGCTCGCTGATGTTCATCACGCATATGACTCCTGTTTAGTTTTACAGCCTCTTTTTTCATTGATGTTTGCTCTTCTCTCCAAGGTCTGTCCTTCTTTTCACTCTGTTTCACATTACTATTTTCTTCGCCGTCATCATCCTTCCGCTGCTGTTCACAATCCAGTTTGCGCGTTTTTAATTTTGCAGGCCAAACTGACTATTTATTTATACTATCATACCAGTGTTGAACGGCCTGCTCTTCGTCGATATCATCCTGCGAGAGTTTTTCTGTGCCGTAGGTTTCGTTCCTCGATCAAGTCCGTTATCCAACTTGAGTACGAGGTAGCTCTGGCCAGGCAGGCAGTTCCTGCTTTCTTCTCGATCTGGTCCCGCCACCTCCCATGGTTTCGGGTTGAGCATGGGTTGATTCAATTCGTTTGATCAGTTTTTTTTCTTGTTTTTGTTTTGGTGTACTGGTTTCTTCACTTTGTTTGTTTTTGCTTTTCCGGGTTGTTGTCTTGTTCTGTTTTTGATTGAGCTTGCAGGTTTTTTTCCCCTTGTTTTCATTCTTTTCCTCTGATCCTGTTGTTTTTCCTTTTAAATTTTTTACCGTTTTCCTTTTCTTGTTTTTGATGGCCCTTTGGTAATGTTGTACTGTTTTGCTTCCTTGAGATTCCGGTCTTTTTGTTGTTTTTTCCCCTGTACTTTGTTAGCTCATTCTACTGGTCGGTATATTCTTTCTTGGATAGTGCTTTTCTATACTTTTCCTCTTACTAGCGGCCTCGGCCTCTTTGTCTGAATTTTCTTTCCGTTTTGCGCTGTGATTGGATGTTTTACAGCTAGTTGCTTTGACTTTTTCTCTGTCCAGAGTCCGTGGGCATTTGTGTTCCTGTGTTCTGTGTGTATTTTTTTCTGGTACTTGGTGGTGCTGTGCAATTGGTTATTGTTTTTTGTGTCGGTATTTTTGTTGAGTTGTTTGTCTATGTATTATTGTGTGCTTGCTTTCTATGTTTTCGTCGGCCACAGTTGTTGGTCGACGCATTTCTTGTTGTGGTGTTTTGTTGTACTGGTTGGCCACCAATTGTTAGTGATCACTGTTATTGTTTGGTATAGTGTGATGCTTGTTGGGTGTTGTTGTTTTCCGTTGGGCTAGTCTGTGTTGTCTAGTTTTGCAAAATTTTTTTGGCGTGTTGTGTTTCTTTTGTGCTTGTTTGTTTGTTGTTGTTCCTGATCTTCTTTTTTGTACTGTGTTTCCTGTATGTGGTATTCCCGTGTTTTTGTAATTGCTCTTGCTTTTTGCACGTGTTTTGTTTAGTTGTTCGGATGGCGGCTGTCCTACTCGCTCTGCTCATGTGTGAGTTTTTTAATACTGTGATTGTATTTTACCTATACTGCTAATGTGATAATCTTGTTTTTTACTTGTTTGTGTATGTTCTACTTTCGTGTTTCAGTTGGCTCCGCAGTTTAGGGAGCCTTTTTTTTTCTCATGCCCTGTGTTTCATGTTCACTTGTTTTGCTTTTTTTATGAACTTTGAATTACTTAGTGTGGCCCTGCTGGTCTCGTTGTGTTTTTTCATTGTGTACTCAGCCTTATCTCTCGTTTTCTATACAGTGTGCTTCTCGTGTGTATCTTGTCTATTGGGTTACGTTGACCCAAGGAGTTGGTCAACGCACTATTTGCCTTGTGCTCATTTTTTTTACTGTGCCTCTTGTGGTTTTTTTTTCATGACTGTATGCGACTACATGTGTAGTGAAGTTGTCGTTTGGGGCAGTTTTGTCTTTGATTATGTTTTAAGTGCACTTTTTGTGTTTTCGTTTTTGTGTTTCTTTGCACTCAAGCTAGGGTTCTACGTCTTGCTTCGTGTTTCTCCTGTCCGGGTTTTTCCTGTAATATTTTATTTTTCTCGGCCCAGCCTTCTGTTGCCGTGCACGACTGGACGTACATTGTGTTGTTTTCAATGTGTTATGGTACTATGCGATCTTGTTTCCGCATGATTCTCTCTATAGCGCCACGTCGGCTTTCGGGGTTTGTCAACGCGCGACTTCTTGTTTTGAGTATGAAATTTGAATTGAGTGCGATTTTTTTTTTGTGAACCTCGTGTGCCTTTTTTGCTACATTTATTTTGTGTTATGCGGCGGTTTTTCCCCTTATTATCATGTATTCTTCTGTGCAGTGTTCCTTCTGACATACATGCGTCGCTTCGTATTTCGTTTTTAGTTATAGCGGTTGGTTAACACCCCTCTTTATGTGCACGGTTTTTTGTTTTTTATGTTCTTCTTGTACTAATGTTTTGGCCGCTGCTGCATGTTTTCAGAAGTACAGTTTTGTTTCTCCTGTCACTGTCTTGCAGTGTCAGTCAATTTGTGTTGTGTTGTATTGTTGTTGTGTTTTTTACCTGTCACCTTTGTGTTCGCGCTGCTATGTACTAGTCTTTGGAATGTGTTTTCTTACCTCCCTCTGGGGTTTGGGTTTTGTGATGTGTGTGTTTTGTTTATGTTTTCTGTGTTCCTTTTTTATCTGTATATATTTTAATCTTGTTCTGATGTTACCAGTTTTCTTTCCTCCTTTCTTTTGTGTTGAGACTTCTTGGCCTCGTCTCTTTTAATACAGTCTCATGTGACTGAAGCGTATCACATGTACCTTGCTTTTAGACTAATGAAAGTTTATTTTGAAGGCAGTGGTCTAAGCGATGGCCTCTGATCATTCGTCCGTAAGGGGTCCGGGTTCGAATCCCGGTGAGGCATGGATGTTGTGTTTGTCTTACGGCACTGGCTCTCTCCCTTCCCTGGAACCAGTGACCCTAAATTAGGGACGGGCGACTGCTTATAGCCCATTGAGTTGCTCACGGTGGTCGTTAAACCTCCAATAAAAAAAACCCCGTATGAAACGTAGTTTTTTGGCAAAATTATTGCTGCCAAGCGCTTCAAGATATTGTGTCCCCCTGTATGATACTTACTCAGCCCCCAATAACCCACTCAGCTATGAACCGCTTGCATCCGCACTGCTATGGAGTTTAAAACACAACTCATAATCCTAAATGAAATGTAATATCGCTGTATGGGACATATAATACAAAGTGGTTTTCGATTATGTTTTTGTTCTAACAGGAAAGGCAATGAAGTCTGACGTTGAAGTTGCAAACAGAATCTTGATACTTCCGCAAAGCACTTCGGTTGCACTTCACATTGTCCGATGTCTGAGTTAGTTTTAATAAAAATAGCAAGGTTTGTTCACGTAAAATCGACTATAGTTTCGCAGACCGTTTGGCTCGGAATCATCAGGATGAATAGAGCGTAAATGTTCAAATGCCGCCCCGGTGGCGCAGTGGTCTAAGCGATGGTTATGGCCATTCGCTGTAGTTGGGTCCGGGTTCGAATCGCGGTGAGACATGGATGTTTGTGTTTGTCTTTCGGCACTGGCTTTCAATGCGTTACTTGTCCAACACTGGTTATCTGTATATATTGGTCATTTGGCATACCGTAAATTCCATGTTTGATGTATACTTGTTCACAATGTATTACATGATCAACACTGTCTATATCTGTGTAAATTGATCATTTGGCATGCTGTCAACCATGTAGGATTCGTACTTGTTGCTGTGTAATCTCTGTATCTTGTGAAATATCTGTATCATGTTTGTCGTGTCTGTACCACCAGGTCCAATAAATCATTTAAAAAAAACCTTCAAAAAAAAAAACGTTCGATCATCGTGACATCATCAGAGATCTGACGGTCAGTGATTTGGTGAGTTGTTTTCACGCCCTTGAAAGTAATGGAGTAGACGTCATGTCGTTGACAAGGCTGTAAAGAGTTACGGTATAAGTGGAAAGCTTCTAATATATTAAGCTTGATGGTCGAATCAGGTTTATCAATCAGCGTAGCGTTTCCAAAAAAATATTTATGATTATTTTTGTGACAATGTTGGGCTATATTTTTTACACTGTTTAGACTGTTTAGTAGACATAAATTAAATGTAATTTTAGGCAGAGTTAGTTGTTAGGTTGCTATTGTTGAAAGGTTGTTTGCTGTTGACTTTTGATTATGTTGGTGTTAGTCCGATTGCTTGCTTGCCTTTGTTCAGAGTGTTTTTCAAATTCAGGAAGCGTCATCTCATAATAAAAAATTGTTACATTTTAGGACTAGTTTCAATTTCGAGATATGAGGCGTTCTCCAGCTGAACTTTTTCTATCAGTCTTACGAATTTGTAAATACCGGGGCTATGGTGTCACCATCTATTGGTTACTGTGTTTATGATTCCCTCTCAGAGACGATCTGTTTTTTATTTCAAATTCACGATTCATCACGTATTTTTCGGAATGGGATATATTGGTTGGCATGTTATTTTTTTTTCAATAGTCAACATTCAGCATATCAGATGCCATGTACTTTATCATGCTTAACGAAGGTGAAATTTAATCTCAATTGTGTTGTGCTTGATTTGGATGTAGTATTTCACTAATGCAGTTTTTCTCAATCTTTAGCCTCAGTGCTTGATATGTTCTTGTAGTCTAGTATTTAGATTTCATTTAGGATTGCCCATATGAGAGGAGGTGATTGGAATTTTGTACACACCTGATATAGTTGGTGTGGAAGGTTTTTCTCGAATATTAGAAAGAATATGGCCTGTGTTGGATATGTTTTCGCTCAAATTTAAATTGCATTCTGAGGAGATTTCTTTTCTGTGTTTTTAGGACTGTCTAATATTACCGAATAGATCTATAGTATTCCTTTTGTTTGTTGTTTTCCTTCTACAATTCTTAACTGTGCTTCTTATTTTATTCTTTGGGAAATAAATCGGCCTGTAGCATTGATCAAAAATAATTCTGCCGGCATTTAGACTTTGAAATTAGTACCTGTTCCCATTTCAAACAAGCAGACAACAAAGGTCGTAAGGTTGGGGTGGTCAACCTTTTTTGAAATTGGGCCAGTGAATTCTTAGAAATCATTTGAAAGGCCATCATAACCAACTTAAATATTGACAACCATTATCAACTACAAATGGGGTTATTTTATATGTTTTTTATTAAATCGTTTTATTAAATTATTCATATAGTATTAAAATTATTATGCAAAAAAAATAAATTGTTATAATAAAACTTTCATTTTTACTAGAAATTCAAGAGACAAAATTAATTAAAAATTTAAGTTCCTATGAAATTTACATACCTGCAACACTAATGTGATTTTTGAGTCTGCTTTTCATGTAACAATTTGTCAATATTGGGTGTAATTCCCGATGTACTTAAGAGAAATATATCCCCAAGGTGTGCATCTATGATAGTTGAATAAAATTTACTTTTTTCAACATTCATGGATGAAAATGTTTGTTCACAAATGTATGAGGATCTGAATCTGCAAATGAACCTCAGAGCAAGATCACGAAGCTCGGGAAACTGTTCTTTAAGGACATATTTCCAGAATTCAATCAAATTAGGAGCAGTGGGTGATTCACATTGTTCTTTAAACTTAACCCTAAGTCCTGAGTGGCTTTGGATTTCTAATATTTCGACTTGCTTTGATGGGGAATATTTATGTACATCAGACTCTGAAACGCAAAATGGATTTATGAATAAGTCTATGTTACTCCTTTCAGATTCAAAAGCAGAAAATCGAGTTACGAATGACTCGTACAAAGATGTAACAGTTGGTTTGTATTTTAAATGATCCACGGCAAAATTACTGTACTTAAGATTTGCTGAATTATTGGGAAATGATCAAATTTGCCTTACCTAAAATTGTTGCAAAACAATTTCAACTTTAATTTAAAACTATTGACTTCATTGAACATGAGTAAAAATAAAGAATCTTTACTTTGAAATCTTCTGTTAAGAATATTCAAATGATGCGTAATGTCCACTAAAAACGCTAAGTCACAAATCCACTCTCGATCTTTAAGTAGTCCGCACTCCACAGTCATAATAACTTTCACCTCCAAAAATGAAAGTATATGGTCTTTTAATTTGAAGAACCGTGAAACCACTTTTCCCTTAAAAAGCCACCTAACTGAGTTGCGAAGTAGAAGTTCACCATATTCATTTATTTCTTCATCAAAAAGTTCCATATACTCCCTTCGTTTAAGTGCGCGTGATCGAATAATATTAACGCAACGCACAACAGGATTAATAACATGGTGAAAGTTCATTTCTTTAGCACACAAAGCCTCCGCCTGAATGATACAGTGGTATGAAAACAACTTCCGCTCTAAAATCTAAATACTCCCGGAGCAAAGAAACACAGCAATTTCTCTTCCCTACCATGGATGAGGCCCCATCTGTGCAAATGCTCTCATGTTTAACCCACTGAAGTTTACCACCATCAACATCTTATTTTTCTACAGTTTTTCAATGTCTCAAAAATAACCCTTCCGGAAGTTCTGGTCGATAATTGACAGAGTCCTAAAATTTCTTGAAACACATCGAAATTCTTGTTTATGCACTTTACAAACACAAGCAGCTGAGCATTATCTGTCATGTCACAACTCTCATCTATTGCAAGAGAGAAATATGTAGAATTAGTAATTAAATATTTTATTTGTGTTCACACTTCATCCGCCATTTCTTCAATGCGCCTCATAACTGTATCTCGAGAAAGGGAAATATTGTCCGCCATTTTTTTAATGTTTGTATCACCAGTGTGTTTGGCAAATATAGAGAGACTTTCTTTAATAACCTCGCCATCTGAGAAAGAGTTTTTTCTTTTGAGCGAATAAATGCGATATTTCATATGACGCTCGAAGTATGTTACTCATCTCTTCACATTTTGTTACAAATAAGCTTTGCTGGTAATGAAGTCCCCTCTTTTTCTTTGAAATATCATCATCATTGTCAACCATTATCAATCCACTGCTGGACGAAGGTCTCTCCAAGCCTCTTCCACAACGGTCTGTCTTGTGCCAGTCTCCTCCATGTTACTCCTGCATACTTTCGAATTTCGTCCACCCATCCTCCATGTGGTCTTCTTCTGGGTCTTTTCCTGTCCTTTGGAATCCAATCTAAAATTTCGACTGTCCATCGATGGTCTGTCCTTCTGGCAGTATGTCCAGCTCATTGCCATTTCAGGGATTTTACTCTGATCATGATGTCTTCCACTCTTGTCATTTTTCTGATCCACGAGTTTCTCTTCTTATCTCTCCTGGTTACACCAAGCATGCACCTCTCCATGCTACTTTGAGTTGTCTGCAGCCTTTGTAGACAACTCCAACTTTGAAATATATTCAGTTCTTACAGCATAGCCAGGAGGGTATGACGTGTTAAATGTATCATGAGTTAGTTTGGAATGCCTCTCAATGTTGCATTTTTTAGGTATTGCAACTATTGATGAGCAGATCAGACAAATCGGTTTCGACGACTCCCCAGATTAAACAAAAATTGTTCTTCCCATTCTTCATTGAATGTCCGGGACCCCACATTTCCTTTTTGACGGGTCATGTTTACTAAAAGCCATTTTACTTCACACTTCAAAACAATATACTACGAATAAAACTGATTATCAACACATTACTTAAGATCTGATGCAGCACGATGTGACTGTGAGACAAGTCAGACTGAAAATAGCCAGCTAGCGCGGGAAGACAAGAGTTGTGCATAGTCACGTGACACATCTCCTCCATTTCCCCCCTCCTCTAAAGCACTGACTGACGCTCCCCTCTAACGAGGCGAGCGTGAGTCAGTGTTTACACAAAAATGTGTCAGTATGTACTTCTGAAATCGCGAACAATTTCACATCTGCATAATTTTTAAAACCCGAATAAATACTGTCAAGAACAAAATAAAATAAATCCAAAATAAAACCAAAATAAAATAAAATAAAAATAAATAACAACAAAATAAAAATCATAATTATTGTCAGTAAGAGTTAAATTAGAAAAACAAAGTTAGTGCTTGGGCTACTGGGGGCCATTCAAAATGTCCTGGCCGGCCAACGTTTGGCCCGTGGGCGTAAGGTCGGCCACCCTTGTAGTAAGGTAATCTTCCACTTGTACGAAGACACAGTCAATATTAAAAAGTCATTAAAAATGTGGTTAATATGAAGATGAAAAATGAAATGAGTGAAATGTTTTCTTGAAGAACTTATTGTCGGATGTGTATCTTCTGCAGAGAAAATCGAACCTCGCTGTTCGACAAACACCAAACAGTGGCGAAAATTGAAAGCGAATGAAGGAATATTACCTAACTGCGAATCATGTGTGACGGCAAGAATGCACCACATGAGGAAACCCAGTAACGGACGCTAACAGACTATAGTTACATATTTTGAAGATGAAAATCCGATTTTGGGTATAAATGTGACAAGGATGGTAAGTCAGATAATATCCGAAAACTTGAAAATTTCATCGTCCTGGAGCGGGACTCGAACCAGCGTCTCCCAGATAGCACCCGGGTATGCTAATCACTACACTACCCAGAACTACCAAGTCTCAAGTGGTGTACTCGAACCCGCTATCTTGGAGAAGCGGGATCGAGTCCGGCTCCAGGACAATGAAATTTTCAAGTTTTCGGATATTATCTTACTTATCACCCTTGTCACATTTACACCCAAAATCGGATTTTCATTTTCAAAATATATATTGTATGGTGTAATCCTGTATTTCTTTCATGAGCCTATAGTTATTTCGAAGCAAATATGATGACCAATGTTACAACGAAACATTTAAAACTACGCTGAAAGTCAAACGGGAAGACATGATTTGTTTCTAAAAAATACACTAGGCAAATGTCCAGATGTCTGTGTACGACGACTAATTCTATAGTATCATAGTTTGAAACTACGATAGGCTGATGCTACTGTATGATATCGTAGACTTGCACTACGACACGCTGTTAACTTTATGTAAACGGTCAGGCATGGTGATAGGAAGAGAAGTTTTCATAGGGTTCCTGGAAGTTTATGCGTACTAACTTGGGTTCAGCAATGCTTTATTGATCAACAGATGAAGGACAGAATGATACGTAGACATCTGAAATGTCTCAAAAGGACAGAATATGAACATACACTCTGTGACGTGCTTGCCCCGAAGGACGCACATGAGATAAAGGTAGATAGCAGTGAGAGCACATGCCAGTTTTGCATAGTGGACAGCACTCGGAGCTCCGGACCCGAAAGTTGTTGGTTCGAATCCCACCCGTGGCATAAAGTGATGGAGAAATTTACTTCGTCATAACTAATCGTCAAAAAAATAGTTACAACCAGTAGGACGTGTCGAATTGCAATGCTATTCGGTAGGAAAGTAAAGGTTACCAGGAACAATAAAACATTGAGACTGATATGAGCAATAATTATTGAGCTACACGCCAATAAGTAGTGTCTCTCAGTATGGCGTCGGGCCGCCATGTTTGCTCACACAGCATGCCAGACGTCTCGGCATGGAGTTGTATAGGTTCCTAATGGTGTCCTGCGATAAGCCGTCCCATGAAGCTTGAATCTTCTCACGCAGTTCCTGCCGATATGTGATAGGGGTGCAATGTGGATAGCGCGTCCAAAAGCATCCCACACATTTTTAATCAGCGATTGGTCTGGTGATGCAGCTAGCCATGGCAGAGTATCAGTGCCTTGAGGGCAAGCTCTCGAGACAGCAGCAGTATACGGAAGAGCGTTGTCCTGTTGGAAAGTCGCTACGGAGTGAGTGTTCAGAAAAGGTAGGTCCACTGGTTGCAGGACCTCATTAACGTAACGCTGGGCCATTAAGGTGTCTGTAATGAACACCAAAGGTGACCTGGAATCGAAGGCAATTGCACCCGATACAATGGCACCAGGCATTCTGGACGTGTGACGCTAGACAACAAACCCTTTATCTTGGTGTTGACCACTGTGCCTCCACACACGGACTCGTCGGTCGTCTCCTCCAAGACAAAAGCGGGACTCTTCACTGAAGATCACCCGCTGCCATTCTGAGTGGTTCCATGACAGTCTGGCACGATATCATTGCAGACTTTGGCGACGATGCAATTGGGTTAAGGGCAGTCGTCGTAACGGTCCTTCCCGCGCCTGCGGAGGCTGCGGAGGTGGTATTTACACAACTGTCTATCACCTGTTCTTGGATCACTCCGATTGCTACCATATAATCTATAAAGGCCAATTCTTGTAGAATATAATAATTTACTCAAACTCCGAGCCATCAAATTTCTTCATCTTCACAACTTTCTAGAGGGCTACATTCAAAGGTGCACGCAACAAAAAGTCAACCTGGTTCAGTCCTATTTGTACACCAGAGCTATCCAAAATAAAGCCCGATGCCTATATCTTGTCCCTACACATTGTAGTTAGATTAATTTTCGCGAGAAACCAAATTGAGCCATGATATTATATAGGATAATATTTCATATATATATCATCATCATCATCATCATCATCATTGTCAACCATTATCAATCCACTGCTGGACGAAGGTCTCCCCAAGTTTCCTCCACAACGGTCTGTCTTGTGCCAGTCTCCTCCATGTCACCCCTGCATACTTTCGAATTTCATCCACCCATCTCCCATGTGGTCTTCTTCTGGGTCTTTTCCTGTCCCTTGGAATCCAATCTAAAATTTCGGCTGTCCATCGATGATCTGTCCTTCTGGCAGTATGTCCAGCCCATTGCCATTTCAAGGATTTAACTCTGATCATGATGTCTTCCACTCTTGTCATTTTTCGGATCCACGAGTTCCTCTTCTTATCTCTCCTGGTTACACCAAGCATGCACCTCTCCATGCTGCTTTGAGTTGTCTGCAGCCTTTGTATGTCTCTTTTAGTTAAGGTCCACGTCTCTGCACCATACGTAAGCACTGAAAGGATGCATTGATCAAACACTTTTCTTTTAAGACATAATGGCATATTGCTCTTGAAAATTATGCTGTTTCTTCCAAAAGCTCTCCAGGCAAGTTTTGTACGCCGATTAATTTCTTCATCAATGTGACCCTCACTTGATATCTGCTGTCCAAGATAAACGTACGTATCTGTTATCTCCAGCTTTTCTCCATCAATCGATAAATCTTCATTTCTTGTAAAAGCATTGAACATCACTTTTGTCTTCTGAAAGTTCATTTTTAATCCCACTTCTTTACTCTTATCAGCAAGTTCCTGGATCATACTCTGCAGCTCTGATGGGCTAGTTGTAAAAATGACTACGTCATCAGCAAAACGAAGGTGGGTTAGATAATCTCCATTAATCTTTATCCCCTTGTTTTCCCAGCTCAGTGACTGAAAAACACCCTCCAATGTGGCATTAAAGAGCTTCGGAGATATGGTGTCACCTTGTCTCACTCCCTTTCCAATTTTTATGTGTGTTGTATTTTCAAACAGCCTAATCTTTGCACTTGCATTTTCATAGATGTTATTAATAGTATTAATGTATGCATCTTCAATACCGCAGGTTTTCAGAGCCATTGTAACTGCTGATGGTTTCACCGAATCAAAGGCTTTTTCATAATCGATAAAAGCCATGCACAATGGAAGTTCATATTCCCTCGCTCTTTCAATTAGTTCTCTCAGCACATGGATATGATCTATTGTGCTGTAGCCACTCCTGAATCCAGCTTGTTCTCTCGGTTGAGCCATGTCCAGTGTTACCTTCAAGCGGTGTGAAAGAACTTTAGTGAAGATTTTATAATTTACTGATAGGAGGCTGATAGGTCTGTAGTTTCCGAGATCCTCAATGTCACCTTTCTTATGTAGCAGGATCATTGTAGGGGTGTTCCAATCCTCAGGAATCTTTCCTTCATTAAGGCATCGAGTGAAAATTTGGGCAAGTACTGTTTCGATTTCTCCACTTGCTTCTTGTATGATGTCTACAGTAATTCCATCTTCTCTTGGAGCTTTTCCCCGCTTCATGTTCTTGATTGCATGTGCAACTTCTGCTGGAAGGACTGGAGGAACTCTGGTACTGGTATCTTTCATGATGTCTGGAGTGCATGTATCATCCCTTTCATATAATTTGGAGTAGAAATCTTTCACTCTTGTCAAAATTTCGCCTCTATTTCTTGTTACAGAACCATCTTCTTTTCTCAGTGCCATAATCTGTTTTCTTCCCTTACTGAGATGTCCCTTTGCTATCTTTAGGCTTTGGTTGTTTTCAATTGCTTTCCTCACTAGTTCACAGTTGAATTTCCTTACGTCTTCAGTGATACTTTTTCGTACTGTCTTGCATAGCTCTATATATTCCACTTTGGAAGTCACATCTTCTTTAGTTGTCCTCATCTCTCTTCTTTTTGCATCAACATTTTCGTTTTTCCTGATAATTTATTTACATGCAACTTGTTCTTAGACCCAGCTAATTTTGTTGCTGTTTCCATAAGAGCTTTGGTTACTTTTCTGTTAACTTCAGAGATGTCCTCTTCTTCCGATGTTAGGCCTTCTAAAGCAGAGAACCTGTTCTTCAGTTCCAACTTGAAGGTATTATGGTGTTTTTTAAGGTTGGTTATGTCAATAGATTTTGTTTGTCTTATGAGCTTGCCACGTTCAAGTTTAGTGTTGAGGTGAATCTTACATCTCACCAATCTATGGTCACTACCTGTGTTGAACTTGTTTAGCACACTGCAGTCTTCTATGACGAATTTTTTGTTACACATAATAAAATCAATTTCACTTGTTGTCCCATTTGGATGTCTCCATGTCCATTTCCTGTGTGGCTTTTTCTTGAAGAAGGAGTTCAAGATGAAAAACCCTTCTGCCTCTGCAAACTCAACGAGAGTATTTCCACGCTGGTTTCTGTTGCCGTGACCGAATTTACCTACTGAAGTTTCATTCTGTTGCCGTTGCCCTATTTTTGCATTGAAATCTCCCATAATTATTTTCAAGTGCTGCTTACCTTTATTATTTAGATGACAAATTTCTTCATAAAATTCTTCAATTTCTTCTTCAGGATGACTTGTGGTGGGTGCATAAGTTTGAATAATCTGAGCCTGGTATCTTCTCGATATTTGGATTACGAGTCGTGCAGCTCTGTCAGAGGAACTTTCAACTTCTACCACTTTATCCTTCAGTTTCTTGTTTATTATAAATCCAACACCACTAGTTCTGCCAGTATCTGTCCCACGATAGTAGAAGAGATGTCCACTTTTCAGTTCGATGAGATCTTCTCCTTTTCTCCTTACCTCACTTAGCCCCACGATGTCCCACTTGATCCTTTGTAGTTCCTCTTCCAATTCAAGAAGCCTTGAATCAGAAGATAGGGAGCGTCCATTGTACGTTGCCAAGGTCAGCATCAGATGGCAGCCTAGTCCGGTCCTCCGGGGATTCTTAGCACCCTCTGCCTTCATGTCGCACTGGCCGCTGCCTTGGCCAGGTACATTCCAGCTGCCGGAGACTGAGGGCCAAGATTTAAGTTGTGGAGTCATTTTGGAGGGGTTTGGCCATAACTCACCACGCTGGCCAAGCGGGTTGGCGAGTGTGGGATAGAATTTCCTCTGATCCCGATGGTATAGTTATACCGCTATTGGCGGTCGTCAGAGCCCCTTTAGTGGGAACAGGATGCACCACGAGAAGGCGGGGTTGACATTTGTCAAGGAGAGGCTGTGATGTTACGCATCACCTGACCTTACATCCCCATATATATATATATATATATATATATATATATTTATCTTTAGACTAGGCACACATATTTTATACTACACACCATATAATAATTTAAAATATACATTGTCATTCAGTAATGGCCATTTTGATACGTAATTACGTATTTGAACAACCACTTGACATTTTCACATTTTTTTTTATCTGGCATTTTTACTTTGAATTCAGCAAAACAACAACAACAACATGTTTTGACCTTTCAAAACTTTAATATAAAATTCTGTTCTACAATTGTACATTCAAAATAAAATTCTGTCATATTACACAAGCATCATGCTTATACTTTTTTCCTTCTCAAAAAAAGCCAAAGAAACGTATTTACAGTTCAAAAGATCTATTTACATTACTAGAAATACTGGTGTAATACTTGTGTAACATGACGGAATTTATATTTTGAATAATGTCACACCAAAAATGTGATAATGTCAAATGGTTATTCAAATACTTGATTACGTATCAAATTGACCATAGCTGAGTTACACTATCTACCAACAAGTAATTGAACACCCCTGAAATGGGACGATATCAGCGGTCCTGATACACGTCACGGCCGCCGCCGTTAAATATCGTGTGGGATATAACAACGCAATCAGTCGCATGCAACATGCCACGCAGTTCGGTGCTCTCTGATTTCAGAAAGGTGTAATCGTCGGGTATCACAGAAATGGCCGATCCATACGTGACATATCCAGCTAGTTGGAGTACCCAAAATCGACAGTGGCCTACGTGATTGGCAAGTGGAAGATGGGTGGTGACTGTCGGAATGTGCACCGACCCGGCAGACCCACAAAACTGGGAGTTAGAGACCGACGGGTGCTGGCCAGAGAAATTCGGAAGAACCGCACCAAATCTATGGGCCACATCCGCGTGGAGGTTCAACAGGCATCAGGGAGTGTTCTTTCGATGAATACCATCCGTAAGGAAGCCCTTCTGCTTGGTTATCATGGACGTGCTGCCGCCCACAAGCCTTTGATCACCAAGTCCAATAGCGCTGCTCGGCTAACGTGGTGCAAAGAACGTCGACAGTGGACCGTTGAACAGTGGAAACAGGTTCTCTGGAGCGACGAATCAAGGTTCACCCTCTGCCGTTCGGATGGCAGGGTCTGGGTTTGGCGTCTGCCTGGAGAACGCCTCCTGCTGGAATGTGTTGTGCCAACTGTGAAGTTCGGCGGCGGTGGAATTATGCTAAGGGGTGTTTCTCCTGGTATGGAACGAGACCCTTGGTCGCAATTCCTGGTAGACTCAACGCCAAGACCTACTGCACCATTTTGGATGACCATGCGCTTCCTATGTTGTGGCAGTTTTACGTGGTGGACTCATGTTACTTTCAGGATGACAATGCCACCTGTCATGTTGCGAGGTCCACCATGGCTTGGTATGGTGACAATGGGGTTAATCGAATGGACTGGCCTGCGCAGAGCCCAGACCTTAACCCTATCGAGCACCTCTGGGACGAGTTGGAGCGTCGACTTAAGGGATGCCCTCACCGTCCGAAATCGGTGAAGGAACTGACCTGTCTTCTCCAAGCCGAGTAGAAGAAATTACCGCTAGCCGTCGTACAACGCCTGTTTGAGAGTATGCCCCAGAGGGTCGCAGCTGTAATCGCCGCTCGTGGAAGCTCCACCAACTATTGAAGGTGAATAAACTTTGTTTTCCTTTGCTATCACAGGTGTCCAATTACTTGTTGGTAGATAGTGTATATAGGCTATCTCTAATAATACTGTCATAGGTCTACTTAAACTCCATGCGATTTTGATGAACTTCATGTTTATACTTAATCGTTTTCTGTAGAATGCGTTTAATACACGTACGAAATAATGAATGGCAAATCTTACCTTTGTAAAGCCGCATGTTAGTCTCAAAGAAGGAAATACCAAAGAGCGAAAATTATCAAACCGGAACTCATTAGCCTCCTCCAGAATCGTGTTTACGGCGAAGCCAGAGAGAAAAAAAGAAAGAATAAAGTACATGAAAATTTGAATTCGTGTCCTGCGGTGTCCACGCTGTAACCACTATAAATCTGTTTGATCTTCAGTAACTACAACTATGTAAATAAATGTTCCGATCGAGAACTAGGTGACAGAAAACCAGTCTGCCCAAAACAACACTTTGGGTCGTTGGGGCGCTTCCCAAACAACTAGCTACTAATTATTCCTGCTCGGGTAGCTCGCACAGGAATTGGGCATTCCATGAGAGAAGCGCCATTGTTTCAGTCATCAATTGTAATGAGAGGCGTACTAATAGCCCCCCACCCCCACCCGCAACCTTTACATTACGGGAGCGCCTTATGTATAAGAGAGCCTTTAACCTCAGGAAAAAGTTTGTACAAAATTTTCGACGTTAGCTGCATGTAAAGATGATTATTTTTAAAATAACAAATATGTATGAAGCTAGGAATTTTGGACGGCAGCTTTGAATGAAGTATTTAAAAGAAAAGGAATTGTATTTATTTTAATAAATAAGTAAAATAATTTTCGGTATTTTTTAAATAAATAAGTACAATATTTGGCAATCATTCTCGCGGTTTTAATTAAAAACAAACAAACATGTAGGCTCAGTTCTGATTGGGCCGTCAGTTTGGAACGTATGACTACGAATTGCAGATCGGAGAATTGAAATGAGCTAGTCGAAAACGGTTTCAAAGCGTTTATTTAATTTCTTATAGCCAACACAGGTTATGATATGAAAAGTTGCTCTAAAGTAGTTTCTGTCGATTTACGCTTCTTTGTGCGAGTTCGAGATGAGCCGTGTATGGGTTCGATCTGTGTGTCGGAGTTTTGTTTGGCGGCTGCTGCTTTCAGACGTTCTCGATACTCTCTAGTTCGTTGGGCTGCAGTCTTTTTGGTCTTCTTACATTCCTCAGCAGTCTTTTTGGTCTTCTTACATTCCTCAGCAGTCTTTTTGGTCTTCTTACATTCCTCATCACTTGCTCTTGTCTCTAGTTTTGAATTTCTCCACCTTTGCTTGCGTTCATTCTGCGAATTTAGCAGCATTGGCTAAAATGTTAAACTACTCACATGAAAACATTTTTTTTTAAATTTTAGTTTAAACCACTGCAATATATTCTTTATATCATCATCATCATCATTGTCAACCATTATCAATCCACTGCTGGACGAAGGTCTCCCCAAGTTTCCTCCACAACGGTCTGTCTTGTGCCAGTCTCCTCCATGTCACTCCCGCATACTGTCGAATTTCATCCACCCATCTTCCATGTGGTCTTCTTCTGGGTCTTTTCCTGTCCCTTGGAATCCAATCTAAAATTTCGGCTGTCCATCGATGGTCTGTTCTTCTGGCAGTATGTCCAGCCCATTGCCATTTCAGGGATTTAACTCTGACCATGATGTCTTCCACTCTTGTCATTTTTCGGATCCACAAGTTCCTCTTCTTATCTCTCCTGGTTACACCAAGCATGCACCTCTCCATGCTACTTTGAGTTGTCTGCAGCCTTTGTATGTCTCTTTTAGCTAAGGTCCACGTCTCTGCACCATACGTAAGCACTGGAAGGATGCATTGATCAAACACTTTTCTTTTAAGACATAACGGCATATTGCTCTTGAAAATTATGCTGTTTCTTCCAAAAGCTCTCCAGGCAAGTTTTGTACGCCGATTAATTTCTTCACCAATGTGACCCTCACTTGATATCTGCTGTCCAAGATAAACGTATGTGTCTGTTATCTCCAGCTTTTCTCCATCAATCGATAAATCTTCATTTCTTGTAAAAGCATTGTACATCACTTTTGTCTTCTGAAAGTTCATTTTTAATCCCACTTCTTTACTCTTGTCAGTAAGTTCCTGGATCATACTCTGTAGCTCTGATGGGGTAGTTGCAAAAATGACTATGTCATCAGCAAAACGAAGGTGGGTTAGATAATCTCCATTAATCTTTATGCCTTTGTTTTCCCAGTTCAGTGATTGAAAGACATTTTCCAATGTGGCATTAAAGAGCTTCGGAGATATGGTGTCACCTTGTCTCACTCCTTTTTCCAATTTTTATGTGTGTTGTATTTTCAAACAGCCGAATCTTTGCACTTGCATTTTCATAGATGTTATTAATAATATTAATGTATGCATCTTCAATACCGCAGGATTTCAGAGCCATTGCAACTGCTGATGGTTTCACCGAATCAAAGGCTTTTTCATTATATACTTGAATATATCTCGTCGAAACCTCTGAAACGATAACGCGCACAGTCGTTTTGCACTCACGGCTGTACAGATAAACCGCAATATTGTCAAAAGTGCTAACAAGAGAACAATGTTTAAAATGATCAGTTCAAACCAGTGCAAAATGTTCTTCATATGTTTACATAGCTCTCGTCGAGAGCTTTAAAACGGTGCCACTCACAGTCGTGTTGCGCTCACGGTTGCAGAGATAGACTGAGTCAAACGCGGGAACACCCACAGAAACATTGCATCTCCTCCCCCGCGCACAGGAAGCGAGGGGGAGGAGACACAATGTATGACGCAGTACGAGGAATATGCCAAAACGGTTAATGTGCGGCACGTTTTTTTAACGCTATAATGATTTCAATTGGGACCTATTTTTGTCATCTGCGGTCGTCCGTAAGTCGCCCCATACTATCCGCGTTGTTAGACGTAGTCCTACGTTAATAGTGCATGACGGGAGAGCAGCTATCCCGGAAGACCTGAGGCCATTTTTCACAGCCACAGCTATAGTTCCTATACATGTATATTAAAAAGAGAACGTGACAGAAATATCAGCTCAATGAATGGAATTTTTATAGGAATGAGGATAAAAGTGTTATGGGTATTACAATTGTATGCGCATAACTACGCATCTTTCAGAATATAATGAGTTGAAAGGGGTTCTTAGAAGAGATGAAGAAACAGAAATCTGTGTTATTATTTTTTATTATTATTATATAGAACGAGATTCCATCTCTTCCTGATGTTTTTCTCTACTTCCAGGATGGGTAAGACGTACCAAGTCTGCGAAGTGGTATTTCTTTCTCTCAGTTGTCCAACTACTTCCTAACTATTCTACAAGTGTTCAGGATATCTGCCTTCTGTAGTTCCATGTAGGTGTTAGGTTGAAGGTCTAGTGTCTGGATAGAGCTGTGAATGGTCTTGGTACAACTCCTGTGGTTGATATTACTATGGGGACGGTGGTGACGTTCTCCATATGCCACATTTCCTTGACTTCGCATAACAAGTCGTTATACTTTGACAGCTTCTCTCAGTGCGTCTTTCAGATGTTGCATGTGTTGCGCACGGCTATGTCAATGAGGTATGTTGACTTCTTCTCCTTGTCGACCAGGACGATGTTGGACAGATTGTGGGGGATGGCCGTATCTGTTCTGACCGATCTGTTCCAGTTAATCTTGTGTTTATTGCTCTCTAGAAGCGTTGTTGGCTCATACTTATAGTAGAGGACAGGCTCAGTTGTAATGAGGTGGTGCTTTCTTGCCAATTTCTGATGGACAATCTTGGCGACTTGATTGTGCATGTTCCTGTACTTTGTGGGAGGACTCTGCACCCTGCTGTCATATGTTGTATGGTCTCAGGCGCTTGATGACATTGCCGACATGTTTCGCTTTCCAATGACGTGTCCTTCAGGATATGCTTCCGGTAGTTTCTGGTGTTTACAACTTAAACTTTTATCGTCATCAGGAACCCTTTGGTCTCGGGGAAGAGTGATCCGTTTGTTAGCCATGCATTGGAGGCAGTCTTATCCACATGGTCCGATTGCAGATCTTTGTCATGCCTTCCGTGTAGGACTTCCTTGCCCCAAGCTTCTGCTTTTGGCTCCCTCGTTTCAATCTCGATGTCCTGAGTAGAGAGGTCTAGGGCTGTGTACGTCTTGTCACTCTGGTTTATTGCTTGGCGAAGGCGCCCCTTGCTCTGATGGAAGTATTTTCTGAGCCTCTGATTTTTTTGTCTCGTTGTTCCAGCAGATCAATCATTCCCCGTCTTTCGTCTGCTAGTCCTGACTTCGCGTGGTGTTGGCGATGTTTAGTGAGGGTTGTCCTGGTATTGCGCATTATTTCCTCAAGCTCTGTTGTGGTCCACTTGATTATTAGGAAGGAATACGTGTTGACTGGAATTGCGTATGTGTTGATAGCCTTAGTTATGTTGGAAACGTTGAGCTTGGTTTTCAATAGTCTCCTTAATCTTTGGTTGTATTTGGCGGCTAGAATGTTTTTGATTTCTTTGTGTTCTAGGCGTTGTGCTTGAAACATACCAAGGTACGTATAAGCATCTCCTTCCTCCATAGCTGCGATCTGTTCCCCGGTCTGCAATTCAATTGGTAGCTACGTGCATCATGCTTTACTTGGTCCATACCTTGTGTCCTGCATTTCTCTAGGCGGAATTCCATCCCGATGTTATTGCTGAAGCCCTCGGTGATCCGGATAAGTTGCTGGAGTTGGTTCTGCGACGATGCGCACAGCTTGATATCATCCATGTACATGAGGTGAGAGAGCTTGTACTTGTTAGTTTTGTTACACTTGATCGTAAACCCATACTTGCCTTCGTTGAACATCGTTGACAGGGGACTGAGTGCTAAACAGAACCATAGTGGGCTACGTGAATATCCCTAGAAGATGCCTCTCGTTATGTGAATGGGCTTGGTCGTTATGTTCTCAACTTTGATTGTTGTCTTCCATCCTGTCATGGCCGCCTTAAGGAAGTTGATGACTACAGGGCCTACCCTGTAGATTTCAAGGACACCTCTATCAGCCAACTGTGGGGTACAAAATCGTAGGCTTTACGGTAATCGATGTATGCTGGGTACATGTTCAGTGCATATTGAAAGCTTGCTCCATTACAACAGCGTTGATAGTAAACTGTTCCGTGCATCCGCTACAGTCCAGTTGGTATCCCTTTCGCTGTTCTGCCATAATTGCTTGTCCTTCTATGTACCTCATTATCTGATTGGCGATGCACGCTATTAGGATCTTATACAGCTTAGGTAGACACGCTCTTTGTCTATAGTTGGAGGATTTCTTGTGTCTTCATCATTTAGCCTTTAGTATCGTAACTCCCTGGGTGTGGAAATCCGAAACTAGGGCTGTATTTTTGATCATGTTGGTCAGTTGATCTGCCAGATATTTGTATAAACAGGTGACCGTTTTTTACCATTAGTTGTGGATGTTATCAACGCCTGGTGCTTTCCAGGTTTGTGTTTCAGCAATGGCTTAAGGTCCTCTCCAGTCGGCCATTTCCTGGTATTGGCTCGCTGTCCTTTTTTCTCGCTGTAGCCATGAGGCGTTGCTGATGTGGTTTGTATTCCTTGCCCAGAGGTTACTCCAGAAATTTTCTACAGCTTTACATTCTGGTGGTCCTTCGCCTTTGATGTCGTTCTTGGTAATGTTACGATAAAAACTCTTCTCATCGTTTTCGAATGTGTTATTGTCCGTGTGTTGCTGTGTGTTCTGTTTGTATCGTCTTAGTATCTTGCTGATAACTAGGAGACTTTGGTTTAGTGTGTCTAAGTGTTCTTTCGTTTGCTGGTTTTCTTCGAATCTGGTGTGGACTTTTGCGCTTTTCAGGATGAGCTATACTTTTCCTACCAGCTTCTTGGACCTATTTCCCTTTATGTACAGTGTGAGTTGGCCGATTTTCTTCCGGAATTCATCAACTCGGCCCGGCGGTTTCTTTACCATGCTGGTAGGATGAGTTTCTTGGCCCTTTGTTCCTTCTGATGGATGGTGTTTTCCCCGTTTGGTCTTGTGGCTGCAACTGCGGCACAGTACACAGCGGTGTAGATGGATTCTAACGTGGTGCCATTTTCATCTAGATAGGCTGTTAGCACAGACTTGTTGAGAAGTTCTGTTTTTTGCCATATATCTCTGTTAGGTCTTTGCTCATGGTAGGGTCTATTCCTTCGAACTCTAGGACGGCTGTCCTGAATTTGTTAGCAACCGCTGATGGCACCCGCTGGCTTTGTTCAGACCGGTCTTCTGACTCTGCCTCATGTTTGCCAACAGACACTGCATTCCCTTCTGCAGCGTGCTGTTCGGAACTTCCCTACTCTGTGGTTGGTCACCTAGTTCTTGCCTGATTGCTTCCAGGACGGCAGATGGTATCATATTTTTCGCGACAATGGTCCGTTTCTGATCCTCTAGTCGCTGTTCGCTGACTTGAATGTCCGGGTTTGCAGTTGCCATTTGTCATACCATCTCTTCCTGTACATTGTCGTCTCTGTCTCCATTTTAGTCACTTCGTAGTATGTTCGCATGATGCGCATGTTTATTTCTGGATTCCATCTCATGCGTTGGCCTGCACTTCGGTCCGGCTTGATCTTGGGGTGAGTATCCCCAGAAGCATCTCCGGCCGATCGTTGAATATTTCTCGTGGTAGCCATGATAGGGGCAACGCCAATTGCTTCATTGCTTCCGTCTGGGGACTATAACTTACTTGTCGAATGGGCCCTTCTACCTAAGGCTCTAACGCGAGTGACTATCATCCTGCACCACACTCGATACAGTATAGGCTAATCTTTTTCTTTGGTGTCATTCTAATGGAGTTGAGATTTTTCAGTATTCAGGTTTCTTAACTACTGAGCATTGTATCATCTTAATTGATGTTGTAAGCAGTAGATGGCGCCACATTCGTGCAACTGTTTCGACACCGTTTTTTGGAAGGTAATCTCAAGTCGAAATCCACGGCGGCTGACGATGATTCTAGGTGGAATCGAACTGCGACCGCTTGTAAGGTAGCTGCTTACGCTATCCACTAGGCGCTTCGTGGCCTCATCATCATGATTATTATTATTATTATTATTATTATTTTTGACAGCCAAAGGAAAAACGTTTTACTATGTACAAAACTGAGTGTCTTTCATATCGAAGAGTAAATGACAAGTAGTTTTGGTTTGTTTGTACCGCAATTGTTACTTATGTATTTGCTTAGTTATGTTCTGCATTTTCGTATAAATGAAAAAACGTAATAAGACACTGTCACAAGACAGTTACGTGTCTTATGTGTTAGATCCTGAGATATTTAAAAGAGGCTGATTTTAGTTCTCTAAAAGAATAATATTTTCATGATATGATTTACTTTGGTATCAATGTTTTGTGGTTTTCAGTAGTGGTATTAAACTACGGCAATTATTGTAATTACAACGTGCATATTTTTGCTACACGCAAAAAAATGAAATAATTTTAGTTTTACGAAAGATACAAAGGCCGTTCAATAAAAACTGAGAGTAAATTTAATGAGTTGGCAACAGTGCGAAGGGTAAAAATAAACACGCACACAACTAACTGAATTAAGGAAGTATCTATGGCAACAGTTATTAGCCGTGGAAGAAGATTCTGGTTTTGTTATTGCGCAGTTCTTTAAGGTACGTCTGCATTTGGCCATACAGCTATGTAGGTGAGTGATTCAGAGTTAAGAGGTGAAATGCGTTTTGCGATAAAATTTTGCTATCGTATCGTTTGGGTAAAAACGGCTCCAGAAACAGTTGATTTAATGACAAAAGCTTACGAAGATAAACGTTTGGGTAAGTCAACGATTTTTAGATGGCTCCATGATTTCAAAAAAAGGGCGTTTATCGGTACAGCTTGCTCCTACTAAGCCTGATCAACCTGAAAGTGTTGCTACGGAGCGTATTGCTAACACTGTTTGGTAATCCTGCAAGAAGATCAACAAATGACTTGTGAAGACATAGCGGCATCAACTAATATTAACAAAACGTCGGATTCCGCATTCTATGCCACTAATTACTGTTGAATCGTGTGTGTTCTAGATGGGTACCTCATCAGCTTTTTTTGATTGAAGGTTTAACGACAACCGTGAGCAACTCAATGGGTTATAAGCAGTCGCCCGTCCCTAATTTAGGGTCACTGGTTCCAGGGAAGGGAGAGAGCCAGTACCGTAAGACAAACGCAACATCCATGCCTCACCGGGATTCGAACCCGGACCCCTTTCGGACGAATGATCAGAGGCCATCGCTTAGACCACTGCGCCACCGGGGCGGCCCTCATCAGCTTACGAGGGAACAATTGTTAGCCAGAGTTAAGGTGTGTCATGAGTGGAAACAAATTATTGCAAAGGATCTAAACTTTCTAAGCACAGTAACAACTGCCGATGAAACATGGATCTGCAATTTCAACCCTCTCACGAAGCGCGCAACAAATGTATGGAAACTCACAGTCTCGCCTCCCCCGAAAAACGTCCGCCAAACGAAATCAGCTAGGAAGGCGATGATGATAATTTTCTTTGATCATAAAGGTGTAGTCTACCAGAATGCCGTTCCTCTACAGATTACTATAAATGCTGAGCATTACATTTCTGCCTTGAAGCTTCTGCAATGACACATATCGATAAGGTTACCGGAACTGGTGGGCAAGTGGACCCTACACCATCATAACGCCCGCCCACATATGGCTACTTGTTTTCAACAATTTCTTACGAAACGCAGTATTAAAATCATGCCTCAGCATATCTGTCCTGATCTCGCCCCGTGCGATTTCTGGTTGTTTCCAACAATAAAATAGAAGTTCCGTGGCGCAACATTCAACACAGATGCTGACGTGATTCAATCTGTACAATGATCAATAAAGCAACTTCCACAAAATGCCTTCGCCACATGCTTTGAAAAATGGACTGAACGTGGAACCGTTGCATATCATTCGAGGGTAGATACTTTGAGAAAGAAAAACCTATATTTCTTCGCTTTGTGTGATTTTACTCTCAGTTTTTATGGAATGGCCGTTGTACCTCTAGATTCCAAGGAATTTGAATTATTAAAACGTCCATAAGACCTCGTTAATAATACGGAATCTAAAAATTTCAGTAATTGAAAGATAATAGACTTTCCAAAAGGGCCTTGGAGATATTCTTTGCGGAGCCCTTAAATTTTCCCGCTACGCCGCTGATTGTAATATTCATTTTGTAATGTTACTAAACATTCAGATGCATTATTCTATTACTGCAATTACCACAATGCTGCTCTTAGAACAACGCAATGCTCTTAAGATTATTGGCTTAATCGATAGGAACAAGCAGCTTTAAGCGTATTTGCCCGTTTCATTAAATGCCAAACATGTAATTAGCTGCTTAAAAGTACCGAAAAGAAAGAAACCACTCAGCATTTCATCAACCGGTGAAACTTACCTTTGAAGATTATAACATTTTAATTGGTTAATGTTTCTGTGCCATTATTTTATCGTTAACTTCAGGCTCACTTAAAGCTTCAATGTGGACTTAAATTGTTATGTTAACTAACGGTTGTTCTGGTGCGTGAGTCTCAGTCTTATTACCTGATAGCTTGATTATGCACATTCAAAACACTTGCGTGATAAACGGTTATGGTTCGTAAATGAATCATTGTGACTTAACAGTTCAGTCTCGTTTATTAAGTATAACACGTCAGAAAATTCAATACTCTCCATCAAATTATAGGCTGATGAGATAAGTCTTTCGCTTCACATAAATATCGCACGTCCTTTCCAACACTTAAACATGGCTCTCATATTATTCAATAAACATAGTTCTCATATCATTCAATAAAAGTAGCTGTAATATCATTCTGTAAACGTAGCTCTCATATCATTCAATAAACATAGCTCTCATGTCGTTCAATAAACACAACTCATATCATTCAATAAACATAACTCATATCATTCAATAAACATAGCTCTCATACAGCATTCAATAAACATAGCTCAGTCGAAAGCAACATACACTGACGGAAAAAAATTCAAACACCACGAAAAAATAGTTGTAGAGGAATGAAATGGCGGCAATACATTTGTATAGGTAACATATTTAATCGATTAAGGTTTCAAGATCACAGCTTATTGTAAGCGCGAGAAGAGCCATTTTAAATGTGAAACGCTGGTACATTAATAACCGGTGTAACCGCCAGAATGTTAAATGCAAGCACGCAAACGTTCATGCATTGTGCCGTACAGGTGCTGGATGTCAGCTTGTGGGATGGAGTTCCATGATTGTTGCACTTGGTCGGTCAATACAGGGACGGTTAATGCTGGTTGTGAGTGACGCTGGAGTTGTCGTCCAATGATGTCCCATACGTGCTCGATTGGTGAAAGATCTGGTGATCTAGCAGGCCACGGCAACATGTAGACACTCTGTAGAGCATGTTGGGTTACAACAGCAGTATGCGGACGAATGTTATCCTGTTGGAAAACACCCCTGGAATGCTGTTCATGAATGGCAGCACAACAGGTTGAATCACCAGACCGACGTACAACTGTGCCGTCAGGGTGCGTGGGATAACCACGAGAGTGCTCCTGCTGTCATAGGAAATTGCTCCCCAGACCATAACTCCCGGTGTAGGTCCAGTGTGTCTCGGCCGCAGACAGGTTGGTTGTAGGCGCTCACCTGGCCTCCTTCTAACCAACACACGGCCATCACTGGCACCCACGCAGAACCAGCTTTCATCAGAAAACACAACAAATCTCCACTCCGTCCTCCAATGAGCTCTAGCTTGACACCACTGACGTCGCAAACGGCAGTGGTTTGGAGTAAGTGGAATGCACGCTACAGGGCGTCTGGCTCGGAGCTGTCCTTCAAGTAACCGATTTGTAACAGTTCGTTGTGTCACTGTGATGGCAACTGCAGCCCGAATTGCTGCCGCAGACGCAGTACGATGCGCCACAGCCATACGCCGTACACGGCGGTCTTCCCTCTCAGTAGTGCCACGTGGCCGGCCGGAACCCGGTCTTCTTGAGGCGGTACCTTCCCTTGACCACCGCTGCCAACAATCATGCACAGTGGCTACATTCCTGCCAAGTCGTTCTGCAATATTGCGGAAAGAAAATCCACCTTCTCGTAGCCCTATTACACGACCTCGTTCAAACTCCGTGAGCTGTTGATAATGGATTTTTCCTCTTCTTAAAGGCATTCTTGGCTAACATCAACACACTACGTCGAATCTCAACGATAACTAACGCTCACAAACGTTACAGCGCGTATTTACAACAAACCTGCTCTGCATGTTCCGAGGGGCGCTACTAGCGCCACACGTATGCGCCGAGCGCGAAATTTGCATAGACGTCATCTTACAGATGTACTTTCACCGCCTACCAACTGTCGTTTATCTAACACAACCCCTTCTTGGTGTTGGGATTTTTTTTCGTCAGTGTATAAATTAAAGATTTTTGGTTTCAAAGGCTACATACAATATCGTGAGGATTACATATATATATTAAGAGAATAAAATATGGTTTGCCACAAATAATTTTTTTTACGTGCCATTCGTCCTGATGAAGCTAGGTCAATACCCAACGAAACCATGGTCGGCTTGAAAAAATAAATATTTGTGACAAACCACGTTGTATTCTCTTAATATGTATAACAATCTAAACTCATTTACAATATAACCCAGTCAAAACAAGAAAGCTTACAGTCGTAAATGGGAACGCACACCTAACATTGAACACTCGAGCTCTTATTTTGCAAGTCTCATTGCTTATTTGCATCTGCTGTCAGATGGCGCCAAAGTTAAACTCCTGGAGAAGGGAAATGTGGCTTTCAGATCGACAGAAACACATATAACGAGAATAAACGAAATTTATATAAGAAGACATGAACTGAAAAGGAAAGCTAAATTAAAATTAGAGATATACGTCACAAGCACTTTACCAGCTAAGATACACGTTTAGAAATTCCAGTGAAATAAGCCTTGTTGCTTGTGTATTTATACGGTCAAAGTTTATTTTACCATTTCAAGTGACTGTATGAAATGGTACTGGAAAATGTTTCCACTTAGATTTCCATTGATGTTCAGTACTGCAATGAATGCGGACTGAGTAACAATTTATGTGCAAGTTTAGGGCTTCTAGGTGCCGATTGTTGTCCGTAAAATATATGTATATAAATATATATAAAAAATGTCTTTATTCTAATTTTGTTCCATTCTGTCTTCTGCAGGAGCTGTTGGAGGCTTCACTTTTGAGGACGAGTTGTGAGTTGATAGAGCGAGAAGTAATAACAATTCTTAGTTCACGAAAAACTCTTTCCATTTTTCTCTTTGTGTCAATACTGCAACTTGGAGTTCAAACTTCATAGTGGAGCGGGTCCACGTAGGGATCCGTCCAATCCAGGCACGCACGGATCCCACGGGGACCCGGTCCACTATGCAGACAGATGCAGCGGCTCCTGTGTGCCCACGAATCATTTTCCGACGCCTCGTGGAAGCGAATCTGCGATCCCAGCGCCCCTTACGTGTGCTGCCAGTATCACCTGAACATCGCCGGCTCCGTTTCAGCGGTGCCAGGCCAGAGCGACTTGGAACACCACAGACTGGCGACGTGTGGTATTTAGCAATGAGTGCCTCTTTGTTTTGGGGACAGATTATAATTGTGTCCGGGTGTGGAGGTCCTAGGGTCAACGGAACAATCTCAACCTTGCTATCGAGCGCCACACCTCCCCAACTGCAGGCATTATGGCCCGGGTAGCCATTGCTTAAGATAGCGAATCAGCTCTAGTAGTTGTACGTGGATCATTGACGGGCCAGCGGTATGTGGATTAGATCCTACGGCCCCATGTGCTCCCATTCTTGGCCGGGGTTACAGGTGCGCTATACCCGTACACGGCTCGGGTTGCCCAGGACTGCTTACGTCATGTCCAGACACTTCCATTTTCTGACTGCTCCCCGGACATGTCCCCCCCTATGGAGCATGTGTGTGACCAGTTGAAACGCCAGCTGCTGCCGTGCCAACTATCCACGATTTGGAGCACACCGTCCAACACGTGTGGGCCAGTCTGCCGCAGAACAGCATCAGGCGTCTGTTCGCTTCTATGCCGGACCGTATTGCAGCATGTATTGCCGCATGAGGCGGTGCGACGCGCTATTGAAGATGACCGGACTGCGTGCCACAGGTCCCTCCGTAATTGTCCTGCAGCTCTGTTTTTGCCATCATGTGTATCATTCATCTGTATCATTACGTACATAAAATTTCAGTTCAATCCGATGTTTCCTTCTTGGTACGTAAATTTCATTGTCCTTGAGTGTACTTTATATGTAATTAGCACTTTTCTGTTGCCTTGCATTTGCAGACACTACTTTTTTCAAAAGAATATAACACTCTTGCTTTTAATTACTAAATCATACTGCTGGATCTGGTAATTACCAGATCATACTGTTAAACTATTACATGAGGGTAAACAGAGTGATGAATTTCTATTATCCTTAGCGCTGATAAGAAATCGCTTGAGTCCTTTATTCTCGATTACGTGGAATAAATTTTTAAATTCAACTTCTATTACTGGAATGCCACGAAATTCCAACACTTACATCTGGTAGTTTTTATGAAAGCTTTATTCATTAGAAATATTTGTGTTCGAAAGACCCAGTATATTTTTTAAAATTTCATTGCGGCATTGTATAAAACTGCGTTACATATCAATTACGAAATACGTTTTAATTTAAAAGCAAGTACAAACAGTAGGAGACAGTCTGCAAATATTCCTTTTGCAGAACTTGGAAAGTAAAGATCCATTTGTATGACTGCATTGTAAAAGAGAGGAAACTTTTTTTTTTCCGAAAAATTTAATGAAAGGAACGCGAAAGCTTCATTTGGCAGCAGATACTTCTTTAAATTATCTGTGGGATGTCTTTCCCAATTTATTTTTGCAATTCGATATGCTAACTAAATCATTTAAAACATTGGCCCCAACATGTATACGAGCAGAAGGCTAAACCTCAGAAAAAGAAATGCCGACGCGGTCTGCGCAATGTTTTCTAGATTCGATAAGGTTATTAATGATATGGGGAAATGCATATTTCTGTGGGAAACAAATTATGGGCGTAGAAGATTGGTCGAACAACCACATTAGTTTTGTCATGCCATTGATCGTTCTCTGAATAAAAGTGAAAGCAAAAAAGAATGAAGTCGTTTACTCCATCGGTTTGAGAGAGAGAGAGAGAGAGAAGAGAAAAAAGTTACCCAATGATGTAGATAGATTCGTTTCAGAAGTAAACGAAGGCAAAAAAAAAAGAAGTTTGTGGAAAATTTTGAAAAGAAGATTTGAAAAATAGAAGGCATTGTGTCAAAATCATCGCTCTTATTCAAGCGTTATCAAAGCTACCAATCTCTCTTTACAGTTTCCGAGAATAAATCACTTTGTGTAAAACTGAATTCGTTAGTAAAAGCGTTCTGGAACACTGAACTCGGAGACAGATAGAGTTCTAGAATTCCGTGAGTACCCGGTCATTTGAAAAGACGCAGTTCAGCTTGTTTCTTCTTTTTTCCACAAAAACCAGAACTTCATATGGTGTAGGATAAATTTTCCGTGTAAAATTTATGAAATAATATGAAAAGGAAGTATCGTACGACTCAAATGTGTAATGCCAGTTTTTTTTCTTTACACACACAGTACAGAAAGGTGAAAAATATAAGACAAATACTGAAGCTTTTCATGTTTCTTATTCTTATGTTGAGTAAAAGTTTATTCTCTTATATTTAGATACTTATGCTGCTTTGGAATATATGATTCCAATTCCATTATTTCTAAACAAGTTGTTTAATTGTGTATATTTTTAGTTTTACGCAACAAAAAACATTTAAGATACGCTTAAAATTATATATTTTTATTTTTGTTTGGATTCATCATTCCCTTAAATACATGGTGACCATTGAGGAATTCTCATTTAAATTTAGTACAAACACCCGTCAACATACAGTAGAGCTCGCTTGTAATGAACCCGTATTTACGAGATTCCGGATTTAACGAGCCAAACAGGACTTTTGTTTGATATAATGTTAATTCAAAGCTAATATGATTGTCTTTTAAGAACAAAATCTAATGGAATCCACGGATCTAACGAGGGAAAAATGACAAGATGATCAATTTTAACAAGCAAAGTTGCAAATTTTAATGCAATTCCATATTTAACAAGGCAGAGAAAGCCTGTTGCGCTCTGTCCTGGAATGGAGAATGGAAATGATGGCATACAAGACAAAAGTGCAAAAGCGCAGTGGAATTTCGGTGTGCTAGTCGAAGAATGTTGATAGAAAAGTAATGGGAAGAGAGTCAAATGCTAATCAAGCAAGTTGCACAAGAGAATCTCCGTCACCCACACCGATGGATTATGCCTTGGGATCATCGCGTCAGCAGAGTTGAAAGCAGACACCCTGTTTTAGACAAAAAAAGGATGAGTTGGGTTCACGCAGATGTATTGAGTGTTGCTGGGCGACGATTGCTTAGAGAAATAGGGTGTAACGGAATGGAGATTTTTTCCCGAGGAGTAAACAGGAGATAAGAGTACGTGGAATCGTATTCATTGTCACTTTCACTCTCCAAGTAGGCGTTGCATTAGGAAGATCGGTGCTGTTTTTGCTTCATATACGTCATTAAACCGCGATTAATCTCGTGTAGCTGTCAAGCAGCAAATTCTAAACTTTTATAAGTAAGAAAGTGTCTAAGAGAAAAGTGTTATTCCGGAAAGAACAAAGCAGCGGTCCTTAGAAAGCTAGAAAAGGGTGAGCAGAAATGTTGCAATATATTATACACTATATTGGCAGAAGTCACCGGAAACCCCTTCAAAAGCAAATGAACAGATCCCCTGCGTTGTTAAGATGCCCGGTACAGCTGCAATCGGTATAAAAACAAGCCCGTAGCTGATCGCGATCATATCGCACTGCGAGTTTGAGTGAAAATGTCGCGGCTGGAGAGAACTGGCTTTGAGAAAGGAAAAATTGTTGCGTGTTATATTGGTGGGTTGTTCATAAGAGAAACCGAGAGGCGTTTAAACATACCCAAGTCAACTGTTTTGGATGTACTGAATAAGTGGAAGAAACATGGTATATCTGAAGCAGCAAAACGTACCGGCAGACCAAAGAAAATCAGTAATAGAGGACGTCGAAGCCTCAGAAAAATGGTTACAGCTAATCTACGGAACACTGCACAAGACCTCAGTGTACAGGTGAGAAAAAATGCTGGAACCTCCCTATGTACACGTATCATTCGCAGGGAACATGATTCCATGGGTTACCGTGGTCGTGCGGCTGCTCATAAGCCTTTCATCTCCACTCGGAATGCTACTCGTCGTTTAGCATGGTGTAAAGAACATTTATGGTGGACCGTAGATCAATGGAAACGGGTCCTATTGACTGATCAATCCATATACACGATCCATTAGTCTAATGGCCGTGTGTGGGTATGGGGGTATGGCGGCAGCCGGGGGAACGCTATTTACCACAGTGCACTGTTCCTACGGTCAAGTTAGGAGCTAGCAGTTACTCGTGTGGAGGTGTTTTTCGTGGTATGGTCCCGGCCCATTGGTTATCATGGACAAACCTGTTAACCAGCACGTCTACCTCGATATTTTGGACATTTATGCCCTACAAACTCTGGGGCAATACTATGGAACCGAGCCTTGTTGGTATCAGCAGGATAATGCACCGAGCCATAAAGCAAAGACTGTTAGGGCGTGGTTTGATGATAATTTTGTATTGTGTGTGGACTGGCCAGCACAGAGCCATGATCTTAATGCATAAAGCACCTATGGGATGAATAAGAGAACCGCATAAGAAGTTTGGGACCAAGGCCTACAACTAAGCAATAGTTAGCGGCAGCGTTATGTACTGAATGGAAGCGCATACCTATCGCTGTGTTCCAAAACCTTGTCGAAAGCATGTCTCGAAGGGTCAGTGCATACATATTAAGGCCAAAGGTGGACCTACATCGTACTAATGTATGTCAATATATGTATGGTGTGTTTCTCTTCTAGGTGTCCGGTGACTTTGTTCAATACAGTGTATGTATCGATATATAGTTTAAACGGTAATGCATATTGTTACGCATGGATATTTTTACATGGTGGAGTATTTTTACTCGAAAACGGATTTAGTAAGGACTTCCTTCGGTCACGAGCTCCTGGTTATAAGCAGGTTCAACTGTAGTTGCTATCATCATTGCTAAATAATAAAGACTTAACAGACTATTCAAAGAATGATAAATATGAAATTATCAAGCCATAAGTTATGGATATATTCTGAGTGCTCACTGAATTACGACCACCTTTCCTTATACTTCGTGGCTCTCCATCCGCTCGGGAAACCGCCGTCATCGGGCATGGCATGTACCCCATTAGGTGACTTTACAGTTATGTGGGGTTCTCCAACCAAGCTGTTTTTATTGCGATCCACAGATCCTGTATGGAGCGGGATGGTTTGTCTAACCTGAAGTTTGGCAATATTCCACAGATGCTCAATCGGGTTGAGATCAGGCGAGTTTCGTGGCCACTGGAGATGTCTCATATCAGCATGTCGCCGTTGAACAATTCCTGCAAGAAGAGGAAGCGATGAGATGGGACATTATCGTCCTAAAAGAACTCGTCCCCCTATGGGTGGAGATAAAACATTTTGCAGTGTGCGCTGTGTGCAAGTAGTCCCTGGTAATAGCCGGCGTTAATACGTAACTTTTTTATTAACCGCCTTCACCAGCTTGGTTAGTCGATGCCATGAATGATAGACCTATAGCATCATGTTCCTGACGCCAAACATAGACTCAGCCGTCTGCAAAATGTGGCACATAACGCGATTCATCGGACCAATACACCTGCTTCCAATCTTTTATCGTCAAATTCCATGTTGTTGACACCAGGAGTTGTTTGCATCGATGAACGGAGATCTTTTATGACGCCTTCCATTGCATCCGTGCCAGCGTGCGATTCATTCCACTGCACGCCTTCCATTGCACGCGTGCCAGCGTGAGATTCATAGTCGCGCCGGATGTTGTTTCTGGTTGACCTATATTGTACTGGGACGTTAACTGCGATACTGTGCTCTCTGTGCCCATTGTCCTGTACAAGGCGATACCCCTGTCGTTGACTTCTATAATACACCCTGCGCTGCCCTTTGCAATTGTGGAGACGATTGGTTGTTTCGCTGCACCACTCCAAGCCCACTTTAACTACGATGGCCCTCGAGGAACCAAAAAGTCTCACCGTGTTCGAAAAGAAAACAACAACCCTTCGTGGTCCCGAACTTTGGACTTTCGTAAAGTCCGATAAACAAGTGGTTTTATATACACTGGCGGAAAGTTAAAAAAGAACACCAAGAAGGAACTGGCGGACGATCATGAAATTTACATATGTTAATGGTGTCGAGCTTACGTTGGTGTGATGTTAATTTCGGGACCAACCGGTGAGCGCTTACGCCACAGCACGGCATAATATGCAAATTATCGTCGGTGGTATTTAAGGAGTACGGCGAAGTGAATGTAATCAGTCGTCGGCGTACGGACACGTGCGAAGACCCTGAAGAAGCTGCAATGCCTGGACATGGAAGACGTGTACGATTTCAGCAGTTATCGGACTTTGAGAGAGGTCGTCTAGTATGACTCCGCGAGGCCGGGTGGTCGTATCGTCGTATTGCGGAACGAATTGGACGGGAAGTATCGGTGGCTGTACGATGGGGGCGAAATGGTCCGAGGAACATTCCCACACGAGAAGACGTGGAACCGGGAGTCACAGACGGACTGATGAGCGGACCGATCGACGCATAAGAAGAGCGGCGTTGTCAAGCAGAACATCCACAGTGACGAAACTCCGAGCTGCCTTTTCACCTAAGGTGACTGTGCGAACAATCCGCAAGCGTCTACTGGATGCAGGACTACGTGCACGTGTGCCACTGGTATGTGTACCTCTGACTCCAGCCCACCGTCAGGAACGGCTGCAATGGTGTCGCCAAGTCTGCACTGGAGATAGCAATGGCGATCTGTCGTGTTCAGCATTGAAAGCAGATTCTGTATGGGAGCCTCCGATTGCCGTATGCGTGTTCGCAGAAGCACAGGGGAGAGTCTCCACCCTTCTTGCATCCGCCAGCGACACACAGGGCATACACCTAGTCTTCTGGTGTCGGGAGCGATCAGCTATCACTTCCGTACACAACTAGTGTTTCTACCGGGTACGTTAAACAGCACCTCCTACATCAACAACATCATACAGCCCGTTGTTGTGCCATTTGTAAGGTCGGTCCATCGTGGTGTTTTCCAGCAAGATCACGCACGCCCATACACGGCACGTGCAACGCAACATGCACTTCAGGGTGTGAGACAACTTCCATGGCCTGCACGTCCACCAAATTTGTCCCCCATTGAGCACGTGTGGGATTTTATGGGACAACGACTTATCCGGTCTCCACGGCCAGCCACGACCATTCCCGATTTACGCGTCAAGTTTGAGGATGCTTGGAACTCAATACCCCAAACCTATATCCAAAATCTGAAAGACAGACTCCATGCCAGAATTGCACAGTGTGACGCAGTTCATGGCGGTTCAACCTTGTACTAACCATGTTACATGGAAATGTTATTTTTCAGTTTACCAGCAAATACAACTGTATTTTGCCATAAAGTTTTGATCACGTTATCCTCTGTATTCCGTTATTATGCTGTATAAATTTCGTTGGTATCAGACGTCTCCTTCTTGGTGTTCTTTTTCACTTTCCGCCATTGTATATATACACTGACGGAAAAGAAATCCAAACACCACGAAAAAAAAGTTGTAGAGGAATAAAATGGCGGCAATAAATTTATATAGGTAACATATTTAATCGATTAAGGTTTCAAGATCACAGCTTATTGTAAGCGTGAGAAGAGCCATTTTAAATGTGAAATGCTGGTACATTAATAACCGGTGTAACCGCCAGAATGTTGAATGCAAGCACGCAAACGTTCATGCATTGTGTCGTACAGTGCTGGATGTTGGGGGTGACGCTCAAGTTGTCGTCCAATGATGTCCCATACGTGCTCGATTGGTGAAAGATCTGGTGATCTTACAGGCCACGGCAACATGTAGACACTCTGTAGAGCCTGTTGGGTTACAACAGCGGTATGCGGGCGAGCGTTATCCTTTTGGAAAACACCCCTGGAATGCTGTTCATGAATAGCAGCACAACAGGTTGAATCACCAGACCGACGTACAACTGTGCTGGCAGGGTGCGTGGGATAACCACGAGAGTGCTCCTGCTGTCATAGGAAATTGCTCCCCAGACCATAACTCCAGGTGTAGGTCCAGTGTGTCTCGGCCGCAGACAGGCTGGTTGCAGGCGCTCACCTGGCCTCCTTCTAACCAACACACGGCCATCACTGGCACCCAGGCAGAATCGGCTTTCATCAGAAAACACAACAGATCTCCACTCCGACCTCCAATGAGCTCTAGCTTGACACCACTGACGTCGCAAACGGCAGTAGTTTTGAGTAAGTGGGATGCACGCTACAGGGCGTCTGGCTCGGAGCTGTCCTTCAAGTAACCGATTTGCAACAGTTCGTTGTGTCAAAGTGGTGGCAACTGCAGCTCGAATTGCTGCCGCAGACGCAGTACGATGCGTCACGGCCATACGCCTTACACGGAGGTCTTCTCTCTCAGTAGTGCCACGTGGCCGGCCGGATCCCGGTCTTCTTGAGGCAGTACCTTCCCTTGACCACCGCTGTCAACAATCATGCACAGTGGCTACATTCCTGCCAAGTCGCTCTGCAATATTGCGGAAAGAAAATCCACCTTCTCGTAGCCCTATTTCACGACCTCGTTCAAACTCCGTGAGCTGTTGATAATGGCTTCTTCGTCTTTTTAAAGGCATTCTTGACTAACATCAACACACTACGTCGAATCTCAACGATAACTAATGCTCACGAACGTTACAGTGCTTATTTACAGCAAACCTGCTTTGCATGTTCCGAGGAGCTACTAGCGCCACACGTATGCGCCGAGCGCGAAATTTGCATAGACGTCATCTTACAGATGTACTCGCACCGCCTAACAACTGTCGTTTATCTAACACAACACCTTCTTGGTGTTGGGATTTTTTCCGTCAGTGTATATATATGAGGTTGGCGGTATTTACACTATATACACTATTTTAATCTGCAGGACACGCCTTTCTCCTTGTTGCCTCAGTACTGGATAGGGTGACTTTGTATAGGAGTAGTTGTAATTCAGTGATGACTCAATGTGTGGTGTATGTGATATTACTTTACCAATTCGTTGAGTTTTGTATTGTTCGACTGCTTCGTTCCAGTCGAACCGAAAGTTTTAGTAGTAAGATTTATGAATAAATAGCTTTTACTGAAGTTTTCCGATTCACTTATAAACAAAATGATTCATTGGACTTTATAGATCATTACTCAAGTTTTTCGGAAATCGTTGGCACAAAGTACTGTTTCAGGACGCCCCATATGAGACACGTGACTGACATCTAAAATGTTTTTTATCCGGCCTAGCTCATCTTGAATTGCTCTATATGCTCCGCTACGTGGATTGGCCGTGTAAAACTTATAGTATAATTTTCAGTCAAATAATACATATAACTGATATATCCAACATGTTTTCTCTTTAGCAATATCAACATTTAACAATCTATTCGCAAGTTTTCGACATCATTACAACTCCACTACTACCACCTTCAGCGTCGTTACTTTATTCTGCTGAGACACAGTGTCAGCATTGCCAAACTGTAAAAGATATCTGAGGAAGTAATGCGCTGTTTAGCTAGAAAATGCTTTATCAATGAGTAACGAAATTTATATAAGAAAACAGAAACTGAAAAGGGAGCTTATTTAGAGCTTTATGTCACAGGTACCTCAACGCAAAACAGTATATGAGTCAGAATAATCCATTTTTCGAAAACTACTGAAGACACACCTTATTTGCTCTGAACATCAAGATGTCACAAGTTGTTACACATTTATGACTGACTGCTTGGTGTTAGAAGAAAGTTTATTGTTGGGAGACTTGAATCATAATTTGTTCGACACTAATATTCAACCAACAGAAGTAGCACTTTTCTTTAAAAAACTGTTGCCACTCTGCAACTCAGTCCTTCACGCTTTGATTTATTCGTTCTTACAGTCTGTCTTACCTGCTCATACACGTACTCTGCCGCCATTTTGAAGGTCCCTGTGCGGTGTCGTGAAATCACAAAATTTTCGATATCGCGTTATACAAAGAAACCAAGGAATTTAAATTCCGGAGGTACTTGTGGAATTCCATGTTTATACCGGAAAAGAGATACAGCTTTCTATAAGAGTGAATTGAAATATTTTATGCTGTGAGCATTTTAAAGCAAGGTAAAAATATTATGACTTTTGTTATGTGCTCTAACACATATCAACTTTCCAGGGCGTTGTTTTTGTTTTACAGCCTTTTGAATGTAATCCAGCTAAGCTGACGATTGAAGAAGAATTTCAGAATTGCATTATTTGGGATATCTATGCAAGCCGAACAGAACTCTTTCCGTCTTTCTCTCCTAACAAAGCTTTCGTCATCGGTGCGCTGCGGAGAGCTCCCTGAAGGCAACCATTACGGTTGACGTTGTCAGCATCACTCGGTACTCTGAATTCTGTAATTGCCCAAATTAACGCTAAGAGCACGTCTCGCTGGTCTCAGCCGACCAAAAGGCAGGCGGCCTGATATACAACCTGCTAGGAAAGCAGTGCCCTCACAGAGGCCTTTCCCCTCACCACTCACGTACATCGCCGGAGAAGCCCACTCTGAAAGTTAATTGGGTTCTTGGTGGAGAAAGTCCCATGATTAAACGCCCGAACAGCTCTGTCGAATGGAGTCACCTGCTGTTTCAATTTCGGAATCTTATTGTTGCTGTACAGCCTCATTGCCAAGGATGCACCGAACAAAGGAGACGATAGCTCAAATTTCAATAACACTGGAGAACGAAGATGCTTCAGTGAAGTCCTGAGGTTCCAAATCCTTTATTTACGCACGACGATGAAATTTATATTTAAAACACACTCCTTGAATTTCTAGAAAAATGTTTCCGTAACATTCTAGAACCCATCGCCCGTATGATATTTAGAACTGAAACTCAGCGGTAAAGTTTCATAAGATCCGGAAAATCTTGAAAACTTTAAGTTTGTATTGTGCGACAACTGGACAAGGTGACACAACCTAGCAATTATAATTAACTTACTTTATTACAATAAATTCAATAATACATATTGCAGATACCTTTCGCGAAAAGGTGAAACGGTGTACAGTCATATCCGCGTTTACGATAAATTTCTCATTCGTTCTTCAAGATGGATAAGCATAAATTTGCATTTGTTTCCATCTATTTCAATTTTGTTACAATGTTAAAAATTTGATGTCCCAAAAAGTGGTGTAACACCAGCTGCACCATACTTTGGAGCAAATGTAAACCATTGTGTGGTACAATAAAGCACACAAAAACGATGATACAGTTATGGAACATATTATGATATTCAATTTGAGTTTGCGAAGTTGCACAAATTGCCCCGTGGTTTTGTGCTTTTTATATACGGCAGAAGAGTGTGTGTTCGCGCCAAAAGTTGGTGTAGTTGGTGTAGCACAACGTTTTGGTGTAACCTACTACAAATTTATTAACAGTCTACGGTGATCGTGACGTTTCGTAATTTATCGTATTAGACTGCTAAACGAAACTACCCAATTGAACAAATACAGCTTATATTTCCAAATTCCAACGAAAAAGATTGCTTCGTGTAGAGTTTGCTTAAAATAAAATATTTGCTGCGATTGAAAGACAGTTTTATTTAATACACTGATAGAAACGCTGGTTTTTCAAAAAGTACACTATGCGACATTAAAAGTAAAATTGAATGCAAGTACGCATGCACCGCAGCCTAGGAGATGAGAAAGTGCAAAGTCCTTCACTCGCTAACTAAGAAAAAAACAGTTGCAGGAGGGAAGGTAAATCAAAATTAGACGAACACAGAATATATGTACAAACTTATGTACAGTATATTAACACATGAAAATGGCAAATAAGCCAAAAAATTTACAGGAGCCCACGAACGCGGCAATTATATACATGAAAGTTTTAAAATAATATTCAAGGAAAATATAGGTAAACAAAAAATGCGCCTCCCCGGTGGTGCAGTGGTTTAAGCGATGGCTTTTGACCATTCGTGCGAGATGGGTCCGGGTTCGAATCCCGGTGAGGCCTGGATGTTGTTGTGTTTGTCTTACGGCACTGGCTCTCTCCCTTCCCTGGAACCAGTGGCCCTAAATTAAGAACGGGTGACTGCTTATAACCGTGCTCACGGTGCTCACAGTGGTCGTTAAACCTCCAATAAAAAAAATTACAGAGGATGTTCACATTTTTAGAACGATTTTCCAGCGATAAAATTAATATTTAAATTAAAATTATTTCAATAAATGAACTACGAGATTACACCATTGTATAATATAAATTTGGAAGACGTGAATCCGTTTAGTGGTGTAAATATGACATGGATGTTAAATCAGATAATATCCATTGTATAATATAAATTTGGAAGACGTGAATTCGTTTAGTGGTGTAAATATGACATGGATGTTAAATCAGATAATATCCGAAAACTTGAAAATTTCGTCGTCCTAGAGCGGGAATAGAACCCGCATCGCCCGGACAGCTCTCGACTATGCTAACCACTACACAACCCAGAACAATGAAGTTCCAAGTTTACGATTAATTTCGATTACTGCTCCAGGACGACGAAATGTTCAAGTTTTCGGAAATTATCAGACTTAACATCCATGTCATATTTACACCAATAAACGGACTCACATCTTTCAAATTTGTGTGAAATTATTCCTTTCTAAAATGTTCTACCCGATAGACCTTTCCTCTGGACTATGAACCAACATCTAGATTTAAAAGAATTCATTTCTTAAAATTGCTAGTGGTATTTTATTCCACTGCTTTCCATAGTACGATCATTGTTTTAGGTCTACGTATAGAAAACAATCATTTTAGCGATCCGAAGACACAGTAGTCCTCTAGTGACTTTTCAGGCGACTTTAAAAGACTATGAGCAAAAAGTATAGACTTGATACCAGTCTCCTTTTTCATTTTTTCAAGAAACAGAGAGTTAATAATATTGCTTATTTTACATTTAGAAATGCTAATTGCATGATTTTCACAGCATTTTTTAAATACAGAATGCGAATATTTCTCTTCCTAAAGCGCAAAAATATACACTATATTGGTAAAAGTCACCTGACACCCAGAAGATAAACACAACGTAGCATTTATTGACATGCATTAGTACTGTGTAGGTCCACCTTTGGCCTTAATGCATGCACTAACCCTTCGAGATATGGTTTCGGCAAGGTTTTGGAACACAGCGATAGATATGCGCTTCCATTTAGTACATAATTCTGCTGCTAACTGTTGCTTAGCAGTAGGCCTTGGTTCCAAATTTCTTAAGCGGAGCTCTAATTCATCCCATAGGTCTCTATGGGATTAAAATCACGGCTCTGTGCTGGCCAGTCCACACATGATACGGAATTACAGTCAAGCCACGCCGTAACAATCCTTGCTTTATGACTCAGTGCATTATTTTGCTGGTACCAACAAGGCTCGGTATTATAGTATTGTCACAGAGTTGGTAGAACATAACTGTCCAGCATATCGAGGTAGATATGCTGGTTAACAGGTTTGTCCACGATAACCAATGGGCTGGGACCATACCACGAAAAACACTCCACACGAGTACACCACCAGCTCCTAACTTGACCGTAGGAACAGTGCACTGTGGTAAATAGTGTTCCGCCCGGCTGCCACTACACCCACATACGGGCATCAGACTGATGGATTGTGTATCTAGATTCATTAGTCCATAGGACCCATTTCCATTGATATACGGCCTAAGATAAATGTTCTTTCCACCATGCTAAACAACGAGTAGCATTCCGAGTGGAGATGAAAGGCACCCGCACGACCACGGTAACTCATTGAATGAAGCTCTCTGCAAATGATACGTGTACATACCTAGGTTCCAGCATTTTTCCTCACCTGTACACTGAGGTCTTGTGCAGTACTGCGATGATTAGCTATAACGGCTCTCCTAAGGTTTAGACGCCCTCTATCAGGGATTTTCTTTGGTCTGCCAGTACGTTTAGCTGCTTCACGCACGCCATGTGTCTTTCCTTTATTCAGTACATCCAAAACCGTTGACTTGGGTATGTTTAAACGTCCCTCGGTTTCTCTTATGAACAATCCACTAATACACTGAGTGGCCACTTTATTATGACCACATGACAGTTTTAAGCAAATGAGCTATGGCTGCACGCTGTTGCCGCCAGAGGGCGAGGCTAGTATAAAAAGGGAAAGCTTAGTGCTTCCAACAATAGTAGAAGTGATTTTTGGGTGACGAGATGGGTAAAAAATGCGATTTGACGGACTTTCAACGTGGGATGATTGTAGGAGCTACGAGCCATGGACCGTGTATCACCAAAACCGCCGCATTCGTGAGATGTTCCAGAGCAGCTGTTGTTAAAGTATTTAAAGACTGGACTGTCAGCCAAAAAACTGGGACTCTACGTGCAACGTGTGGTCGTTATCGACTAGCGGCGGAACGGAGAGTGTCCAAACTGGTACCAGACAACAGAAGGCCAACTGTGCTGCAAATTACAGGCCACTTAATCAAGGATCCCCTCATATGATCTCTGCACGCACTGTTCGCCGTACACTGCATTGGATTGGATATGGCAGCAGAAGGCCTGTTCGAACACCTTTGCTAACTGCAGTTAACAAGAGAAAACGTCATCAGTTTGCACAAGAGAACAAGGATTGGACAGTCGATAATTGGAAACAAATTATGGTGTAGGCAAAGGTATGGTTTGGGGAATGTTTTCCTGGCATGCGTTGGGCCCTTTAATTCGTGTTGAACAACGACTGACTGGCACATCATATCTAAACATCGTTGCGGACCAATTGCATCCTGTCATGTGGATGGTTTATCCCAATGAGGATGGCTACTTTCAACAAGATAATGCGTCATGCCGTAGTGCTCGTATTGTACAGGATTGGTTTCAGGAACATGCACATGAGTTTACTTTGCTTAGGTGGCCCCCACAATCTCCAGACACCAATCTTATTGAGGATTTGTGGGATGAAGTTTAATGAGCCATCAGACAGCTGGATCCACAACCCTGCAATCTCGCACTCCTGGAAAGTGCTATTCATCAAGCATGGTCTCCACAAACCACTTAACAAAATCTCGTGGAGTCCATGCCACGAAGAATCGGCGCAGTATTAAAGGCAAAAGGTGGCCCAACGAAGTACTGAGGGGGTGGTCATAATAAAGTGGCCACTCAGTGTATAATACCCAACAGTCTTTCTTTTCTCAAAGTCAGTTCTCTCCGGCATGACATTTTCACTCAACCTCACAGTGTGATATGATCGCGGTCAGCCGCAGGCTTGTTTTTATACCGTTTGTAGCTGTACCGCGCAGCTTAACAACGCAACGGATCCGTTCATTTGCTTTTGAAGGGTTGTTAGGTGACTTTTGTCAATATAGTGTACCTTTCTATCCACAGTTTGTTTACGTGCGCCATTTTCTTAGCAGACGATATTTAACTGCAGTAGGTGTTTCTTTCGTGTTCATCTAACACGCTGTTGCCAGTTTCAATTCCTTGAACTTCTTTTTTTACTGTAATTTCTTATCAAAAAAATTCAAAAAATGTGTGAATATCCTTTACCCACCAAAAACAGTGTTGCTGGGCCAGCACTAAAGCCAGAACTGGCAGCCAGCAGTAGTCCAGCACTATGTTGCCGCCGCCCAACCGTCAATAAAATGTCCCGGCTGCCACCACCTAGGCCAGTAGCTGGCCAACAGTTGGCACCCCATCAGTTGCCATTTGCCAAAACAGGGTCATAAGATATCCATCACAGGCAGTGGCTGCCAGAAGGGGCCCTTCAGCTGGTTTTGCTAGCACGTGCCATAAATGATGGCTAGCCTAATGTGGTCCCTTAGTTTTTCGGCAGTGGCAGCCGGCAATCACCTGACGTAACTGATGGCTTGCCGAATCTAGTCTGCCAATTTCCCAGTATAGTGGCCATAAATAAAAAAAGATAACCGCAGTTTCCGAACGCCACAATTCCTTTTTCTTCTTCCTTACGAAACTTCTGCATGAAAGCACTGCGTTGGGGAAATTTTCTCAACAGTACCTGAAAAACACCCGTTTGGATCTTGCTAGAAACGAACCATGGACAGTATGCAGGCGAAGCGAGTGCTCTACCGACTGCCCTGATCTGTTACGCACGAATCTTCGCTTGAAGCTCAGCCTCTTTCCAGAGCGATGTGAAACTAACATGGTCTCTTTTCAATTTTACAATATTGCGAGGTATTTTTCATAAATGTCAGTTTCATATATTTCATAAATTTATTTTTTCAACATAACGATTGTTTTTATTTACCTTAAGCGAACTTCACTCATTTTCAACGATTCTACCAACTTAAAGGTGTTTTCCAAAGTTTTGTGCTGTCCTTGTGGCCTTCAATGGCGATTGTTTAATTAATATATTTACCCGTTCATGTCCCATTCTGTTACATTTTTAACGTTACATCTTTCCTTTCCGCTGTCCGAAGCTACATTTGATTTAATGAGGAAAGACATTGTATTTTACTTCTCGTTATTTTTAGCAGCGATTTCCTCCAGTCTTATGTATTCAACCCATAGATGAGCACATTATATCCACATAGCGTTTGGGTTTTTGTCCATATAATTGATAAATTCTTATTTTTTTCCAACATAACGGGTTTTTTTAATGTTTTTTCAGGACATTTCGTAGCGGTTCAGTACATGTTAAAACGAAAGATTACACAGAAATTATTTCTCGTTATTCATGCGAATGGAGTGGATGTATTTCATGGCTGTCTGTATTCTCGATTCTTTGTGTGTTAGTGCAGGAATTTTGCAACGGAATGAGTTTCTATAAATACACCAGCGTAATTGACTACTTCTTACAGTTAATTAATAATTATTTATATATTTTTATTCCGACGGTAATCTTCGTCGACGTGGCATTTCATTACGAAATTAATTCGCCACTCTACATATGGATTTTTTTATTAACATCCACTAAAATAACACGATGGCGATAACGTCGTCTTCAACTAACTGCAACCCCGAGAGACACACCACGAGTTGCTTCTGCGCATGCGCAGTCCCGTTGTTTCCATCTCGTTTTGGGGTTGCGTCGGTTGCCAGCTAATGGGCCACTAGTGGCACATACTTGGTGGCCCGCAATTCACGCCGATGCTGCAGGCCATTAATGGCTGCCAACTGATGGCACTGCCACCAACGGCCAGCTACCGTGCCGTCAGCGGCCGATTTCAACAACCAGTAGTGACCCGTCACTGCCAGCTGTTGGCCAGCAGTTTCCCAACACTTGTGTTTTTGCTGGGTATAGAAACAATATCAATAGCATTCAGATAAGCAGGGAAAATCGTGTACATACCTTTAAACAAAAATACACTATTAGTTAAATGCGACTCATTGGCCGAGGTACAAAGTGTTCAAACCTAGGTACTGAGTACATATGTGATTAGTTGCAGTAAAAGAATAAAACAGTAATCGTATGATGAATTTATCCAAAACGAAGTAATGAGTTCAAAATTATGCCAATAAAAGTGAAAAAAGTTGCAGATGGGAATCGAAAACGGGCATACAAATCTACATGCGAAATACATATACCTAAAAATAAATGTGGCGCACGGTCGAAAAAATAAATGCTGAAAATATAGCGAATTTGAGCATCACACGTCACATACATGAAAAGCTGAAATAACTGCAATTGCCTTTAATGATTACTGAATAACAATGGATTAAGTTCAACATCATTGTCATCGATAACAAATAAGCTCCCACCTCGATTGCAGATAGAATAAATTATCAACGTTTATTTTAATGAATTATTAATGAATTTTTCTAACATCGATTGCAGATAGAATAAATTATCAACGTTTATTTTAATGAATTATTAATGAATTTTTCTAACATCGATTGCAGATGTTAGAAAAATTCCTATGTAGAGATTCATTGAAGTTGACACAGAGTTGTGCTTCACAGGTGTAACAACGGAAGGGAGGTGGGAGAAAGACAGTTGTCTCCGTTCTCCAGTCTATGCAGGCGCCGAAAAGGTTGAAATGATGTCGATGCTCATGTTGGAAATGTGCCACAGCAAATAATTATACATCGATGAGCCATTGCTTTATGACCATCTACCTAATAAGTTGTAGGAAACCCGTTAGCTTGCAAAACAGCGGCCACTCAGCGAGGCATCGATTCGATGAGGCGGCCATAAGTATCCTGGGGTATCTGATAGCATAAGATCAACAGCAGGTCCTCCAGTTCGCCTACATTTCAGGGTTATGGTGATTTAGCACGAAACCGCTTTTCCAAGTCGAACCACAAATGTTCGATTGGGTTCATGTCAGGTGAATTTCGGCCCAGGGCATTAACAGAAAGTCACCAGTATGTTCCTCGAACCACTCCTTGTGGCATGGCGCGTTATTCTGTTGGTAATGGACATCACCAGAAGGGAACACAGTTGAGACACAACAGATATGTAAGAGTAACATAACGAAAATGAGAATAAAGGACTGGAGGAACACGGCACAGAATCGTGAAGAATGGAGGGCTATCCTGAGGCATCTCAGGTTCTAGATGCAATGTAATGCAAAGGTGAGTAGTAGTAGTAACGTAACGAAAACGATCTCAAGAAGACTGTTGACTAATCTTGTTTATGGAAGCACCCATAACTACTCTGCCGTAGTAGTTTGGTCGAAGGTCAGAAAGTTTGCTCAGCAACACGAATACTAAAAGCAACTAGAACACAGGCACTGAAAGGCAATAATCTTGAAGAAGATTGGTTCGACTGTTAATACCCCTATCTGTGAGTCATCATTCCTTCCTGGATCGCCTGTGAGAGCCAGGAAATTCCGAAACCTATGGCAGCAATAAAAAAAAAAAAAAAAAAAAAAAAAAAAAACGGATGACCTTTGTGGTCCAGAATAGGACCTTACCAAATTCTTTTGATAATGGCTCCCATAAAATGTAATTCAACTCTATGGAAAACCTATTTAAAGCGTGGCACGAAGTTTTGATTTGTATTAGCTACAACTCCACATAACTATCTCATTCTGAAAATCATAACAGACACACTAGCACACGTTCCTTTTCACTTTTCAAAACAGCCATGACATTCTAATTATGGGAAAGGAGAAACGTACTGCTTGATAAGTTAGAGTGTTAGACAAAAGAACGTACAGGTTTCACTCAGAAATGTTATTAGTTTGATAGACACTCTTGAAATTTTCACATGCGTTTCTATGTACTTGTTCTCGCGAAACTTTACTCCTTCCCCAACCTAAATTTTATTGCTTTCATCTCATTTAAAATACCGTAAAAATAGACGTAGTACCATCAGGACATTTGTTTGAAACGTATAAAAGCTTCAATTTCCATCTGTATATTCCTAAATGTCAACAAGAATGCAGCTTATTTAATAAAAAAAAAATTGGCAAGGATTTTTCCATTAAGGGACAGGGGAATACGAAACCAAAAACTAAGAGATATTATAGAGTAGGTAAATAAATATTTTCCCTAAGATAAATTAAGCCTCATCACATTTACCACACTGAGTTTGATGTAGGTACTATTTGTTCTTTATAAGAAAATTCCTACAAGAAGCAGGTGCGAGATTCATTAAAGTATCTTTCTCTACCATTCTTTGACTTTTTATTCAAATATTACGTTATATTAAAGTTTCAGAACCAGTAACTGGTCAACTTTTTGTTGCTATTTGAGCGCCTGAGGCTGACATTATTCAGGTTTCCAGAAATATCTATTGAATGAAGCTTGTGATGACCTGTTATATATTCCTAATTCTCTAATAATAGTACCTAACGGAATAAAATGGTCCATTTGCAAACTGTAAAACAAATATGAATAAAAGTCTCAACAGAGCAGTAAATTCCTATAAATTCAGAAATTTTACGTTCGCAATAAATCTAGAAATCCATATTCCATTTTTCATAGCTGAGACGCTTAACAGCGCAGGTTTTTATGTTCGTACGTTTCATACGTACAGTAGTACATGTTACTCTGTGTCTATGAAACTTCACGCCATGAAACTTTTAATATCAATTGATTTTAATTGCTTAACCGCTCAAAGAATAGCATTCGTTCCTTGGTATTAAAAATATCACGATTTGTCTTTGTCAGCGTTTTCTCTTTCATACGTCCGAGATGGTAAGAAAAGGAAAAACCTAATTTCGGATATTATTCAAGCACCTGTGTTTTCTCCCACACTCTGCAACAATCACACGGACATCTACGAAACAAATATGAAAACGCACGAATGGAGAAAAAAAAAAAAAACGAAAAGAGAGAGAGAAGGAGAGAGTGCAGGTGTATCAAAGCTTTGTTTCGGCGTCAGACGCAGCGAAGAGTAGTCTCTGGGAACTTACGAAAGAGAGGGAAAAAAAAAAGGCTCTCTTAAAGACATAAGGGAACGGAATTATACTTCTCCTTTCACAGAAAAAAAAAAAACAATACACTAGCTCGCCTGCCGAGAAACACACTTCTCCGTGCATTTGTCTATCAGTTCGAATATATTCTCGTGAAAGTTTTTGAAACATTTTCTTAATCTATTAATGCGATCGTGCGTTGAATACGAGAGTAAAAAATATCTCCTCTAGCGTTCTCTAAAATATGCTACTCGGTTTTTGCGCATACTGAAAGAGTACTCCAACTGAATAAAAACCAGCAGACTTTTCCTAAATCAAAAGGTTTATGCTTCGCCTTTTGAAAGCAAAACTTTCAGTTATATTTGTTTTATGGAAGCGTAATGGATCACAGGAAAAGCTTTATTCATGTAGGAATTAATCTCTGCTATTCTTTTATGATTTTCTGGATTACTTTTACTGGAATAACTGAAGAAATGAAAAGAAAAAAAAACATTTTAATGCATTTTACTTTTGCATTAAGTTTCGCGTCTGAATACTGTAAAATGTGAAGGGTCATGTTTGATGTTTTGAATCAGCATGGAAGTTTAAATAGTAACAGTTCTTTTCATGCATATTCTTTTGCGTTAAATCATGTGATTACAAGTTTATACTGAAAAATGTAGCCAATTTAATAGAACATCATATTCCTCCTTTCGAAAACAATCCTGCTTTCTAAACTTACTGTTATGTTTTCTATTCGTCATGAGTTCACTCGACTCGTTTCTAGTCAATAAATGTTTCTCCCTGTCTTCTTCAAATTATCTGAACCTTCAAACTCTAATTACTTCCCATGAACTTGCATACTGCAAGTTTTCAATGGTTTTTGTGAATAATTTATTTGGAAAATTTTAGCCTAACACTACTCAACCATTCGATACAGATTTTTAGAAATGTCAAAATCAAAGGCTATTTTATGGGGAAGAAATCGTGAAGGTCTTTTCTCATTTTTTATCATCAAAAGCTTTTAGAGCATGCATATATGTGCTACGTTAGTTTTTCCCTATCCGTGAATAAATAATTAAAATAAGAGGAGGATTATAACAATTGTGGAGCATTGTTCTGTACAAAATCCCCAAATTTCGATGGGAACTAAGTTTAATACTTATTTATTTCTGATGTGGCAAAAAAATAAAACCAAAACGGAATTTGTCTGCTATTTAGCTTGTCAAAATACTGATGTCTAGCGATTGTGTTTTGTTAAGTAGTATAGGAAACTGAGATAATTTAGGAAAGAGCTGATATCACTTCATCACAAATGCCATGATTGACACATTTACACACCCAGCTCTTTATAAGGAAATGAACAAATGATTGGTATGTTTGCGGTTAATTAAACTGTCTGTGTTTGCACCTTACCGCGGATAGTTTCGGTTCGATCAGGTTTCCATACACCAAGCATGAGAATATTTCTAGTTTCAATTAAATGGGGTCTGTACAAAGTGAGAAGCTGTTCAGAAAGTAATTAGTACCTGCCTCAAACGAAAAAAGGTGCTACCCGTTTTGGAAGATGATATTTAATGGAAAATATGTAGTTCAAAAAATTAAACAAAAATTAGAAACACTATATCAAGACGTAAAACAAAATAGTAAGTTCATACTATATATAAAACTTAAAGAAAAATAGTAAAACATTCCTAGTTTCAATTAAATGGGGTCTGTACAAAGTTAGAAGCTGCTCAGAAAATAATTAGTACCTGCCTCAAACGAAAAAAGGTGCTACCCGTTTTGGAAGATGATATTTAATGGAAAACATGTAGTTAAAAAATAAAAAAAATAGAAATACTATATAAAAACGTAAAGTAAAATAGTAAGTTCATTATAGGGAAAGACATATCAATGCTTAAATCTTTGATTATATCTCAGATAATACCTCGAATTATATCTTTTGATTCCCGCCGTATAGCGAGCTACCGCCTCGCATTTACTATGAGATCTGGCTATCAATGCAGCAGAAAGGCGTCCTTGCTTAGAAGAATTATTACATTGACGAAACTTAGTCCAATACACGGAAATAAAAATTGAAACAGCAAAACTTTATTATTCCGTTAACTATTTGCTTCGCGGATTTCCGATAGCTTCCCGTTCAGGGTCCTCGTGCTGACCACGTGCTGCCTTTCCACAATGCTTTCCGCGAGATCCGGTGGACAAAGGAATCCTCCTTCCGGTCCACCACGCTGTACGTCTGCGATACCTGCAGCCCTTGCGTCAAACCAGTGTCCGAACTAGGACCCTCTCTCCTTCACGACCGAAGCTCAACTGTTCTCCGCTAGGCTGCCTGGAACGTTTCCGCTACTCTCTTACGCATGCGCACGAAAATACTAGTTACCCCGGCCAGCACGTGAAATACCTGAGCTCAGGAATGCCGTCGGATACCCGCAGGCGATTACAACCTTGCACGTACTCAAAAGCGGTACGACAACTTCTCTAACAGAAAACTCGAGCACTGCTAACTCTTCAAGGTCAGGTGCCCCAGGCGTTTATGCACCACTCCTTGCTTAAAGATAGGATTAAAAATGTTTCACGTGGTGAATAATGTTCAGTCCTTTGTTAAACAACAAAATGGCGGAATGAAACTTCTGTCCGCACGTGTTTACCACAACATTAAAATCAGATCAATTAATTATTGATTGCTTGATCCCCTACATTCATACTACATATAAAACGTAAAGAAAAACAGGTAAAAAAAATCTAGTTTCAATTAAATGAGGTCTGTACAAAGTGAAAAGCTGTTCAGAAAATAATTAGTACGTTCCTCAAACAAAAAAAGGTGCTACCAGTTTTGGAAGATGATATTTAATGGAAAATATGTAGTTCGAAAATAAAAAAATAGAAATACTATATAAAAACGTAAAGAAAGAAAAATAGTAACACATGCACTGAATCTTTTAGGATTTTAGGACGATCTTTGTTGAAAATGCTTGTTGAACCTTTTTAAAGAGCATTTGCAACATTATTTCCCTTGTGCAATTCAAATCTCAATTTCAAATAATTGAAAGCAGCATATTACCCATATGTGCTGTGACGTATATTCTAAATTAACTTTCCCTTTTAGTTTCTTTTCCTATGCAAATCTTGAGTTTATTCTCAGTTATTCTTCACTCTTAACGTGAGATCTTTTCTCTGAAACGAATACGTTTGGCAACACAATTGAGGTTGAATGAACGTGACGTATGCCTGAGTTTTGAAAAGAACAAGAGATAAAAACGACGACTGATCTATTGCTTGAGAGCGTTGGGTTGTAAACTGATTACTGAAAGGAGCGTTGTGAAAAGAACGTTGTGTTTAGAGTTGTGTGGAGAGTTTAGTGCAATATGATATAATACGATGTGTTTGCTACATCCTGAATAAAGCCTCATTTCCGTAAGTTTGACTTCTGTTATTTACATGTTTCGTCTGGCCGTTAAGGTTTCTTTTATTTAGGAACTATTTCTTAGTATGTTAATGGTTTTAAAAATAACGTAGAAGCGAGACAAGACTTCTACGCCATAGCGCTTTATATATGGGTAAGACAAAGAACAATGCGGCACAAAACGCGGAAGCGTGGGCCGTCGCACAAAAAAAATTGCATGCCCAATTTTTTAAGACCACACTCATATTACATCGTAAAGGTACATCAGTGTAAGTGATCAGGCTGCTGTGAATGATAATGGTAAAAGGTTAGTTGAGCTCTGCTTGAAAATGGATTGTGGATATCCGATACATTTTTCATATCCACACATACCCTTGGGAAAATCGTATTTTGGGACAAAAGAGTGTAATGTTGTTAACGATTAACGTCTGAAACACTTAGTTGTTGACAATCGTGTGATGCGAGGTGCAGATGTTGGCTCTGATCATTACTTGTTAGTGTCACGAGTGAGACTGAATGTTCGCTGGAGAAAGAGGAATTGGAAGAGGCCTGTGATGAAAGGAATAAAGGTTGAGAGGCTCCATGAAGAACATCAGCGTTACTCTGAATTACTCAGAAAACGACCGAGAGTGATGTAGAAAAGAAGTGGGCACATTTTAAGAACTGCGTTGTCACTGCTGCTGAAGATTTCCTGTGGTACTGCAATGGTGTGTAACAGAGGTGATGCTTTGTTGGACAGTGAGATAAAAGAAGCTGTTAAGGGAAAGAAGGAAACATATTTGGGGATGCTGCAAAGTACAGTTTCTGAGGATGAATATCGTTGTAAGAAGCCTGGAGCAGCCAAGCTGTTTCGTCAGAGTAAGGCAAACGATAGGAAGGAAAATGTGGAAAGGCATGAATCGGCTTTTTGGAAAGATAGAAAATCTTTCTGGAAGTACATAACATATAGGAAAAATAGGGAAAGCAACATTTTGAGTTGTGTGAAGAATAGAATCGGGGAAATGATATGGGAGCCCAGTGAGTTAAGTGAAAGAAGGGGTGTATACTTCTGCGAGTTACAAAAGTATGAAAGCAAATCTGATTCTGAGGCAGAAGCAGATGATGTCATAGTGAAGGATAGAATCACAGGAGGGATCTCGAGGGAAGAGGTGTGTAAAGCTCAAAAATCTCTTCAGAATGGTGATTCTGTAATTGACTGGTTAACTGAAATCTGCCAGTTGTGCTGGGAGTTAGGAATGGTCCTACAGGATTGAAAGGATGATATCATTGTTCCCTTGTATAAAGGAAAGGGTGATCAGACTGAATGCAAGAACTTTCGTGGTATCAGTTTGCTGAGTGTGCCAGGAAAAGTATTTGGAAAGGTTGTTATTGATAAGGTCTTACATCAGAGGAATTGTGGGATGTGCAGAGTGGCTTCATGCCTGGTAAGGGCTGAACTAACTAAATTTTTGCATTGCGTTTGATGATTGAAAAGAATCTGTCTGTTGGTAAGAAAGTCTTTGCTGCTCTTTCATCGACTTAGAGAAAGCTTATGATCGAGTAAATAGGACTCTTCTGCGGAAGGTAATGAATAAATATGGTATCACTGGGAATCTGCTCAATAGTGTAAAAGGCATGTATGCTGGCAGTAGAGCATGTGCACAAGTAAATGGTGTTGTGTCGAAAGGGTTTTCTATTCGAGCAGATGCCAGACAGAGCTGTGTAATGTCACCATTGCTGTTAAATATATTTATGGATGCGTGCATGCGTGATACCAAAGTGGACAATACTGGTTTATGTCTTGGCAATGTTCGTATGTGTAGATTGCTATATGCCGATGACGCAGTCCTGTTGGTATAGAGCGAAAGCGAGCTGCAGATTATGCTGGCCTGGATGTACGAATTTTGCATGAATTTTAAACTGAGTATAAATAAGGGAAAACAAGAATTATGGTTTTTGAGCGAAGAACCGTTAGTACTGAATGTAGGATAAGTCTAAATTGCACCGTTATTGATCGGATAAACGGGTTTGTATATTTGGGAAGCATGTTTGACAGAGAGAACAAATTGGATGGTGAAATTAGTAGGCGAGTGAACTCTTCATTAAAAGTCATAGATATTTAGGAGGATTTCACAAGAATGATGGGTTCTCAAGAAAGTCCCGAATGGCTGCATATGAAAGTGTAATTGTTCCTACTCTGATGTATGGCAGTGAAATCTCGGTTCTACAGAAAAGACAGGAGTTATTTGTGTGCTGGGAGATGCGTTACTTATGTAGGGTTGTGGTAACACACGCTCTGATCATGTGAGGAATGAAGATTTGTCGCAGATGTGTAATGTGAGGCAAAACGTTGTTGGTAAGGTAGAGACTAATATTCTTAGGTGGTTTGGCCATGTTCAAAGAATGAGTGATGAGATGCGTACTAAGAAAATTTATTCAGCCCAAGTGGCAGGAAAGAAAGGTAGATGAAAGCCAAGGAAATCCTGTGAGAACCAGATTCAGGAAAGTCTACGTGAGATAAAGATAATGAGTATGCAGTACAAAAGGTCTTGTGTGTGGTGTGCGATGGATGTCAATGAAGCTCAATTTGTGCGCCGAGATCGCTGTAATTGGAGACGCCGGATACAGAAAGAGTTCTTTCTGTGAGGAGCTAACTTCTGAACATCAGAGAACATCTTAGTGATATGTATGTGTGATGTTCACTCAAATGTTCAACGGATTGCAATATTCGTATTTTACTATCACGTGAGTCAAATTGAAACCTTAAAAGAGCGATGAAAATTCAAAATACGATGTCATACTTCTGTAACGCGGCGATATTGTTTTCAATGACTAAAAGATGTTCTTACAGGTGGCAGCACGATGCTGACAAGCTTAGTGACGTCACAGTAGCAGTGTAAAGATACCCCCCTTAAAACCTGCACCAAAGAGGAGCAACTTTCTATCTTCCGTCGTTTGAGTAGTGAAGGCGTGAAACCAATTAAAATTCATTGTGGAATAAAGCTGCAGTATGCATGTCTGTCACTCCAGAAAGTTTGCGAATGGACTAGGAAGTTCCGAAACGGACTGAGTTTTGAAACAGATTCTCCTCGACCAGGTCAGGTACACACAATTGTGACACCAGAGTTCATTACAGTCCTTGAAAGCATTCTGATGGGAAATCGCCGAGGGATGGTGGATGAAATAGCCACACTTTTGAATAACAGTCATGGTTCAACGCGCCACATCAATTTCAACAAAGTGTCTACAAGGTGGGTGCTACGTCAGCGGACTCTAGAATTGAAACAACGATGTGTGTTGATACCTGTCAAGAACTTTTGTGGCGTTTTGAAGCAGAAGGTAATGGCTTCCTACAGAGAATTGCTACTGGAGATGAAACCTGAGTTTACTCTCATTAGCCAGAAACTAAGAGAGTGAGCAAGGAATGGCACCATCCCTCTTCACCAGAACAGAAGAAATTCTGCTGCAGCGAACTGCTGGGAAGGTTATTCTGACTCTCTTTTGGGATGAACGAGGCTCAATTTTGGAGCACTACATGCCTAGTGGAACAATGCAACCAGCGACATGTTTGCACATGTTTTCAGGAATCGTCTTTGACCTGCCATCAAATCACGATGACGTGGACTTCTGAGTACTGGTGTCTTGTTGGAGCATGACAACGCTCGGCCCCATAGTGCCGGTGTAAGGTTGCAACGATAAAATACCTGCATTTCGAGTCCTTGCCCCCAAGTGATTACCACATCTTTGGACCACCCAAAGATGCGACGGGAGGAAAGGCTTTCAGGTCTGATGAAGAAATGCAACAGGTGGGGTATGATTGGGTACACACGCAACAGAAATATTTTTTTAAGGGAATCTATACACTTTGCTAGCGCTGGAAGACTTGTGTTGCACAAAATGGAGATTACATTGGTAAATGTGCACCACTTTTGTTCAATAAGTTGTGAGAAAAAAATATTTAAAATTTTTATTTGACTCTCCCTTGAACATATTTTCTTAGTAAAGCAAAGGCTTCCTGAAGAAAAAATATAATAACATAAGTTTGATTCACATAACCTAACTAACGCCTCGAAATATAGCATCAGGTTTTTTGCTGAAAGTTGAGGAAGCTTTAACTTCTGAGACGATTTTTTTTAAAGTAGAGGTTTCTTAACTTAGTTAGGACTGAAACGATAAAAGATTTCCGTCTTTAGCACGATTTAATGATTAAAAGATGAAAAATATATACAATTAAAACCATGAGCACTTTCGAGGCAGCGGCTGCCTCTTCTTCAGATGTAATAAATAAATGCACATTTAGTCTATATATAATATAGATCATTGCATTGTGGGAAGCATGGTAAGTTATTAGCCAATAGTAATCTACATGCGCCAAGATGTTGCGTGTACTGTTGGCCCAATGGTCTGAAGAAAACATGGAAATATATTTTAGAAATAAATGGTGTAGGGTGGGGTGAACATTCAATTTTAAGTTTATATTACAATTTATAATTTACTGTTTTAATAAGGGATTTCCAAACATTATGTAACTCATAGGGGGCATGTTCATTACAACATTGCTCACCGGAGGCCTTTATATACACACTTTCTGCAATTAAAAGGTCACCAGGTTTACTAGGAGTATTAATTATTCTTACATTTCTCCAGTCGGGATTAAGATTATCTTGTATAACAGATTTGGCTAGGGATGTACAATACATGCCTATTTTAATATTGTATTTGTGTTCTTTAATTCGTAATGCAATATTCCGTTTTGTAGAACCCACATAATTAGAAGCTGCTTGTCCTGTAGTTGCCTTAACCAGAGGGATATTGTAAATACCCCACTGTCCCATTTTGCTGTTCTGTTCACGATCCTTACGAACTACTGAAAATAAGTTTCGTGTTCGTGAACCAAACTTCAAGTCATATGGTTTACATAGTTGTGTTAAGGCTCTCGTTAAATGCGGATTGTATTGCATAGAGCCAACATATATGGAATTGCAGTTGGAGTTTCTTAACAGGGTAGTATGTAGGCCATATTTGACCTTGCCAAATACTTGCCTAATCAGATATTTAGGGAACTCATATTCCTCAGCCAAACCAAAAATGTAGTTAACTTCCTGCTGAATTGATTCATTAGTTGATGAATGTGAGTGATCTCTTCTGAACAAGTAGAATAATGCTGTCAACTTATGCTGTTTAGTACGTGATGAATAATAAGGTAATAAAACAGGTGTATGACAGGGTTTTCTATATACACAAGTGGTAATGCAATTAAGGCTATAGTCCTTAGGAATAAGAATATCCATGGGACAGTGGGGTATTTACAATATCCCTCTGGTTAAGGCAACTACAGGACAAGCAGCTTCTAATTATGTGGGTTCTACAAAACGGAATATTGCATTACGAATTAAAGAACACAAATACAATATTAAAACAGGCATGTATTGTACATCCCTAGCCAAATCTGTTATACAAGATGATCTTAATCCCGACTGGAGAAATGTAAGAATAATTAATACTCCTAGTAAACCTGGTGACCTTTTAATTGCAGAAAGTGTGTATATAAAGGCCTCCGGTGAGCAATGTTGTAATGAACATGCCCCCTATGAGTTACATAACGTTTGGAAATCCCTTATTAAAACAGTAAATTATAAATTGTAATATAAACTTAAAATTGAATGTTCACCCCACCCTACACCATTTATTTCTAAAATATATTTCCATGTTTTCTTCAGACCATTGGGCCAACAGTACACGCAACATCTTGGCGCATGTAGATTACTATTGGCTAATAACTTACCATGCTTCCCACAATGCAATGATCTATATTATATATAGACTAAATGTGTATTTTTGCCGCCCCGGTGGCGCAGTGGTCTAAGTGATGGCCTCTGATCATTCGTCCGAACGGGGTCCGGGTTCGAATCCCGGTGAGGCATGGATGTTGTGTTTGTCTTACGGCACTGGCTCTCTCCCTTCCCTGGAACCAGTGACCCTAAATTAGGGACGGGCGACTGCTTATAGCCCATTGAGTTGCTCACGGTGGTCGTTAAACCTCCAATCAAAAAAAAAAAATAAATAAAAATAAATGTGTATTTATTTATTACATCTGAAGAAGAAGCAGCCGCTACCTCGAAAGTGCTCATGGTTTTAATTGTACATATTTTTCATCTTTTAATCATTAAATCGTGCTAAAGACTGAAATCTTACATCGTTTCAGTGATTAATGTCGCACGAGTCTTCAATATTTATTGCTCTTAGTTAGGACTGAAACTCAAAATAAAAGGTTTTCGCTTGGATTTCGAGTGTTTTGAATTTACAAAGACAATGACTTCATTCTAGTTTCCGTATTGTAGTCAAATTTATGAACGGGATGTATGAGAGAAATAATTGTATCTGTTGGTTTCCACATTCTTTACATAGACTATAATACAAAAGTATTCAGACACCACCTTACATTTTGTAAAAGTGTAAAGAAAGGTTCTGCAGGAAGGTGCACTGTGAATGGGGAGGTACGTATATAAAGCTGAGATGTTCTGTCGTGTTATCAGTAACTTTGAAGCTGATATGGCGCTTGGACGTGAACTTTCCGAGTTACAGTGTGGGCTGGTCATAAGATGCCATTTGGGTAACGTTTCCAATTGGAGGATTGCAGCTAAACTAAACATACCAAATCGAATCTAAGTGATGTCGTGAAGATATGGAAGCAGGATGGCGCAACTACAACAAAAAAACATTCGGCAAGGCCGTATAAGCTGAAAGAACGTAGAATTAGAGCCATGGTAAGAAATGTTAAGAAATCCCGTCCTTCCTCTGCCGTTTCCATCGCTGCTAAAGTGCGAAATACTTGTAATGGCTCGATTCGTACCATAACTATCTACAAAGCGTTTCTCAGTATGGGATCAGAGATACACAAACCACACATCACTATCATGAGAAGCACGTTTTGGAGAGATGTGTTTCTCGTCTTTTCTGGACTGTGGGGTCGCAGAAAAGCTGTTCTTTGGATTGATGAGTGGCGCTTTTCACTCTTTCAATCTGGTTGGGCGTGTTTGGATTTGGCTAAATCCCGGCGGACGATTTTCGTCTGAATGTGTTATTCCAGCTGTTAAGTTCGGCGGAGACTCAATCATGACATGGAGTTGTTTTTTTATGGACGGGACTTGACCCGTTGGTTATTATACCACAAACCATGAATTGTGAAGTGTACCTCGACGTTTTGGAAAATTCTGCCCAACGAACAATGTGGCAGTGTGTCTCTTCCAACACTATCGAGCTCCTTGCCACACTTCATATTAATGACTAGTTTCTTGAAGATGACGTGGATTTGTTAGACTGAACTGCTCATCTTGATCTTAATTCCATAGAACACCTCTGGAATGAACTAGAGCGATGGATACGAAATCGACCACAACGACCGTCTTCGCTCTCCACTTCGGCAGCATGTCAAGACGAATCGCCAGTAATTCGTGTGGAGACCTGTCGGAAGTTGGTTGATAGTATGGCTCAAAATATTGCTGCTGTCAGACAAACAAAAGGTGGTCCGACTAATTACTAATTGCGATAATACACTGTGGTGTCCAAATACCTTTGATAATATGGTGTATGGTAAATAAGCAATTGAAAATTTGTATCTACGGCAATTTTGTGATTTCAAGTCTTCTTAAATACAGCATTTACCTCCAACCGTTATTTCAATGATACAACAGCATTCTGTCCTACAAAGGTTTCCTAAAAGTATTGGACACACCTGCTATAAAGGTAATACTTTTTGTAGTGGCTCACTTACTTACTTGTGAACATACATAAATGATTTTTTCTTGGTGTTTCTTGAAGGTACTTTCAACGATGAAAAATACAAGAAGTAATTTCCATAGAGGTGATAAAAAGGCGTACCAAAGGCAATATGATCTGCGTTGAGTGCGTAGAGAAAATGGTTGAATACCTATATCTGGGGCTTCGGTGAATAAAGCGGCGAATTTGTGGAATGAATCCAGAAGAATTGTGTCGAAAGTTATGACTGCATTCATCAAGATCTTTAAAATGACACTCGAAAGGTTTAATTGCGATAGGAGACTGGAGCGGACAAAAAAAGAATGCCGAACAGTAAAATTGATTAAACACGTAAAATTACGGCCGCTAAACTACTGCAGCCATCAATGAGTCTCAACAATCCAGCATCTAGCAAAACAGACAGCTGAAAATTGCACAAAGTTAAAATTAATTGTACGGCTTTGTTTTCAAGCCACTCGTTACTGATTCTAATGCAAAAAGGAGAATGGAATGGGGCCATGAGCAAAATATCCCCGACACTAGAGAAATATAGTTCAAATTTCATGAAATTTGCATATGTTACGGGCGATGGCATAGAGCACCGATGTGCGGAAGGCAAATGAGTGACGCTGGCAGCGCTTTATGCAAATGCGCAAGAGCTTAAAACCAGCTGTTTCGGAGTTAGTCGACAATTCATGTGCGGCGGTGAATGACGAGATTTCGAGATAGAGATTTTGTCGACTCGAAGCAGGGTAACGACGCTGCAAAGATGGCCCAACATCGATCATTCTGTGGTCAGCAGAATGTGGCTGCAGTTCCAAGCCACGGGCACATCCCGAAGGTACAGGTAAGGTAGGCCAAGTGCAACTACCTCCGCGGATGACCGGTATTTGCGGCTTTCGGCACGGCGGAACAGGACAGCTGCACCGACTCATTTCAGATCTGTGATTGCGGCAGTTACCGGACGAACGGTATCAGCTTCGACGGTGCGCATAAGGTTAAATGTAGGAGGAGGATTGTATGCTCGGCGACTGGTACACTGCCAGACAATTGCTAAGGACGGATGACAAGAGCAACGATAGCAACCATAAAATGGAAGGCAGGAAAATGTGGAAATTAGCATAAGTGCGGGATACAGTAAGACGTGTTGTGCGTATGCAAATTTTGGATTGCCGAACTTGTTCGTGACGTCATAGCGCTGATAAAAGATATAAAGGGTTTGGCGCGTATTGACCGTTGTTGTTCAAACGCAAAGTTGAAAGGGAAACATTTAATTGACGAACTTACAATTTTCAGTATGTCTTCCCGACATCACCTAGATGATTTTACGCGTGGCCGTATTATTGGCAAGATTGAAGAAGGGCGAAAAATAACAGATGTTGCCAGGGAGTTTGACGTCAGCCACAGTGTTGTTTCAAGGCTTTGGAAAACATTTCAAACAAATGGAGAGTGTAGCAAACGTCACGGGGGAGGTCGTGTTCGCAGTACGACACCTGCAGAAGATCGGTACATAGTGCTATCAACAAAAGACACCGGCGCAGCACAGCTAGTGAGGTAGCAAATCAGTTTATGGCTGCTACTGGCAGGCGGATCTCCCGAAAAACTATCGCCAGACGTTTGCATGAAGGAGGACTATACGCCCGTCGTCCTGTTGTCTGCATCCCATTGTCCAGACGTCACCGTACCGCCCGTTTGCAATGGTGCCATCAACATTGCAATTGGACTGATAACGACTGGTCTGCTGTCCTCTTCTCAGATGAGAGTAGATACAGTCTATCGTCTGATTGTCGACGACAACTGATCTGGCGTGATAGTGGTACTGCATATTGTCCAGCAAACATACAGGAAAGGGACCGATATCCGACATGTAGTGTCATGGTATAGGCTGGCATCATGATCAATGGCCGTACGTCCCTCTATGTGCTTCCAACTGGGACTATGACTGGCCAACGATACATTAATGATGTTCTGCTACCTCATGTTCGCATGTTCCGTGGTGCTGTCGGTGATAGATTCATTTTCATGGACGACAACGCAACGTGTCATCGAACAGTCGCTGTCCAGGAGTGTCTTGAAAGCGAGGATATTCAACGCCTCGTATGGCCAGCACGTTCTCCAGATCTGAATCCCATTGAAAATGTGTGGGATGCTTTGGGGAGGAGTCTTGCTGGTCGCCAATGCCCTCCAATAAACAAGGACACCCTCATCCGTGCACTGACAGAGGAATGGGATAAATTACCCCAACAGCTGCTTGATAACGTTGTGCAAAGCATGACACGACGTGTGGAATCTTGCATCGCCCTCCATGGTGGCCATATCTCGTATTGACATCTTACGCCGGAACGCCTGCGGACGGTAATTGCATTTTTTTCACGTTTACGTATTCTGCACAAAATGGCCTGTTTGTCCCTTGAACACGTTCCAAAGCCTTCTGGATTTCAGAGCACAATAAATTGTCTTTCTTGTAATGTCCTGGCATTCTGACATCATTTTATTTCACTTGGCATCCAACCACACTTACTTTTTTATGCGCTATATAGCCGTTTATGATCCGTCCTTAGCAATTGTCCAGCAGTGTATTATGCGTGCCCCTCAATCCCCGCCACCGGAGGAAACATTTCAATTCGGCACGAAAGCATGTGAGCTGGACTCAAAATCAGTGGAAGTCCGTTTTGTTCATTGATGAGTCGCGATACTGTTTACGAAGTGGTTCTTGCTGAGTTTACATATGGAGAGAGGCCGGTATTAGCTATCTTCCCTATAATATCCAAGAAAGGAACACCTGTGGTGGTGGCAGTGTTCTAGTATGGGCAGGTATATCGTTAGGCGGCCGTACCGACCTCTGTGTGTTGCTACATGGAAACCTCAATGCTCAGAAGTATAGAGACGACATCCTGGACCCTATTGTTCGTTCGTATGTGGCCGCAATTGGCGATGCATTTGTACTACAGGCGGATAACGCCAGCTCTCACACAGCTCGCCTGGTGTACTAATACTTGGAACAGGAGACTGTAGTCCGTATGGAGTGTACATCACACTCTCTCCATCTAAATTCCATGGAGTATGTCTGAGATGCCCTCGGAAGGCGTGTTGCTGGTCTCCAGTACCCTCCCTGAACTCTGCAGGGGCCCTGCTTTGCTCGAGCAATGGACACACCTACCCTCGGAACTGCTCGACAACATTATTAAAAGCATGGAACATCGCTGTCAGGCATGTATTGCTGTTCGGGGCAACAACACTCCGTATTGAAGTACCTTTTCTTTTTCATCTTGATACCTATATTTCTGTATTTTCATATTTGCATCACTCATACAAAATGTAAGTGCTTTATATCGTATGCACTTATATTGTTTTGTTGCATTTGATCTGATAAAGCTTACCACCAAATTTCATCCGAATCGGTTGCATACTTTTTGAGTTACTAGGGGTGTTCAAATGAAAAGGTACGAAACGACACTGTGGGTATAAATGAAGACTTTATTCAAAGTATACACCATAGGCCGTAGCACAACGATCCCATTGATTAACGAACCGAAGGATTCCTTGTTCCCAGAATTACTGTATCCGTGACGAGACCCAGTCCTGCACAGCGTCCTTGAGTTCGTCGTCCGAGTGGAAGCGCTTCCCTTTCAGATGTTTTTTCAGGGGACCAAACACATGGAAATCGCAGGGCGACATGTCCGGGCTGTAGGGCGGATGGTCAAGCTGCTCCCACTGGAACTTGGCCAGTTCCGCGTGTGTGACCCTGGAGACGTGTGGACGCGCGTTATCATGGAGCAGAACCACACCCTCCGTGAGCAGCCCCGGTCTTTTGTTCTTGATGGACCTGCGTAGGCTTCGGAGTGTCTCACAGTACACATTGGAGTTTATGGTTCGTCTGTGCTGGAGGAATTCAACAAGTAGTCAATTGGACGGCGCTCTTTATAAGAGCCTCTGCTCTCTCCTGCGCATGCGGGCGCCCGCTCATGCTCCGATCCACGCCGGGGACTCCAATCCCATCCCTAGATGTGTCACTACGTTCTCCCATAGCGGCATAGGCAAATATGTTAACCGTTACGTTCTTATGACGTTTCGTACCTTTTCATTTGAACACCCCTAGTATAACGATTTTTCCATTTGTTGCTTAATTTATGGAAACCAGTGTATATCAAGTAT